>CM035850.1:102821449-103421449 GCA_020510985.1 Pholidichthys leucotaenia | reverse complement strand
TGTTCTGAACTTGAGCCTACACTCACCTTTGCCTTCAGCTCTCTTTTTGTAATGTGGTATTTATTAGTATTTCTTTATTAGTATTTGCATCTCTTGTTTTTTGTATTTATCTTGTCCTCGTCCTGGTGGGCTATTTTCCCCCTTTTGTATTCTCTGGTCTGAATCTCATTGTGTAAACATTTCTTGGTTGTAGTCAATTACCCTTTGCCATGTTCTCCTATACCTTTATTTTGTCAGTGTCCTTTATTTACTTCCTTTTGCCCCAAGTTTAGTTCGCGGGTTATCCCAGCTGTCATTATTTTGGACTGATTATCCTCGCTCCTGTGACCCACACCTGTTCTTCATTTGACTATGTCCTTGTCTTATTTAAGGGATGCCATCCCACAGTTCGGCTCGGCGTCCTTCATCACTGTTTCCTAGCGTGTGTTCCACGCTTTATTCTTCATTGTTAGCCTGATGTTTGTCCCACGTCTCAGCCTAAGAGCTGTTCAACTCTTCATTATCCTGCCTGATTCCTGCCTTGTAAGTTTCTGTTTTTGCCCTGCTTGGATTTTGTGGTTTTTATTAAACCACCTGCAACTCACAGCCAGCGTTTGGGTCTCCCTTCCGCCCTGAAGGGCAATTTATGACACACACTGCTCAATATATGGAAAATAATATGAAGCAAAGTCATATTTTTTGCTGACAAATATTCAAAGTCTAAAGAGTGAATGTGCATATAATCTATGTTATGACCATGCCTCCATAGTCTACATTACAGTGTCGGGGATATAAACATGGGCCATATCTGTTTGCTGCTTTATCTTTGCCATTATAAGCAGTCTGCTTAATTGAAAATTAGGTGCTGCAACCGTTGAGTCCAAAATGTTCAGCTCCAGAATAGACTCTTTTACACACACACACACACACACACAGAGAGAGCTGAAAGAGATCTCACATCATATGTTTTTAGGCTGCTAACTTGAAGTTTCAACATACACTATACCAGGGGTGTCCAACCATGTGCCATGGAGAGCCAAGACCCTGCAGGTTTTACCTCCAACCAGTGTCTTCAACAGCAGATTTCTGTGAACTTCTTCCCACTGATTGCTGATAAGTGAAAACACCTGCTGAAGAGACTGGGTAGAAGAGAAAACCTGCAGGGTCTTGGCTCTCCATGGCACATGGTTGGACACCCCTGCACTATACTGTCAGAAGTATTGGGGCACCCCTCCAAATGCATGGATGCCAATGCACAAAGCCAGGTCCATAAAGACATGGATGAGCGAGTTCGGTGTGGAGGGACTTGACTGGCCTGCACAGGGTCCTGACCACAACCCGACAGAAAACCTTTGACATGAATTTGAGCAGAGACTGTGAGTAAGGTCTGCTCATCCACAGACCTGGCTGTGGATGAGCCACAGCTCATCACAGCTCATCATCAGTGTCTGACTTCATATATGCGCTTCTGAAAGAGTGGTCAAAAATTCCCATAAATACACTCCTAAACTTTGTGGAAAGCCACCCTTTACAGCTATAAAAGCTTCAACTGAGAAGCTTTATCACAAGGTTTAGGAGTGAGTTTATGAGACTTTTTTTTTTATTTGACCATTCAGGCACTGATGTTGGACAAGAAGGCCTGGCTCACAGTCTCCACTCTAATTCATCCCGAAGGTGTTCTATCAGGTTACGGTCAGGGCTCTGTGTCGGCCATTAAAGTTCCTCCAAACCAAACTCACTCATCGATGTATTGATGGACCTTGCTTTGTGCATTGCTTCCCAGTCCTTTGGAAGGGTGTCCCAATACTTTTGGCAATGTAGTGTTTGTGTTTGACAATATAGAACCAAAACCAAACACCTGAAGTACCTGATCTGAAAAAAAGGTGATAAAAAAGGCAGCAGGTTGCTCTATAAGTGTTATCGGAGTGATGGCCTCGTGGTAGAGCATCCATAGGCGGGAGGTTGTGGTCTCAAGCCCCGGTCGGGTCATACCAAAGACCAGATTTTAAAAAAAGGTATTTCTCGCCTTCTAGTTTGATGGTCAGTATAATAGAATGGAGGAAGGGAAAATTGTGGCAGCCCCTCCAACAGTGGAAATGTAATTTAATTCTACTGTACATGTCTGACTGTATGGATTTGAATGACACTAAACTTGGCTTTGGATTTATGTTCTTGTTCTGACCCAACAACTACCATAACAGAAACCTATGAAGAAAAACGTAGCCTATAAATGTAACTTTGTAAGAACAAATCAAGATTGCATACACAACGTCTATATGGACACAGTATCAGTTTGACATTTATCAGTTGCTTCTGGATGTGAGCCAGTCAAATCTGTCAGTCAATTGTTTGACCAGTGAGCCAGACATTGACCCAGACAGGTAATTCATGCATTTGGTGGAACTGCTTTAAAAGATGAAAGGTCTGAGCTAAATGGCAACAATGCTGTACAGTCATTTTTTTTTTTTATATGTGTACCTCTCTACACAGCAAACACAATCACAGTACACTATATTTTGATTGTATCAATGAAGCATGTGTACAGAAATCAAACACAGGTGCCCACAGGCTGAATGACCTCACCGACAGCAGTCGTCCACAAGCGGAGGCGAGGGAAAATAGTTCATGGCTAAAGGCACAGTGAAGTAACTCTCGGATCGCTTGACGTGACTCTGCCACTGTGCCCTTGCTTTAGAAGCGATCCAGGATCAAGCAGAAAGTGGGAGGATAGTACAGACAAGCTGGTGTGGTTGACTGTGGACTGAGCCAAGAGGGAACTTTTTTTATGTAGAGCAATCATGTAGCAGACGGTGAAAGGACAGCATACTGAGGACACCTCCTTAGAAATCCACACTGGTAGAAAAACAAAGTTCAAAGACCCCAAAACATATCTCCTAGTAGTCAGCAGCAGGCAACAGGGAAGCATGGGCAAGAGTGGTGAAAGAGTGATAGAGGTGAACGAATGAAGGCGCAGCAGAAGAGTGGGAGGAGGAAGGTGAGGATCTCTGCTGGCCGGCTTCACTGTAATCCTTTCCCAGTGACTAAGCCTATCTGACAGACTGTGCCAAAAGGTAAAAACAGAGTGAGGGAAGTTCAGGTCAGAAACAGTGCTGACCTTAAAGTCCAAATAAATGTCAGTGTGCTAAAGGCTCACAGTCCAAGTAGGAATTCAGCAAAAGATTGTTGGTAAACATCACTGAGAGACAAAATGATCAATGCTGATCAATCTTGTAACAATGAATTGATAAAGAGACACTAGCATGCTTTGATATTCTAAAAAAAAAAGTGAATAAAATTTATTCTTGCTCTTTTTTGTTGACAAGACTTACATTCAAATGCAGCAACATGAAGATCAACACAATCAATCAATCAATCAATCAACTTTATTTATAAAGCACTTTAAAAGCAACACTCGCTACACAAAGTGCTGTACAGCAAGAGAACATAAAAGCAGGGCGCTAACACAAGAACCACAGTAAAACAAAAAAAAGTTTTCAAAACAATGTTTGATAATCAAAACAAATGTTTGATTATCAAAACAATTGTTTTCAAAACGATGTTTGATAACTAATGTAACTGTCTTGATGTGGTCAAACAAGAGCGATCCACGTGGTCCACAGGTTGGAAATTTAGGATCCACTGCTAATATCCATGCTGTTTAGCAGGCAGACTAATATCAGCCTATTACAATAATATTATTCATCTTGTTGGGGTTTGTTAGTAAATGTAGATACTTCTAAACCAGGGATGTCAAACTCATTTTCATCCTGGGCTGCATCAGTAGCACGGTTGTTCTCAAAGGGCCAGTTGCACCTGTAAGACTACAGGGTACATCTGCTCACATACATACCTGTACCATACATCGTTTTAAAATGCACCTTCTGAAAAACACTTGCAAGTTTGGGTAAAGTTGGCTCTTACCAATGTTGGAAGTAATGCATTACGCGTTACGCGCTACAAAGTAACACCACTACTTCTGCAGTAACGTGCTGTGTAACAAAATTACTGTTTAAAAATTCAGTAATGCGTTACAGTTTCTGAAATTTGATCAGATGCATTAGATAGATAGATAGATAGATAGATAGATAGATAGATAGATAGATAGATAGATAGATAGATAGATAGATAGATAGATGTACTTTATTGATCCCAAACTGGGAAATTACTTAATTAATTACTGGGAAATTAAATTTTGCGTTACTCGTTTTATTAACATGGATAGATATTTTTAGTGCAAATAAACTGACCCCACCATAGCTGGCGCAGCTGTCAGTCTCCTCCGCGGGTCGGTTTCCTGTCCTGCCCCAGTTCACGCCGCAGCCCGGTAGGAAGAAATGCCGTGGCAGTGGCGACTTCTCATATTGAGCCCTGATCGCCTGTTGTCCCAGCGGTGAGTAGCCCCCAACAACTCCTACCTCTGTGGTTAAACATGAGTATTTTTTTGAGCAAGAAGCTCACATTTAATGCTCACTTTAAATGCATTTAAAGTTTTCTTACGCACAGAGAAAAAATGACCGTGATTTGTTGCAGTAAAGAACAGCTTCTTCTTCAGAATCAGAATCAGAATCAGAATCAGGTTTATTGCCATTGTTCATGTAGTACACAAACTAGGAATTTGTCTCGGTACAATGCTGCAACATTAAACATGATAAGATAAGAGAAATAAACTATACATGTAATAAAGTGTAGGATAAGATTAAGTGATACTGGTCAACAGTTAAAATATAAATATTTAAATATTAAAATAATATTAATTAATATTTAAAATATATTAGCCAGCAGCAGATACTGTGGAGAACTATATAGTGCAGTCGGTAATGCAGGAAGAAAACAGTGATGATTGACATGAGTCTGGTTGAGCTGCTGTACATGGTGCACGAGAGTCACTTAGTGTTCAGCAGTCTAATGGCAGAGGGGAAGAAGCTGTTCATGTGACGGGAGGTTTTAGTCTGGATGGACCGAAGTCTTCTACCAGAGGGGAGGGGGGCAAACAGTACATGACCAGGGTGTGAGGGATCGGCTATGATCCGGCCAGCACGCCTCCGGGTCCTGGAGATGTACAGATCCTGGAGAGATGGGAGCTTGCAGCCGATCACCTTCTCAGCAGTGCGCACGACGCGCTGCAGCCTTAGTCTGTCCCTGGCAGTGGCTCCTGCGTACCACACGGTTATGGAGGTGGTGAGGATGGACTCGATGATGGCTGTGTAGAACTGCACTAACATCTTGGTGGGTAGCTTGAGCTTCCTCAGCTGCCGCAGGAAGAACATCCTCTGCTGGGCTTTTTTGATGAGTGAGCTAATGGTCAGCTCCCATTTGAGGTCCCTGGTGATGGTAGTGCCTAGGAAGCGGAAGGAATCAGCAGTGGTGATGGGAGAGCCTGAGAGGGTGAGGGGGGGCAGAGGAGTAGTGACTTTCCTGAAGTCTACAATCATCTCCACTGTCTTCAGAGCGTTCAGCTGCAGGTTGTTATTGCTGCACCAGGACGCCAGCTGGGCCACCTCTCTCCTGTAGGCGGACTCGTCGCCGTTGGAGATGAGCCCGATGAGGGTGGTGTCGTCCGCAAACTTGATCAACTTGACAGACTGGTGGCTGGAGGTGCAGGAGTTGGTGTAAAGGGAGAAGAGTAGGGGGGAAAGTACACAGCCCTGGGGTGATCCGGTGCTGATGCTAGTATAGTCTGAGACAGTCTTTCCCAGCCGCACATGCTGCCTCCGGTCCGTCAGGAAGTCGATGATCCACCTGCAGAGGGAGTCAGGCACGTTGAGCAGGGACAGCTTGTCCCGGAGCAGAGCGGGGCGGATGGTGTTGAATGCGGAGCTGAAGTCCACAAACAGGATCCTGGCGTAGGTTCCCGGGGAGTCCAGGTGCTGCAGGATGGAGTGGAGGGCCAGGTTGACTGCATCGTCTACAGACCTGTTGGCTCGGTAGGCAAACTGCAGCGGGTCCAGGAGAGGGGTGGTGATGGACTTGAGGTGGGACAGGACCAGGCGCTCAAAGGACTTCATGACTACAGAGGTGAGCGCTACAGGTCTGTAGTCATTAAGTCCAGTGATCCGTGGCTTCTTGGGGACAGGGATGATGGTGGAGGATTTGAGGCAGGACGGCACGTGGCATAACTTAAGGGAGGTGTTAAAAATGTCTGTGAATACAGGAGCCAGCTGTTTCGCACAGAGTCTCAGGGTGGAGGGAGACACGCCGTCTGGGCCGGGGGCCTTGCGCGGGTTCAGTCTGGAGAACTGTTTGAGCACATCCTGCTCACTGATGATAAGGGGAGGGGGGAGGTGGGGGGGGGTGCCTTAAATGAAGTAGGGAATGTGGAGGCTGTGGAGCTGGAGGGAGGGGGGGAGTTGGACACAGATGACGAGGTGTCAAAACGGGCATAGTGTTGGGACAGTCTCTGACAAAGGGCTTTGTCATCCTGACCTTTAGGAGCCTGAGGTCGATAGTTGGTGATCTGCCTCAGTCCTCTCCACACAGAAGCCGAGTCATTAGCAGTGAACTGCTGCTGGAGTCTCTCTGAGTACACAGATTTGGCCCTCTTCAGCTCTCTGTTAAACCGGTATTTAACCTCCCTGTAGCAGTCCCTGTCTCCACTTTTCAGCGCTGCTTCCTTCTCCTTCCTGATCTGTCTGAGCTTAGCTGTGAACCAGGGTTTGTCATTAGAGTAACTCACCCTGGTGCGTGATGGAAGAATGTTCTCTTCACAAAAGTGGATATATGAGTTCACAGTGTCCGTGTACTCATCCAGATCATGCGTGGCTCCTTTAAGCATGCCCCAGTCAGATATTTCCATGCACGTTTCCAGCTTCTCCTCAGCATCACTGGTCCGTATCTTCGTAGTGCTCACAACAGGTTTAGTGAGCTTCAATCTCTGTCTGTATGTGGGAATGAGGTGAACCATCACGTGATCAGATAATCCCAGCGCAGCACGAGGGACAGCGCGATATGCGTCTTTCACTGTGGTGTAACAGTGATCCAGTGTGTTTAATCCTCTGGTGGGGCATTTAATAAACTGTTTGTAGCGGGGGAGATCGTGGCTCAGATTGCACTGATTAAAGTCGCCAGCCACAATAATCAGCGAGTCTGGAAAACTCCGCTCTGTGTGTTGAATGTGATCCGCGAGCACGCGCTGAGCTTCGCGCGTGTCCGCGTCGGGAGGGGCGTACACAGCGATCAGTATAAAAGAAGCAAACTCCCGTGGGGAATAAAAAGGCTTGCAGTTGATAACAAGAAATTCCAAGGCAGGAGAACAGTGTTTGGAAATTTCCGTTACATCAGAGCACCAGCTACAGTTGATGTAGAAGCAGACACCGCCTCCTGTGGTCTTGCCGGAAAGCTCTGTGTCACGATCAGCACGGAAGAGCTGGAAGCCGTCGAGGCGCAGCGCGCTGTCCGGTATATTTTCCCGGAGCCAGGTCTCAGTAAAGCAGAGGACAGCTGAGGAGGCGAGGTCCTTAAAACGCATCAGCAGTCTCAGTTCATCCACCTTGTTAGAGAGAGAGTTGGTATTGGACAGAAATATGCCAGGCAGCGCCGTTCGCGAGCCTCTCCTGCGAAGTCGCACGAGAGCGCCCGCTCGTCTTCCTCTCTTCCGCCGTCTCACTTTCCGAGCCAAACAATAAACCAGATCGGCGGCAGGGGCTAGAAAAACTGGGAGGAGGTCCGTGGGGGTCAAAGTCCTGATATTTAAAAGTTCTTCACGGGTATAAGTGCAAGCAGACACACAATTGACAAACAAAAACAAACAAAGAGCGCAGCGAAGCACCATGTCGACCGCTGTGGGCGCCATCTTGGATTTTTCTAAGTTCTAAGCGTGAACTTTCATTTACCTGTGCTTTCTGTTTTATTTTATTCATTTTCATGCTGTTGTGATATGCAACTATTTCATGGAAGTAAATCCTCTAAATATGCGTTTTTAATGGGCTGGTCCAGGGGTGTCAAACATATGGCTTGTAGGCCAAAAACAGCCCACCAGGGGGTCCAAAATTTTCTTTGTGAATTTACAGCTTTATTTCTAGTAAATTTCTGACTTTCTACTGATTACAATAGTCTATGTAAATCTGAGACATTTTTTCTCTGTAAGATGAGACTTTTTTCTCATCAGTTTTCTTTTTCTTCTTTTTTCTGATGAGAACAAGGGGCCCTTGATCTTGCTGTGTGCAAGATGATTTAAGTATGCATTTAAAAGTAATGTGGAAGTTACTTTTACAAGTAACTAGTTACTTTTATCATGCAGTAACTCAAAGGTAACTCAGTTACTTTTGACTAACTGTAACTAGTCGTCATGTTCCTAGGACATGGGTTTGAGCCATGCCCAGCCTTTCTGCCCGGTGAACATTTGTTGTTTATTTTTTCTGCTATTTCTTAGTTTATTCTGATGTCTTGCATTTTGTTGTATTGTAATTTCTGTTTCTGGTTTATTTATTTTAGCAGCGCAGTGCAGCTTCGGGTTGCTTTTTCCTTGGGCTGCACAGCTGCTGCCAATTTACTTCTCACAAGCTACACCTGTTGGTAATTAGGTATGTGTATTTAGAGAACACGGCACCTGCAGTCGTTGCCGTGTCCTCACCTCTCCTTGATTTGTTCCCGCCGTGACCAGTTCTCATGGTTTGGGTCTGCTGATGAGGTAAGTTGGTGTGCTCCACCTGGATGCCGATTTTTCCCTATTTTTTTCTCAGCCATTGAGCTCCATTGCTCTCGGGGTTTCTGGCTGAACTTTTTCTCTGATCTGGCATTCCCAGTGTTTGGCACCCCTGACGTTGAGCCCAACTTACCTCCAGCATTTGTGATGTGTTTTCTCCATTACTTTGTATCGTTTGTTTACTCTGTAACTCACCAGTTGGCTTGTTGGGGCACATAGTATTCATCCGCTACTCTCTCTCGCTCGTCAGATTTTGTATGTTGGAGCACAGTATTTCCCTTCTCCATTTGTTTCAAGCTCAGCCAGTCAGTTTGGGAGCTTTGTATAATTCTCTGTAGCTCAACCAATTTGTTTGGGAGTATTCTTCTTCTTCTCTGTTGCTGTACCAGTGATTTTGGGAGCATTTGTATTTAAGTTCAGCCAGTCAGTTTGGGAGCCTGCTACGTTTGTCTTTAAGTTATTAAATGTGCACAAACCTACAGCGTGCGTGTGGTGTCCTATTCCTCGGCTGTTTAAATGGGCAACCCTTGAAACTAGTTACTATTTTTTAGTAACTTGCCCAATACTGGCTCTTACAAAAGCATCATTTTATGCTGTAACTTGGGCAAGCATATTCTGCTGAGACTGCAGTTTGCTTTTTAATTACCGGGGCCTTCTGTTGCTTTTCTTAGAGGCTAAAGTAACCTGGCTCCATGTCTGGTTTTAAATTGCCAACATAAATTGACCATCTTGTTGCAAAGAAGACATATGGGTTTTACCCTTTTCATCACAATGTACATGGTAAGGTCTGGTAGGGTCAGGCAAAGAGCAGTCCAGTGGATCCCCATGAAAAATTTACAAGGACCCAGTGTACGCCCTCCAGTGGGCTCAACACCTACAGGAGGGATCATGGGGATCATGGTGCTATGTGAACCGGGCAGCAGTCTGCCTTCTCTGCTTGGACTGTGGACCAACAGATAAGTGGTAGAAGATGAATAGAGTAAAAACATTCAAAGCTGTTAAAACAACACAGTTGATGGTATCCACAAAACATGACTATTTTTGAAGAAAATACCTATCAATTGTATGAAAACTGCAGATGTTAATTTTATAGAGGATGATGTTCTGCCTACGCCCTTTGATGGTAGTCAAGCAATGTGTTGCTGCCAATGCATTTGTGCTAGATTAGAGCAGTTTTTTATGCTTTTACCAACTTTTTTATACAGTCTATGGATTAGAGTTGCACAAATTTCAACTCTGACCATGGTCAATACATGCATGGCGGAAGGTTGTCATAACAGGCAAGATGAAGCCACTGTAAATTATTTTTTATCACTTTCCACCAGCTCTAGCTTGGAAAGCCAAGTGTGCAGGCAGATGGAGGGTTGCCAGCGTTAAACCACAGGTCGGATCTGCAGGGATCATTTCAACAAGGGTAAGTACATGTACAAATAATGACCCAGGAATAGCCATAGTGGGTCTCAGATTTATATTTGGTGTTTTATTACGCAGGGAAACCCAGTGTCTCTCAACTATATGTTCCCTCTTTGTTTAAACATACAGATTCACCGCAAAAAAGAAAAGCAAGACTGGCCCTGGGTATTTTTCATATACGGAAATCAGCAAAATCGAGGCGATTAGGAAGGTTTATTTTATTGTTCTGGAACTGTGGTAGTGGGTAATTGTTTAGTCCAGAGGGGAGAAATTGTTCCCCCTCCAGACTGAGTTAAATTTATTTATATATATATATACAGTATATATGTGTGTGTGTGTGCGCCTATATCCTAAATAAATTATCAACTAAAAAAGTTGGCAGGATTTTTTTTTTTTTTTTTGACCACTCTTCACCACCGGCTGGTTGAGGCTGCTTGTGTCTGTTCATTAAGTTTAGGATGTTTTCCTCCTGAAAAGTTGAAACAAGGGGCTACGTTGCCGGGAAATGGGGCAAAGGAGGTATTTAGCTCTTAGCATAACACTGACCGGTAAGCTCCAGTTGTCAGATCCAACCTCCTGCAGAACAGGAATTAATGACTCCTTTAGATGGGTAGAACTCCAGTGTAACATATGCAGAAAAGGCTGACCAGAAGTTGATGAAGGACCGGAGGGAAACTCTGATAATAATGCCACAGGAAGAAATGAAAACAGTGGATATAAATAGGGACAAAGAAATCAGCTAACACAGGACAGGTGGGCAACTAATTAGGGTCAAATGAAAACACACGTGAGTGGCTGGAGGAATGGGAGGATGATGGAAGAGACTGGGGCCGGGAGGTGCCTTGGAGCAGATACTGGAGTTGATTGAGCAGCGGGCGCGGGCACCCGCACAGCAGATGTGGGAGCTGGCACTGCAGATGGAGAATGATGTGGAGACAGTGTCACAGTGGATGAGATGGGCAGAAGCTCAGCAGCGGGCGCTGATGCCATTGAGGAGAGGTGGACAGCAGCAACAGCGGGGGAGGAAGGAGGACCTGATGGGACAGCCGATGAAGAAAAACACTGGAACAAAGAGGAGGCTGCTGCCGTGATTTTCTGGAGTGGCGAAGGAGCTGCTGCTGGAGGAGTGGAGCTGAGTTCCTGCTCTGCTGCTGTTGAAGTTGCCACTGCCGCTTGGACTGCCCCGGGAGAACCAGATGAAATGCTCCGTGTGGCCGCGGAGTTCATTTGGTGGAGAGCATCCGGGAGGCAGTGAGGAGCGGGCATCGGAAAACGACGAGGAGTGGGGGCTGGAACTGACGGAAGGTGGACAGGAGGCACCGAAGCTGGAGGGCGGTGTGGAGAGGATCCCGGAGCTGGCAAGCAGCGAGAAGTTGACGGCGTCTGCACCAGGGGACGCTTCTTCACTGGCACAGGTACAGATGGGGGAGACCTTCTCACCAGCCCGTGGAGCATATGCTGGAGATTGGAAACAGAGATCAGGAGACCCGTGAGTCCCAGATAGCTCCGTAGGCTGGGGTATGCCTCTATCACCTCTACCGCACCATCCAGAAATCTCAGGGCTGCCTTGGGAGTGTGGGAAGTGTGAGCATCCGAGAAAAAGTCCTCCACTAATCCCGCAGCTCAACACTCCTCCTCGTCCAGGCCGTAAACACTAAAGTCCATACCCACAAAGTCTCGTGGTGGCATTATTCTGTCAGATCCAACCTCTGGCAGTACAGGAATTAATGACTCCTTTAGGTGGGCAGAACTCCAGTGTAACATTTATTTACAGAGTGAAAAACAACTTAGAGCACAAGGGCTGTCAAACACAAATTATGCAGAGAAGGCTGACCAGAAGATGATGAAGGACCAGAGGGAAACTGATAATAATGCCACAGGGAGAAATGAAAACAACAGGTATAAATAGGGGCACAGAAATCAACTAACACAGGACAGCTGGGTAACTAATTAGGGTCAAATGAAAACACACGTGAGTGGCTGGAGGAATGGGAAGATGACGGGAGAGACTAGAAAACAATAACTGAAATAAGAAACTGAGGATAACCCAACAAACTAATGATAACAGAATTGTGCAAACATTTCAAAAACAACAGAAGGCGTGGACAAAATGTCCAGCCCATGACACCGGAGGCCGCAATAAAGCCAGCGGAGGCACTCCGACAGATCAGACTCATCACTGCTGGCTGTGTGGGGAAAGCCAGTGTTGATATGATCCATGACTGTCTCTGCTTACTTGAAAAAAGGGTTCCAGCAGTCCAATTTAAATACAACATAAATTTGGGAAGGTGAAAAAATAAAAAGTTGTACAGCACCGGGAGGCTGAATAATAAGGCCTGCCCTGGAGCCCTGTGGTCATAGAGTGTGAGATAAGAGGTTTCACTATTTAGTAGGAAAATATCTTCAATTTACAAAATATCTCTATACATATTTTGTTGCCACATTAACTATTAATTACCAATTATTAAAATGCATGCAGCTTGCTCAGCAGAATGGCAGCTACCAACCAGCTCCAAGCCTCTGCAGAACAAGGCAGTGAGTGCTGCCCTTAATCACCCATTTTCTTTCTGTAACACTCCAGGTGATTTTTAGAGAGATTTTGCGTATTTCAGTAAAATAATATCACATGCTATGATAAACCATTTCTGCCATTGTTCTTTTCACAACACTTGCCGACCAATGTGGCGATCCACTTGACCAGTGACATCACCTGCAAATCCTCTATAAAGGGAAACTTTTATTGTTTGTATTATGTTTGCATTGTGTGTATGTAGTATGTGTTTGTTTCAGTAGTCTGTTTAAAGTAAACATATGGTATTAAACACTTGGTATTTTCTAACCAAAGAGAGAACCTTCCGGCGCCACATGAGTAGGCTGCCTTTTTGCAACAGCGGATCAATTTCAATTTCTTTCTATTTCTATTTACTATCTGGCTCTCTTGCTAATCTTTCTGGTCCAGCGACACCTTTATTCCATCCAGGCACGTAGATCGACCAAATGTCTCCTGAGCCAGCGGACGGAGCCACTGTTTCTTGCAGGAGGCAGTACAATAGAGACCAGCTGTTAGCACTTAACCAACCCACGATGCTAACGCAAAAACTTGACATACCGGGAGAAATAAGATGGATCCCATGGCGTGGATGTCGAGCTGGAGTAAGACGGCGGGCGAGGAATATAAGGTACAGACCCGCCCTCCCATCCGTTATTATGGGGAATGTACGATCGCTACTCAATAAAACAAATGAGCTAGCGGCTATCTCCCGCTACGAGAGCGTGTACAGAGAGAGTAGCTTGATTCTGTTTACGGAGACGTGGCTAACAGAACTAGCAACAGATGCTAACATCGAACTGGAGGGTTTTCACGCAATACGGGCAGACCGAACATCAGACGGTGGGAAAGCAAGGGGCGGAGGAGTGATAATGTATGTCAATAACAACTGGTGCAGACCGGGACATATCACGGTTAAACAACAACACTGCAACAAAGACATGGAGTTGCTAGCTGTTAGCATGCGGCCTACATATCTCCCGAGAGAATACTCACACGTGATCTGTATTGTTATTTATGCAAATCCGATGGCGAACGCTGGGACAGTGCGTGACGTCATCCACTCAGTAACTGACAGGCTGCTGACAGAACACCCAGATGCTCTTCTCCTCATCTCAGGTGATTTTAACCATATTTCACTGTCCCCCATTCTACCCACGTTCACCCAGTACGTCACATGCCACACTAGAGACAATAAAACACTGGACTTATTCTATGCAAATACCAAGGAGGCGTACACCTCATCACCACTCCCCCCACTCGGGAGATCGGATCACAACTTGGTTCATCCCCTGCCGGTGTACAAACCCCTAGTACACAGACAACCTCCGGTCATGCGTACAGTGAAGTTATGGTCTCAGGAAGCAATGGATGCTTTAAAGGACTGTTTTGAAACCACTGCCTGGGAGCAGCTCTGCGATCCACATGGTGAGAACATCGATGGCCTCACTCACACCATCACGGACTTCATCAGTTTCTGTGTGGACAACACCGTACCCATCAAGACCATACGGTGTTGCTCAAACAACAAACCCTGGATCAACCCTGAGATAAAAACACTTCTGAGAGAGAAGAAGAGGATCTTCAGGCCGGGGAACAGGGAGATGCTGAAGTCCGTACAGAGGGAGCTGAGGAGGAAGATCAGAGAAGGCAAGGACAACTTCAGGAAGAAGATGGAGGACAAGCTGCAACAGAGCGACATCGGCGGGGTCTGGAGAAACCTTAAAACCATCTCTGGGCTCCAGAATACCTGCCCACAGGCCACAGGGAGCAGTAAGTGGGCGAACAATCTGAACCTGTTTTTTAATAGGTTTGACCAACCGCCCTCCCCCCCGACTGCACAACAACCTGCCTCTAAAGACATCGAGTCCTGCTGCCCACACCCCACTCCACCAACACCCCCTACTCCCAGCACACAGCCCCCCAACGTGACCCTCACTAAGACCCAGGTGAGGACGGAGCTGAGGAAGATCAAGGCGAGGAAGGCCTCGGGACCAGACGGCATCAGCGCAAAGCTCCTCAAGTCCTGTGCAGACCAGCTGTGTGGGATTGTGGAGCACATCTTCAACCTGAGCCTGAAGCTGGGGAGGGTACCACAGTTGTGGAAAACGTCTTGGATATATTGAACGCACTGAGGAGCTCATTTAGCAGCAGACTACATCATCCTAGGTGCGCAACCGAGAGGTTTTGCAGGTCCTTCCTACCTACGGCTGTCAGACTGTATAACCTAAGCAGGGCTGCTCGCAGAGATAGCAAAAAAACATGACGACCTAATAGTATTGAATGCAAAAGACGCAATAGACTTACATAATGGTCCCCTCCAGTATAGAACTAGGACAATATCAGTCGCTACGGAGGGTGACAATATATATGGGTACATATTCATACTATGTAAGATAACTAAGTAGACGGTTATGCTGTTTATTCCATCTAGCTACAATGCTCCGCACTGTGTGTATATATATTTATATATTTATGTGTACATATGTATATTCGCTGCTTTTGTTTTTCTTGTCTTCTTGATTGTTACGCTGAGTGTTGCTGTCCCTGTGCTGTTGCAATCCTGGAATTTCCCCATTGTGGGACTAATAAAGGCTTATCTTATCTTATCTTATCTTATATAAATAATTGATCAGTGTTGCTACTAAATGCTATTAGATAAAGGATACGGTACATTTTTTGAATTCCTTAGATATTACAATGCAAGTGTTCTAACCAGAGGACATGCAGCAGATGACAGATCATTCATTAAAACCATAAAGTAACTTAAGACTTGACTTGGACTTGCACGTCCAGGCTCTCTGCCTGAGGTCATCTTCCCTCCACAATCAGTCTTGGATGGTAAAGGGTGACTGGAGGGCATTTCAGATTGTTGCTATCTCCGACTTGATCAGATCACTTCTGTGTGTTTTTAACATCACCAGTTTTATTCAGCGAGAGACCCTGGTGAGAACTGTGAGGAAGCGCCATCTGACTTCTGAAGTTGCTGCAAATTTTATCAAGGTTTTAAGTGACGCTCCTACTGAGGTTTTAACTGCATCATGTGATTTTATTACTGACAGTTTTAACCATAAACTAAAATGAGCTCTGGACTTGGGTGCACCATTACAGACCCAAAACACAAA
Organism: Pholidichthys leucotaenia; assembly: GCA_020510985.1. Lineage (NCBI taxonomy): Eukaryota > Metazoa > Chordata > Actinopteri > Cichliformes > Pholidichthyidae > Pholidichthys > Pholidichthys leucotaenia. Next base: position 103,405,743 of record CM035850.1, on the reverse strand, counting down.
AACTAAACTATTCCGCCCTGGTGGGATGAGGATGTAAAACATCAGAAAAGAAAATGCAGAGCAGCAGAGAGAAGGTGGCGAAAAACAAAATTAACTGTTCACTACCAAATTCTACTAGAACAACTGAAGCTATATAATAACACTGTGAAGCAAGCCACAAACTCCCACTTCACCAAAATAATTAATACTCACAAAAACAATCTCAGAATCCTTTTCTCCACCATTGATCATTTGATCAACCCTGATTTTAAGAAGTCCAGCAGGACTCACTATGTGAGGGCTTTGCAGATCACTTCGGAAGTAAAATAGATGTTATTAGATCCAATCTTTTAACACAAGATATTATTTTTAGTACTGTGGAACATTTTCTTTTACCTGAAGAAATGCTGGAGAGTTTTGCCCTGGTTGATGCTGAAACTCTTGGTTGAGTTTTCTCTCATGCCAATCCAACAACCTGTCTTTTAGACCCCATTCCCACATCACTTTTAAAAACATTTTGTGGATTTTTCCAGGAGGAACTTTTAATCATAATGAACTACTCTCTCCAGATGGGTGTCTTCCCTGCTGCCTTTAAAACAGCAGTGGTGAGACCCCTCCTGAAGGAGAGTAATTTAGATCCTGAAAACCTTAAAGGCCTGATGACACGTTTTTGACTTCATCTATTTTTTCAACACGTAATACAATATGACAAAATAGGTTGGTCTGTGCAGCTGTAAATCAAACAGGCTTTTTTTCATGTGAAGATCCGACGTTTTCATGAGCACCACGTCACCAATTGTGTCAGTGGCTGGAAAACCCCCCGGCCATGTTGTAATGTCATCGACAGAACACAGCGCTTGGCTGCCCATTGTACACACAGGATGGAAGCGATAGAAAACATTGACAATGGTTCCACCACATGTAGTCTGGAATTGGTTTGTGTTGTCCAATCTTCAGACGATTATAGTTCCGAAGAATGGGATGACAATGAAGAATCTGGGGGCATCAGACAGGCATCAGGTTTGAGCTGTGCCAAGCGGGCATCGTGCCTAGCGAGTCAGACTCAGAGAGTGACAGTGGAGAGGCACACATGGCCGGCGCAGCAGCAGCGACAAACACATGGCAGGGGAACACCGAGTGTTATGCTTTTGTTACAGATATTGCAACAAATTATTTGTTCATAAATATAATTTATTCAAACCCGAAATTTTCAATAAAATAGTAGCAGTGTATTCTCTGTGGCGCAGGCATTGGGTTTATTATGTATTATCTTTATGTATTTATGTATTATGTATTATCTGGTGAATCCTGCACGTAAATCCATTCATCATGACCCTCCATGCGCTCTTACGCAGGGCACAGACAGGATGAAATAACGAGGATTTACATGCAGGGTTCACCACAGCATATTTAATACAGAAAGACAGACAATTCCCAAAAAGGTGATGACGTACAAAAAACACAAACACACTTATTGATGGCGTTCGGGGGCCAGCATCGCCCAGAGAACGAATGAGCGGAGACGTGTTAGCCACAGGTGCGCCCCAAAGCCAACATCGCTTCAAGGACGCACGAGAACCACGGCAAACATGGAGTGACTAACACGTCGTGAGAGTGCTGAAAATACTGGCAGACTAACAGCACAGATGACAATACTATGGACCAGCAGTGCATGAATGGCAAACGGCCGCTAAGTACACGCACTGCTGGTGATGGTGTGATGAGAAGCACCTGGGCGAGGAACGGGAAAGATGATCAGCGGGAGTTTGAGTCAGCTGGTGATAATGATAGAGGGGACGTGACCAGACCGGCGAGCGTCAGCATGCGATCACAGAAAGTAAGTCAAAGCTGCGTGTAAATCCATTAATCCTTCCCCTCCTCGTGCGCTCCTCCTGTGTAAAAGCGCATGAAGAGCGCATGAGGAGGCTTATGACAGTTGGAGCTGAAGCGCGTGATGTGGTCTTTAATGGCCTGCTGTTTATCTAAGCCTGCGTCACAACACGAAGGCATAGCTGTAAAATAAAAACAAGAAACAAGAGAAACTGTGCGCTACAAAGCTGCTGTCATTCCAGTCAACAACACTGGCATCCGTTCTGTCACTTACGTCATGGTGGTACCGCCCTTCATTCAGTGGGCAGCACCACAGTCCAGTCAGCAGCTGCGGTTTTTTGATGATAACTAGCTTATGCAGGCGTGGTTGTAAATATTATATTGATCATCGACAATGACTTTTGGGTTTACACAACATGCTAAAAAATGTCAAAATCATGTCATCAGACCTTTAACACTAGAAGACCCAGACATTAGCCCTCTTGTGGCCACTTGATGGTCCCCCTATGGGTTTTCTAGCCAAAAAGGCCAAATGGCCCCTCTCTGGGACTTCTAGTGTTAATAACTACAGACCAGTATCCAACTTGCCATTTTTAAGCAAAATTTTAGAAAAACTTGTTTTTATTCAGTTAAATTATTTTTTAATATCAAACAACATATTTGATGAAAACCAGTCTGGTTTTAGGATGAACCGCAATACCGAGACAGTCCTGGTCAGGATTGTTAATGACCTAAGGCACAATATGGATTCACACAGAACTTCAGTCCTGGTTCTACTGGATCTAAGTGCTGCCTTTGATACAGTAGACCACCATATTTTTTTTAACCAGACTAAAGGATCTGGTTGGCCTCTCTGGTTCAGTTCTTAATTGGTTCAAGTCCTACCACACAGGCAGGAACTTTTTGGTTAGTATGGATACATGTTCTTCCAAAGTCTATAAAATAAACTGTGGTGTGTCCCAAGGTTCAATTTTAGGTCCAATACTTGTTAATCTGTACATGCTGCCCCTTGGGGATGTTGTCAGGAGACATGGCATCAATTTCCATAATTACTATGTATAGCTGTCTGTGGGCAGCAGCACTTTACTTGACAGAATAAAGTTATTATCCTCACAAAAGTGGTGGGTTAAATGATGAGCAAATAAGGAGTTACTGTCAGTAATATTAGTATTCATGTCCCCAACAATATATACACTGTAGGAACTGTTGTCTTGGATAAAAGCATTTATAAAAGCCAGTCTGTTAATATATTCCTTCTTATTCTCACGACACTCATAGGACGTATAGACATTTAGGATAACAAAACTATTTTCTTTTTGAATGACTTGTACAGCAATACACCAATCAACATTAAGCCTGATCGGCTTTATCACAGCATCAAGCTTTTTGTCCCAGAGCATGGCCACGTCCCCTGGTATCCTGCCTCTGACTATTGCTGGGCTGAGATCAGCTGTTGACTCCCCCACTCCAAGGAAATTGGGATTAAAGGAGTTCAATTTTTCCAAATATTGTTAGGCTAAAAATGTCTCCTGCAGACATAAAATGTCACATTCTTCCAGCAGACTGTCAACAACTATACATCGAGCTTTATCCCCTGCACTCTGTCCCACACTCAGGCCACGGCAGTTGTGAGACAAGATCCAGATGGACATTATACTGAGGGGTTAACACTGCAGAGTTCATTTACTTCTCCTGCTGGAGGGACAACATTTGGCCCAAGAGCAGCAGCCTTGCACGGTTCATAATAACGCCTGACCAAAGCCCCCTTAGGCCAGAGCGCCGGAGTGCACATCTCACGAACACCATTACATTCACCAGTCACTTTAAAAGACCCAAACCAGTGGCTCGTGGTGCTCCAATCACCATCCCCCTAATTTTAATTGCACTTTGGTAGTCCACACATTTACACACAATCACATCATATAACGGACATACACCCACCATGTTTTGTGCGGGGGGAGGGGGGGGGGAAGACCCCACCCCTGTTATCCTCTTCCTGCTGGGGGCGTGGGGGCCCAGTGGGGAACCTGGGACCCGTCATGTTGTCAAAATCCCTGGGTGCTACTGAATGTATAGATACAACCAAGGGAGTGACAGCAGGACTGAATATGAGAGTAAGTGAGAGTGAGGGGGTGATGGATGGAGGTGGTGATGGTGGGTCGGTTTTGTGCGGCGTTTTGCGTGTCGGGTGGCATCTCGGGAAGCCTGCGGTGGTCTGCTGATCAGTCGCTCGGGTGAGTGCCGGGGGTGGGGGTCTGCTTCTGTGGCCTGCGCCGGCGGTCTCCCCAACTGCTGCCGGGTACTGGTGCGTGTTCAGGCTCGCTGCATCTGCTTCGCAGCCGCCTTAAGAAACAAGGGTGAATGAGGGGTGAGAATGAACAGGTATAAGAGTGAGAGCGAATGGGTGGGTCCGAGTGAGTGAGAGTGAGGGAGTGCAAATGGGTGCGCATGGGAGCATGTGGGTGTGAAGGTGTGAGGAAGGGTGTGTCTGCGAGTCGGGAGGTGCTGGATTAAGGGGGGTAGTGCCTCTTGGAAGTGTGGGCTCCCGTGGGCGGGGGGGACTTCTTGGGCACGGGGGTTCCCGGGGTGTGCGGCGGTGGCGCTGGAGGGGGCGGGGGACACTGTGGGGGTGCCTGGGGAGGCTTGCGCCAGGGAGGCGCAGCCCAGTCTCCGGCCCAGGGGGTGGGGTCGCTCGCCTCCTGGCGCCTAGGGCATCTGTTGTCTATTTCGAGCACTGATGACTCCTGATCCTTTGATAAAAATCTCATAATTCTGCTGAAAACAATACCAAAAGCTCAGAATTCCAACACGAACTAGGGATGTGATTTGGGGTTGGGGAAATTATCTGAAAATTCAGCAGGGGGTCTGGGGGACATAGTCCCCCAGCGTGGTCCGGGGCAGAGCCCCGGTGGGGGGGGGGCAAGGGGGGTAAAGCCCCCAGAAGCTCCTGGGTTTTTATGATTTTTAAGTACCAGAACTGTGCTTAAATGACATAAAACAAACAGCTGAATGCCACTTATTACTGTATAATATTGACTTATGTTCCAAGAAGATAGCATTCCTAAAACATTCCAACAAGCATTATCCATCACATGCTTTAACACTTGATCAAATCAAAATCAGTTAATTTTATCTATTCTATAATAGAAATAAAATTCCAACATACCATTACTTTTTATAATTTCAGCATTCATTTCAGATCACCAGTTTCAATCTCCATTGAGACTTGAGCAGTTCATTTTGCACAATCACTGATGTAGCCAAGTCTTAGAAATATTCAATGTCATAGCCCGAGTGTCGGTTCCGTCCACACTCGGGTCTTATATCATATTTTCTCTGGCTTTGACAGCAGAGGATTCCTTCTAGCTCCCCGGGCTCTTATTGTGATAGCACCTGGGGGAGCTCCCTGCTGTCAGAGTCAACAGCTGCACTGCTGTCAGGCTCAACAGCTGTGCTGCATCGGGGTCATTAGTTACCAGGGTTAAAAGCAGGTGCTGAATGCTCCTCGATGCGGCAGTCACTGTTTATCGCTGTTTACTACTGTTCATCCCTGTAAACCTACCTGGGAATCTCCTGTTAACCCATCTGTTAACGTTCCCATTTATCGTCTTATAAGGTACGTTCTGTGAGACTTTACCTTCGTTGCTACTTCGTCTGGCGCATTGGGTGCTCCCCGGCTCAGACGTTATCCATTCATTGTGTGTTGTCCCATGATTGTCCTACCTGCACTGTCATGTGTCCTCTGTTCCCACACCTGTCAATAAACATCACTGCAACTCACTGGTGACTGTGGCGTCTTATGGTGGCTCGTGAGGGCCACCGTGACAGAAGACTGCCGCCAGAACGCCCGGAGAAGAGGCGTCGCACTGAGACGCCATTCACCGTGAGTTTGCAGTATTGGACTTGTTCCCCCCGTCCGAGTGTCTGTTGCTGGGAGAATGCCGTCCTCCAGGGGCCGCGGTGGGCACCTGGGCAGGAGGCTAGCGGAGGTTCTAGAGAATGTGGACCGCACGATCTTTTCCGCTACGCTGTGGGACACTCCCAGCGACATTCGTAGACATTTGGACTACGCTGAGGAGTTTCTGGACAACCTCCCCCACGAGTTTGACGATCACCCGGAGGTGATAACGAGGTGGGAGGAACTCGCCGTTCAGCGCGAGTTACTTCGTGGGCTGGAGGAGAAGAGCAGGAAGCAGGGGAGGAGGCATCCTCGCTCCCTGCGTCAGTGTTCCGTTCCCGTCCCGGAGCAGGTCCAGGAGTACGCGCCGTCTGGGGGCCGACGACCACGTCGGCGTAACGGCACAGGCAACCCTCAGCAGAATCCTCGGCTGGACTCGCTGCCGGCGCATCCCGTTAGCGAACCTCCGAGAGCGGCCCCACCTCGTCTTCCCAGAGGGCCCTCTGTCGCCATCCAGTGGGAAGAAGGAGGAACGACGTCCCCCACAGCAGGAACCATCTCAGCCCCAGGAGGAAGGCAAGTGCACGATAATTTGTCACATCTTAATTTTGTTCTGCCTTGTCTGACTCCTGGGGGTGGAGTTCGGGGTTCGCAGCCCCCCGAGCTCCCTCCACCTGCTGTGGATGAAATAATTAAACCTGCTGCCTCTGTGTTCTCCCCCGCCGAGCGGTCCACGACGCCAGGCCAGCGTCGTCGGACAAAGAGGGCCCCTGCAGCGCTACAAAGCCTGGAACCGGCCCTGCTGCTACGCCGCGGACGGAGGAGAGGAGCGGACTGCGGCCCGGAGCCTGAGCCGACGGAGAAGCGTCCCCGGGTCTCCTCGCCAGAGCGGTCCGAGCCAGTGGGTCGAGGGTCCCCTGCCCCCACGCCATACGGGTCATCGGCGTGGACAGCAGCGTGGGAGGAGCCTCAGGCTGCCGATAACATCTTGTCAGCTGCGGAGCCCGACGCAGCTGAATCCGAGTCTGCTGACGAGAGTCGCCCTGAACCTGGATCGTCGGAGTCCTGGTTGGCAATGGAACCCGAGTGCAGGCAAGTGCTCCCTCTTCTGTCTCTATCCTCTGTTGTCGAGCATTTTTGCCTGCCTCTCGGGGAGGTGAGTGAGGAGCAGCCGTCTGCTGCGCCCGAGCTCGTCTCGCTGGGTTCCGTTGCTACCGGTGATGCTGATCCCGGTTTTCCTGTCCTCGAGCTTTGTTTCAGTGTCGCCGGCGTGGAACGGGTTGGTGTCACCGAGTTGGAGGCTCCAGGTTCGGGGGCGGAGATCGTCAGCGGAGCTGCACCGACCCAATCGTGGTCCATCGTGGGTGCACCGGAGGCCCAATCGGGGTCCACCGCGGGTGCGGTTCTGGCCCAATCGGGGTCCATCGCGGGTGCACCGGAGGCCCAATCGGGGTCCACCGTGGGTTCGGTTTCGGCCCAATCGGGGTCCACCGCAGGTGCGGTTCCGGCCCAATTGGGACCCGACGTGGGTGCAGCGCCAGCGGGTTCCAGGTTCGGTGAGGGAGCTGCAGATCCCCTGCCGCCGGAAGCTGGACAGACTCATCCCCTTCTTCATCCTCATCACCATTGTCACCCTCCTCGTCCTCCTGAGGAGCGCAACCCATCTCCACCTGGGGCCGTTGGGGTTCCGAACGCTCCGCCCGGTTCTCCCTCGTCTCTCCCTTTTTCTGCGAGACTGCCGGCTACTTCTCCCCAACGGTTCTGGTGGGCTAGCGATGCGGGTCGGCCGCCTGAGGGACTGTCTCGCCAATTTGGCTCTCTGGGTCGGCCTCCCGACACATTGGACCCTCTGTTTGGCGACCTGGTCTGGCCGCCTGAAACTTTTTGCTTCCAAGCATGGGACCGGGGTAGGCCTCCCGAACTGTCCTTTTTCCCCCTGCCTGTTTTTTGGCCACTTGATGCCGGACGGCCCCCCGAACTTTCTGCCTCCATCCCTCAGGGTCAGAACTGCACTCTTCCCGGGGTTTCTCATTATGTCTGTGAAACTGTTGGGGTATGCGGGGGGGGGGTTGATATGTGATTTTTGTGGCTCACTCCTTTTTTGTTCCTGTATTTGGTAGTTCTTTTCCTTCCTCCATCTAATGTCAATTTGTTGTTTAGTCAATATATGTACTGCCTGTCTGGTTCTGTTCATGTTACCCACATTTAAGGGAGTATGGTTTTTTTTCTATCTCTATAGCCTTGTTGGTCCCCTGTTATTATCTCGTCCTTTTTTGTCTCTCTCCCTCCTGCCAGCGCCCCATCTGCCCACCCTAGGGGGGTGGGGGTGGGGGGGACTTGGGCGTTACTTGGGCCGCTCAGGGGCTCGGCCTTGAGGGGGAGATACTGTCATAGCCCGAGTGTCGGTTCCGTCCACACTCGGGTCTTATATCATATTTTCTCTGGCTTTGACAGCAGAGGATTCCTTCTAGCTCCCCGGGCTCTTATTGTGATAGCGCCCGGGGGAGCTCCCTGCTGTCAGAGTCAACAGCTGTGCTGCTGTCAGGCTCAACAGCTGTGCTGCATCGGGGTCATTAGTTACCAGGGTTAAAAGCAGGTGCTGAATGCTCCTCGATGCGGCAGTCACTGTTTATCGCTGTTTACTACTGTTCATCCCTGTAAACCTACCTGGGAATCTCCTGTTAACCCATCTGTTAACGTTCCCATTTATCGTCTTATAAGGTACGTTCTGTGAGACTTTACCTTCGTTGCTACTTCGTCTGGCGCATTGGGTGCTCCCCGGCTCAGACGTTACCCATTCATTGTGTGTTGTCCCATGATTGTCCTACCTGCACTGTCATGTGTGTTATCCTCTGTTCCCGCACCTGTCAATAAACATCACTGCAGCTCACTGGTGACTGTGGCGTCTTATGGTGGCTCGTGAGGGCCACCGTGACATTCAAAAGTTATGAGTCAATGTACACTGTGCACTGTCAATTTCAAACTGTTTGGAATCATAAAAGGGGATGGTTAACTTTTATTACCGTTTCCTCCCCCGCGCAGCCCAGCTCATACAGCCGTTGTACGCCGCCAGTAACAGAGAGTTAATGGCTCTCCACCTGGCCATACGCCACTTCCAGTCCTGCCTGAAAGGGCGCACCTTCACTGCTTTCGTAGACCACAAGCCGCTAACATACTTAACGTACTTTATCTTCCTGGAAGATAAAATAAAGCGGAATTCGGCGAATTAGCAGAAAATCACATCCCTGAGAACACGCCGCCATGAATTTTTGAAAAGGCATACAACGAGCCATTTGATTGGTCCAATCGTTTGCAACTATCCAATCGCAGGGCTGTTTACAATACAGCGGTTGTGTTGTGCTTGAACACAACACATCCGGGTTATCGCGGGAGACGACTTCCGGGGAAGCGCCGAGCGCTTATGTAATCGTGTTGATTTTCGCTAAAATCGGTAACAATAAGGTACCTTACCCCCCCTAAAATTTTCTCAATGGATTTAGACGATTCACAGAAATGATCAATTTGAAAATAAATCCGCGGAAATCCGCGGATCAGCGGAAAATTGCCATCCCTGTGTATGTTTCCTGACAAACCACTCACATGCACACACTTATTTTGCGCGCGCTCTCATATATACGCACACAGACGCACACGCACAAGTGTTTCTCCTTTAACAGGTGCGGAAACCAGACTCGTGTTGAGACATCTTTGGTGGAAGAAGCAGTTTGTCTTCTGCTTGTTTTAGTTGTTGGTTTGTTTGTCTTTTTGTCTGTTCCCCTCCCTTTTCTTTCCCCCTCCACGCACTTCCTTTCCCTCTCCCATCCTGTCGGGTCTTCCATGGGTAAAATAATTAAAATAACGTATTACAAGTTATTACAGGAGGAGTTTACAACTAATATACAATACATAGTTAGGTACTGTATAAGCTCCTCTTGGCAAAGTAAATCTGTTTTGGCACAATAAGGGTGACAGATCCCTGTTCTGCTTGCCCAGCTGCCTGACAGGACAAGGAAAAAAAAAAAAAAAAGACCCAAACCTACTGCATGCATTATCAGTTTTCTTACAGGTGACATCCCTCTTAAGTTTCCCTTTAAGATACACAGAAATCAACTCTGCATCCAGATCTGGGGAAAATTTAGTGGCAAATACACTCATTAATTTAGTCTTAACAGTTTTTATAGTACTCACAGCTCCAGTGCCTATGATAGATACAGGTCCGTTGCTCAGAGATAGCAGCATGTACACCTGAACCTGCAGCAATATTCTGCAGCTTTTGCTGAGGCTGACCTTTCTTCACAGCTTGACTCCATCGTAGAGAGCCAGTGGAAGGCACTGACCCAGCTGGATCCTTCCTCGTCGTAGCACTCCCATTGTGTCCAGAGGCTGTAATCACAGCCCCATCATGTCTGCATGGCAAAGATCCGTGAAAACACGCTGACACATCACTCACTCCGGCACTCAGGTAGATTCACGCAGCCCCTCTGGCTCTTCAGGAGGGCTCTTCTTTGGACAGTAGTGGGCTCACATTTCAAAAAAAAATACTGGTGGCTGCCAGTGGTAGCCCTCAACCTCTGTTTGTTGTTGAGATGTAGTTTATATGGCATTTTAACACTGGCCTTTGACCTTGACATCCCAACACCATAGGTAGAGGTCAAGGTCTCAGGGTGAACCTGTGTACAAGGTTTGGTGACCCTAGGTTTCATTGTTGATGATGTATAGTTTATATGGCATTTTGACCTTCACCTTTGACCTTTTGACCCCAAACCCATAGTTGTGGGTTGGGATCCCAAGGTGAACCTGTGTATGAACTTTGGGGATCCTGGCTTTTTTGTTGTTGAGATATACTGTAGTTTAAATAGCAATTTGACCTTGACCTTTGACAATGCAATCCCAAACCCATAGTCAGAGGTCAGGGTCTCAGGGTGAACATGTGTAGCAAGTTTGGTGACTCTACCTTTACTTGTTCTATAGTAATACTGCAAAGGGAATGTTAACATTAACCTTTGATCTTTTGACCCCAAACCCATAGTCAGAGAGCAGGGTCTAAGCCATCCAAGACTTGTCTTAGACCTGATGATATCAACATGGAAAGGCTACATCATTCATTTGTATAGTCACCACCTTGCAAATTCAAACTTGTCTGAGATTTTTCATAAATACACCCATAGTATCAATTTTTAAAAAATCATCCACACATCATTTCTTTCTCTAGTTATCGTGTTCACAAGGTACTAGGTGTTGATGCCGACGCCGACACCATCAGTGATACCATCCATCCACATGGCAGGGTGATGACAATACCCCTTCAGCCTTTAGAGGCTGAGGGGTAAAAAACATCTTGATGATTCCAAAGACTTTTGGAAAAATATTCTGTGGACTGACAAGACAAAACCTGAGCTTTTTGGAAGGCGTACATCCCATTACATCTGGCATAAAACTAAGACCGCATTTAATAAAAAGAACACAATACCAACAGTCAAACATGGTGGTGGTAATCTGATGCTCTGGGGCTGCTTTGCTGCTTAAGGACCGGCCATCAGTTCGTGACCTTAAGCTGAAGCCCTCCAATGTGGCTGAATTAAAACAATGCTGCAAAGAAGAGTGGGCCATAATTCCTGAACAGCAATGTAAATGACTGTCAGTTATTGCATACACTTGATTGCAGTTGTTGCCACCAAGGGTGCCACAACCACTTAGTAGGTTTAGGGGGCAATTACTTTTTCACATAAGGCCAGGTAGATTTGGATAGCATTTGTTCCCTTAATAAATGGAATTATCACTTAAAAACTACATTTGTATTTACTTGGTTTATCTTTGTCTGATGTTAAAATTTGTGATGATCTGAAACATATAAGCATAGCAAATAGGCAAAATGTAAGAAATCAGGATGAGGACCAATACTTCTTCACAGTACTGTAGGTTTTTGCACTCAGCTTCAACGGCTACATAAATCTCAAACTTTAAAGTTAGTTTTATGCTTTTGTACATGATGGTTTCTTAACTTGGAAAAACACATTTTATTTAGCTTTCCATGGTGCAATAGTAGTTGTTTTAGTAAAATCTCATTGTGTCACTTGTGACAAATAAATATTTGTCACTCCTAGTCCTGCTGTGGAGGAGGCACAGATCAAAATTTTCCTGCATTTGTCAGATTAATTTGACATTTTTCCCAGCCTTGATCTAAAATGAGATTATCTTTTTTAAGCCTGGATTCACACAGATATAGTGTGGCTCTGCTACTTTTATGCAACAGCTGTCACATAACCTAAAATAACACTTCTGACAGCCTGAGAATGAATGCTACAGCAGCTAAAAGAATAAGAAATACAGGTTTACACTCCAAGACTCATTCACTGTACACACAAACAGAGAAAGACAAACTCCTCTGACAGTGTTATCTAGCCTGGCAACTATTTGCCTGATGTGCAGAAAAAAACAATACAGCTCTTATTGGCCTTGTAGCACGTGAGCATCTTGTTTTTGCTTAGTCAGCTGTACACAGCAAAAAATCAATACGTGGCACATGATCAATAGCCAATCACACCAACACAGCATCTACATACATAAACTGTAGGTGTGACAGATTTAAACCTTAAGCCTTATTCATGCTGCATTTCTCCTCTAGTCCGCTTTGGACCACGTGTGCTTTGGACGAGCCCGGCACGCATGCGGCGCTGTTCATGCTCACTTTTTTCATCTACCCAGGCCAAGCGGTTGACGCATGCGCACAACCATCATTTGCAGTTTCACTCCCGCCCGAAAGGTAGCACCAATGTGCTGACGCGCCAGGATTTTCACCAACAAAGAAACGCTGCTTGCTTTCTGCTGCTGGACTTCCCGGTTTTCACTCCTTTTCCACGAAGATGCTGCTGCTGCTGCTGCTGCTGAAATATTTATGTATGATTCATGTATGTTTATTCTCGTCTTCCGCTTCCTCGTTGTCTTCTTCGTCTCTTTGTCTTGGTATGCTGTGCCGATATCGCCACCTTGTGAATGGGACTTTCAGTCTTGCGTATGCACTTTTCAACGCGTTCAGGTCATGGGCAGAACGGTTGCCCGCAGTTGAGCACTGTGGACACTAGCGGAGTGGAGACGATGACATAAATTTCATCACACGAGGTTTCCGGTTACACGTACACGGACAGCAGAGGTGCAGCATGAATAGCTGTCCCCTCTGCTTAATAGGCTATGTGTGAAATGATGTGTGAAACAGCAGCTAACAACTTACACTTTCAGTTCTGTTTACATTATATTGGTGAGTTGCTTTTCTCAGAGCAAGCAGGACTTGGGACAGGCCCAATAAGTACTTCTGAGCTGAAAACTTTTTTTACCGGCAAGACTAACTTGAAGTTTGTACTTAAGTCAAGATAACTCTACCCATGTGCCTTACGCCAACAGTAGTATAAACTGTATTATTTATTAGCACTGCTGTTTATCGGTGTCTTCTAGTCAATTGTTCACACAGTAGTGCCTTACTTCTACCTGTGAAAATGTTGCTACAGCGTTTTTCAGACAAAAGTTAGCACGTGCTGAATTGTTTTCAGTGGACAATGCTAGCAACAACCAGTGGCTAACTGGCTGGACTGAGTCCCCTTCCATATAAAATGAAAGAAAAAAAATAACTTGAAGTTTCAATTATAATCTAAAGGAGATTTGTGTAATTTTCCAAAAGTGTTTGTACTTAGTGATCCATTTGTTCATTAAGTACCTACTCGAGGTGATACACATGCTGGTACTCTTCTGTTGATCTAGTGCAAGGAGCAGTATTGTACATAAAAAACACTCCTTTATCAATTATGCTACACTTTGTCAGTAATGGAATAACTGGTTGGATAATACATTCAGGCTGTTTCACACCAATTGTGTATTTTCATTTAAAAAAAAACCCACAAAAATTAATTTGAACATATTCAGTGGGCCCTTATTAGCACAAACACACAGCTGTGGAACATTTGTGTACCACACAGACCTTTATTCCAACAGACTTTCACTGTAGAAATGACCAATGAAAAACCACCCAATTTTATACAATAAGGACAGCATGTGGATCGAGATTGGCAAGGAGCTGAACGATGATAATAGTAAGCAGCTGATGTTCTCCTGGAAACATGTTGGTATCTACTGTTGAGGTTCTAATGTTAGCCACAAGAGCTAGCATTAGCATTACTGATCTTCATAGGGCACTTATAAAACTTTGTAATGTTGTTTTGAACCAAAACCTAAATAAGTAAGAGGCTATCACGCTCAAACTGCTCCAGCGTCAGACAAAAATATTACCAGAAGTGGCTGAAATGGAACAAAAATGGAAATCCACACTTCAAAATTTCACTCTGGACAAGTGTGTGTCATGGGACCCCCACGAGGGCGGGGAAAGTGAGGCTAGTGATGTTATGCTCAACACTGATTCGAGCAATATCACACGGAAGTGTCACGAGCAGAGTGCTGAGCACTGTGCTAACATGGCCACAGTCACGTGACCATAGCAAACGAGGCCTCATTGTCACATCACGTGATTTGAGACCCGGCGAGAAACTTGAGAGGGCTGGGCGTTGCATACATCAATAGTGAAGGATTTAAAAGGGGTCTGATTCACCACTCAATCTAAGGGTTTTTTGAGAGAGGAGATTTGTTATCATTGCATTCACTATTTGAGTAGAAGTCAGGGACAGTATTACACAAGTTAGAATTAAGTTTAGTAACATTAAACACATTACATGTACTAAATATTACACATACATACATTAGTGATGGTGAAACTGAGGCTTTTTAAAACAATGAACAACTTTGAGACAATTGCTTCATGATCGTCACAGTGTTATGAAACATTAAATAAACAGTGCCATCTGCCGACTGAGTGTCAGAACTGCATCTGAGTAAAGAAAACCTGGAAAAAGTCTCAATACTTTTTTTTGAGCATTTACCCATCCAAGGTCTATTCAAAATTGGATGGCAGGAACAAACAATCCAAAGCAAACAAAAAAGACCTAATTCCAATAGAACCCTCTCAAATTTCCTGTGAGCCCTCACATCACATGATGTGACCGACATAACGAGGCCTCACTTGCTACGGTCATGTGACTGTGGGCGTGCTGAAACAGTGCTCGATGCACTGCTCATGATGCAAAAAAAAAAAAAAAAAAAAATGCAAGAGACATTGGACAGCTCCTATTACTATAATAAACTAGAAAAGCACTCGGAGAGCGCAGACCTCCGCCAAGTGCCACAATTCCCCCCATACAGTGTTTGTGTGTACGTTTTCAGATTCCTTGAGCATGTAAACATATGAGTAGCAATTGGATTCACAATGATTATTTGTTTATTTGACAGGGACAGTGCAATAAACACACAATTAATCAATGACAATCAATCTGATAGTGATAGGATTAGTGGTTCAGTAGTAAAAGCATTGCCTCCTTGGCGGAGGTAATAAACTGAAGTGTTGCTGTTGTGTCCATCTCCTCCACTGACGGATGCAAATTGGGTAGACAGGTTGCCGTGGGTTTTATATTATATTATTTTGGGGTTTCGCTCCGCGGCAAACGAGAATTTAGAAGCTTCGCCGGCAGAGAGCTCGTTATTGCGCAGCGCGTATGGCTGGCCGGTGAATTTCTGCCAAATGCGCAGCGCCTATGGCTGGCCGGTGAATTTCTGCCAAATGCGCAGCGCCAATGGTTGCCGTGGGTTTTATTACCTCCGCCAGGCCGAAAAGGCCAGGAGGAGGTTATGTTTTTGCCGGGGTTTGTCTGTTTGTCTGTCTGTCTGTCTGTCTGTCTGTCTGTCTGTCTGTTGGTTAGCAAGATAACTCAAAAAATCTTGGACGCATTTCCATGAAACTTTCAGGCGTTGTTGGAAATGGTACAAGGAAGAACTGATTACATTTTGGGGATGATCCGCATCACCGTCTGCATACAGGAATTTTTTAAAGCATTTTTCCACACTGTGACATACGGCCATTTCCAACATGTGCGCAGGCGCAATGGAGGGCGCTGGGCGTCGTGTCTGACCAACACAAACTCCGCCTTCTTCAACGTTTTAGCCACAAAAGCATGCGGAAAACACTGGTGGCCTGGGCCCGCCAGCCATAGGCGCTGCACACATTGCGCTGCTTATCGCGTCTGACCAACACAAACTCCGCGTTCTTCAACGTTTTAGGCACAAAAGCACGCGGAAAACACTGCTGGCCTGGGCCCGCCAGCGTGCGTGTTTTTGCGCCACGCTGCAAAACCTGACATGGCCACCTGTCCGCCGCCCGATCTGCCGGGGAAAATTCTAAATTCTGTTTTGCCGCGGAGCGCAACCCCAATATAATATAAAACCCACGGCAACCTGTCTAACCAATCTGCATCCGTCAGTGGAGGAGATGGACACACCAACACTTCAGTTTATTACCTCCGCCAAGGAGGCAATGCTTTTACAACCGTAAAACGGGGCTATAAGGGACGGCGGGGTAATATGGGACACTTTTCTAAATGTAATTCCATCCATCCATCCATCCATCCATCCATCCATCTTCTACCGCTTTTCCGGAGGTCCGGGTCGCGGAGGCAGCAGTTCAAGCAGAGAAGCCCAGACTTCCCTCTCCCCAGCCACCTGCTCCAGCTCTTCAGAGGGGATACCAAGGCGTTCCCAGACTAGCTGGGAGACATAGTCTCTCCACCGAGTCCTGGGTCTGCCCCGGGGTCTCCTCCCAGTGGGACGTGCCTGAAACACCTCAAGTGGGAGGCGTCCCACTAAATGTAATTCTGCTTTTTTAATTTTGCTTCCGCCTACATTTGATGAAGGATTCATGTATATTTGACAATAAAAACACAACTCAGCGTCCTGCTCAAAATAAAAAAAGCACAATTACATTTAAAACATTTCCCAGAAAAGTGTCCCTTATTAACCCGCCGTCCCTTATAGCCCCGTTTTACACTACTGAACCACTAATCCTATCACTATCACATTGATTGTCATTCATTAATTGTCTGTTTATTGCACTGTCCATGTCAAATAAACAAATAATCATTGTGAATCCAATTGCTAGTCATATCTTTTCATGCTCAGGGAATCTGAAAACGTACACACAAACACTGTATGGGGGGAACTGTGCCGCTTGGCGGAGGTCTGCGCTCTCCGAGTGCTTTTCTAGTTGGGTTTGCGGTCCGCGGAAAAAAGAGGATTTGGAAGCCTCCCCCGGCAGAGAGCTGGTTTTTGCGCAGCCCCTATGGCTGGCCGGGGAATTTCTGCCAAATAATCCGGCGCCGGACAGCTGCCCGTGTCAGCTTTTGCAGCATAGTGCAAACACAGGCACTCTAGCGAGCCCTGTTTTCTGTGTGCTTTTGTGCCTAAAACTTTGAAGAAGGCGGAGTTTGTGTTCATCAGACACGACGACCAGCCCCCTCTATTGCGCCTGCGCACATGTTGAAAATGGCTGTATGTCACAGTGTTGAAAAATGCTTTAAAAAATTCCTGTATCCAGAGGGTGAACCGGATCACCCCCAAAATTTAATCAGTTCTTCCTTGTACCATTTCCAACAACGCCTGAAAGTTTCATGGAAATCCGTCCAAGACTTTTTGAGTTATCTTGCTAACCAACAGACAGACAAACAGACAAACAGACAGACAGACAGACAAACACACAAACACACAAACTCCGGCAAAAACATAACCTCCTCCTGGCCTTTTCGGCCTGGCGGAGGTAAAAAAGACTATCAAAGAACTGTTGTGCTCTTTACTCTCTTTTAATATACCCCTTTTTTCTTGTTAATTGGAATGTGAAGTTTGACTGATTGTGTATTTTTTGTGAAAGTTCTGATTTTGTAACTCTGTTGTAACCTTTATCCTCATTGAGAGTTGTATGTTGTATTTTGTTCTATTAAAATTAAAAAAAAAACTGCTCATGACATGTCCGCTTTATATTGTGCAAATCAGTGCTGAGTGGGCGGTGTCAAGCGTAACATCACTACCCCTACCCCTATGGATTGGGACACCCTTCATGGTTGCACATGGCCAAAGTGGCTGTAGAATGTAGCTGTTTTACCGGCCACTGCTGAAATTCACCAGCCATTGGCCGGTGTTAATGTCAAGCCCTGCACTCACTCACTCACTCACTCACTCACTCACTCTGTCTCTCTCTCTGAGAGAGAGAGAGTACACACACTCACACACACACACACACACACACACACACATACTTATATACTGTAGACAGGTGTGTGCCTTTCCAAATCATGTCCAATCAACTGAATTTACCACAGGTGGACTCCAATTAAGCTGTAGAAACATCTCAAGGATGATCAGTGGAAACAGGATGCGCATGAGCTCAGTTTTGAGCTTCAAGGCAAAGGCTGTGAATACTTAGTACATGTGATTTCTTAGTTTTTTATTTTTAATAAATCTGCAAAAATCTAAAAAAAAATCATTTTTGATGTTGTTGTTATTATGGGGTATTGTGTTCAGAATTTTGAGGAAAAAATAAATGTAATCAATTTTGGAATAAGGCTGTAACATAACAAAATGTGGAAAAAGTGAAGCGCTATGAAACTCTTTATATCCCCATACTGGAACCAGGCCATGCCATTTCAATCACAATCCTCTGCCACAAGACATTTCCAGTGTTTGGGTCAATAAAAAAGGTTGTCTGGCATTATAGATCAAAACTGAATATTATTTAAGCTGCATTTCCGTGGTGTAGTGACTGAGAGCTTTTAAAAGCTTCAGAATCACTGACTCACTGTCAGTGTTGTTTCACTCTAATTTCATTGTTCCAAAATGACTAACTTTCATATCTCACTGTGAGGGAGTGACAGAGTCACAGAGAATGTGTCTCTTATTCATTTTCAGGATTTCTTTAAATGATGGGAGTGCTGGGTTTGGGTGCATCTTTTTTGGGACATTTTACATCTTGAATAAGCTGAAAGCCACCATTGTAATTTTTAGCCAGTATTGACTCTGTGGACAAACTTCTGTTGCACCAGGAGTCAGCAAACCTGTTTACGCCTCACCTCATCTCCATCTCTATTCAAGAATTTTTTTTTAAAGTGCAAAGGGGTAGAAAGTTCAATTCATACACCAAAGCATAATTTATGGTTAAAATTTTAAAAAGATAGCATTGTATATGCAACACTATAGTTAGCACATTATTAATTATCCCTAGCTAACAGGTACGTATCCTCATTGTTATGCAGATAACTCAATATGTAGAACTTGAATCCCTTTTCCTGCTTGCTTCTGGGAGCAGGGGAATGGGCATGAACAATGTGAGGGACATTATTTACACTATATTTACTGTTGGCAGATCTTATAGACACCTCAAAAAACATGACATTTCTTGGTTGTAGATGGAGGTGGTACATAAACAGGAAACAGGTTTGCCAGCTGCCCAAGCAACTGGAGTTCATCACCATGCTTGTGCACAGAGTCAGTTGTAGCTAATCAAAGCTGCCAAACATAGCACATTTGGCAGAAAAGTTTTTAAAAAATGCAGAAAAGAATAACAAGAAGCTCAAAATGCACTCAAGTAAAATGCAAATATTACATAACTTGAGCTGAGTTTCTTCACAGAGGTTCCACTTTTAATTACACTTAAGTTAATCCCTTTCTACAACATGTGGCGTATGGGGAGGTGCCTATCTCCGTTTCACTGACCCTAGGCCACACAGCTACTGTAAGTAGTGAAAGCTACAGTGGGGGGTTGGTCCTTCTGGTAGCTCTATGCGTTAACTGATTGCACTTGGGATTCTTTATAATTCTGCTCCTTGAGAAGGCGTGGGTATCAGATTTATTTTAAATCAGTTTAACACATTTCAGTGTTGAGTCTTGTGCTTGTTGTCTTACCAGTCCCACAGGCTGCTTTACACAACTGTCATATCTGGACATGGTTGGAAACCATGTCCACGCTTTCTGTTGTTTATGAACTGTTTGTGCCTTTATTCTGTTATAATTAGTTTGTTGGTTTACCCTTTAGTACAGGGGTGTCCAACCATGTGCCATGGAGAGCCAAGACCCTGCAGGTTTTACCTCCAACCAGTGTCTTCAACAGCAGATTTCTGTGAACTTCTTCCCACTGATTGCTGATAAGTGAAAACACCTGCTGAAGAGACTGGGTAGAAGAGAAAACCTGCAGGGTCTTGGCTCTCCATGGCACATGGTTGGACACCCCTGCTTTAGTAAAAGGTTCGGTTCCGGCTCTGCCGGACCGGCGGCGCCACACGAGTCGGCTGCCTGTTGCAACAGCCTTTTTTTTTTATCTTCCTTCTTCTTTCTACACCTTTCACTCTGTATATATATCACGGACGCACGGATCGCCCCGGGGGTCTCCCGGGTCGGCGGACGGAGCCACGGTTTGTAGCGGGAGACGTTACAGCGGGGAGGAGCTAGTGCTAGCTAGCACTTGGCCGCCGCCCGGTGCTAATGGGAAACTCGACATACCGGGAGCTGTAGCGAAAACGAAGCGGGTGCCGGGCTGGAGTTTAGGCGGCGTGAAAGAAATATAAGACAGAATAATAAAGAGCGATGGCAAGAACCAAGCAGACCGCCCGTAAAATCTACTGGAGGAAGAAGCCCCCCAGGAGACAGCTAGCCACCAGGGCTGCTCGGAGAGGCGCTCTGGCCACCGGCAGAGTGAAGAGGCCTCGCCGTCACAGGTCCGTGGCTCTGAGAGAGATCCGTCGCTACCAGAAATCCATGGAGCTGCTCATCCGTAAGCTGCCCGTCCAGCGCCTGGTGAGGGAGATCGCTCAGGACTTCAAGACCGTCCTGCGTTTCCTGAGTTTCGCCGTCATGGCTCTGCAGGAGACCAGCGAGACCCACCTGGTGGTCTCTTCTTCGCTAAGGGGGTCACCATCATGCCCAAAGACTTCCAGCTGGCCCGCTGCATCCGCGGAGAGAGAGCTTAGACTTTCTGCTGCACATCCACCAGCCATAATGCTCTGCACTGTGTCTATATATATACATTTATAGTAATATGGACATATGTTTGCTAGATGTTGTTTTTTTTCTTGCCTTCTGATTGTTGCTCTGAGTGTTGCTGTCCCTGTGCTGTTGCAATCCTGGAATTTCCCCATTGTGGGACTAATAAAGGCTTATCTTATCTTATCTTAGTATTTTGTTTCAGCCATGATCTTGACATCTTGACAAGACAGAGCTCCTGACCAGATAGAGTGATGATATAGAGTGAAGTGCATGGCGGTAATGCACCTGTAAGCTGGTTGCCAACAGTCAATTAAATCTAAAAGAAGAAGAAGAAGAAGTCTCCCTTATTATTTTCCATACCTATAGCCATTCGTGTGTTTTCCTTTGGCCCCTCATGTCGTCCACACCTGCAGCCTATCTCGTGTGTGTTCAATTAGTTCTTGATTTGTCCCCACCTGTCTTGTATCAGTTAATCATCTATTATCCTTTATATGTTGGTTTGTGTTTTCAGTTCTTTGTGGCATTATTATCAGTTTTCTCGCCAAGCCTTCATCATCTTTTGTAAGTGTTTAGCCCTACCAGCTCATCTTGTGTTCGACAGCCTCCGTGCTGTAGTTATTTTGCACCAGTTAATAAAATATGTTACACTGGAGTTCTACCCGCCTAAAGGAGTCAATTACTCCTGTTCTGCCAGAAGTTGTATCTGACAGTATAATGCCACAAAACTCTGCGGGTATGGATTATAGTGTTTACGGCCTGAACAAGGGGAGCACGGTTAATTGAGGATTTTATCTCGGACACCCGCACTTCCCACACTCCAGAGGCAGCCCTGAGGTACCTGGAAGGCACAGCAGAGGTAATTGAGGCAATTGAGGTAATTGAGCTCTGCCAGCCTGCAGAGCTACACAGGACTCACCGGGGTCCTCATCTCCATTCCAAATTTACAGCATATGCTCCACGGGCTAGTGAGAAACTCTCCCCCAACTGTACCTGTGCAAATGAAGGAGCATCCCCTGGTACAGATGGCTTCAGCTTCTCATTGCTCTCCAGCTCCAGGATCCTCGCCACGGCGTCCTCCAGCTCTGGTATCTCCACTCAACCATTCTTCAGTTCCAGCCTCTGCTCCTCGCCGTTCCCCGACACCAGCTCCTCGCCACCTACCGGTTGCTCCCCACCGGACAAACTTCGCCGCCACACGGAGCATTTCGCCCGGCTCTTCCTCGGTAGTCCCAATGGCAGAGGCACCCTCAGTGGCAGAGGAGCAGGAATCATGCTCCAGCAGCAGCTCTTTTGCTGCTCCAGAGAATCACAGCAGCAGCCTCCTCTTCATTCCAGAGGTTTTCTCCGGCAGTCCCATCAGCTCCTCCTCTCTCCTCGTCTGTTGCTGCTGCCCTTCTCTCCTCCACGGCATTGGCACCTGCTGCTGAGCTCCTGACTGCCTCATCTGCTGTTTCGCCCGTCATCATGCCTGCAGTGCCAGCTCCCACATTTCCTACTCTGGCACCCTCACCCACTGCTGCATGCCAGAGCATCTAATCTGCAGTCCCTCCAGTGTTCCCAGAGGTGAAGGTCGTCTATTCAGCAGCGGAGTCGCCGGGATCCTCGCCAGCATTGGAGCAGGAATTAAGGCAAGTACTTTGTTTTGTATTTTTAACATCTGTACTTAAAAAGTCTTGCCTTACTTCTGACGGGGGAACCCAGTTGCAGTCCCCATCTGCTCCTGGCCTTCCTCTGCCGGGCTCCAGTGCTGGTACCTGTATTGACCCGAAATCCAACTGTGTTTTTTCCTCCCTGTCTGAGGTGACTGCAGCAGGGATGGCGTTCCAGGTTCCCGAGCACACCGCTCGCCAGCCTTTGTCGTCATCATCTGGGTTTGCCATTCGTCCACCTTCATCATTCGAGCAGGTCACTCCACCCGTGTCATCAGAGCAATCTGCTCCACCCGGGTCGTCTGAGCAATCCGCTCCACCAGGACCATCTGAGCAGTCCACTCCATCATCACCATCATCGGAGCAGGTCACTCCATCATCATCGTTTGAGGTCAGCACTCCCCAGCTGCTGGCTCCTGAACTTAAAGCTCCTGCAGCACCATGTTTTTCTGTCTGGTGGTCTATGGGCTTGGGGAGGTTGCCAGACTCACTGTGTTCTTTAGTCTGGGGGCCCATGGGCTTTGGGCAACCCCCCGACCCATCCTGTTCCTCCATCTAGAGCCCCTTGGACTTTGGTAGGCCACCGGATGCACCATATTCCTCCTGGTGATGATCCCTGGACTCCGGCAGAGCACCCGATAAACTGTTTTCTGTTTTGTATGGACTCATTCCCTTCTGTCCTTTGTCCCCCTCCACCCGCCAGTTTTGGGGTCCCTTGTTTTTCTTTTTAGGGGTCTGGAATCCATCCTTAAGGTGGGGGGCACTGTCATATCTGGACAGGGTTTCCAACCATGTCCATGCTTTCTGTTGTTTTTGAACTGTTTGCGCCTTTATTCTGTTATCATTAGTTTGTTGGTTTACCCTTCAGTTTCTTGTTTCAGCCCCGTTTTGTAGTCTCCCTTATTATTTTCCATACCTATAGCCTCTCATGTGTGTTTTCCTTTGGCACCCTCATGCCTTCCATACCTGCAGCCTGTCTCGTGTGTAATCAGTAGGTTCCTGATTTGTCCCCACCTGTCATGCATCAGTTAATCATCTGTTACCCTTTATATGTTTGTTTGTGTTTTCAGTTCTTTGTGGCAATATTACCTCCACCAAGGGAGGAGGTAATGTTTTTAGTGCCGTTGATTGTTTGGATGGTTTGTTGGTTGGTTGGTTGGTTGGTTTGTTGGTTTCTCTGCCTGTTAGCAACATAACTCAAAAAGTTATGAACAGATTTTGATGAAATTTTCAGGAAAGGTGTGTAATGGCATGGAGAATAGATGATTAGATTCTGGTGATGATCTGAGAGTGGGCTTTGTTTGTATTTGTGCTGCAGGATTACACAAAAACTACTGGACGTATTTGGATGAAATTTTCACCAGAGGTGGTCCTTTGCCTAGAGACGAACCCATTACATTTTGGTGATGATCTGGCAATGCATACCTCCACCAAAGCTCTTATCTTTTCACAATGTGTTAGCAAGAATACTCCAAAACTACTGGATGGATTTGGATGAAATTTTCACCAAAGGTGGCTCTTGGCCTAAGGATTAACCCATTAGATTTTGGTGATGATCTGAGAATACACATCTCCACCAAGGCTCTTATATTCTCACAGTGTGTTAGCAAGAATACTCCAAAACCACAGGATGGATTTTGATGAAATTTTCACCAGAGGAGGTCCTTGGGCTACACATGAACTCTTTACATTTTGGAGATGATCCATGACTGCATACCTTTACCAAGGCTCAATCTTCTAGCAGTGGTTTAGCAGTATTACGCAAAAACTAATGGATGGAGTTTGATTAAATTTTCACCAGAGATGGTCCTTGGGCTGCAGAAAAACACTTTAGATTTTATTGATGATCTGAGAGCACATACTATGTACCTGTTCCTACTCAACCCGAGGTGCACATTCCGTTCCTGCTCAGCCCGAGGTGAACGTTCCTGTTCCTGCTCAGTCTGAGGTGCACATTCCTGTTCCTGCTCAGCCCAAGGTGCACCCTCCTGTTCTTGCTCAGCCCGAGGGGCACGCTCCAGGTCCAGCAACGCATCCTGAGGTTGTCACTCCGACAGCAGGAGACAAGGAGTTAAGGCAAGTACCTTTTCATTTATTTTCTACCACCATCATAGAAAAGACTTGCCTTGCTCTTAGTGGGGGGACCCAAGTACAGATTTCACCAACTTTTGGGTCTTTCCTACCAGTCTCTGCTGTTGTTGACTGTGGTACCACCTCACCAACCTCCTGTTCCCTGTCCTTGTCCGAGGTGGTCATGTCAAGGATGGAGCCGCAGGAGGACCACGCTCTCATCCCAGAGGTCATGGGACCTTCACCCATCATTGAAGAGATGGAGCAGTCCGTTCCACCTTCGCTGCCTGGGATCATGACTCCTCAACTGCTGTTGGCCCCTGCACCAAAGGCCCCTCAGGTACTTTCTCTAGAACAAAAGACTCCTATGTTGTTACCTCAAGAGCAGAGACTTCTATGTTGTTACCTCTAGAGCAAAAGATTTCTGTTAGTTTCTGTGTAAAGAACTCCACTGTTGTCATCTTATGAAGTTAAAGATCTTTTGCTGTCACCTCCTAAGGTTAAAGGTTCCATGTTGTTACCTCCCAAGGTTAAAATCTCTGTGTTATCACTATCTCCTCAGTTTAATGTTCCCATGTTATCATTATCTCCTGAGCCAAGAACTTCCATGTTGGCTCCTATGTTAAAGGCTCCTGAGCTCAGCGCTCCCACAGTGCCAACTTCATCTCTCTGGTGGCCCTTGGACTCTGGTAGGCCACCCGACACACTGTGTTCATTCGTCTGGTGGACCTTGGACTCTGGTAGGCCACCAGATTCATCATGTTCCTCCTACTGGTGGTTGTGGGACTTTAGGTGACCACCTGATGGACATTTTTGCCCTTGTTTATGCTCTTGTTTTTCCCACCGTGCCTTGTACTCCTCCTCCCGACCGTTTTGGTGTTACTACGTTTTCTTTTAGGGGTGTCTGGGATCCACTCATTAAAGGGGGGATTATGTCACGATCGGGGCACGGCCAGGGACCATGACCACACTTTATGTTCATTTGGGGTTTTGCTTTTCCATTAGTATTATCATTATTGTTATCAAGTGTCCTTGTGTTCTCTGTTCGTTGTCTGTCATGTCATGCTATGTCATCCCCTCTGGTCTGTGTCTTATGGTTGTCTTTCTGTATTTGATTATACTGTGTAACCCCTGTTTATTTTTACTGTTTAGTATTATTGTCCTTGCTGTCTTTGATCATGTTGTGTCATCCCTTGCCTAAGTTCATAGTTGTGTGTGTAACTGTTCACCTATTGTCTCCAGTTCCTCATGTTTCCATACCCGTAGCCACTCTTCCTCATGCGTCCTCCTGTTTAGCTCCTGATTGTTCACAGCTGTCTTGTGTCTGGCTAATTGTTCCCTCCCCTATATACAGTATGTGAGTCTGTTTTGTGTTTGTTGAGAGGTCATTGCATCGTTTTGTGTCAGTTATCTTGCTGTGTCTTCACGTCTATAATCCTGCTGATCCATGCCATGTTCCCCGAGTGTCTATGTGAGTTTTACACTGCTTAGTTTAGTATTTCACCTTGCTTTGTGTTTGCCAAATTTAGTTTAGTTCTCAACCCATGTGCCGCTTTAATTTGTCCCTGAGTTTTTTAATAAATTACCATTTTACACTGCATCCTTGCCTGCACTCTGAGTCCTACCTTCACCCTCATCTGCTGCTAAGCAGATATGACATTTTCTGGTCGAATTTGTCACTTTTCACTTCCTTGTTTTATTTATGGAGCGCTCTGGTGTGACTGGTCTTGATGCCGCATATTATCCAATCAGTACAGAGTCAATCCAAAACCCCGCCCACACTTCTAGAAGCAAGAGCATGAGGAAACGGAGTGGTGGCTAAACTTATATTGATAAAAATTACATAGCTTAACTGAGCAATTCCATGGTCTGGGATGCACACCCTCATAACCTCAGCAAAGCACTTATAAAACCCGAGGCCAGTCTGACTAACGGTTTGGGAAATATCTGAGGGACACACAGACAGAGATCTATCATTCTTTTACTGGGGGACTGAAAAGTTCATAGGCTGAAAAGTACCTTGTGGTTAAATTTGACCAAATGTGGTTTATTTTTCAACACAGTCTCCCCTTGAGTCCACACACTTCTTCCATCGGTGTTGCAACGCTTGGATCCCTGTGGTTGAAAAATAAACCACATTCGGGCAAATTTGACCACTATAAACTTTTCCACCTATGAACCTTTCAGCACCCACTCATACTCTGGCTCAGTTGCAAAGGAACAAGAAAATAGTTACAAATTTATGAGTAAAAAGCTGCAAATTTACATGAAAAAAGTCACAATAATAAAATAGTCATACATTTATGAAAAAAATAATAAATGTAAAAGAAAAATGTCTTGAATGTATAAGTTTCAAATATACATGAAAAAATCTGGGGAGAAAGTTGAAAATGTACAAACAGCAAACAATTATGTGGGGGAAAAAAATCAAAATTAAGAGGAAATTTGCATACATTAGAAAAGGGTGATGAGAAAAAACTTACAAACCTATGAGAAAAGATTCCCAAAATGTCAACTGATGTTACTCACTATTCAAGTAAATTGCTGAGTAGATACTTCATTACCCTTAGTTAAGTAATTTTTTGATGACTTCTCTTACTTTAACTTGAGTAATTAATATAAGGTAATGCCACTTTTACTTCACTGCAATTTCTGGCTACCCACCTCTGCTCTGTCTTACCATTTGCCTTTTTCTTGTTTGCTATGTTTTTGGGGTGTTTTGCAAACAGCTGAATGTTTGCAAATTTTGAAGATAAGCATAGTTTGCATCATGGCAGCACAACTCTAATAACACACAAGGCTTTATTCCTGTAGATCATATATGATCGACAGTTACACTGTCTTTTTTACTCATCAAATAAATGGATACATGAATAATAATAAAAATCTAATTGAAAACAAGGTGGTTCCCAGCAGCGCTTGCTTGGACCCCTACAGTATAAACAGAAAACAATCTTAACTTTATGTTCACTCCACCAGCCATTTTAAAGTCCAATCTCTCTGTCTTTTCTTCCAAAATTAGACATAATATCTTCCAGCTGTAATTGATGTGTTCATTTCCTACACACGGTGCACAGTGTGAGAGCACTGTCGGTCAAGACTCACAATCACAGACAATAGAGACTTATCTTACCCTCTGTGCTTCTTGCTGTGACTTTCAACTATAAATCCAAATTATGGGTCCGTGTCCAAAACAGAGTTCTTCCAGCACGCCATTACATAAAAGGAAACTCAACCAACAGCTGCCATAAACAAAGCTGACTCTAACAACTCGCCCTGCTCTGGTTTACTTTAGTAAAACCAGCTGCTAGTTTGAATATGTATGTTTGTCATGCGTACAGAAGTATCAGAGCTGCGGGCTCTCTGGCACAAGCTGCTCTCTGATGTCATCAGTGTGCCATCAGTCCAATATAGGCGTGCCTACTAAACACTACCGCTAGTCTGATACAGTATTATCAAGGCTACAAGTTAGACAGTGTTGGACTTTTTCCACTGTGTCCATTTGAAGTTATTGTGTGCTGAAAACTGAGCCTTTACCCACACCAAAACTCCACCCACTTCCCTCCATTTATATTCAAAAATAGGACATTAACCATTTGTTTGCCCTGAAAATGGCTTAATTCAAGACACAGTGAAACACCACAATGTGAGACAAAGTGGACTGGAAAATTCCCTTTTGGGGCTTTAAAGAGAAATGTTAACTTTTAAAGGGTTGGGATTCAGATAAACAATACTGTAGTTGTGAAGGTAAAAGTGCAAAGTCTTGTGTAAATTTGACAGAATTACATATTATTATTATTATTATTATTATTATTATTATTAAATTATTGAGTAAGCAAAGTTTTATAGGTGAGG
Source organism: Pholidichthys leucotaenia (assembly GCA_020510985.1). Classification (NCBI taxonomy): domain Eukaryota; kingdom Metazoa; phylum Chordata; class Actinopteri; order Cichliformes; family Pholidichthyidae; genus Pholidichthys; species Pholidichthys leucotaenia. The sequence goes on along the minus strand of CM035850.1, from coordinate 103,377,567 downwards.
ATGACTGATTTAAAGACTTTTTCACTCATTGTGTACTAGAGATCAGCTTGATAATTTATAAACAATCCAGTGAACAGCTGCTTTTCTACGGTAAAAAAAACCAAACAAACTGCAAATAAGAGGAAAAAGAGGCGATAGACTTGGGATGAGTTGCAAAGTAGGCTGCTTTAAATGGCATAAAGGTCCCATATGTGCCAAATGGTGTTTATGAGGGTTTTAACCTTAGAAAATATGCCCATGGGCCACATGTATGAGGGCTGCTCATTAAAGATTTCCCCTGACTCACTTCCAGCTACTGTAGGAGGCTGAAATTGCACATGTATAATAATGCATATCTCTATAGGTCACGTAGTAATTTACACCTCTACACTCTTAAGAGTTTCTCTTTTACAGGTGCTAACAAACAAACGGATGGACAAACAGACAAACCACCCCGATTGCATTACCTCCGCCAAGAAGGTCATGTAATCGGGGTGGTTTGTCTGTTTGTCTGTCTGTCTGTCTTTTAGCAGGATTATGCAAAAACTACTGGATGGATTTTGATGAAATTTTCACCAGAGGTGGTTCTTGGCGTCAAGACGAACCCATTACATTTTGGTGATGATCCCAGAATGCATACCTCCGCCAAGGCTCTTATCTTCTCACAGTGTGTTCGCAAGAGTACTCCAGAACTCTTGCGAACACCATTAATATACCATATTGTGAGGATTAAATTTAGACTTTTAACAATTAGTTTGCAGTAGCAAAGGTTATGAAATATTAACTAAAATATGAGTTTTGTTATTATAAGCTTTTCCATGTTGGTTTATTCATTCATTCATTCATTCATTCATTCATCTTCAACCACTTAATCCTTTTCTGATCGGGATGGGGGTGAGGCGGAGCATCTTTTGGGGGAGAGGCAGGGTGCACCCTGGACAGATTGCCAGTCCATCATCAGGCCAACACAGAGAGACAAACAACCATTCACTCTCATATTTATCATCATCATCATCATCATCATCATCATCATCATCATCATCATCATCATAGCAGTCTGTCAGGGGCGACAATGACTGTTTCATTTAAGTCTGATCAGATTCCTCCACGCAGCTCTGTCCTTCGCCCTCCGCTGTCAGGAACTCCTGACCTTGTTAACCCGGGCGACGTCCGAGCCGGTATGAGTTGCTTTCTGACTGACCATTTCATGAAACTGCTTGCAAAGTATTTGAGTACCACTAGCTTTTGCTGGACTAGCAGCACATTCTTGGCAGATAGAGGTATTATCAGTGGCAAGGACAGGACAATTTAGAATCCCCCAAAATATGGCTATAATAAAATGTATAATTGGCATACTACAGTATATTATAATGAATAATTGATTGTTTTTATCCATTTTTACACTTATGACAACAGACTCTGTCACCTGTATTATCTTGTTTTGTATTTAATTAATTTGCCAAAAACTACAAAACCAACAATTAAGATTTAAATTAGTTTTAATGGCAGCAAAATTGCTAAAATTATTTTCTTTATACTTTGCATGGATGCCAATATGGATATTTATTTCAACTATGATTGTTGTGAAGTGTCAATTTGAAATTGTGACGTAGAATTGTGAAGTATGTAAGTATAAATATCAGTATAAATTTATGAACCAAGTTTAAATATGTATTCTGTAAAACTGCACATAATGTGTGAATTTAAAACAAACTGGATGTGGATGAAATATAATAAATACATAATTCTATTAAGATAAAACTGAATAGCTTTATTATTATTTGTGAAATTACATCATTGTTAATAATTTTAATTTTTATGAAGTTCATTTGTGTTTGACTGAAACACAAGTGGTAGCACGGTGGCGCAGTGGTTAGCACAGTGGCAGCACAGCAAGAAGGTCATGGGATCGATTCCACCCTTGACCATCGTGGGTTCGATCCCACCCCCAGACCATCGGTGACCCTTCTGTGTGGAGTTTGCATGTTCTCCCCGTGTCTGCGTGGGTTTACTCCGGGCACTCCAGTTTCCTCCCACATGCCAAAAACATGCAAGTTAAGTTAATTGGCATCAAAAACTGGGGATTCTAAATTGTCCTTAGGTATGGATGTGAGAGTGAATGGTTGTCTGTCTCTCTGTGTTGGCCCTGTGATGGACTGGCGATCTGTCCAGGGTGTACCCTGCCTCTCGCCCAAAGATGCTGGGATAGGCTCCAGCCCCCCCGCGACCCGAAAGGATTAAGCGGTAGAAGATGGATGGATGGATGGATGGATGAAAGATACTGGGTTTTTTAAAGCACAAAATATTGGTATGATCAGCCATTTGTGTTACTATAGATTGCCACTGGAAACTCAAATGAAAGGGGGAGGGGGGGGGGGGAATTACTTTTTCACAATTCTGAAATTATAGTCAGAATTCAAAGAAAAAAGTCAGAATTCTGAGGGAAAAAAATAAAGTTACCCCACCCCCACCCCCCGTGGCACTAATTCCTCCCATAGGTCTTTCATTAGGCTAATGTCTAGGTTGTAATAATGTAGGTCTTTGCAGCCTTAATTATTAATACCCCCGCCACTGTGTTTAATAACAGGTTGGGCTCACCGGCTGATCAGCTTTGCTCTCCAGCTGCGCCTCCACCGCTGCAGCTGTTGCATCCCGGTCTCCTCCATCCTCCACCCCGCTGCTGCTCTCCGCCGGCTCGGCCAGCCTCTCCAGGCAAGCAGACCCCAAAGAGGAGCTCTTGTGGTGTGACTGCACCAGCTGTGACACCGTGGGTTTGCTGAGCTTGACGGAGGACTGCAGTTTCTCCGGGCCGAGCTCGGCGGCTTTCCCGCAGAGCGGAGACTCCTTTCCCTCCACCTCAACATGAGAGGAGAAGAGGAGGTCGGGCTGCGAGGAGGAGATCACCCGGTCCAGGACGACGTTCTCCTTCCACTTCATCTTCCTGAACATCCACATGCCGCGTTCCTTCTTGTTTTCGGGATCCCTGGAGCCCAGCTTGGGGCTGAGCAGCGGTTTGGCTTTGGCTTGAAACTGTTTCCACATGGTGCTCTGATGCTGGGACGGGGAGCCGCTCTCATTGTCGCCCCCCTCGCTCCTCCGATCCATGCCCGCTCGGACCTGGGAAAGGCTGTCACAGCGACCGACCGACAGGCTACCGATCTGTCGACACGATTACGCAACCTCCGTGTACCCCACCAAGCCGCATTACTCCGCAGCAATAAACCACCGACAAAAACGGGACACCAGCATTTGGTCGGGGTCAAGGAGATCGGAAATGTTTTCCAGCAGGCGGAGACAGAAGGCTGGGGCGGCCTGAGGTTTTTTTGGTTGTTTTAGGAGAGCTGAAACGCACGAGCGCAGCCCTCCCAAATTCACCACTGCGCTTCAATCCAATTCTGCAGTCTCTGCTGCACACAGTCATTTTGACCATTTTTTGCCCTAAAAATTTGCATGTAACTAATAAACTTTTTTGAGTCTTAAAATTATGTTACAACATATGTGGGACCTGGTGACAAAATATGCACAAGCAAAGTTTTTCCTATAAATATGCAACTTTTCTGTCATGATTTGTGACTTTTTTTAAATTAACAAAATATAATTGTATTTCTGTATTTTTTCTGGCAAGTTTGCAAATGTTTTTGTAGTGCTGGGAATATTAATGCTTTAACATAATTAATTACCGTAGTTCCATTAATGGATTTAAAATATACGTATATACAGTGGGGGGAAAAAAGTATTTAGTCAGCCACCAATTGTGCAAGTTCTCCCACTTTAAAGATGAGAGAGGTCTTCAATTTTCATCATAGGTATACCTCAACTATGAGAGACAAAATGAGAAAAAAAATCCAGAAAATCAAATTGAAGGATTTTTTATGAATTAATTGGTAAATTCCTCGGTAAAATAAGTATTTGGTCAATAACAAAAGTTCATCTCAATACTTTGTTATATACCCTTTGTTGACAATGACAGAGGTCAAACGTTTTCTGTAAGTCTTCACAAGGTTTTCACACACTGTTGCTGGTATTTTGGCCCATTCCTCCATGCAGATCTCCTCTAGAGCAGTGATGTTTTGGGGCTGTCGCTGGGCAACATGGACTTTCAACTCCCTCCAAAGATTTTCTATGAGGTTGAGATCTGGAGACTGACTAGGCCACTCCAGGACCTTGAAATGCTTCTTACGAAGCCACTCCTTTGTTGCCCGGGCGGTGTTTTTGGGATCATTGTCATGCTGAAAGACCCAGCCACGTTTCATCTTCAATGCCCTTGCTGACGGAAGGAGGTTTTCACTCAAAATCTCACGATACATGGTCCCCATTCATTCTTTCCTTTACACGGATCAGTCGTCCTGGTCCCTTTGCAGAAAAACAGTCCCAAAGTATGATGTTTCCACCCCCATGCTTCACAGTAGGTATGGTGTTCTTTCTCCTCCAAACACGACAAGTTGAGGTTTTACCAGAAAGTTCTATTTTGGTTTCATCTGACCATATGACATTCTCCCAATCCTCTTCTGGATCATCCAAATGCTCTCTAGCAAACTTCAGACGGACCTGGACATGTACTGGCTTAAGCAGGGGGACACGTCTGGCACTGCAGGATTTGAGTCCCTGGCGGTGTAGTGTGTTACTGATGTAGCCTTTGTTACTTTGGTCCCAGCTCTCTGCAGGTCATTCACTAGGTCCCCCCATGTGGTTCTGGGATTTTTGCTCACTGTTCTCGTGATCATTTTGACCTCACAGGGTGAGATCTTGCTTGGAGCCCCAGATCGAAGGAGATTATCAGTGGTCTTGTATGTCTTCCATTTTCTAATAATTACTCCCACAGTTGATTTCTTCACACCAAGCTGCTTACCTATTGCAGATTCAGCCTTCCCAGCCTGGTGCAGGTCTACAATTTTGTTTCTGGTGTCCTTTGACAGCTCTTTGGTCTTGGCCATAGTGGAGTTTGGAGTCTGACTGTTTGAGGTTGTGGACAGGTGTCTTTTATACTGATAATGAGTTCAAACAGGTGCCATTAATACAGGTAATAAGTGGAGGACAGAGGAGCCTCTTAAAGAAGAAGTTACAGGTCTGTGAGAGCCAGAAGTCTTGCTTGTTTGTAGGTGACCAAATACTTATTATACCGAGGAATTTACCAATTAATTCATTAAAAATCCTTCAATGTGATTTTCTGGATTTTTTTTTCTCATTTTGTCTCTCATAGTTGAGGTATACCTATGATGAAAATTGGAGACCTCTCTCATCTTTTAAGTGGGAGAAATTGCACAATTGGTGGCTGACTAAATACTTTTTTTGCCCCACTGTATATTAACCCAAATTAACACTTCAATGGCATTTTCTGTTATAGCGAAACTTCAAATGTGAAACTGCGGTTCTGCACAGATGGTCTTTAGTACAAACCGTGCTCAAGCTTGTCATTTTAATTAATTCTCTCAATTCTACTCCAATAAAAGAAAAAAAAACTCTAATCAGTTTGCTGGGTTTTCACTGTTGTATACAAATGCATCTCAGTAAATTAGAATATCATCTAAATGTTAATTTATTGCAATAATTCAATTCAAAAGGTGAAACTCATATTGTATAGATTCTGATAGAAAAATTCCATATTATCTATACTATTATTGATATTAATAATGTATTATTATATTTGAGAAGTATCATACCTTTCATATGCCATGTTTAATGTTTATATGTGCATTCCACATAGTTAGTTAGTTAGTTAATCCCTTCACACCTGAAGGTGTATATGGGCGGCGCCTATCTCCGTTTCTCTGACCCTAGGCCACACAGTTACTGTAAGCAGTGAAAGCTACAGCGGGGGGTCAGTCCTCTGGTAGCTCTGTGTGTAACTTTACTTTCCCCATTCCATTATGCGGAGCACCACGCTAGAAGGCAGAAAGCACCATTTTTATATGGTCTTTGGTATGACCCGGCCGGGATTTGAACCCCTGCCTCCCGGGTGTGGGGCGGATGCTCTACCAACTGAGCCACCACTCCGGTTGCATTCCACATAGGATATGTTTATATATTCTTGGCCTGTTTCTGTGAGCAATTTCAGCGGGTTCAGATTGAGGATCAGTAGATGCATAAGGAGTGATCTAAGCCATTTATTACAATCTCTTTGACATAACCTGTTTTGGGTCACAGGAATGCACAGAAACTTCTCAGCCTGTACAAATCAGTGGTAGATGGACATTCTGTCAGTTTTATGGATCTCATGTCTTCATGACCCATGTCTCCAGAGTGTCTGACGTCCGCCTGGATAGGCTTAGTTATCAGGACTGTCCCGTGCTGTCCCTTCCCTTATCCTCATCCTCCCTCTCCTTTCTCCTACCTATATACTATATCAGACTTAGAAGAATGGATCCTTTAGAGATTCTAGGTGTGTCTGATTGTCATGCCTTGTAACCTCTCCCCCTTAGTGGCTAATGGGGTGATTTTGTAACAAATGTACATAAATTCAACTTTCCGCCTGATTATTTGACTTTGAATAATTTAAGCTCAAAATTATTCTAGCAGATTCATTACACACAGTGATAATTGTTTATTCCTTTTAATTCTGGTGATTTTGGTTTACCCTCTCAAGAATCCTTGAGGGTTCGTGGGAGTTTACCCAACCAGTTTACATGTGTTTTGTGGACTTGGAGAAGGCATTCAATCGTGTCGTTCGTGGTTTTTTGTGGAGGGTGCTTCGGGAGTATGGGGTATCGGGCTTGCTGTTACGAGCTATCCAGTCTCTATATGACCATTGTGAGAGTTTGATTCATATTGCCAGCACTCAGTCGGACTCATTCCCAGTGAGAGTTGGACTCCGCCAGGGCTGCCCTTTGTCACTGATCCTGTTCACAATTTTTATGGACAGGATTTCTAAGCACAGCCAGGGAATGGAGGGCGTCATGCTTGGTGACCACATGATCTTATCTCTGTTGTTTGCATAAGATGTTGTCCTGTTGGCTTCATCAAGCAATGACCTACAGGTCTTACTGGGATGGTTTGCCGCTGAGTGTGAAGTGGCTGGGATGAGAATCAGCACCTCCAAGTCAGAGTCCATGGTCCTCAGCCGGAAAAAAGTGGATTGTCCTCTCCAGGTTGGGGACAAGCTCCTGCCCCAAGTGGAGGAGTTTAAGTATCTCGGGGTCTTATTCACAAGTGAGGGGAGAATGGAGTGAGAGATTGACAGACGGATCGGAGCAGCATCTGCAGTGACGCAGACATTGTACCGTTCCATTGTGGTGAAGAGGGAGCTAAGCTCTAAGGCAAAGCTGTTGATTTACCGGTCAATCTACGTTTCTACCCTCACCTATGGTCACGAGCTTTAGGTAATGACAAAAAGAATGAGATTGTGGATACAAGCAGCTGAAATGAGCTTTCTTTTTAGGATTGCAGGACTCACCTTTAGAGATAGGGTGAGGAACTCAGTCATCCGGGAGATGCTCAGAGTAGAACCGCTGCTCCTCCACATTGAAAGGAGCCTGTTGAGGTGGTTTGGGCATCTGCTCAGGAAGAGCTGTAGCAGGTGGCTGGTGAGAGGGAAGTCTGGGCTTCTCTGCTTGAGCTACTGCCTCTGCAACCCAGACCTCCAGAAAAGCGGTAGAAAATGGATGGATGAAAGGATTTTGGCTTACAGCTAATGAAAACCCATAATTTCTCAAAAAATTAGAAAAAGATCAATTTAAAAAGTGGATTCTTAATAGAAATTTTGGACGACTGAAAACTGCCCACTCAATAGTTGGTTGGGGCTGCTTTTGCATGAATTACTCAGTGAAGTGTGGCATGAAGGTGATCAGTCTGTTGCACTGATGAGGTGTTATGAAAGCCCAGGTTGCTTTGATAGTGGCCTTCCGTTTGTCTGGGGTCTTTGTTGGGTCTGGTATTTCACATCTTCCTCTTGACAACACTCCATAGATACTCTATGGGGTTTAGGTCAGGCAAGTTTGCTGGCCAGTCAAGCACAATGAAACCATGGTCATTATTGATACTTTTGACAGTGTGGGCAGGTGCCAAGTCCTGCTGGAAAATGAAATCAATATCTCCATAAAGGTTGTCAGCAGAGGGAAGCATGAAGGGCTCTAAAATTTCCTTGTAAATGGCTGCACTGACTTTGGAGGTGACAAAACACAGTGGACCAATACCAACAGATGACATGGCTCCCCAAATCATCACCCACTGTGGAAACTTCACACTGGACCTCAAGCAACTTCAATTCTGTGCCTCTCCACTCTTCCTCTAGACCAGGGGTCACCAACTGGCAAACCCCGGTCCAGATCCAGACTCCGAGAGTCCTCTGTTCGGACTCCGAAGCCTTTTGATACAATTTGGGGAAAAAGGGAGATGTGGTGTAACCACAAGTTTGGGTTGGCATCAGCGTGGTGACATAGCCATTTGGTGGCATCACTACGCCGAGGATATATAATGTAATGTAATGTACTTTATTTATATAGCCCTTTAAAACAACCCGTAGGTGACCAAAGTGCTTTACAGAAAATTAAACAGTATTAAAAACACACACAGCATTAAAAACAAACAACATAAACAAAGAAGTAAGAATAAATACTTGAAAATAAAAATAAGAATACAATAAAAACAAATGCCAAGACAAATATCTGTCAACGATGGCCCTCGTGAGCCATCAATAAGACGCCGTAGGCCAGCCGGTGAGTTTGCGCAGTTTATTAAAGGAAGGATAACGACAAAATAACAAGCCATGGGGGGCAAAAACACAACTAAGGTTCAGCAGGAATACAGATACTTAGGAAAACACTTACAGGAATGGGTGGTGGAAGAAGGAATGTTCAACGAGACTGCAGCAATGTTTAGCCCTCAGCTGCTCCCTTAAATAGGGCTCAGGATGGAACAGCTGAAGAGGCAATCACTAATGCAGCTCAGCTGTCAGAGGGCTCAGCTCTGACAGCTGGAAGCCCCTCCGAGCGCTGTCACAATAAGAGCTTGGAGAGCCATCGGGAACACACACACCAGTTGGGAGGAAAATACTGCATGGCCCGAGAGTGGACGAAATCGGCGCTCGAACCACAGCAATATCACCACTACTGGGTATTAAAAGCCATCCTAAACAAATATGTTTTAAGTTCTGATTTAAAAAGGACCAAGTCAGCGATAGCACGTAGGTCAGGGGGGAGATTATTCCAGAGCCTGGGGGCGACAACAGAAAAGGCTTGATAATGTGAGGGTCAGCCATCTCTCCTCTCTCTCTCTGTCTTGGCTCTTGGTTCTTTGGCACTCAGCCTCCCGTTAACAAGCAAGTACTCTAAGTGATTGCACAGTGTGTAATAAAGTTCGTGTTCCAAAGAAACACCACTCTTCGTTGGTCATTCTGGGTTTCCAGACGTATCATTTGGCGGTGAGAGTAAAACCATGGAAGCATGCTTGAGGCCACCGCAGCTATTTCTGGACAACCCCGGTGAGTCACCCATACCGTGGCCACGTTGGTTTGACTCTTTCACCACCTACATATCGGCGTTGGACCTGGGCAAGCTAGGCAAGGTACGGAAGCCAGCTCTACTGATTCACAATCTGGGCATAGAAGGCCAACATATTTTTGACATACTAAGACCAATGGAGTTGTTTGCTGATTCAGTCGAGCTGCTAGCTAGCTACTTTGCTACACCTGACAATGTGTTGGTGCAGTGCATTAGGTTTTGCCAATGAAGACAAAAGCCTGGAGAGACGATGCAACAATTTGTCACGGACCTTTGCAACTTAGCTAGCATGTGCAGATTTGGTCTGTTGGAGGATGAAATGGTGCAGGACCAGTTGGCACACTAGCAACCCATGGCTGCGGACGAAGATGCTAACAGCGCTGAACAACATGACGCTAGCTAACACCATCGAGCTAGCATTCCAGCTGGAGTCCGCCGACAGGTTAGCATCAGAGGTACTGTAGGTGTGCAGCAACAACAACAACAGCCGGACCACACACCGCTTGCATACATTGTAAGCACAGAAGAACCCGGTGACATAGCAGAAGAGGCCTCGGTAAACACCGTGAATCAGAATGCCACGGGGCGCTTCTCATGCAGCAACTGTGGTTCCCTGAGAGAGCACGTTTCTGCCCAGCAAGGGGGCAACGATGTAAGTAATGCAGAAAATTCAACCACTTTTCCAAAGTCTGCCGGTCAGCACCACCACCAAACCCACTGGCCAACTCAAGTCACTGACCCGCAACGACCATTCACGCAGTGAGGTCCAGAGTCACGGCGTCCGCATTCTGCATGGTGGGGCTGGACGATGTCAGCTTGCTGCTCCTTCTCAACACCGCTGCAGTGAGATCGATATTAAACTGGGCCACGGTGAAGAAGTTCTTTCCCAATCATCCGATCAGAAAAAAACCTAGCGGTGCTGTATGGGTATGGTGGCTACTGAGTCAGCAATGTAGGGACTATCACACTAATGGTCCACTACGTGTCAAGAGTCATTACTGACTTTGCTTTCCAAGTGGTCATACATGGAAACAACATACTAGGATGTGACTTGTTTTACCAACTGGGCTTCTCCATCTGCAACAGTAACGGACTCTGTTTGACCAATGACGATGACAGTGAGTGGGACACAACATATCCCAATGACAATGAGTTGTACACAACACACCCAGACGATGATGATGAGGGAACAGTCGTCCCGTGCCCACAGGAAGAACAACATCTGCAGAGAGAGCAGCAACTAGATTCGCCTCAGATCCTCACCCAGCATAAGTTTCCAAGAGCCGCTGCAGAGCTGCAAGAGAGGGAGCCCACATCTATCGGGAACCCTGGGACACAATGGCCCAGCACACGGCCCATCACCAACAACAGCAACATATCACCCCAACCTCAACCAGCACCAGAGGAGGGAGAGAAGAAACCGGACTACTTCCAAATCCATGCCTGGCAACTCCCTCCAGGGGCCACCACTGAGCTGCAGGATGAAGAGTCTGCAACCAAATAGAATGCAATAGAACCACTGGATGTCTTCCGAATCCACAACCAGCATCAGCCTTCAAGAGCTGCCATTGAAATGCAGGATGAAGAGTCCGTGACCCAACAGGACACAACAGAACCACCACAACCTGGTGGACACCCCACAGCAGACATAAGAGTCATAACATCACAACCATGATGCCGAACACAGCCAAACAGAGCGTCAGTCATAGTGATGAACTGGGTTTGGGTCCGTAGAACCGAACAACCGAACCCACAGTTGGCCTTAACAGCATCACCACCACTGACACCCACGAAGATCGCCGCACAGCTGAGACCAGTAGCCATTCAGATGGTGGACGGATCGAGATGGCAAGCCAGCCATCTACGGAAGGTAAGAGCAGCTGCTGCGGATCAAAACACAGCGTTGGAGCTGACCCAGCTGGTGTGGGATTCTGGCTGGGACATTGTTGATGAGCATGCCATGGCTGCTGAGAGATGGGGCCGGACCTGCTGCAGCTGGCACCTCCAGGGGCGTGTCCACCACGAGCTTGCCTCAAGACGCCTCCAACTGAACTGCCTTCCTCAATGAAAAAAAAAAGGACCGTTTAGCTAAGGGAGCGGCTGCCAACATAGTGGCAAAATAAACCACTCAGTCGCGCTGGGCTACGCAGTAATCTACCCGTTGACCCTAGCTAGTTTTGGGAGTTTTACAGTATATGTACCAAATTGGGGAGGGTTAATTTCAATATATGTGTTTTCTGTTTTTTTTTCCGGGGGGTGGGGTGTGTGTGTGGTGTAACCACAAATTTGGGTTTGGCATTGGTGGGATGAGGTAGCCATTTGGTGGCGTCACCACGCCAAAGATATATAATATGAGGGTCGGCCATCTTATAGTCTCTCTCCTCTCTCTCTCTTTCTCTCTTGGCTCTTTGGTGCTCAGCCTCCCATTAACAAGCCAGCACTGTAAGTGATTGCACAGTGTGTAATAAAGTTTGTGTTCCAAAGCAACACCACTCTCTGTTGGTCATTCCAGGTTTCCAGACATAACAGGAGACTCTTTTGTTTTGATGGGAAAAAGCGGAACTGAACTGCTGTATTGGCGACCGCCCAGACAGATTAAGACATGAGTCCTTGGGCATTGTTCTTCTGAGGTGTCCCATGAACGCCACTGATTGCGCAGCTCCAACCGCTCCAGAGCATATGCAGCAGGTCATGAAATTACAGTTCGCAGCGGGCACCACACACACACACACACACACACACACACACACACAAGGCCAACAGCCAGGACATCCACCCCAGTCAGGTATGCTTCGTTTCAGGTCTGTATCCATGAAATGAAGCACTGTTGTGAAATTAAGTGTATTTACCGGGGGTGCGGGGTACTTCTTCCTCTGTTCTGCAGAGAGCGGTTCATGCTGGGATGCAGAGGTGAAGTTCCTGGTATGGAGGTCCTTTTTGTAGCCTCCGATATCTATCAATAGATAGATCAAGATCAATAGATCAAGATCTCTGTCTGTGTGTCTGTCTCTGTGTGTGTGTGTTCCTCAGATATCTCTCAAACCGTTTGTCACACTGACCTAAGATTTTAAACGTGCTTTGCTGAAGCTACGAGGGTGTGCATCCCCGAATATGGAGTCACTCAGTCAAAATATGTAATTTTTATCAATAACAGTTTAGCCACCGCTGTGTGATGCTCTTTGTCTTCATCCCCTGGCTTCAAGAAGTGTGGGTGGGGTTTCAGATTGACTCCGTGCTCATTGGAGAATATGCCATATCACGGCCATGCTGACTGGACAATACGCGTCATCACGACCATGCTCATTGGATAACACAGCATCACAACCTGTCAGTCACCACAACGCTTTGCAAACAAAGATTTTAGAAGTGCTGCTTTGCTGCTGAGGTTACGAGGGTGTGCATCCATGGGTATGGAGCTGCTCAATCAAAATATATACCATAAAGTTGTGTATTCGCCATAGAGAACGCAGAGGGGAGGGGGGACGCTGCTGGAGACCCACGCATCCACGAGTATGGAGCCGCTATATACCATAAAGTTGCGAAAGTCTAATGGATATATTCGCCATCGAGAACACGAGGTGCGGGGTGGGGGTGGGGCCCTGCCGGGGACCCGCTGCCGGGAACCTGTGGTGTCGCAATGACATCACTGACACACAGGTAAGGCAGCAGTTGAGACTCCTGTTAACCGGCCAACACCGGTGTCCCACCGTGCGCTCCACGAACGTTTGGGGGGAGGCACACTCAGCCTGCATGGTCAGTGGTACACGAAAGTCCCAACTGCTGCTTCATTGTGGAGCGGAATGACCACATCAACTGCATATTACATGTGGACACATACTTTGACTAAATGACAGCAAGACGCAAAAATGTCCAAATAACAAAATAAATCATTTTTATTTTAATATTTACAGACAAATGGGCAATACTGACGCAAAACTTGCAGCCAAATGGGTCATTCTGCTCTGTGTGTGTGTGTGTCCGTGTGTGTGCGAGATATTGGTGAAGGGATTGGCACTGTACCGTGGATGCCCTGAATTTCCCTCTGGTGATCAATAAAGTATACAAGATACAAATACAAAATAATAATAATGTTCGGCGTTTTGTACTTATAATATTGCTAAAATATAAAAGGATGCACTACAATGGGTCTCAAATATTTGTAAACATGTCCTGTTATAGTACTGCATGACTTTATTGACGATAGACTATAAACTACATGTATAGAGATTCAAAGGCTTTATTATCATGTGCACAGTTAAGAAATGCTACATTTCCTGAGCAATGAAATTCTTACTTTGCTCTCCGAACTAATGCCAAGGTAATAGGTACAGAAACAACAATTCTAATAAGGTAATGACACACTAACACAGTAACTCAGTCCTAATACTAATGAATGCTAATAACACACACTCTAACACATAGTTAGGCAATTAGGACTCCTTAATAACTCATTGATACTAAATACTAAAACTAATGAGTCCTAATGACACACATTGGGCAGTTTGGACAGTTAAAACAGTCAGACAAGAGGAATGAAATTGAAAATTCACTGGATGACTAAAGTGATAGTGGTATATTGATATCAGAGATGATGTGAACCTGAGATGGCATAAACCTATGTAGAGTGTGCAAATGACCATTGTGCAAAGAGCAGTGTATAATTACAAATTACAAATTAGCACCTGGTGCTAATTTCTCTGTAACGATAGTACCAGTAGACTGTGCGTGATTAATAGCAGCAGAGATAATAATTAGCAGCAGAGATGATATGAACATCAGACGGGTGAAACTATGTCTACTGTACAGGTGAGCAATATGCAAATTTAGGAGCCGGTGTGTGAGTTCCTATATGCAAAGCTGTACTGCGGAGTTTGGGGGTTGTTATTTTGTTCAAGAGTCTGATGGCAGTGGGAAAGAAGAAATTTCTCAGTCTGGTTGTCCTGCATTTCACACTTCTGTACCTCCAGCCTGAGGGTAGAAGTGTGAACTGTCTGTGCTGAGGGTGGGTGGGGTCCCAGAGGATGGCATTAGCTTTCCTTTGGATTCTGTAGTGGTAGATGCTCTGCAGAGAGGAGAGTGGAGTCCTGATGATCTTTTCTGCTGTCTTCACCACTCTCTGCAGGCATTTGCCGTCCAGGGCAGTGGTGCTGCCGTACCACGCAGTGATGCAGTTGGTCAGGATGCTCTCAATGATGCAGCTGTAGAAGTTGTTGAGGATCCTGGGGGACATGACAAACTTCTTCAGTCTCCTCAGAAAGTACAGTCGTTGTTGAGTTCTCTTAACCAGCTTTGTGGTGTTGTGTGTCCACTTAAGGTCCTCGCTGATGTGGATGCCCAGGTATTTAAAGCTGCTCACCCTCTCCACCTCAAGCTTCCAGAACAGTGGCCAATGGGGTGTCTCCTCCTCCTCTTCCTCATGTCCACTATCATTTCCTTTGGCTTGTCCGTGTTGAGGGTGAGGTTGTTGTCCTCACACCATGATACCAGGTTGGCCACCTCCCTCCTGTAGGATTCTTCATCATCACCAGTGATGCGTCTTATCACTGCCGTGTCATCCACAAACTTTAGGATGATATTGTCCTTGTGGAAGGCAACACAGTCATGTTTGAAGAGGCTGTAGATAATGGGGCTGAGAACACAACCCTGTGGGACACCTGTGTTCGTGATGATGCTGGCTGAGGTCATTTTACCCATCCTTACAGACTGAGGCCTGCCAGTTAGAAAGTCCAGTAGCCAGTTGCAGAGGGTGGGGTGCAGACCAAGTGAAGACAGTTTGTCGGTGAGTTTGTGGGGGATGACCGTGTTGAAGGCAGAGCTGTAGTCAACAAAGAGCATCCTAATGTAGGAGTCTTTATCTTCCAGGTGGGAGAGAGAGAAATGGCGTGCTCCAGCGATGTCATCCAAGGTGGCCTGGTAGGTCCAGTATGCTGTCCTGAATGAGGGGCAACACCACTCTCTCGAAGCACTTCATGATGATTGGAGTGAGTGCTACCAGTCTGTAATCATTCAGACAGGTCGGCGGGCTCCTTTTGGGGAGGAGGTGTGAGTGTGTGTCTCTTCTCTGTACTGTAGTTGGTGGTCTCAAAGCGGGTATAAAAGATGTTGAGATTGTCCGGCAGGCTGTTTGTGGAGCTTGTGGTGCTGCTGTTGGTCCTCTTGTAGTCTGTGATGTTTTGCAGGCCTTGCCACATGCGCCCCGGGTCAGGAGTGGAGTAGAGACTGTCCAGCTTTTCTCTGTACTGCCTCTTGGCTGTTGTTATAGCCTTTCTCAATCCATACTTTGCAGCTTTGTACTCGACCTCATAACCTGATTTAAATGCATGAGAGCAAGCACGCAGCATCTGATGTACCTGACTGTTGATCCGGGGCTGTGGTTGGGGAACTTCCTGACCTGTATGGTGGGTACGATGGTATATAAACTAAATTATAACGGTGACTGAACAACTCCCATTCCCCAAAGTGCAACATACAACATTTATAAATATAACTCATAAAAGATAACACAAATAAGTGATCTGACAAAAAAATAAAGCGGTTCTTAAACAGTGGCTAATATTGGATGTCCCATTCATTTTCAATTATTCTGTAATTAATATTCTCACAGTCAAATAAATCTCAGTTCAGTCCCTTTCATATTTGTCAAAGTCTAACCTGTGTGATAGCCTACATATAGGCTACACCTCTGTATTCCGTTTTCAAACACAGCCTACGTTTGGGACTGTAAAGCCTGATGGGCTACCTGTTTCAGACAGGAATACTTGCTTTCTAAGGGCATGCACTAGTCACGTAAAAACCCAGTAAAAGCTTTGTGTGTTACTGAACATGAAAATTTCCACCTCCCCTTTGCCTGCAATCATGGAGTTACAGCTCCATCTATGCTGTAAGAGTTTAGTGTTGAGATTTTAAAAATTGTAGGAGCATTTTTGTAGCATGGAATTATATTTTGCTTTTTTTTTCTTTCTTTTTTTGTCTTACAGTTTGAAATCGTTTTTCTGCACTGAAAATATAGCATAGAGGTGGACTTTTTGTGAAATTTTATTTTTTAGATATTAATCTTAAAAAAAAGCAATACAATTTAGTTTGTGTTCTCCTGAAAAAACATTTTTAGGATTTTAGTTGTAGATTTTAGAATTTTAGACCTATTTATTTGGAGTCAACAAACACATTTAGTGTTCTCCTGTATTATAACATTTTATATTACATATTTTGTTTGAAACTGAACAAAGAATTCATTTTAAGTTTTTATTTAAAAAATAATATAAAGCTAAAAGCAGCTAAAACATGAGCTTAATAAAATAATGTGTGGAAGCAACTTAAATGATACTGGCCTGTCTGTAGACAGCTGTGGTCTTCTGAAAGAATGTCAATGAAATGATGGCAGTTTTTAAAAGCACATTTTGAGATAAATTTGTCCATGTGTCAGATTTCTCTTCCATTTGTTTAATTAAAAGATATTAGAAGTAAATTCATGGGTCACTGCAAATACTTCGCTTTAAAAGGACCAAGTTGTCTCAAAGTTGGAGAGAAAAATCCTGAACAGAGAAAAAATGCATCAAGAACCATTAAGAATGGTTTTAGAATCAAATCAGAGATCTGAATTATAATCGAATAAGATAAGATAAGATAAGCCTTTATTAGTCCCACAACGGGGAAATTCCAGGATTGCAACAGCACAGGGATAGCAACACTCAGAGCAACAATCAGAAGGCAAGAAAAAACAAGCAAGCAAGAGCAGCTAATATACATATGTACATATTACTATAAAATATATATATACACACACACACACACAGACACACAGTGCAGAGCATTGTAGCTGGATGGAATAAATATGTAAATATATAAACACCCACAGTATGGAGCATTGCAGCTAGGTGGAATAAATATGCAAGTATATAAACACACACAGTGCGGAGCAATGTAGCTAGATGGAATAATATGTAGATATATAAAAACACAGTGCGGAGCATTGTAGCTAGATGGAATAAATATATAGATATATAAATATAAACACACCCAGTGCAGAGCATTGTAGCTCTGCACTGGGTCATGAGGTGCCTAAAGATTCTCACACCTCATTTGGACTTTGGCTGGGAAGGAGGACTGACTTATCGGACTTCTTGCAGTTATAGTTGGTGACCCCTGCTTTAGACTCTGGGACCTTGATTTCCAAATGACCAGTAGCGGCTCGTGGCTGATCCCACTGAGGAGGCAAATTACTGATGAACAGACACACATCTATACTTGCGAGGACCCAGAGTCTTTATCTCCACAGATATTAAATGCAGCTCTTGCAAAGGCCCAAGAAAACATTGCAATGCTGACCAACACGCCATTCAAGACAACACTACACCAGCCTCACTCAGCATAATAAAATCTGATCAAGAAAAGTTGATGGCACATCCTAACCCCAGCATCAACAATGAATGGTTAATTAATGTTCCTACAGTAGTAAGCACATTTTTACCTCTGCCATGGGGGTAATGTAATTGGGGTGGTTTGTCTGTCTGTCTGTCTGTTAGCAGGAAACTACTCAAAAGATTTTGATGAAATTTTCACCAGATGTAGCCCGTGGGCCAAGAAAGAACCCATTAAATTTTGGTGATGATCTGAGAGTGCATACCTCCACCAAGGACCTTGTTTTTATTTGTGCAGCACTGATTACACAAAAAGTACTGGATGGATTTGGATGAAATTTGCACCAGAGGTGGTCCTTTGCCTAAAGAGGAATCCATTACATTTTGGTGATGATCCAAAAATGTATATCTCCACCAAGGCTCTTATCTTCTCACAGTGTGTTAGAAAGAATCCTCCAAAGCTACTGGATAGACTTTGATGCAATTTTTACCAGAACTGTCTCATGGCCTACACATAAACCCATTACATTTTGAAGGTGATCCATGAGGGACAGTAGGAGCTTTGGCAGAGGTATGCACTCTGAGTGCTTTTCTAGTGTCCTCCTGTGGACTTCTGACAGGATTCTGACTACATGTTATACAATAATATACATATACATTTATTATCACAAGGTTGCCCCCCCGCAACCCGAAAAGGATTAAACGGAAGAAGATGGATGGATGGATGGTTTGAATCATTTATCTTTTTCTTCTCAAATTTCTGAGGAAGCTCTGCCTCTCTTGCCTCCTCCTATGAACCACCACTGCAAACGACAGGACTTGGCACCTGATTTGGGGAGCCATGTCATCTGCTGGCTTTGGTCCACTGTATTTTATCAAGCCCAAAGTCATTGCAGATGTCTACCAGGAACTTTTAGAGCATTTCATGCTTCCCTCTGCTAACAAGCTTTATGGAGATATTAGTTATTATTCTGCATTATTAATCTGCATTAATAGAAGACAACAAGAATAATCCTAGGTTTCTTTTCAGCACTGTAGCCAGGCTGACAAAGAGTCAGGACTCTGTCAATCCTAGCATTCCCTTAGAGTTTACTAGTCAGGACTTTATGAACTTTTTCAATAATAAAATTTTATCTATCAGAGATAAAATCAATCAGATTCTTCCCACCGTTAACTTAAATACAGTAACTACTACAACTCCTTCAATTGATATCTGTTTGGATGAGTTTACTCCAATTGACCTTTTGGAGTTAGACAAAATAATTTCCTCATCCAAGCCTTCAACTTGTCTTTTAGACCCTATTCCTACCAGGTTATTTAAAGAAGTCTCTCCACTTATTGGTAGCTTTATTCTTCGAATAATTAATTCTTCATTAACTGTAGGCTGTGTACCGCAGGCTTTTAAAATGGCTGTAATTAAACCCTTACTCAAAAAGCCAACGCTGGATCCAGGAGTTTTAGCTAACTATAGACCAATCTCTAATCTCCCTTTCATTTCCAAAATCTTAGAAAGAGTTGTTGCTACGCAATTATTTGACCACCTGCAGGGAAATGGTTTACTTGAAGGGTTTCAATCTGGGTTTAGAATACATCATAGTACTGAAACAGCCTTAGTGAAGGTCACTAATGACCTCCTTATCGCATCTGATAATGGACTTGTTTCTGTTCTTGTCCTTTTAGACCTTAGTGCAGCTTTTGATACTATCAATCATAATGTTCTACTTGATAGATTAGAACACTATGTTGGACTTAATGGAACTTCGTTGCAGTGGTTTAGATCTTATTTATCTGATAGGTTCCAGTTTGTTCATGTCAATAATGAGGTTTTTTTTTCAACTCAAAGCTCAGCCATGGAGTTCCACAGGGATCTGTGCTGGGCCCTATTCTTTTTAGTTTATATATGCTTCCGTTAGGCATCATTATTAGAAAACACTGTATACATTTTCGTTGTTATGCAGATGACACACAATTATACCTGTCAATGAAGCCAGATGATAGTAATCAATTAACCAAGTTAGAAGCCTGTCTTAAGGAAATCAAAGCTTGGATGACTTGCAATTTCCTGCTATTAAATTCAGATAAGACTGAAGTCATTCTTGTTGGTCCAAAAAACCTTAGAAATACATTTCCAAATCAAACTTTTAGTTTGGATGCCGTTACTCTTTCTCTTAATAGCTCTGTGAGGAGCCTTGGAGCTATTTTTGATCAAGATCTGTCTTTCAATTGACATATTAAATTCGTTTTTAAGACTGCCTTCTGTCATTTGCATAATATTGCCAAGATTAGGAGCATCTTGTCTCAGAGTGATGCTGAGAAACTGATCCACGCTTTTGTTTGCTCTAGATTAGATTATTGTAACTCTTTATTATCAAGTTGTCCTAAAACATCTTTAAAAAGTCTTCAGTTGATCCAAAATGCTGCAGCAAAACTTTTAACGGGTACTAGAAAGACAGATCATATCTCTCCGGTTCTGGCCTCCCTTCATTGGCTTCCCATAGAGTTTAGAATTAAGTTTAAAATCCTTCTTCTTACTTACAAAGCTCTAAACAATCAGGCCCCTTTTTATTTAAAAGATCTGATACTACCGTATTATCCTAACAGAGCACTACGCTCCCAAAATGCTGAATTACTTGTAACACCTAGAATCTCCAAAAGTACAATGGGAGGCAGAGCCTTCAGGTATCAAGCTCCTCTCCTGTGGAACCAGCTGCCAGTCTAGATTTGGGAGTCAGACTCGATCTCTGTTTTTAAGAATAGGGTTAAAACCTTCCTTTTTGATATAGCCTACAATTAGGGAGGGATCATGTGTCTCTGAACCCTCCCTTAGTTATGCTGCTAATAGGTTTAGACAGCCGGGGGACCTCCAATAATGCACTGGGCTTCACTCCTTTCTTCACTCTCAATGAATTATTATTATTTTTTTTTTTGCTGGTCATTAACACCTGTTTGTTCTCTCCCATAGATTGAGTCCTCATCGTGCTGTTTGCTCTCTACATGTCTGTTCTTTTCATCTTCTCTATCCCCTCACCCCCCAGCCAGTCGCAGCAGATGACTGCCCCTCCCTGAGCCTGGTTCTGCTGGAGGTTTCTTCCTGTTAAAAGGGAGTTTTTCCTCTCCACCGTCACCAAGCGCTTGCTCACAGGGGATCGCCTGATTGCTGGGGTTTTTCTGCAGCTGTGGGGGTTTCCCCTACAGTTGAAAGTGCTGTGAGATGACTGTTGCTGTGAAATGGCGCTATATGAATAAAGTTGAATTGAATTGAATGGAGATGCTTATTTCATTTTCCAGAAGGATTTGGCACCTGCCCACACTGCCAAAAGTACCAATACTTGGTTTAATGACCATGGTATCACTGTGCTTAACTGGCCAGCAAACTCCATCCATCTTCTACCACTTAATCCTTTTCGAGTCGCGGGGGGGCTGGAGCCTATCCCAGCGTCTTTGGGCGAGAGGCAGGGTACACCCTGGACAGATCGCCAGTCCATCGCAGGGCCAACACAGAGAGACAGACAACCATTCACTCTCACAGTCATACCTAAGGACAATTTAGAATCCCCAGTTTTGATGCCAATTAACCTAGCTTGCATGTTTTTGGCATGTGGGAGGAAACCAGAGAAATCCCGGAGTAAACCCACACAGACACGGGGAGAACATGCAAACTCCACACAGATCACTGTTGGTCGGGAGCTGGGATCAAACCCAGGACCCCCCGGCCAAGAGTGAGTTGCTGTGCTGCCGCAGTGCTAACCACTCCGCCACCGCGCTGCCCGCCAGCAAACTCATCTGACCTAAACCTCAAAGAATCTATGGAGTATTGTCAAGAGGAATCTACGAGACACCAGATCCAACAATGCAGATGAATGACTGAACCCTGCATTCTATCCAGTGGCCAACAGATGGCAGCAGTGCTTGGCAAAAGAATTCTGATTCATTAGCAGTTTATGGGTAACACTTCAACACTTTCTGACAAGTTTATGTCCTCAAATATTGGTTTTACATCATACTGAAATAAACTGATCATTTTTTGTGCATTTTCCCGTTACCCTGCAGTCAAATCATGGTCCCGATTATGATATTAAACAAGATCTTTTTTCTAAATGGTGCAGCCTTGTTACTGACAAGGTTCCAGTCTGTAAACATCATCATCCTCATCCTCCCAAATGCTTTACTTGTCACACCGTGCTTTGATACAATAGCCATGAGTTTTCAAGCAGATTTTTCTGAGCCATTTATTTTGAAGTCTAATTACCAAATCCACCCTTAATCTAGTCAATCCTCCACAGGTTGATTGGGGTCACCTGTGTGTGGGTGACTGTAAGGCAGGGGTCTGCAACTGCTACAAAAAGAGTCATTTTAAACAATGTTTGTCCGTCAATGCATCTGCATGGAGCCACAAAACATATCCTAGAAGTGGATTAAAACTGCACCATTGTTCTCTCATAGCCAGCAGTCTTTTCTTAAATTTGAAGGCAGTTTTTTTCTCATTAATTTTTAACATAAATTTGATATCCATCTTCTTCTTTTTCTGCTTAATCCTTTTCGGGTCGCGCGGGGGGGGGGGGGGGCTTGAGCCTATCCCAGCATCTTTGGGCGAGAGGCAGGGTACACCCTGGACAGATCGCCAGTCCATCACAGGGCCAACACAGAGAGACAGACAACCATTCACTCTCACAGTCATACCTAAGGACAATTTAGAATCCCCAGTTTGATGCCAATTAACCTAACTTGCATGTTTTTGGCACGTGGGAGGAAACTGGAGAAATCCCGGAGTAAACCCACGCAGACACGGGGAGAACATGCAAACTCCACATAGATCACTGTTGGTCGGGGGCTGGGATCGAACCCAGGATCCCCCGGCCAAGGGTGAGTTGCTGTGCTGCCGCAGATGCTAACCACTCCGCCACCGCGCTGCCCTATAAATTTGATATTTTTTTCCTAATTTTCCATTTATGTCATTCGTTTCTTGTAAAATTGTGACCTTTCCCAAAACAATTGAAATATTGTGGTAACTTATTTCTTGAAAACTGGCAGAGGTTACGTTAAGTGAAAATTGTCCTTAATTGACAGATTTTTTTTTCAGCAATGACTGAAAACTCTGAAAGCTGTCTGTCATTTGTCAGATTACACTGAGGGTGATCTAATTAAAGTTAATTAAAATGACAGCTAATAATAGATTATGACAGAGTTTTTACAAGTCTGTTTGTCAATGTGACATAACAAAAAAGTCTAGTGGCAACTTTTTTCCTCTTAATTTTGCAACTTTTTCTTGTTAATTTGCACAATTCTTTTCATAAATTTGCATGTACAATTCCTTTGGTGTAAGTCTGCAATGTTTTTCTTTCATTTAAAATTCTTGCAAATTTTTACCTCCGCCAAGGAAGGAGGTAATGTTTTTGTCTGCGTTGGTTGGTTGGTTGGTTGGTTTGTCTGTTAGGAACATTACTTTAAAAGTTATAAATGGATTTTAATGAAATTGTCAGGAAAGGTGTGTATTGGCACAAGGAACAGATGATTAGATTTTGGTGGTGATCCAGATCACGATCTGGATCCAGGAATTTTTTGAAAATTATTTTATATATTAATATGGCACTTTTCATGTACTGCCCCTTTAAGATGTGTCCACGGAGTTATGGTGGCCATGCACCTCCGCAAACCGGAAGCCAGACACTGCAGAAAAGGTATAAAATAGCTTGGAACGAAAAGGAATGTGATCTTCATCCACATATGTGATGATTTGGATGAAATTTTCAGCAGAGGTGGTCTTTGGGCTCGAGACAAACCCATTACATTTTGGTGATTATCCAAGAATGCGTACCTCAGCCAAAGTGCTTAACTTTTCACAGAGTTTCAGCAACAATATTCCAAAACTACTGGATGGATTTGGATGAAATTTTCACCAGAGGTGGCTCTTGGCCTATATACAAACCCATTGCATTTTGGAGGTGATCCATGAGTGCGTACCTCAACTAAGGCTCAATCTTCTTGCAGTGCTTTAGCAGGATTACACAAAAACTACTGGATGGATTTTGCTGAAATTTTCACCAGCGGTGGCCCTTGGGCTGCAGAAGAACCCATTAGATTTTGGAGCTGATCTATGAGTGCAAACCTCTACCAAGGCCCTATCTTGCAATGTATGGTGGGATGGAGGCAGGGAGGTATGGAGAGATGGATGGACAAAGGAAGGGAGGGAAGGAAGGGACCTTGGCGGAAGTATGCACTTTCTGAGTGCTTTTCTAGTTGTAAATTTGAAACTGGTCTCCACACAAATTTGCCAAATTTTTCCTTAAATTTCAAGTTTGAGCCCGTTTTCTTGAAAATTTACATCTCTTCACATAAATTTTTATCTTTGACAATTTTTCTTGTAAATTTGCAACTTTGTTACTATAAATATGCAGGTATTTCTTATAAATTTCTGTATTTTTTCATTAGATTGTCTAAATTTTAGATTTTTTAACTAGCAGGTTTTTACTTGTAAATTTGAAACTTTTGTCTGTATTAAGTTCATGGCAGTTTTCCAGTAAATTTGGGAGTTTTTCAAACCCACTAGTAGGAATGATTACGAAAAGAGTGGTATGTGGATCCAGACTCAGAGGTTGCAGACCCCTGGTGTAAGGGTTTGAAATGATATGGATAGGAATATTCATCTCTCGGCGCCACACCAGTCGGCTGCCTTTTGCAACAGTGGCTCGATTCCGAGTTTTTTTTTCCCTTCCTCTCTCTTTTGATCACTTTTTTTTTTTCACCCCACTTATATCACGGACACACAGATCGTCCCAAATGTCTCCTGAGCCGGTGGACGGAGCCACTGTTTTTAGCAGGATACGATATAACAGGGAAGAGCTGCTAGCATTTAACCGCCACCCGGTCCCACTGGAAAAACTCGACATACCGAGAGAACTGAGGCGAAAACGCCGCGGCTGCCGGGCTGGAGTAAGGCGGAGGACAAAAAATATAAGGTACAGACCCTCCCTTCCATCTGTTGTCATGGGAAATGTACGGTCGATACTGGGAAAGTTAGATGAGCTAGCGGCTATCTCCCGTTATGATAGCACTTACCGGGAGTGCTCTCTCCTTTTGTTTACTGAGACGTGGCTAACTGAACTAGCAGCAGATGCTAACATTGAGCTGGAGGGTTTTCACATGATACGAGCTGACCGAACACCAGAGAGTGGCAAGGCTAGGGGCGG
Organism: Pholidichthys leucotaenia; assembly: GCA_020510985.1. Lineage (NCBI taxonomy): Eukaryota > Metazoa > Chordata > Actinopteri > Cichliformes > Pholidichthyidae > Pholidichthys > Pholidichthys leucotaenia. The sequence continues at coordinate 103,352,610 of CM035850.1, read as the reverse complement.
TGGAGTGATAATGTATGTTAACAACAACTGGTGCAGACCGGGACATATCACTGTTAAACAACGACACTGCAGCAAAGACATTGAGTTGCTAGCTGTTAGCATGAGGCCTACATATCTCCCGAGAGAACACTCACACGTGATCTGCATTGTTGTTTATGCAAATCCGACGGCGAACGCTGGGACAGCGCGTGACGTCATCCATTCAGTAACCAGCAGGCTGCAGACAGAACACCCAGATGCTCTTTTCCTCATCTCAGGCGATTTCAACCACGTTTCACTGTCTCCCATTCTGCCCACTTTCACCCAGTATGTCACATGCCACACTAGAGACAATAAAACACTGGATTTGTTCTACGCAAACACTAAGGAGGCGTACACCTCATCACAACTCCCCCCACTTGGGAGATCGGATCACAACTTGGTTCATCTCCGACCGGTGTACAAACCCCTAGTGCACAGACAACCTCCGGCCATGCACACTGTGGAGTTATGGTCTGAGGAGACAATGGACACTCTAAAGGACTGTTTTGAAGCCACTGCCTGGAAGCAGCTCTGCGATCCACATGGTGAGGACATCGATGGCCTCATTCACACCTTCACGGGCTACCTCAGCTTCTGTGTGGACAAATCCGTTCCCACCAAGACCATACGGCGTCACTCAAACAACAAACCCTGGATCAACCCTGAGATAAAAACACTTCTGAGAGAGAAGAAGAGGATCTTCAGGTCGGGGAACAGGGAGATGCTGAAGTCCGTACAGAGGGAGCTGAGGAGAAAGATCAGAGAAGGCAAGGACAGCTTCAGGAAGAAGATGGAGGACAAGCTGCAACAGAGCGACATCAGCGGGGTCTGGAGAAACCTCAAAACCATCTCGGGGCTCCAGAATACCTCCCCCCAGGCCACGGGGGGCAGGGAGTGGGTGAACAACCTGAATCTGTTTTTCAATAGATTTGACCAACCGCCCTCCCCCCTGTCTGCACAACAACCACTGCTGCCTCTAAGAAATCAAGTCCTGCTACCCACTCCCCACTCCACCGACACCCCCCCCACTCCCAACACACAGCCCCCCATCCTGACCCTGACCAAGACCCAGGTGAGGACGGAGCTGAGGAAGATCAAGGCGAGGAAGGCGTCGGGACCGGACGGCATCAGCGTAAAGCTCCTCAAGTCCTGTGCAGACCAGCTGTGTGGGATTGTGACACATATCTTCAACATGAGCCTGAAACTGGGGAGGGTACCACAGCTGTGGAAAACATCTTGTGTGGTACCTGTACCAAAAACTTCCCACCCCAAAGACCTGAACAGCTTCAGACCGGTGGCCTTGACGTCCCACTTGATGAAGACCCTGGAGAGACTGCTCCTTGCTCATCTCCGCCCCCTGGTGGAACCAGCGATGGATCCACTCCAGTTCGCCTACCAGCATGGCATTGGGGTGGAGGATGCGGTGATCTTCCTCCTTCACCGTTCTCTGTCCCACCTGGAGAAGCCCGGGAATATGGTGAGGATCATGTTCTTTGACTTCTCCAGTGCTTTCAACACCATCCAACCGATGATCCTGAAGGACAAGCTGCTGCGCGCAGGGGTGGACCAGCACCTGTCATCATGGATCCTGGACTACCTCACGAACCGGCCTCAGTTTGTGAGAACCCGGGACTGTGTTTCCGATACGATCATCAGTAGCACGGGGGCCCCCCAGGGAACGGTGCTGGCTCCCTTCCTGTTCACTCTTTATACTGCGGACTTCTCACACAACACAACACATTGCCATCTACAGAAGTTCTCTGATGACTCTGCGATCGTTGGTCTCATCTCCAGCGGAGATGAAGCTGAGTACAGAGGGCTTATCCAGGACTTTGTGGACTGGTGCCATCGGAACTGCCTCCAGATCAACGCGAGGAAAACTAAGGAGCTGGTGGTGGACTGCCGCAGGCATGGGCAGCCCCTCACAGCACCAGTAAATATACAGGGAACAGACATCGAGATGGTGACATCCTACAAGTACCTGGGTATTCATCTGAACAATAAACTAGACTGGTCACACAATACTGACGCACTCTACAAGAAGGGACAGCGCAGGCTGTTCCTGCTGAGGAGACTCAGGTCTTTTGGTGTACAAGGGGCGCTGCTGAAGTCATTCTATGACACGGTGGTGGCATCAGCCATCACTTTTGGAGTGGTCTGCTGGGGCAGTGGCATTACTGCAGCCGATAGGAAGAGACTGAACAAACTGATTAAGAAAGCTAGCTCTGTCCTGGGGCAACGCCTTGATCCGATGGAGGAGATAGGAGAGAGAAGGACGGTGGCTAAACTGTCATCTCTGCTGGAGTCCGAGTTCCACCCTATGCAGGACATACTGGATGCACTGAGGAGCTCATTTAGCAGCAGACTACATCATCCCAGGTGCACAACCGAGAGGTTTCGTAGGTCCTTCCTACCAACGGCTGTCAGACTGTACAACCTAAGCAGGGCTGCTCGCAGAGATAGCAAAAAGACGTAACAAACTAATAGTTTTTTTTTTTTTTTTTTTTTGAATGCAAAAGATGCAATAGACTTACACAATGGTCCTCTCCGGCATACAACTAGGAACATACCGGTCGCTATGGAGGGTGAGAATATGTATGGGCACATAATCATACCATGTAGGATAACTAAATAGACGGTTATGCTGTTTCATCCCACCTAGCAACAATGCTCTGCACTGTGTGTGTTTATATATTTACATATTTATTCCATCTAGCTACAATGCTCCGCACTGGGTGTGTTTATATTTATATATCTATATATTTATTCCATCTAGCTACAATGCTCCGCACTGTGTTTTTATATATCTACATATTATTCCATCTAGCTACATTGCTCCGCACTGTGTGTGTTTATATACTTGCATATTTATTCCACCTAGCTGCAATGCTCCGTACTGTGGGTGTTTATATATTTACATATTTATTCCATCCAGCTACAATGCTCTGCACTGGGTGTGTTTATATTTATATATCTATATATTTATTCCATCTAGCTACAATGCTCAGCAGTGGGTGTGTTTATATTTATATATCTATATATTTATTCCATCTAGCTACAATGCTCCGCACTGTGTTTTTATATATCTACATATTATTCCATCTAGCTACATTGCTCCGCACTGTGTGTGTTTATATACTTGCATATTTATTCCACCTAGCTACAATGCTCTGCACTGTGTGTTCATATATTCATATATTTATTCCATCCAGCTACAATGCTCTGCACTGTGTGTCTGTGTGTGTATATATATATTTTATAGTAATATGTACATATGTATATTAGCTGCTCTTGCTTGCTTGTTTTTTTTCTTGGCTTCTGATTGTTGCTCTGAGTGTTGCTATCCCTGTGCTGTTGCAATCCTGGAATTTCCCCGTTGTGGGACTAATAAAGGCTTATCTTATCTTATCTTATCTTATATTAAGTGACAGCACTTTGTGGAATATTTTTGTGAGTAAGCAAAACACGGGATGCACATTTGCAGCTTTGTAACTTTTTATGTGATTGTTGTATTTTTGAAAAGGGACTGACCTGGTTCATCTGAGCACATTCCAGCTTCTTGTTTCACAGAGGGAGTGAGATGTATATGGTAAATGTTAAATAAGGAAATTGTACAGCCCCTTTGCTGTACAGTTTCCTTACATGTCTCCTTTGCAACACTTTCTTCAAAGTCAGAAGTTTAGAATCAGAATCAGAATCAGAATCAGGTTTATTGCCATTGTTCATGTGATACACAAACTAGGAATTTGTCTCGGTGCCATGCTGCAACATTAAAAACATAATGAGAAAAAGGGATAAACTAAAAAACTAAAGGACTAGAAACGTGCAATAAGTGTAGAAAAATAAGTAATAATAAGTAATAATAATAATAATACTAGTAATAATGAGTAGTACTAGTCAAGGCAGTTTTAAAAAAATTAGCATGTAGCAGATAATGTGAAGTACCACATAGTGCAGTCAATAATGCAACAGAAAAACAGTGATGATTGACATGAGTCTGGTTGAGCTGCTGTACATAGTGCACGAGAGTCAAAAGTCACTTAGTGTTCAGCAGTCTGATGGCAGAGGGGAAGAAGCTGTTCATGTGCCGGGAGGTTTTAGTCCGAATGGACCGAAGCCTTCTACCTGAGGGGAGGGGGGCAAACAGCACGTGACCAGGATGTGAAGGATCGGCTATGATCCGGCCAGCACGCCTCCGGGTCCTGGAGATGTACAGGTCCTGGAGAGATGGGAGCTTGCAGCCTATCACCTTCTCAGCAGTGCGCACGACGCGCTGCAGCCTTAGTCTGTCCCTGGCAGTGGCTCCTGCGTACCACACAGTTATGGAGGAAGTGAGGATGGACTCGATGATGGCTGTGTAGAACTGCACTAACATCTTGGTGGGTAGCTTGAGCTTCCTCAGCTGCCGCAGAAAGAACATCCTCTGCTGGGCCTTTTTGATGAGGGAGCTGATGGTTGGCTCCCATTTGAGGTCACGGGTGATGGTGGTGCCCAAGAAGCGGAAGGAATCTGCAAAGGTGATGGGAGAGCCTGTGATGGTGAGGGGGGGCAGGGGGGATGCGACTTTCCTGAAGTCCACAATCATCTCCGCTGTCTTCAGAGCATTCAGCTGCAGGTTGTTGTGGCTGCACCAGGACACCAGCTGGGCCACCTCTTCCCTGTAGGCGGACTCGTCGCCTTTGGAGATGAGCCCGATGAGGGTGGTGTCGTCCGCAAACTTAATCAGCTTAACAGACTGGTGGGAGGAGGTGCAGGAGTTGGTATAAAGGGAGAAGAGTAGGGGGGAAAGTACACAGCCCTGGGGTGATCCAATGCTGATGCTAACAGAGTCTGAGACAGACTTTCCCAGCCGCACATGCTGTCTCCGGTCCGTCAGGAAGTCGGTGATCCACCTGCAGAGGGAGTCAGGCACGTTGAGCAGGGACAGCTTGTCCTGGAGCAGATCGGGGCGGATGGTGTTGAATGCGGAGCTGAAGTCCACAAACAGAATCCTGGTGTAGGTTCCCGGGGAGTCCAGGTGCTGCAGGATGGAGTGGAGGGCCAGGTTGACTGCGTCGTCCACAGACCTGTTAGCACAGTAGGCAAACTGCAGCGGGTCTAGGACGGGTGTGGTGATGGACTTGAGGTGAGACAGACCAGGTGCTCAAAGGACTTCATGACTACAGAGGTGAGCGCTACAGGTCTGTAGTCGTTAAGTCCAGTAATCCGTGGCTTCTTGGGGACAGGGATGATGGTGGAGGATTTGAGGCAGGTCGGCACGTGACATTGCTTAAGGGAGGTGTTAAAAATGTCTGTGAAGACAGGAGCCAGCTCTTTCGCACAGTGTCTCAGGGTGGAGGGAGACACACCGTCCGGCCCGGGGGCCTTGCGCGGGTTCAGTCTGGAGAACTGTCTGTGCACGTCCTGCTCACTGATGACAAGGGGAGGGGGGGAGGAGGAGGAGGAGGAGGGGGGGACCGCTTTTGATGAATTAGGGGCTGAGGAGGCAGTGGAGCTGGGTGGAGTGGGTGAGTTGGACACAGCTGACGAGGTGTCAAAACGGGCGTAATGTTGGGACAGTCTTTGACAAAGGGCTTTGTCATCCTGACCTTTAGAAGCCTGAGGCCGATAGTTGGTGATTTGCCTCAGTCCTCTCCACACAGAAGCCGAGTCATTAGCAGTGAACTGCTGCTGGAGTCTCTCAGAATACACAGATTTAGCTCTCCTCAGCTCTCTGTTAAACCGATATTTGACCTCCCTGTAGCAGTCCCTGTCTCCACTTTTCAACGCTGCTTCCTTCTCCTTCCTGATCCGTCTGAGCTTAGCTGTGAACCAAGGCTTGTCATTAGAATATCTCACCCTGGTGCGCGATGGGAGAATGTCCTCCTCACAGAAGTTGATATATGAGTTCACAGTGCCTGTGTACTCATTAAGATCAAGTGTGGCTCTTTTAAACATGCCCCAGTCAGTTATTTCCATGCATGTGTTCAGTTTCTCTCCAGCTTCACTGGTCAATTTCTTTGTGGTGGTCACAACAGGTTTAGTGAGTTTCAGTCTTTGTTTGTATGTGGGGATGAGGTGGACCATCACGTGATCAGATAGTCCCAGCGCAGCACGGGGAACAGCGCGATATGCGTCCTTCACTGTGGTGTAACAGTGATCCAGCGTGTTATTTCCTCTGGTTGGACATTTAATACACTGTTTGTAGCGGGGGAGCTCGTGACTCAGATTGCTCTGGTTAAAATCGCCCACCACGATAACCAGGGAGTCTGGAAAGTTCCGCTCCGTAAGTTGGATGTGATCTGCGAGCACGCGCTGAGCTTCGCGCGTGTCCGCGTCAGGAGGGGTGTACACAGCAACGAGGATGAATGAGGCAAACTCCCGCGGGGAATAAAATGGCTTGCAATATATATTATTTATTATTTATATACATTTCCTTAGTATTTGGTAGCATTGCCTTTAAACTGTATGACTTGGGTCAAATGTTTTGGGTATCCTTCCACAAGCTTCTAATTTACAGGAATTTTGGCCCATTCCTCCTGACAGAACTGGTGTAACTGAGTCCGGTTTGTAGGCCGCCTTTCTCGCACACGTCTTTTCAGCTCTGCTCACAAATTTTCTATGAGATTTAGATCAGGGCTTTGTCATGGCCACTCCAAGACATTGACTTTGTTGTCGTTAAACTACTTTGTAACTAATTTGGTGGTATGCTTAGGGTCATTGTCCATTTGGAAGACCCATATTCAACTTTATTCAACTTTATTTATATAGCGCCATTTCACAACAACAGTCATCTCATAGCACTATCAACTGTAGGGAGGACCCCCACAGTTGCAGAAAGACCCCAGCAATCAGGCGATCCCCTGTGAGCAAGCACTTGGCGACGGTGGAGAGGAAAAACTCCCTTTTAACAGGAAGAAACCTCCAGCAGAACCAGGCTCAGGGAGGGGCAGTCATCTGCTGCGACTGGCTGGGGGGTGAGGGGATAGAGAAGAAGAAAAGAACAGACATGTAGAGAGCAAACAGCACGATGGGGACTCAATCTATGGGAGAGAACAAACAAATGTTAATGACCAGCAAAAAAAAAATATTTCATAGAGAGTGAGGAAAGGAGTGAGGCCCAGTGCATTACTGGAGGTCCCCCGGCTGACTAAACCTATTAGCAGCATAACTAAGGGAGGGTTCAGAAAACACATGATCCCTCCCTAATTGTAGGCTATATCAAAAAGGTAGGTTTTAGCCCTATTCTTAAAAACAGAGATCGAGTCTGACTCCCGAATCCAGATTGGCAGCTGATTCCACAGGAGAGGAGCTTGATAACTGAAGGCTCTGCCTCCCATTGTACTTTTGGAGATTCTAGGTATTACAAGTAAACCTGCATTTTGGGAGCGTAGTGCTCTGTTAGGATGATACGGTAGTATCAGATCTTTTAAATAAAAAGGAGCCTGATTGTTTAGAGCTTTGTAAGTAAGAAGAAGGATTTTAAACTTAATTCTAAACTCTATGGGAAGCCAATGAAGGGAGGCCAGAACCGGAGAGATATGATCTCTCTTTCTAGTACCTGTTAAAACTCTTGCTGCAGCATTTTGGATCAGCTGAAGACTTTTTAAAGATGTTTTAGGACAACCTGATAATAAAGAATTACAATAATCTAATCTCGAGCTAACAAAAGCGTGGATCAGCTTCTCAGCATCACTCTGAGACAAGATGCTCCTAATCTTGGCAATATTACGCAAATGATAGAAGGCAGTCTTAGAAACAAATTTAATATGTGAATTGAAGGACAAATCCTGATCAAAAATAACTCCAAGGTTCCTCACAGAGCTATTAAGAGAAAGAGTAACTGCATCCAAACTGAAAGTTTGATTTGGAAAGGAATTTCTAAGGTTTTTTGGACCAACAAGAATGACTTCAGTCTTATCTGAATTTAATAGCAGGAAATTACAAGTCATCCAAACTTTGATTTCCTTAAGACAGGCTTCTAACTTGGCTAATTGATTAGTATCATCTGGCTTCATTGACAGGTATAATTGTGTGTCATCTGCATAACAGTGAAAATGTATACAGTGCTTTCTAATAATGTTGCCTAACGGAAGCATATATAAACTAAAAAGAGTAGGGCCTAGCACAGATCCCTGTGGAACTCCATGACTAAGCTTTGAGCTGAGAGAAAACTCATCATTTACATGAACAAACTGGAACCTATCAGATAAATAAGATCTAAACCACTGCAACGAAGTTCCATTAAGTCCAACATAGTGTTCTAATCTATCAAGTAGAATATTATGATCAATAGTATCAAAAGCTGCACTAAGATCTAAAAGGACAAGTACAGAAACTAGTCCATTATCAGATGCAATGAGGAGGTCGTTAGTGACCTTCGCTAAGGCTGTTTCAGTGCTATGATGGATTCTAAACCCAGATTGAAACTCCTCAAATAAACCATTTCCCTGCAGGTGGTCAAATAATTGCATAGCAACAACTCTTTCTAAGATTTTTGAAATGAAAGGGAGATTAGAGATTGGTCTATAGTTAGCTAAAGCTCCTGGATCTAGCGTTGGCTTTTTGAGTAAGGGTTTAATTACAGCCGTTTTAAAAGCCTGCGGTACATGGCCTAAAGTTAATGAAGAATTGATTATATGAAGAATAAAGCTACCAATAAGTGGGAAGACTTCTTTAAATAACCTGGTAGGAATAGGGTCTAAAAGACAAGTTGAAGGTTTGGATGAGGAAACTATTTTGTCTAACTCACAAAGGTCGATTGGAGTAAACTCATCAAGACAGACATCAATAGAAGGAGTTGTAGCAGTTACAGCATTCAAGTTAACTGTGGGAAGAATCTGATTGATTTTATCTCTGATGGATGAAATTTTATTATTGAAAAAGTTCATAAAGTCCTGACTAGTAAGCTCTAAGGGGATGCTAGGATTGACAGAGTCCTGACTCTTTGTCAACCTGGCTACAGTACTGAAAAGAAACCTGGGATTATTCTTGTTCTCTTCTATTAATGCAGAGTAATAACTCGTTCTAGCTTTTCTAAGAGATTTTTTATAAATTAAAAGATGATTTCTCCAAGCTAAATAGATTTCATCTAAATTAGTAGAGCGCCATTTTCTTTCTAATTGACGAGTCTTCTGTTTTAAGCTACGAGTTTCTGTGTTGAACCAAGGAGTTAAAAATCTCTGATTAGACTTTTTCTTTTTTAAGGGGGCCACCAAGTCTAGAGCCTGATGCAGAGAAGCTGAAACACTATCCACCATGTTATCAATTACAGAAGGAGCAAGCTGTCTATAGCTTATTTCCGTTGTGTTGACACATGGCATAGAGGAAACAATCTGCATAAATTTGGAAACAGCATCATCTGAGAGGCATCTACTGTGATAATATTTTTCTTTAGGAGCCAAATAGTCAGAAATAGTAAAATCAAAGGTTAACAGACAATGGTCTGACAGTACAGGGTTATGAGGAGACACTACAAGATTTTCTATTTCTATGCCATATGTCAGAACAAGGTCCAATGTATGGTGGAGGTAATGAGTAGAATTTCCTACTTTCTGAGAAAACCCAATCGAGTCTAATATTGAATTAAAAGCCACATTAAGGCAGTCACTATCTACATCCACATGTATATTAAAGTCCCCTACTATAATTATTCTATCAGATTTCAGCACTAAATCAGCTAAGAAATCAGGAAATTCGGATAAAAATTCTGAATAGGTTGATGGGGGACGATAAACTATGGCAAATAAAATTGGGTTTAACCTGGAATTGCTAAAGTGCCCAACACTGAGGACCAGGCCCTCAAAGGAATTATAACATGTTTTTTGCTTTACATTAACTAGTAATTTGGAATGGTAAATTGATGCTACTCCTCCTCCACGACCAGAACTTCTGGGATTTTGACAGTTTAAATAACCAGAGGGAGTTGATTCATTTAAACCAACATAATCCTCTTGTCCTAACCAAGTCTCTGTAAGGGAAATTAAATCAATCTGATGATCAATTAACAGATCATGGACTAACAGAGACTTGGGAGTTAGAGACCTAATATTTAATAAACCACATTTAATTTTTAAATTATGAGGAGGAAAAGAGGCCAAATCATTCAATTTAGAGGCTTTATGTTTAATTTGAGTTTTACCAATATTTTGCTTTATCACTTTGGGATGCTTATACATTATATTTTTATTTACTTTGGAGGGAGCAGACAACGATTCTCTGATGGGGAAGACAGGGGCTAAGCTGAGGGGTGGCGGATGAAGAGGAGCTGCAGAGAGGCGTGTAAGACTGCGACTCTGCTTGAGCATATGTGCTCAACCTTTAACTTTCTGGCTGATGTCTTGAGATGTTGATTCAATATTTCTACATAATGTTCTTTCTTCATGATGCTATCTATTTTGTGAAGTGCGTCAGTCCTTCCTGCAGCAAAACACTCCCACAACACGATGCTGCCACCCCGTACTTCACAGTTGGGATGATGTTCTCAGGCTTGCAAGCTTCCCCCTTTTTCCTCCAAATGTAACATTAGTCATTATAGCCAAACAGTTAAATTTTAGTTTCACCACACCACAGGACATGTCTCCAAAAATTAAGGACTTTGTCCCTGTGTGCATTTGCAAATGGTAATCTGGCTTTTTTATGTTGCTTTTGGAGTAATGGCTTCTTCCTTGCTGAGTGGCTTTTTGGCCCATATTGGTACAGGACTCATGTCACTGTGGACAATGACACTCTCAACAGCTTCAACCAGTATTTTCACAAGGTCTTTTGCTTTTGTTCTGGGGTACGCATATTTTGCACCAAGACGTGTCGATTCCACCCTTGACCATCGTGGGTTCGATCCCACCCCCAGACCATCGGTGACCCTTCTGTGTGGAGTTTGCATGTTCTCCCCGTGTCTGCGTGGGTTTACTCCGGGTACTCCGGTTTCCTCCCACATGCCAAAAACATGCAAGTTAGGTTAATTGGCATTAAAAACTGGGGATTCTAAATTGTCCTTAGGTATGGATGTGAGAGTGAATGGTTGTCTGTCTCTCTGTGTTGGCCCTGCGATGGACTGGCGATCTGTCCAGGGTGTACCCTGCCTCTCGCCCAAAGATGCTGGGATAGGCTCCAGCCCCCCCCGCGACCCGAAAGGATTAAGCAGTAGAAGATGGATGGATGGATGGATGGACATGTTAATTTCTGGGACACAGAACCCATCTTCTTATAATTTTGTAAAAGTATAATTGTTTGAACAGATGAAAATGGCATGTTCAGGCATCTGGAAATTGTACAAGGATGAACCAGACTTGTGGGCAGCGCCGTGGCGGAGTGGTTAGCACTGCGGCAGCACAGCAACTCACCCTTGGCCGGGGGATCCTGGGTTCGATCCCAGCCCCCGACCAACAGTGATCTGTGTGGAATTTGCATGTTCTCCCCGTGTCTGCGTGGGTTTACTCCGGGATTTCTCCGGTTTCCTCCCACATGCCAACAACATGCAAGTTAGGTTAATTGGCATCAAACTGGGGATTCTAAATTGTCCTTAGGTATGATTGTGAGAGTGAATGGTTGTCTGTCTCTCTGTGTTGACCCTGCGATGGACTGGCGATCTGTCCAGGGTGTACCCTGCCTCTCGCCCAAAGATGCTGGGATAGGCTCCAGCCCCCCCGCGACCCGAAAAGGATTAAGCGGAAGAAGATGGAGATGAACCAGACTTGTGGAGGCCCAAAGTTCTCTTCCTGATATTTTGGCTGATTTCTTTTGGGCTTTCCCAAATTGTTTAAAGGCATAGTAATCTTAGTGTATATAATCTGACTTTGAAGTAAGTAATAAAAAATTCTCTGATTTTTTTTTAAATCAAATATAAAAAATATTTAGCAAATAGAAATAATTTTGGTTATCTCAACTGACCTAAAATCAGAAAAGTTTAGTCTGATTTAGTGTCAGGCAGTGAGGGGAAAAAAAGTTTTTTAAGTCTTTTTATGCAGGTCTTGGCCTGTCCTTGCCACTGATAATACCTCTATCTGTCAAGAATGTGCCGCTAGCCCAGCAAAAGCTAGCGGTACTCAAACACTTTGCAAGCAGTTTCATGAAATGGTCAATCAGAAAGCAACTCATACTAACTCAGACGTCGTCCAGGTGAACAAGGACAGGAGTTCCTGGCAGCGGAAGGTGAAGGACAGAGCTGCGCGGAGGAATCTGATCACACCTAAATGAAACAGTCATTGTCGCCCCCGACAGACTGCTATGATGATGATGATGATGTACATGTCTGGTTTCAACTGAATGAGGCTGCTTAATGGTGTGGTAGTTATTTTTATACAGTGCACAATCATAGCAGAGCATCTCTCCTGCTGATTTGGTCTAGCACTAATACATTAATATCCACGAAAAGCCATGTCTCTGATTAATTAAGAAACTTAGTAATGAGAAAACAGACATTTGAGAGGGGGTAAATCGGTGGTGCAGTGGTTAGTACTGTGGCAGCACAGCAAGAAGGTCATGGGTTCAATCCCACTCTTGACCATCGTAGGTTTGATCCCACCCCTGACCATCAGTGACACTTCTGTGTGGAGTTTGCATGTTCTTGTCATGTCTGCGTCGGTTTTCACCAGGTACTCCAGTTTCCTCCCACAGGCCAAATACATGCACGTTAGGTTAATTGGCATCAACTGGGGATTCTAAATTGTCTTTAGGTATGAATGTGAGAGTGAATGGTTGTGTCGCTGTGTATTGGCTCTGCAATGGACTGGCGCTCTGTCCAGGGTGTATCCTGCCTCTCACCCAAAGATGATGGGATAGGCTCCAGCCCCCCGTGACCCTAAAAAAGGATTAAGCGACAGAAGATGAATGAATGAACATTTGAGAGGAAGAGATTTATTATAGTAAAACATTGTTTTGTTTTTTTATAAAGAGTTGAGTAACATAAAAAAGTTATCACCATTGATGACAAAGAAAATTATTGGAATTCCACTTTGACATACTTATCTATAAATGTGTATCATGGATTAATCACAAGTCATGCACCAATATATGCATCAGGAAAATGTGTATCTATACATACAATATCCTACTTGTCAAAGTAAGACTTCTTGATAGTTATGAACAGTATTGTTCTCACAGACTCAACAAATGTACCAATTATTTAAACATTTCGATTGTGCAGTGCAATAATATATTGTTGTATTCATTACATGAGGAGGGGGGAAAAGAGAAAGAGATATCGCTTACACACAGACACACAGCAAAATCAAGATTAGAAAACTGCCGATCAGGTTTTGCCACAAGTTGTTTCAGTGGTGTTTGGGGATTCTGCGCTGTCAGTTTTTTTGGAGTTGTTGTGGGTTTTGCTAGCCATCACGCTGTCCTGTTCCAGTAGTGGGCAACCCCTGCTATGGAAAGAGCCATTTTGAGGAATTTTTGGAAAAACAATCTGCATAGAGCCACAAAACACACTTGAGCCTTAAAATGAGAGGAAAACAGCAGAGATACAGCGGGTAAAGAAGAGTCACCACTCGTCAAAATAATTACTTCTTGTTGCGTTGCAGCCTGAAATAAATATGGACAGAATTTTTGTTTTATTAAGTTGTTTTTATTCACTGCAACTTATAACATCAAATTGAAATATATACCAGCAATAGGTCGGGAAAAAAATAGAATCACCAAGTTGGATAAAGGATCACCTCACCTAAAAATAGTTTAGTTTATTGGTTTATTTGTCAGGGACCATGTACAGAAAAAAAAAAAAAAAACATTAATCAGGGTAAAGATGCTGTGTACCAGAGCATCTTTTGTAAACACAGTTAGGTGTAGCTAATAATGTGCAAAATTGGTAAAGATGTATCTCAACAGACTAAAGCAAAAGGTGTCTCAACAAAGCACTGACACAAGAGAATGATACTTTATCCAAATAAATAGATACTTTATCTGTATTTTTTATTACCTCCGCCAAGGAGGTTATGTTTCTGCTGACGCTGGTTTGTTTGTAGGTCATCGACTAATGACCTACAGGCCTTGCTGGGACGATTTGCAACTGAGTGTAAAACGGCTGAGATGAGAATCAGCACCTCCAAGTCCGAGTCCATGGTCCTCAGCCGGAAAAAGGTGGATTGTCCTCTTGAGGACAAGCTCCTGCCCCAAGTGAAGGAGTTTAAGTATCTCGGGGTCTCATTCAAGAGTGAGGGGAGAATGAAGCGAGAGATTGACAGACGAATCGGAGCAACCTCTGCAGTGATGCAGACATTGCACCAGTCTGTTGTGGTGAAGAGGGAGCTGAGCTCAAAAGCAAAGATGTTGATTTACCGGTCTTTCTAGTACGTTCCTACCCTCACCTATGGTCATAAGCTTTGCGTAATGACCGAAAGAATGAGATCGCAGATACAAGCAGCTGAAATGAGCTTTCTCTGTAGGATTTCTGGACTCACCCTCAGAGATAGAGTAAGGAAGGAGCTCAGTCATCCGGAAGACGCTCCGAGTAGAACCTCTGCTCCTCCACATCGAAAGGAGCCAGTTGAGGTGGTTTGGGCATCTGATTAGGATGCCTCCTGGACACCTCCCACTTGAGATGTTTCGGGCACGTCCCACTGGGAGGAGACCCCGGGGCAGACCCAGGACACACTGGAGAGACTATGTCTCCCAGCTGGCCTGGGAATGTCTTGGTGTCCTCTCTGAAGAGCTGGAGCAGGTGGCTGGGGAGAGGGAAGTCTGGGCTTTTCTGCGTGAGCTACTGCCTCTGCAACCCAGACCTCCGAAAAGCGGTAGAAAATGGATGGATGGATGGTTTGTTTGTTGGTTTGTCTGTCTGTCTGTTAGCAACATAACTCAAAGTTATGAACAGATTTTGATGAAATTTTCAGGAAAGGCATGGCAGCACAGGGAACAGATGATTAGATTTTGGTGATGATCTGAGTACATACTTCCATCAAGGCCTTTGTTTGTGCAGCAGGATTACACGAAAACTACTGGATGGATTTCGATGAAATTTTCACCAGAGTTGGTTATTGGGCTGCAGAAGAACCCATTAGATTTTGGAACTGATCTATGAGCACATACCTTTCCCAAGGCCCTATCTTGCAATGTATGGTGGGATGGAGGCAGGGATGTACAGACAGATGGATGGACAAAGGGAGGGAAGGAAGGAGCCTTGGCAGAGGTATGCACTCTCTGTTTATTGACCTGTTGCTGTTGTATCTTACAGTTGGATGTTATAAGTTGCACTGGGTAAACAGCTGGATAAAACAAATTTTGTCCATCTTAATTTCAGGCTACAAAGCAACAACTGATTGTGATTATTTTGAGGGGGTATATCCACCATATGGCAGGCATCGAAATATATAGAAATTTGTATAGAAATAAGCAAATGGTATATACAAATGGGTATATTTTTTACATCATGAATTAACTGTGATTAATCACATTTTTGGGGGGTAAAACTTAGTTCAATTTCACTAGCCACACCCAGGCCTGATTATGACCAGACCTGTTGAATCAAGAAATCGCTTAAATAAAACCTGTCTGACAAAGTGAAGTAGGCTAAAAGATCTCAAAAAGTAACACATCATGCCATGATCTAAAGAAATTCAAGAATGGATGAGGAACAAAAAACCAGAATCACATCTAAAGAACTGCAGGCCTCACTTGTCTTAGTTTGGACACTGGTCCATGATTCAACAATAAGAAAGAGACTGAGCAAAAATGGCATCCATGAGAGAGTTCCAAGGTGAAAACCACTACTGACCAAAAAGAATATAAAGGCTCATCTCACATTTGCCAAAAACATCTTGATGATCCCTAGACTTCTGGGAAACTATTCTGTCGACTGATGAGACTAAAGGAAGGCATGCATCCCATTACATGTGGTGTAAAACTAATGCAAAATTTCATAAAAACAACATCATAATAACAGCCAAACATGGTGGTGGTAGTGTGATGTTCTGCGGCTGCTTTACTGATTCATGACTTGGATGACATACCATAATTGATGGAACCATTAATTGTGCTCTCTACCAGAAAATCCTGAAGGAGAATGTCCAGCCATCAGTTGGTGACCTCAAGCTCAAACCTCGAGTGTGGCTGAATTAAAACAGCTCTGCAAAAAAGAGTGGGCCAAAATTCCTCAATAGCGATGTAAAAGATTCATTGCAAGTTATCACAAATGCTCGATTGCAGTTGTTGATACCAAGGGAGGAACAACCATTTATTAGGTTTAGGGGACAATTACTTTTTCAAATAGGGCCAGGTAGGTTTGCATAGCTTTTTTCCCCTTAATAAATGAAATCCTCTTTTAAAAACTACATTTTTGTATTTACTCATGTTATCTTTGCCTATTATTAAAATTTGTTTGATGAGCTGAAACATTTACAGTGGATATAAAAAGTCTACAAATCCCTGTTCAAATACCAGGTTTTTGTGATGTAAAAAATGAGACCAAGATAAATCAGTTCAAAACTTTTTCCACCATTAATGTGACCTATAACCTGTAAAACCCAATTAAAAAAACAAACTGAAATCTTTTATGGGGAAAAATAAAAAATAAACTTACAATAACCTGGTTGCATAAGTATGCACACCCTGTTATAACAGGGGATGTGGTTGTGTTCAGAATTAACCAATCACGTTCAAACTCATGTTAAATGGGAGTCGGCACACACCTGCCACCATTTAAAGTGCCTCTGATTAACCCCAAATAAAGTTCAGCTGTTCTAGTAGGCTTTTCCTGACATTTTTGTAGTCACATCTTACAGCACAAGCCAGGAATTTCTCGCAAGTACTGGCTGTTTAGTACATGTGATAACATTCTCCCGTCTTCTTCATATGTCTGGGCTATGGGGTAGGGTGGCAAGACAGAAGCCTTATCTTACGAAGAAAAACATCCAAGCTCAGCTGCATTTTGCAAAAACATGTTTGAAATCTCCCAAACGTATGTGGGAAAATGTGTTATGGTCCAGTTAAACCATGGTTGAACTTCTTGGCCAAAATTCCAAAGAGGTATATTTGGCGCAAACACAACACTGCTCATCACCAAAAGAACACCATGCCTACAGTGAAGCATGGTGGTGGCAGCATCATGCTTTGGAGCTGTTTTGATTCAGCTGGAACTGGGGCCTTAGTCAAGGTGGAGGGAATTATGAACAGTTCCAAATACCAGTCAATGATGACACAAAACCCTCAGACTTCTGCTAGAAAGCTGAAGATGAAGAGGAACTTCATCTTTCAGCACGACAATGACCCAAAGCACACATCCAAATCAACAAAAGAATGGCTTCACCAAAAGAAGATTAGACAGATTTGGAGCATTTTTGCAAAGAAGAATGGGGAAATATTGCCACATCAAGATGTGCCAAGCTGATAGACTCCTACCCAAAAAAGGTACTGTAATAAAAGCCAAAGGTGCTGCAACAAAGTATTAGTTTAAGGGTGTGTATATGAATGAATGAATGAATGAATGAATGAATGAATGAATTTATTTCGGATAGTACATTACAGGTTAAAAGAAACTGTATAATATAACAACAAGGTCAAATTAGACAAAGACTCCTTCTACTATACAATTCCACGTGAGTTATCCGAAATGGGTGATGGCTGAAGCCGCAGCTTATATTGCCCACCCATATTCCATCCAAGAATTCAAAGGAGAAAAAAGAGAAAACAAGACAAGAGCGATTACAATTTAAAACAAGGCTAAGACAAAATATGACTGAGAGAAAAAGAAAACTGAGCTAGTCTAAGTTAAGCGGTTACTATCCATCCATCCATCCATCTTCTACCGCTTTTCCGGAGGTCCGGGTCGCGGAGGCAGCAGTTCAAGCAGAGAAGCCCAGACTTCCCTCTCCCCAGCCACCTGCTCCAGCTCTTCAGAGGGGATACCAAGGCGTTCCCAGACTAGCTGGGAGACATAGTCTCTCCACCGAGTCCTGGGTCTGCCCCGGGGTCTCCTCCCAGTGGGACGTGCCTGAAACACCTCAAGTGGGAGGCGTCCAGGAGGCATCCTAATCAGATGCCCATACCACCTCAACTGACTCCTTTCAATGTGGAGGAGCAGCGGTTCTACTCTGAGCCTCTCCCGGATGACTGAGCTCCTCACCCTATCTCTGAGGGTGAGTCCAGCAATCCTACGGAGAAAGCTCATTTCAGCCGCTTGTATCCGCGATCTCGTTCTTTCGGTCATTACCCAAAGCTCGTGACCATAGGTGAGAGTAGGAACGTAGATTGACTGGTAAATCGACAGCTTTGCCTTAGAACTAAGCTCCCTCTTCACCACAACAGACCGGTACAACGTCCGCATCACTGCAGATGCTGCTCCAATCCGTCTGTCGATCTCTCGCTCCATTTTCCCCTCACTCGTGAACAAGACCCCAAGATACTTAAACTCCTCCACTTGGGGCAGGAGCCTGTCCCCAACCCGGAGAGGACAATCCACCTTTTTCCGGCTGAGGACCATGGACTCGGACTTGGAGGTGCTGATTCTCATCCCAGCCGCTTCACACTCAGCGGCAAACCGTCCCAGCAAGAGCTGTAGGTCATTGCTGGATGAAGCCAACAGGACAACATCATCTGCAAACAACAGAGATGAGATCCTGTGGTCACCAAGCATGACACCCTCCATTCCCTGGCTGCGCCTAGAAATCCTGTCCATAAAAATTATGAACAGGACCGGTGACAAAGGGCAGCCCTGGCGGAGTCCAACTCTCACTGGGAATGACTCCGACCGAGTGTTGGCAATGCGAACTAAACTCTCACAACGGTCGTACAGAGACCGAATAGCTCGTAACAACAAGCCCGATACCCCATACTCCCGAAGCACCCCCCACAAAAATCCACGAGGGACGCGGTCAAATGCCTTCTCCAAGTCCACAAAACACATGTAAACTGGTTGGGCAAACTCCCACGAACCCTCAAGAATTCTTGAGAGGGTAAAGAGCTGGTCCGATGTGCCACGGCCAGGACGAAAACCACATTGCTCCTCCTGAATCCGAGGTTCGACCAACGGCCGGACTCTCCTCTCCAGTACCTTGGCATAGACCTTCCCAGGGAGGCTGAGGAGTGTGATCCCTCTGAAGTTGGAGCACACCCTCCGGTCCCCTTTTTTGAAGAGAGGAACCACCACCCCGGTTTGCCATGCCAAAGGCACTGCCCCCGACCTCCACGCAATGTTGCAGAGGCGTGTCAACCATGACAACCCAACAACATCCAGGGCCTTGAGGTACTCGGGGCGAATCTCGTCCACCCCCGGGGCCCGGCCACCAAGGAGATTTTTAACCACCTTGGCGACCTCAGCCCCTGTGATAGGCGAGTCATCCCCCTCGTCCCCAAACCCTGCTTCCTCTGTGGAAGGCGTATCAGTGGGATTGAGGAGATCCTCGAAGTATTCCTTCCACCGCCCGACGATATCCCCAGTTGAAGTCAACAGTGTCCCATCCGCACCATACACAGTGTGGACGGGGAGCTGCTTTCCCCTCCTGAGCCGCCGAACAGTTTGCCAGAATCTCTTTGAAGCCGACCGAAAGTCTTGTTCCATGGCCTCACCGAACTCCTCCCATACCCGGGTTTTTGCTTCAGCAACCACCCGAGCTGCACTCCGCTTGGCCTGCCGGTACACCTCAGCTGCTTCGGGAGTCCCACAAGCCAACCAAGCTTGATAGGACTCCTTCTTCAGCTTAATGGCCCCCCTCACCACTGGTGTCCACCACTTGGTTCGGGGGTTGCCACCACGAGATGCACCGACCACCTTGCGGCCGCAGCTCTGGGCTGCCGCTTCAACAACAGAGGTGGAGAACATGGACCATTCAGACTCCATGTCTCCAGACTCCCTCGGAATGTGGTTGAAGTTCTTCCGGAGGTGGGAGTTGAAGACCTCCCGGACAGGGGCCTCAGCCAGACGCTCCCAGCACACCCTCACTATACGTTTGGGTCTACCAGGTCTGAATGGCTTCCTCCCCTGCCATCGGATCCAACTCACCACCAGGTGGTGATCAGTTGACAGCTCTGCACCTCTCTTTACTCGGGTGTCCAAGACATACGGTCGCAGGTCTGATGATACGATAACAAAATCGATCATCGACCTGCGGCCTAGGGTGTCCTGGTGCCAGGTGCACATATGGACACCCTTATGCTTGAACATGGTGTTCGTTATAGACAGACTGTGGTTAGCACAGAAGTCCAATAACTGAACACCACTCGGCGCTAAGCGGTTACTATTCAAAAACAAATCTAAGACACAGTGTCACAGAGAAAAAAGAAAAACTAAGCTATAACACAACACAGGCTGGAAATGTCAATCCTTATGTGAGTTTACATGTCGTCTTGTAAATATGTTTGGAGTATTTCTTCCTTTAGTTTTTGTTTAAATTGTCCAAGCTTTGTACATGATTTTAATTCAGGTCCAAAATCGTTCCATAATCTGACACCTTGCACTGAAATACAGTGTTGCTTGGTAGTTGTTCTCACTGTAGGCTTTTGAAATATACATGTTCCTCTGAAGTGATATCGTTTCTCCCTTGTTTGGAACAACTTTTGGATATTTGCGGGCAGTGATAGATTCTTCACTTTGAACATTATTATTGCGGTTTTAAAGTTGATCAGATCTTTCAACTTGAGAGTTTTTTGTTTAAGAAAAAGTGGGTTTGTTGGTTCCCTGTAAGCTGCTTTGTTGATTATTCTAATAGCTCTCTTTTGAAGCATAAAGAGTGGATATATGTTTGTTTTATATGTATTTCCCCATACTTCATTACAATATGTCATGTATGGGAGTATTAATGAATGATACAAGGTGTATAGTGTGGGTTGATTCAGCAAATTTTTCACTCTGTGTAATATTGCAATTGATGCATATGCAATATTGCATATTGCAATGTTGCATATTGATTTATGCAACCAGGTTATTGGTTGCATAGACATAGAGAACACAGAGGAATGGACTGGAAAAACCATTGAGGAAGCTACCACAATGGCAGAGAACAGGGATCTGTGGTGCGATGTGGTCTCCGTCACAGCAGCTCATACATGAGCCACCTGATCAGAGAGAGTGAGCGGTTAAGTTTTTTATTTCTCCCCTTAAAAGATTGCAGTTTGTTTTTCAATTGAGTTGTACAGGATATAGGTCACATTAATAGTGGAAAAAGTTTTGAAATAATTTATCTTGGTTTCATTTTTTTACATCACAAAAACCTGGCATTTGAACAGCGATGTGTAGACTTTTTATACCCACTGTAAGTGTGACAAATATGTAAAATATAAGAAATTGGGAAGGGGCAAAAAAATTTTCACAGCACTGAAAGTACTGTTTTTTCTCATAAAGTTACGTGACAAAATATTGTCACTGAAAAGAGACACACAACAATGAAGCCCAAAAGTCAGAAAGTCCACATAGATGATGTAAGGGACTTTTCATGGTCCCTTTATATACAAAAGTAGATGATTACCATTTAAATGTTAAAATCATCACTGCCCTCATACTTCCATGCATACGTTATGCTGGCATGTGTGTTAAGCAACACATCCACTTGCCTCAGAGTCAAAAGTTACCCCAAAGAACAACTTCAGAAGT
Organism: Pholidichthys leucotaenia; assembly: GCA_020510985.1. Taxonomy (NCBI): domain Eukaryota; kingdom Metazoa; phylum Chordata; class Actinopteri; order Cichliformes; family Pholidichthyidae; genus Pholidichthys; species Pholidichthys leucotaenia. Next base: position 103,331,087 of record CM035850.1, on the reverse strand, counting down.
GGAAAAACCCACTTCACAACCCAAAATACTTGTTGGGCATACCCCATATCTGAATAGCGTTGAGAAAAGAAACTCACTAATAGGTGTAAAGCATAAAGCCTATCTGACTAATAGTCAGAAGCTCTTTGAGTGGTCAGTAAGATTAGAAAACTGTTATACAAATAAGAAAATCTCTGCATCTGCATACAAAAACTTACCATAACTGTTGAATCTGGCCATCAGTCCACACATACAGTCCACTCTCACACAACAAGTGCATAAGCTACTGAATAAATCAAGGGCATGTTGCATCAGTCTCATTTTTCAAGTAAATCTACAGTGATCTAAAGGTGACAAAAGTGCAAACTACTGCCTATTTTCCTATTGCCTAACAAGACTCACTTGGCTAATGACTGCATTTTTTTTTTTTTTTAAAAAGCATGCTTTCATCCATCAACTTTGAAACTTGTGTTTATAGATTCAATCTTCACCCAGTCCATTGAAAGCAGCGCATCACTCCGCCTGTGTTCAATTGCTCTTAAAATTAAAGATAGAAGTAGATGAGATGCTGCAGAAGAAATGAGGTGTCACAGGTCCTGCTCATGCATCTGCTGCTGCATCTTCTGGAGCATTTGCTGCATCCTCCTCAGCTGTACGGGGAGAGATAAGATGGAAAAAAGGGAAGAAGAGACAGCTTACGTAATAACACGTGGGCCATTAATTCACATCAGTATCTGGGTTGTGTAACTACTCCTGCAATGCATTATTCAGTGTCTGTGGTATAATGCGAGTCAAGTTTTTTGCCACTCACTTCCTGATCTTTCATCTTGATGAGTTTCTCTGTCTCTACGTCGGGTGTGGACAGTGGCAGGATGGGGATGGGGCTCTCCACCCGCTTGTCTGCATTCATCTTACTGTAACAGGAGATATAAATTTGAGTCGTGATGGCAGCACACTGACTTTTATCACAGTCATCCATCACATTTGGCAAGCTGTTTTTGTCTTTTTTTGTGCTGACAGTGAATGAATTCTTCTATCATAAGACCATCAGGCAAATAAAGCCACTATGTGTGCAGTTGATGATGATAGTACTGGTGATAATAATTATCAAAGGAAATATACATTATTCTGGCATGGTGAATGAAAATAGGGAAAATGGATTACAAAAGCTGCTTCAGATATGGTACCTCTGTAATGGCTAAAACAAAGATTCACAGATTCAAAAATTTTTATTTGTCAATACTACTATATGTACAGGACATACAGGAGAATTGAAAAGGCATTTCTGTCTCTCATCAGCCTCTTATAAAAAAGAAAAGGGAATAAGGCTGGAAAAACAACAACAGCAGTCTATGTACAGTAATGCTACCTGTGGTGCAAATGGCGACAAAAGATAGACCCAGACATCCCATAGTGCAAATAAAGATAAACGGTGAGACCCAGCAATCTTATATACAGAAAAGTAGAGCAGTAATACTCATAGTACCAAGTTCAATGTGGTAGTGTAGGTGCAGACAGTGACAGATAGGACTGCACATGATCAGTATTGCAATGACTGCGTCACAGGGTCCCACGCCATACCTGTAACTATAATAATCATGTTTACATTTTCACAAATATCTCAAGAAAGGTCAGGCCACAATATTATTAATTAAAATAAACTCTTCAATGGTCATTTACCCAATTTACTTGAAATTATGCATCATCTGCAGATATTGATAACACACAGTGAAAGCAGACAGCAAGATCATCGGTGCCCCTCTGGCCCCCTCTCGGACATCTACCTTACCCGCCTCAACCGCAGAGCCATCAACATTGCAGGCAACACCTCCCACCCTTCCCACTCCCTCTTCAGCCCCCTGCCCTTGGGGAAAAGGTACCGGAGCCTCCGGGCCCACTCCACAAGCCTGCTAAACAGCTTTGTTCATCAGGCCGTCAGGACCCTGAACTCTGTCCACTCCCACTCCCCACCCCTGGACCGTAAAGCACTTGCCCACACAATAACTAAAAACCAAGATGGCGCCCATTGAGGTGGACGTCTTTGCTCGTTCCGTTCATGAATGCCGACTTTTTCTCCTTTTTTGCATGTTTGCTGCTCTTTCAACAGTGCGTAAAGGTCATGTGCTGCTAACATACGACCAACAGACACTACTGGACATTGCCAAGACAAGCAGTCATACGGAATTTACTGGCTTTGTACCACCCGATCTGCAATGCATTGTGTGGCCACACAGTGATCAGCACCACCCCCAGGAAGGCCCCGAAGCACCGAGCCTGCGTGAGCACGTTGACCCCAAGAGAGCACGTCTGAGGCGGCACTGGAGACGAGGTAAAAGAGGAGGGCTACATGCTAGGCTAAAGGCTCACGCCAGCCGACCACCATTGCCCAGCCTCTTGCTGGCGAACGTACGGTCTCTGGAAAACAAGCTAGACAAACTAAGGGCAAGGATTGAAGACCAGCGAGAGATAAGCAAGTGCTACACCCTAATTTTCTGTGAGACCTGGCTCTCAGACAGAATCCCGGAGTGCGCCATTCAGCTGCAGACCCACTCAACACATTGGGCAGACAGAACTGGAGCTTTGGGTAAGACGAGGGGAGGGAGTGTATGTGTGTTTATAAACAACTCATGGTGTGGAGATGTACAGACTGTTTACAAGCACTGTTCGCCTGATGTGGAGTTTTTACTGCTGAAATGCCATCCCTATTATCTACTGAGGGAATTTACTGCTGTGTTTTTGGCTGCTGTTTACATTCGCCTGCAAAGCAACTACACAGTAGCGCTAAGCAAACTCCATGATGTCATCAGCGTAGTAGAGACAACCCATCCCAATGCTGTTTTATTTTGTTGCTGGCGACTTTAACCAGTCCAATCTACAGACTGTACTCCCCAAATATTACCAGCAGGTGGACATTCCCACCCGTGATAAAAAAACACTGGATCATATTTACTCCAACATACGCGGTGTTTACAGAGCGGCACCCCGCCCCCACTTCGGGCAGTCAGATCACATCTCCCTGTTTATGTACCCAGCCTACAGACAAAAGCTGAAACAAACCCTGTTATTAAGCAAATTAAACGCTGGACTCCAGAGGCTGAGAGCACCCTGCAAGACTGTTTTGCCTGTACAGACTGGGATGTGTTTAAAGCTGCAGCTCCCCGGAAGGAGTCTTCTGTGAACATACAGGAATATGCTGAGTATGTGACTAGGTACATCAGCACATGTGCTGACACCATCATACCCACCATACAAGTCAGGAAGTTTCCCAACCAGAAGCCCTGGATCAATCGTCAGGTATGTCAGATGCTGTGTGCTCGCTCTCGTGCATTTAAATCTAGCAATGAAGTCGAGTACAACGCTGCAAAGTATGAACTGAGGAAGGCTATAACAACAGCCAAGAGGCAGTACAGGGAAAAGCTGGACAGCCTCTACTCCACTCCTGACCCGGGGCACATGTGGCAAGGCTTGCAACACATCACAGACTACAAGAGGACCAACAGCAGCACCACAAGCTCCACAGACAGCCTGCCAGATGATCTCAACATCTTTTACACCCGCTTTGAGACCACCAGCTACAGTGCAGCAAGGAGACACACACCCACGCTCCCTCCCCGTCCTCTAACAGTGTCAACTCCCTCAACCAGAACATAGTCCCCTCCTGTTTCAAAACCACAACCATCATCCCTCTCCCCAAAAGGAGCCCGCCAACCTGTCTGAATGACTACAGACTCACGTAGCACTCACTCCAATCATCATGAAGTGATTCAAGACAGTGGTGCTGCCCCTCATTCAGGACAGCATACCAGATACCCTGGACCCCCTGCAGTACGTCTACCGGCCCAACAGGTCCACCTCAGATGCCATTGCTGCAGCACTTCATTACTGTCTCTCCCGCCTGGAAGTAAAAGACTCCTACATTAGGATGCTCTTTGTCGACTACAGCTCTGCCTTCAACACGGTCATCCCCCACAAACTCACCAACAAACTGTCTTCACTTGGCCTGCACCCCACCCTCTGTGACTGGCTACTGGACTTTCTAACTGGCAGGCCCCAGACTGTCAGGATGGGTAACAGGACCTCAGCCAGCATCAACACGAACACAGGTGTCCCAAAAGGTTGTGTTCTCAGCCCCATCCTTTACAGCCTCTTCACCCATGACTGTGTTGCCTTCCACAAGGACAATATCATCTTAAAGTCTGTGGATGACACAGCAGTTACAGGACACATCACTGGTGACAACGAAACGATCATCACTGGTGATGATAGTCACTTCCTGTTTTGCTGTCTGCCTGTGTGGTTTGCTCTCCAGCTCTCCAGCCACTAGCTAGCCACTAGCTATGGCTACTACCTCTCTTTCCTCCCCTCCTCTGGTGTGCTCTCTCTGTCAGATGTTTAGCTACACCTCTGCCTCTTTTAGCGATAACGGTAAATGTAATAAATGTTGTCTTTTTGAGGCGCTCGAGGCGAGGTTGTCTGATTTGGAATCCCGGCTCCGCTGCACTGAAACACCGTCTGCGCCAGTTAATCTCGACGGACGCCCATTAGCTGCAGCGGAGCTAGCTAGCTTAGGTCCCACTGTCAGCGGTTCCCCGGCTCTCCTCAGCAGCGAGGAGACTGGGTGGGTGACGGTGAGAAGGAAGCCTAGTCGCAAAGCCCCGGTTCACCACCAACCTGTTCACGTTTCTAATCGTTTTTCCCCGCTCAGCGACACACCCGCTGAGGAAAAAACTCTGATCATTGGCGACTCTGTAGTCAGAAACGTGAACCTAGAGACTCCAGTGGCCATAGTCAAATGTATTCCTGGGGCCAGAGCAGGCGACATTGAGTCAAATTTGAAAATGCTGGCTAAAAGTAACTGTAAATACTCCACAATTGTTATTCACGCCGGCATTAATGACATCCGTCTCCGGCAGTCGGAAGTCACGAAACTTAACATAGAATCGGTGTGTGAGTTTGCAAAAACGATGTCTGCCACTGTAGTATTCTCTGGGCCCCTCCCCAATCTGACCAGTGATGACATGTTTAGTCGCTCGTCATCCTTGAACCGCTGGCTGTCTGTGTGGTGTCCTAAAAATGATGTGGGCTACATTGACAATTGGAGCTCTTTTTGGGGAAAACCTGGTCTTATGAGACGAGACAGCATTCATCCCACTTTGGATGGTGCTTCTCATTTATCTAACAATCTGGCATCTTTTTTATCCAAATTTCCAAAACCGTGACTACTCAGAGTTGGGACCAGGAAGCAGAGTCGCAGTCTTACACGCCTCTCTGCAGCTCCTCTTCATCCGCCACCCCTCAGCTTAGCCCCTGTCTTCCCCATCAGAGAATCATTGTCTGCTCCCTCCAAAGTAAATAAAAATATAATATATAAGCATCCCAAAGTGATAAAGCAAAATATTGGTAAAACTCAAATTAAACATAAAGCCTCTAAATTGAATGATTTGGCCTCTTTTCCTCCTCATAATTTAAAAATTAAATGTGGTTTATTAAATATTAGGTCTCTAACTCCCAAGTCTCTGTTAGTCCATGATCTGTTAATTGATCATCAGATTGATTTAATTTCCCTTACAGAGACTTGGTTAGGGCAAGAGGATTATGTTGGTTTAAATGAATCAACTCCCTCTGGTTATTTAAACTGTCAAAATCCCAGAAGTTCTGGTCGTGGAGGAGGAGTAGCAACAATTTACCATTCCAAATTACTAGTTAATGTAAAGCAAAAAACATGTTATAATTCCTTTGAGGGCCTGGTCCTCAGTGTTGGGCACTTTAGCAATTTCAGGTTAAACCCAATTTTATTTGCCATAGTTTATCGTCCCTCATCAACCTATTCAGAATTTTTATCCGAATTTGCTGATTTCTTAGCTGATTTAGTGCTGAAATCTGATAGAATAATTATAGTAGGGGACTTTAATATGCATGTGGATGTAGATAGTGACTGCCTTAATGTGGCTTTTAATTCAATATTAGACTCAATTGGGTTTTCTCAGAAAGTAGGAAATTCTACTCATTACCTCCACCATACATTGGACCTTGTTCTGACATATGGCATAGAAATAGAAAATCTTGTAGTGTCTCCTCATAACCCTGTACTGTCAGACCATTGTCTGTTAACCTTTGATTTTACTATTTCTGACTATTTGGCTCCTAAAGAAAAATATTATCACAGTAGATGCCTCTCAGATGATGCTGTTTCCAAATTTATGCAGATTGTTTCCTCTATGCCATGTGTCAACACAACGGAAATAAGCTATAGACAGCTTGCTCCTTCTGTAATTGATAACATGGTGGATAGTGTTTCAGCTTCTCTGCATCAGGCTCTAGACTTGGTGGCCCCCTTAAAAAAGAAAAAGTCTAATCAGAGATTTTTAACTCCTTGGTTCAACACAGAAACTCGTAGCTTAAAACAGAAGACTCGTCAATTAGAAAGAAAATGGCGCTCTACTAATTTAGATGAAATCTATTTAGCTTGGAGAAATCATCTTTTAATTTATAAAAAATCTCTTAGAAAAGCTAGAACGAGTTATTACTCTGCATTAATAGAAGAGAACAAGAATAATCCCAGGTTTCTTTTCAGTACTGTAGCCAGGTTGACAAAGAGTCAGGACTCTGTCAATCCTAGCATCCCCTTAGAGCTTACTAGTCAGGACTTTATGAACTTTTTCAATAATAAAATTTCATCCATCAGAGATAAAATCAATCAGATTCTTCCCACAGTTAACTTAAATACTGTAACTATTACAACTCCTTCTATTGATGTCTGTCTTGATGAGTTTACTCCAATCGACCTTTGTGAGTTAGACAAAATAGTTTCCTCATCCAAACCTTCAACTTGTCTTTTAGACCCTATTCCTACCAGGTTATTTAAAGAAGTCTTCCCACTTATTGGTAGCTTTATTCTTCATATAATCAATTCTTCATTAACTTTAGGCCACGTACCGCAGGCTTTTAAAACAGCTGTAATTAAACCCTTACTCAAAAAGCCAACGCTAGATCCAGGAGCTTTAGCTAACTATAGACCAATCTCTAATCTCCCTTTCATTTCAAAAATCTTAGAAAGAGTTGTTGCTACGCAATTATTTGACCACCTGCAGGGAAATGGTTTACTTGAAGAGTTTCAATCTGGGTTTAGAATCCATCATAGTACTGAAACAGCCTTAGCGAAGGTCACTAACGACCTCCTCATTGCATCTGATAATGGACTAGTTTCTGTACTTGTCCTTTTAGATCTTAGTGCAGCTTTTGATACTATTGATCATAATATTCTACTTGATAGATTAGAACACTATGTTGGACTTAATGGAACTTCGTTGCAGTGGTTTAGATCTTATTTATCTGATAGGTTCCAGTTTGTTCACGTAAATGATGAGTTTTCTTTCAGCTCAAAGCTTAGTCATGGAGTTCCACAGGGATCTGTGCTAGGCCCTACTCTTTTTAGTTTATATATGCTTCCGTTAGGCAACATTATTAGAAAGCACTGTATACATTTTCATTGTTATGCAGATGACACACAATTATACCTGTCAATGAAGCCAGATGATACTAATCAATTAGCCAAGTTAGAAGCCTGTCTTAAGGAAATCAAAGCTTGGATGACTTGTAATTTCCTGCTATTAAATTCAGATAAGACTGAAGTCATTCTTGTTGGTCCAAAAAACCTTAGAAATTCCTTTCCAAATCAAACTTTCAGTTTGGATGCAGTTACTCTTTCTCTTAATATCTCTGTGAGGAACCTTGGAGTTATTTTTGATCAGGATTTGTCCTTCAATTCACATATTAAATTTGTTTCTAAGACTGCCTTCTATCATTTGCGTAATATTGCCAAGATTAGGAGCATCTTGTCTCAGAGTGATGCTGAGAAGCTGATCCACGCTTTTGTTAGCTCGAGATTAGATTATTGTAATTCTTTATTATCAGGCTGTCCTAAAACATCTTTAAAAAGTCTTCAGCTGATCCAAAATGCTGCAGCAAGAGTTTTAACAGGTACTAGAAAGAGAGATCATATCTCTCCGGTTCTGGCCTCCCTTCATTGGCTTCCCATAGAGTTTAGAATTAAGTTTAAAATCTTTCTTCTTACTTACAAAGCTTTAAACAATCAGGCTCCTTTTTATTTAAAAGATCTGATACTACCGTATCATCCTAACAGAGCACTACGCTCCCAAAATGCAGGATTACTTGTAATACCTAGAATCTCCAAAAGTACAATGGGAGGCAGAGCCTTCAGTTATCAAGCTCCTCTCCTGTGGAATCAGCTGCCAATCTGGATTCGGGAGTCAGACTCGATCTCTGTTTTTAAGAATAGGGCTAAAACCTACCTTTTTGATATAGCCTACAATTAGGGAGGGATCATGTGTTTCTGAACCCTCCCTTAGTTATGCTGCTAATAGGTTTAGTCAGCCGGGGGACCTCCAGTAATGCACTGGGCCTCACTCCTTTCCTCACTCTCTATGAAATATTTTTTTTTTTGCTGGTCATTAACATTTGTTTGTTCTCTCCCATAGATAAGATAAGATAAGATAAGATAAGCCTTTATTAGTCCCACAACGGGGAAATTCCAGGATTGCAACAGCACAGGGATAGCAACACTCAGAGCAACAATCAGAAGGCAAGAAAAAAAAACAAGCAAGCAAGATTGAGTCCCCATCGTGCTGTTTGCTCTCTACATGTCTGTTCTTTTCTTCTTCTCTATCCCCTCACCCCCCAGCCAGTCGCAGCAGATGACTGCCCCTCCCTGAGCCTGGTTCTGCTGGAGGTTTCTTCCTGTTAAAAGGGAGTTTTTCCTCTCCACCGTCGCCAAGTGCTTGCTCACAGTGGATCGCCTGATTGCTGGGGTCTTTCTGCAACTGTGGGGGTCCCCCCTTCAGTTGATAGTGCTATGAGATGACTGTTGTTGTGAAATGGCGCTATATAAATAAAGTTGAATTGAATTGAATTGAATTGAAACATCCTACAGGAGGGAGGTGGCCAGCCTGGTGCCATGGTGTGAGGATAACAACCTCGCCCTCAACACGGACAAGGCAAAGGAGATGATAGTGGACATGAGGAAGAGGAGGAGGAGAAGACCCATCGGCCGCTGTTCATCCAGGAGCTTGAGGTGGAGAGAATGAGTAGCTTTAAATACCTGGGCATCCACATCAGCGAGGACCTTACATGGACACACAACACCACAGAGCTGGTTAAGACAGCTCAACAGCGGTTGTACTTTCTGAGGAGGCTGAAGAAGTTTGGCATGTCCCCCAGGATCTAACTAACTAACTAACTAACCTGCACTTATATAGCGCTTTTCTAGTCACAAAGACCACTCAAAGCGCTTTCATTAATACTAACCCTCTATTCTAAGGGCCTATAGGAAACAGATATCTAGGGACAATTTAGAACAGCCAATTAACCTAACATGCATGTTTTTGGCATGTGGGAGGAAACCGGAGAAATCCCGGAGTAAACCCACACAACACGGGGAGAACATGCAAACTCCACACAGATCACTGTTGGTCGGGGGCTGGGATCGAACCCACGATCCCACGATCCCCACAATCCCCCGGCCAAGGGTAAACTGTGCTGCCGCAGTGCTAACCACTGCGCCACCGTGCAGCGGTGGCGCAGTGGTTGTTGGATCCTCAACAACTTCTACAGCTGCATCACCGAGAGCATCCTGACCAACTGCATCACTGCCTAGTAAGGCAGCACTACTGCCCTGGACCGCAAACGCCTGCAGAGAGTCGTGAAGACAGCAGAGAAGATCATCAGGACTCCACTTCCCTCTCTGCAGAGCATCTACCACCACAGAGTCCAAAGGAGAGCTGACACCATCCTCCGGGACCCCACCCACCCCTAGCACAGAATGTTCATACTTCTACCCTCAGACCAGAGGTACAGAAGAGTGAAATGCAGGACAACCAGACTGAAAAACTCCTTCTTTCCCACTGCCATCAGACTCCTGAACAAATAAACTCCCAAAACTCTGCAACACAGCTTTGCAAATAAGAACTCACACACCGGTTGCTAAATTTGCACATTGCTCATTTGTACAGTGTACATAGTCTCACCCCGTCTGATGTCCATATCAACTTTGTTACTAATTATCATGTACTGTACAGTCTACTGGTATTATCATTACAGAGAAATTCGCACACTGGGTGCTAATTTGTAATTTGTATACTTCTCATCTGTACACTGTACATAGGCTTATGCCACCTCAGGTTCATATCATCTCTGATATCAATATACCAGTGTCCATTATAGTCACCCAGGGAATTTCAAATTTTATTCTCCTTGTTTCCTCTGGTTATTCTGTGGTTTGGTTCTGTGTTATTACCTCATTAGTATTGTTGTGTATCTATTACCTTGGCATTCGTTTGGTGAGCAGCGTAAGAATTTCATTGCTCAGGAAATGTTGCATTTTTTAACTGTGCACATGATAATAAAGCCTTTGAATCTTGAATCTCTAATAACTACCTCAGCTGTTGGCACAGAAAGACTGGCACACCAACAGTAATACATTTGCTGCTGTACGTCTCTGCACTTTACTGCAACCATTTGCACAAATGCCATATCTGCTGCTGCTGTCTGTCATTGCAATACTGATCATGTGCAGTCCTATCTGTCACTGTCTGCACCTACACTACCGCATTGAGCTTGCAACTATGGGTAATACAGCTCTACTTTTCTGTATATAGGATAGGATATATAGGATTGCTGGGTTTCTTCACTTCCGCCTTCCAAAGAGAGCAGACGCTTTTTCTCCAGCTCCGGCTCCTTATCTCTCTCCTCCCCTAACTGACTGGATCCCAGCTTGCTATTGTCTGTCTGCGTGTCTCTACTGCTGATTATCAAACGAAATTATGGATTTAATAAGCTGGGCTTTGAACGCAATTGACACTGTTTTTTCAACGAGAAATTCTGGCCCGGGGGAGCCGATTTGCCCCGCAGGAACAGCGGCCGCGGGCTATTTGAAGGACACAAGTAATTGGAAACTCTTGTGCCTGTGTGATCTCTCTATCGAAGATGTTGAAGATTTATACCTCTTCGTAGCAATGGTCATCGGAATTCTACTGATTGGATCAGGGATTGTTCTGGTGTACCGCAAATTGAAGAAGATGGACGGAGCCTATCAAAATGCAGACCCGGCGAGGCTTAACCATCAAATTGACCAACTGGGCAGGACTCTGACAGCGGCTAATGGAGAACTGTCTAGGAAAATGGATTACATCACGATCACGCTGAGAGCCGTCCATGATAATTTCAACGTCCAGCCATGAAGGATTTAAGCACTGAATCTGTAAGAGAATATAAAGTTTTTTCTCTGAAGTCAGTACTATTCGACCTATTCGACCTGCCCTCACAGTCACAGTCCTCCAGATTATCTGCAGTTTTTGTTTTCATAACATGGCGGGCAGCATTTGACTCTCAAGGACAGCCAGCTGTCTGGCAAACTATACCATCTGCTGTGCCAAGGACACACGCCTTTGCCAGACGGTAGACATAACATCTGCTGCTGAAGAGACTTTGTTGTCCTTAACTGATATCAACACCCTCACTCAACACCTTCACTCACACTGACTCACTATACTGACGTGGAGATTACTCATTCACTGCTCTCTTTGTGTCTTTGTATGGATTCTATTGTCTGCTACTTGTGCATTGAGAGTTTTTTTCTTGTAATCATAATATTGATCATATATATGACCTGTATTCTGACAAACAATGCTTTTTTCTCTCTCCTATTGTGTTTATCCTTTTTCTCCCCCATTGCTTCCTGTTCCCATTCTGCTGACAGGCGCGTCACTGACGCTGACGCGTCACTGAAAATGTCAACTATGTCGTTCTCAGTGTCAAGTCAAATCCCTCGTATATTTATCAGTTATTTACTGTGAATGTACTTGGCAATAAATCTTTTCTGAGTTCTGAGTTCTGAGTTCTTTATTTGCACAATGGGAGGTCTGGGTCTATCATTTGTCACCATTTGAACTATGGGTAGCATTACTGTACATAGACCGCTGCTGTTGTTTTTCCAGCCTTATTCTTTTTTCTTTTCTTTATATTGTACATACCACTGAAGCGAGAGAGAAACACCATTTCAATTTTCCTGTATGCCCTGTATGTATAGTAGTATTGACCAATAAAATCTTTGAATCTTGAAATGTTGCTAAAATCATCCAAAAATAGTAATCCATTTCGATTTTACAGGCCAATGAACTTATACAGTTTCTCTTTGGCCTGTATTTTCTGATGTATCTTCAGATGTAGTGACCCAAACTTAATGAAACTTCACACTTACAATTTCAACTATATTCTTTAGAATCATACCAAATTTCATGCAATTCTTTTAATAGTGTGTGTCACAAATCATCTTTATGAAATGTCCATCAGCCTTTGTGTTTGGTCAGATGAGTTCCAGAGTCTGAATCCTAGGCAAGTCTTATTCTTCTGAACAACAGTGAAGTACAAAGTGCCTTCCTTTGTGCGACCAAGGGGACAGGCGGTGAAGCACAAGAGGACCCTCTTGATGACAAGTAGAGTGCCAGATTCCAGTGGAGAAGGTTGTGAGTTTTGAACTCCAGTTTGAATGTCACCAGTTGGGCTTCACTTGGGAATGGGAAAGTCCCGCTAACAATGCCTTGCTCACAATTGGCATTGTTAGCGGGACTTTCTCATTCCCAAGATACCACCAGTGCCTCAGTCCTGCAAGTGGTGCTTTATACCCACCACAAGAAGTACTGTTGGTATGACTCACTGGTGGTCACAGTCAGAAGGTGGATATCCTTAAAGTTAAATGCACTTTTGACATCAGGACGATGTCAGATCCTGGAGGGGAAATATGTAACATCTATCTATAAATTCAAGACATCGCTATCTGTCTGTCTGTGTGTGTTCCTCAGATATCTCTCAAACCGTTTGTCACACTGACCAAAGATTTTAAACGTGCTTTGCTGAAGCTATGAGTTTGTGCATCCCAGTATATGGAGTCACTCAGTCAAAATGTGTAATTTTTATCAATAAAAGTTTAGCCACCGCTGTGTGACCACTCTGTCTTCATCCCCTGGCTTCAAGAAGTGTGGTCGGGGTTTTGGATTGACTCCATATTCATTGGAGAATATGCCGCATCACGGCCATGCTGATTGGACAATAGTGGCATCACGACCTGCAACAGCTGAGCAGAGCTCTGTATGTTTTTTACTGGGAACAAACACTGCAAATATGCCATGAAAGGGTAGCTCCAAGTTAGAAACCTGTTCAGTTATTCCCTTTATCACTGAGTCGTAATTTTGTTGGCGCCGACTGCACAACAACTTCAAAATTTTGGGTGGGGGGGGTAGCCATGGGGGGGTTGAGGGGGCTGCAGCCCGCCCCCCCCCCAAAAAAAAGAAGGAAAAAAGGGAGAAAAAAGAAAAGAAAAATGTAAATAAACAGCAGGTTTTGAGTAGTTTGGATTGAAAATGTTAAGAAATCTGTAGTTGACAGGGGGCTGAAGCTAAAGCTTTGCCCCGGGCGAATGCCCTGAGCATTCAGAATGGTGGTGGTTGTTGGGGTTCAGCCCCCCCCCCCCTTCACAAATTCCTCACTACGCCACTGGGGGTGGGGGGGGGATGAAACCGTGAGACAAGCAGCCAAACAGTCACGGCATATTTACTGGATGCTGCAAATTCCTTTTACCCTTTAAACAGCACACCGCGAGTCCTGGTCGCTGCGTAGCTCTAAAGGATAATTCGCCATATCGATGGCTGAAATGCAAAGCCTCCTATCTGCAGGATTTTCTGATTTGCGGATTTCACTTTGGGTGATGACATCAAGGAAGGCTGTGCATATCTGTCTGCAAGACAGTCACGCTCTTTATTGTGACAGAAAATTATTCTGATGAAAAAAATAGCATAGCACTCTGCAAGAAAACAAAGGGTTTTTTTTTAGTTTTCTCAAAAAAGTGCATTTTTCAGATAGGAGGTTTCGCATTTCGGCCATCGATATGTGGCAAACACCAGGGGGGCAGCCGGACTGGTTTATCGCAGTCCTTCTCAGGGAGCCAAGCCATGCCTCCCTGATTAACGGGACGGCGTCTCAGCTGCTGCTTCACCCGTGCCACCGCTGTCCTTTGCAGCACCGTGGGTTCAACATGGCGCTCCTCCCGATGCACAGCTATCTAAAAATTAAAAGTTAATAATACCATCATGATTGTGGAGTGCGATGGCCAGATCAATTGCATATCATATGCGCACGCATTGAGTAAACGACTGTGACAAAAAATGCCCGAATAACGAAATAAATCATTTTTTTATTTACTGACAAATGGGCAACACTGATGCAGCAGTTGCAGCCAAATGGGTCATTCTTCTGAGTATAATAATGTTGGGTGTTTTGTACTTATAATATTGCTAAAATATAAAAAGATGCACTACAGTGGGTCTCAAATATTTGTAAACGAGCCCTATTACACTGGTCAGCACCAAATTTATTGTCTAAGTTTTTTTTTAGCTGATTTAGGACAGTTTTGATGTGCTGAATCCAAAAATCTCATTGGTTTTGCTCAATCAGGTCAACTTTTTGAATTATGGCCACATATTGTTTTATACATTTTTGTTTACATGGTATTTTCTCTTTATATGATGCAAAATTCTTTTCATGTCTTGAAATTATCTGAATTTTGAACAATGATGACGTAACATCAAATTTGTACTTACCTTTATATAAAGGTAAGTACATGCACAGTACTAAGTAAGTACTAAGTAAGTACAGGTTTTTACTTAGCACCTGATTGAGAGAAACGGATGTCATTTTCGGATTCAGCGGTGCAAAATTGTCTTAAATCAGTTGAAAAAAACACAGACAGCTCACAAAAAAAAAAAATTTTGTAACCCTGTTTTATAGTCCTGCATTAGTTTATTGACGATACATAAACTACATATAAACTAAAACAATTATAATGGTGACTGAACAACTCCCATTCCCCAAAGTGCAAGATACAACACATGAATATAAGTCATAAAAGATCACACAAATAAGTCTGACAAACAAATAAACAAGGGTTCTTAAACAATCGCTAATACTGGATGTCTCATTAATTTTCAATAATTTTGTCATTAATATTCACACAATCAAATCAGTCCCTTTTAGATCTGTCAAAGTCTAACATGTGTGGTTGCCTACATATAGGCTACACCTCTGTATTCCACTTTCAAACACAGCCTAAATTTGGGCCTGTAAATCCTGATTGGGCTACCTGTTTCAGACAGGAATACTTGCTTTCTACGGGCATGCACAAGTAGTCAATAAAAGCATTCCTACTTGGCTTGCCAAGTGGGTCGACCCTCTTGGTGACACAGGTAGCGTGCCAGACAGAAGTTGTGAGTTCAAATGCCTGGTTGGACATCACTAGTTAGGCTTCACTGCCTGTCCCCTTGGTCACATTTGTATTTTAAAACCTTAATGTGTAGCACACCTTAGGTTTAAAATGCTGTTGGTAAACAGTACATAACAGCTGTCTGGAGCCCGATGACTGGTGCTTCCAAAATCACCCAAATAGTTAGGACACTGACCTGGTCATGTTCTGGATGCACTGGGCTCTGTAGTTCTCATAGTGACAGTCACTGGTGATGTCCTTCAGGTCGTGCATGTGGGTCCTTATCAGCATGGTCCTCAGCTTCACAAAGTCACAGTGGGAGGGGTTCTCCACTGCACGCAGGAATGAAAAGATAGACATGATGATAGGTTAGGCAACAGAAAATCTGATACTGTTTGGACTTCCTTACCCTCCACAATTCCCCAGGGGTAGAGCCTCCCTCTCACTCTCTGACCCCGAGCCTCGACCACAGTGTTGCTGCCGATCACTGCAAACGGAGTGCTCTCCTGCATCACAAGCAGCCACAGAGGAGGACTTTTAATGTCAAAGTAGCTACTACTCTATAGTAAATATCCTGAATTTTTATTTTCATTCTTATCTTTCACCTACAAGTAAATACTACAGAGAAAACTGAGCATGAATGAACAGTAGACTGGCTGGCAGAGGCTAGTAGTACCAAGTTACATGTACACAAGTAACTTTTTTCACAAAATTATACTAAACTAAGTAGTTTTTCTGTAGGATAGTTATTTTTAATTGAATTGATTACTGAAGAAAAAACCTGTACTTTTGTTAGTTCTAATGATTATATTTGTTCAGTTACTTCTGATTAGAAAATTGCTTAGAAATGTTCACATTTATCTTTTAATAACTTGTTCTACCAAAACTGACTGCCTCCTTAATCATTTTAGCAAAATCATCATTTTATTTAAGAGTTGAACTCATTGTGCTTTTATCCCTGAATCACTTTCAAAGGAAAAAGTAAAATGTGGCAAACTGAGTTGAGTAGCAGGGTAGAGGTAGAGTAGAAATGGCAAATTTACATTAAAAAAATCACAATCTTTTCACAAAAAGGCACAAATTTGTAAGAAAAAAAATTAAAATTTGTTATAAACCATTCATAAATTTGAGAACATTTTTTTGAGTAAAAAGGAAATGTATTTTTTCTCAAATTTACAAGAAAAAAAATGGTAAATTGTGGAAAAAATCTAATAAATTCAAAAGAAAAACTCATGAAAAAAAATTTTAGTAGGTTAGTCATTCTCAGTTCATGTTTTTGATTACTACTTTTGCATATATTTGAGTAATTCATATCATAAAGTATTGGTGCTTTCACTTAATTACCATTTCTGATGTGCTGCCTATTTCTACTAACCAGTAGAGATGTAGAAAATACTTTAAACCTCCTAATTAAAGGTCCCATATTGTGCAAAATTGTGTTTTTGTGTTTTAGTCTTACAAAATAGAGCTATGAGTCATATGTATAGTAAACTGTTAAAATATTAAAATGCTCATTTCACAAAGACATACACACTGCTTTGATTTAGCTAAACTGTTAAAGAAACACTTGGAGTGCACTGCCTGGATTTTATGATTTCACAAACCAACAAGCCCGACCTTCAGCTCTCAGTGTTAGCTAAACAAACACACCCTGACTGCCAAGTTATGTAGTAGTCAGTCTCTTATGCACATTTACATATATGCAGTTGCATAACATCTCATTGCATGATCAAGGGAGGCTGACTGTGCACAGCTGCCTGATTGCTCTTATCAGTCTCTGAGTACAGCATGGGTGTAATAGCTCTCAGACAGGACCAGCAAGCCACAGGATCATTACCTGGTAAAGCTCCTTGTAAACGAGTTTACTGAATCTCTTGCTCATGTATCCTGCTCACCTGCTTTCATGTTCCTTTACCCTCCGGAAAAGCTCCTGATCTGCTAGTCTGCTGGCACACCCTCCTTGGTTCGTGCACACTCACTAACAACCCAATCTGTTGTCTCAGGTTCTGGAAAACCCACCTGGCCCACTGTCAGCTTTGGAGAACAAGTAAGCTCTGTGTACAAATTCAAACATTATCTAACATCACCTCAGTCGCTGTTAAGAAAAGCACTGTGTCAGCTTGTTTATACCTACCGGGATCATCTGGTCAGCTCTCCATATCTACTGTCCGTCTCTGGTTTGCTGCTTACCTACTGGGAACCCCCACCAGCCAACATGCTTGCAAAAAAGTCCCATAAAACAAATAACAGTTATACTCACCATCATTGTGCTCCATTGACTCACAGTCTCCTTCTCCTCTCCCCTACAGGCTGCAGGTTCCACTCTTCTAAAAATTACCTGTTTTAATGAAAACAACTCCTTTGCCTCAGTTGCTGCCAGTGCTTGTGCTCTGCATTTGGGTCTCTGTCTGGAAAAATCATGACAAGTTACTTGTGATTGGCCCACTCAAAAAACTTTTACCCAATCAGATTGGAGACTCATTAATATTACTGAGCAAGCTGAACACTGACTGTTTTGAACAGAGATTTCAAGACAGTTTTTTTGAGGAGCTGCAAAACAACATACAAATGCATTTTGGTCTTTAAAATGACATACACGTATGTGTCCTTGACAATGTTAAAACTTAAACTCAGTACCTGGAAAATGCATGATATGGGACCTTTAAATAATGAGACAATATTTAAAAAATGTAAAGAAATTGTGATGCAGTATCTTAAAAATCCTGCTAAAGTATCAGCGTTCATTTGTGAGATGGAAAAGTTACATAACATTGGGACTATCTGTACTGAATGGCATTTTTAACTTCTTCCATCAGCATGGAGCTCACCTTCAGCTCTTTGTCCTGCTGCTTGAAGTCTTCATCCTCATCCGAGTCACAGTTGGGAAACTGATAGATCTTTATCCCATATTTATCGATCTCCTCCCTCAGCTGGAAGGGGAAAAAGGCATACTGTAAGAGATGTGATGGATGGAACAGACAAAAATGCACAGATACATGCAGCCTCCCACAGAGAGCTAAAATTTATCAGGAAGTCAGTGCCCTTCTGTATGCGAAGACTAAAAACAGTGTGGAGGCAAAAAAAAGTACGGAATTACTCTAAATGTGATGTTCATTTTACCTTAAAGGTTCACATCATTACAATTTTTTCTGCATTTTACAAACAAGCCTAAAACCAAAGGTACAAAACCACAGTCTCTTACTCTTGGCATTCCTCTAAGCCCATGCGCCCTCACAAGCTAGAAAGAAGTACATCCCGTTTCTGTGCTGAAAATGGTTAGCACTTTGCTCACTTCCCACTTCTACACAAGACAGCTACTGACATCAAAAACAGAGTGGAAAGTCTGCAGCCAGCTCAGCAGCTACTTCACAGTTTTCTTGTTTCTTCCTCATACAAAACATTGCCAACACTGAAATATCTCAACAGCAATAAAGCAAATTATCTGTTGTCAGTGGCGGATCTAGAAAATTTTACATGAGGTGGCAAAGGAGTGGCAAGAGGTCTCGGCAGGGTGGCAGTGGATATCCTTGGTGCAGCTTATGAAAACCCCTATATAAAATAAAGTCAACAAAAGATCCACAAAACAAGGTTTTAATGTAACTGTACTGTTATCCCTACGTGTTATATACACGGTGTATGTCAACGCAGATCAACAGCAAGCCAAACTCGTTTTTCACGAGCCAGGAAACCGAGCGTCCTGCTCCTTTATTCAGTCTTCTTGGACAGCTTACAGTTGTTAATAACTGTGGCTCGAAGCTCAATGAAAAGCCCGAGTGAACTAGAAATAAAAACAGAAAATAAATACAATTAAATAAGCTAGCGGGCCCCTGGGGTAGGACTAATTCCTGGAAACAAATAAACACAATACATTTAACAAGCTAGTGGGGCCCTGGGATAGGACTAATTCCTGAAACAACACACTCTAAAAACGATACAAAATTCACGTATAACAAAACTTATAAAACCAACATAACGTTCATTGACTTACAGCCATTGCTTTCGAAGGTGTAAAAAAGGGTTTAACACACAGGAGGAACGTTTCAGACATTCGCGGGCAGGTTATATTCTTCTGCCTTTTTTTCCTTCTCTCTTACCGATGTCCATTTCTGCTACCCATAAATCATAGCGGCAACTGGCTGCGCTTTCAACATAAAATACGGACAAATTACTACTAACTATACAGAAATCACTTTTAACACAATAACCATTTTTAATGGGAATTACTACAAATGAATTATGATATTTATTATAAACTTATGAACTATTTTCCAACTCTATAAAACACACTCTACTGAGGGCAGAACACTCCCCGCCTGGCATTACCTAATGCCACTACTTCCTTTTATCTATTATTTCACTCTCTAAGAGCATAACAACGTCTGAGACAGGACGCAGGTAAGTCTTTGAAACACCCTGGGATGATGTCCTCACTTCGACCTTTCTGACCTTCCCATCGCTGCTTGGAAAGGTGGATGTGATGATGGCCATTGTCCATTCATTTCTGGGTGCTTGGTCCTGTTTCAACAGCACTATGTCACCTGTCTGTAGGTTGCGGTGTGTTGTATGCCACTTGCGCCTTGATTGGAGGGTGTTGAGATATTCGTTTCTCCAGCGGCTCCAAAATTCATTGGCGAGTGCTTGCACTTGTTTCCACTGGTTTTTGAGCAGGTCCTTTCCACAAAAGTCTCCTGGTGGAGGGGGAACATGCTGCTTTTGGGTCAAGATCATTGCAGGACAGAGTAGGAATGGTGAGGAAGGGTCTGTTGAGATGGGGACTAAGGGCCTTGCGTTGATTATAGACGTTACCTCAGCCATTAAAGTACAAAGCACCTCATGCGTCAAACGAGTGTGTTTGTTTTGCAAAAGCATGGAGTCCAGTATTCTGCAAGTGACCCCAATCAGTCTTTCCCAGACGCCTCCCATGTGAGAGGCATGCGGGGGATTGAACTCCCATGTGCAACCGTTGGCATGAAGATAGTTGACAATGTTGGGAGGGTTCTTGTTTGGTTGTGCCATGGCTAACTCCACACTCGCTGCAATGAAGTTAGTGCCTCTGTCAGATCGCATTTGCTTTGCTGGGCCTCGTATGGTGAAAAATCTGCGTATTGCATTTATGCAGCTGCAAGCGTCCATAGATTCAATGACTTCAATGTGCACGCCTCTTGTGGTCATACACGTGAAGAGTATTGCCCACCTTTTTCCTTGTGCAGCTCCACCTCGTGTGTGTCGAGTGACTACTGACCATGGACCGAATATGTCCAACCCGACATATGAAAATGGAGGGCATGTTTTGAGTCTCTCAGGTGGGAGATCTGCCATTTTCTGAGTCTCTAGTTTTCCCCCGAGTTTCCTGCACGTTACACAATGGTGGATAATGGACGAGACCAGTCTTTTGCAACCTACAATCCACAGTCCGGCTTGCCTAATTGCGCTTTCCGTGAACTGCCTTCCTTGATGCACATCTTTGGCATGATAGTGACGGACAAGCAGTTGAGTTACGTGATGCTTGTTTGGGAGAATGGTTGGATTCTTGGATGCTGTGTTCAATGAAGCATGTTTGAGGTGACCTCCAACCTTGATGAGGCTTTCACTCATATAGGGATCAAGAGCCACGATGGGACTTGAACTGCGGACGGTTTGGTTGGCATGGAGAGCAGCATACTCGTCGGGAAAAGCGTCCTTTTGAACGGACTGGAGGATGAGGTTACTGGCAGCATCCAGCTCCCCTGGAGTGCGTGGCTTGCTACATCGATGCCAGCCCCTGCATGAATGATCTGACAGGTTGCTTGATGAGTGAGAACGAGCTTGGTGAATTAGGAATGCAATGGCACGTACTAATGAGTTCCAACTTGAAAAGCGTTGGAAGCATTCTGGTGAGGGCCCGTTCTTCTGAATGCGAGTAGAAAAGGTAGCGACTTTTCTGATTTCAGAGTCTACTTCAGGCTCGATTAACTCAAAGGATTCAGGTGTCCCGGATTCAGGTGGTCTGTAAAGGAAGTCTGGTCCCTTAAACCACATAGTGTCCATGAGCTGTGATGCAGGTATTGACCTGGTGGCTAGATCAGCTGGGTTTTGCTCTGATGTGACGTAGTGCCACTGTTCAGGGGATGTGGACTGACGTATACGATGAACGCGATTATGCACATAGACATAGAAGCGCTTTGAATCATTGCAATTGTACCCAAGAACCACCTTGCTATCACAGTAGAATTTGACAGCGTTTGGTTTGTGATCAAGTTCGTCCAGAATGAGCTCCGCCATCTCAACCACTAGAACTGCTCCACAAAGTTCAAGGCGAGGTATCGTGGGCTCTGGTAGTGGTGAAAGTTTTGCTTTTCCAAGCACAAATCCGACTTCGCATTGTCCTTCTGCATTGACTGTCTTCAAGTACGCTACTGCCGCAATAGCCCAGCTTGAGGCGTCGGAAAAGATACACAGTTCGGTGTAAGTGGACTTAGAGAGGGAAGCTGGTACATAGCAGCGTGGCACCTTAAGGCTGCTAAGATCTTGGAGGGACATTTTCCATGTTTCCCATGTGTCCATTCTGTCCCGAGGGAGAGGAGCATCCCAACCTTGGACACCATTCGACAGTTCACGTAACAAGAGTCTGCCTTTGATTGTCACTGGTGACGCTAGTCCGAGTCTAGACAATGCTTGGTCCCTGTTATTTGGGAGTGGCAAGTGAGGAAACTTGAATGGCAGAGGAGCGATCCAGTTGTTGTCTCCATCCTGGTGGACTTCTTCCTCCATTATCTTTAGGAAGGTCTCATCTTCGAAGGACACGGCACACTTGTTATCGTTCTATGTGCACTCAAAAACTTTGTCCCCAAGCTTTTCTTCCACTGCATTGGGTTTTGAGCTGCGTTTAGAGAGGCCGTCCTTGTGCTCCCCGCCGTAGCATGGTTTCTCTTTGATGTTGATGCTGTTAGGACAAGGAGTGAAGAGAGATGGGCGTCCGTTGGAGAGCATGTACGTTTTATAAACGTTGACGGTTGGCTTATGAGCGTTAAGGCACACCTCTCCCACAAATACCCAGCCTAGGTCCAGGCGTTGAGCAAAGGGAGCATTGTGGGGTCCGTTGACTTGTTGTCTTACTTTGTGGACTCGTAGGATGTCTCTGCCCAGTAAAACTGCCATCTGAACATCTGGGTCATACTTGGGGATGAGAGGAGCGAGGTGTTTCAAGTGGGCGTGAGCAAGAGCAACTTCGGGCGTAGGTATTTCATCCCTACTGAACATTATCTCGTCGCATTCAAGAAGAGGAGGGAGGTCTAAGCGTGGGCCTCCACCTACTGGCTCGATTTGGAACCTCACTGCTTCCCTGCCAAGCATTTCAGTTAAACCAGTACATGTTCTCATGTGATATGTCAGAGGGTTACCCTTGATCCCAAACAGCTTGAAGAATTCGGGACGGGCCAGCGATTTATTACTCTGATCGTCAAGGATTGCATACATCTTAATGGAGCGTTCTGGTTGGCCTTTAGGGAAAACTCGAACTAGACATACCTTTGAGCAAGAACGTGGGGGATTACCTTCGCCACAGATCTCAGTGCACCGTGACGTTACCTCAGGTGGTGTGTTGTCTCGGGGTTGAGGCTCTGGTTCAGGTGTGTTTTCTGGCTGGGGTTGCTGACTTGAATCAGGATGCATGGCAGAGCAATGTCTTTCACTTTGGCACTCCTCGCACTTGAGTTTCGTGTCACAGTCCTTTATTGCGTGCCTGGGAGAGCAGCAGCGAAAACATTGTTTGTGTTCTTTGAGTATGCTTCGCCTCTCTTGTAGCGGTTTATTCTGAAAAGCTCTACATTTGGCTAGAGGATGCATTTTCTTATGGACTGGACAGTAGCGTGTTAAATCGTCCTCTTTAGTACTAGCGGGAGCAGTTGTGTCGACCTCTGTTTTGTTTACAGTTAGAGGTGTTCTGTAGCTAGTTTGTTTGAATGGTGGCCTCTCACCTTTGCTGAAGGGTTGGCTGCTGCATGTCGTAAAACTTGGGTCATTTCTTGCTTTAGCCTCGTCTTGGACAAACTTTACAAAATATGAGAAGGGAGGGAAAGTTACATCATATTTTTGTTTGTATTTTGAGCCCGCGTGCAGCCATTTATCTTGTAAGCTTGGAGACAACTTTTCAACTATGGGCTTAACCCCGCGGGGTGTGTCGAGGTAGGCGAGACCTGGGAGATAAGCTTCATCTTTAGCGACCCGCAGCTCTAAGAGTAAATCTCCAAGTTCCCTGAGTTTTACATTGTCTCTGTTTGTAAGGCGAGGGAAGTTATCTAATTTTTTGAACAAGGCGTTTTCTACTACTTCTGCCGTAGCATAACACTCTTCTAACCTGTCCCATGACAATTGGAGAGCAGCTTTGGGGTTAGTGGCATAGACAGCTCTGATTCTTTTAATGTGCTCTGAGGACTCTTTACCAAGCCACTTGACTAAGAGATCTAACTCCTGGCTATATGTGAGACCAACGTCTTCAATTGCATTTATGAATGACGACTGCCATGCTCTAAAGTTTTCGGGGGTGTCATCGAACTTAAAGAGTCCGGTTGTGATTAGCTCTCTCTACGCGCGAGGAACCTAGCAAAGTCTGCCATAGGTGGGTCACCATTGTGGGGAGCATGGTAGCTGTTTGGCCTGACATAGTCTCTCGGTATGTCGATGGATTCATTTTTCACGTACATTTTCTTGAATGCTGGTGGAGAGAGAGTTTGTTCAGGTCTCCTCGGAGTGGATAATTGCGCCCTTTGTGCAGGTTCGACTTGAGGTGTTTCTTCTTCAGCTGGTCGTGCCTGTGACTTTAGCTGGATTTGGTGGTGCACATACTCCATAGTTCTCTGTCTGACAACTTGTGATGGAATTGCGCTCCTTACACTCTCTCCTTCATCCAGCTCGGCAGCTGCAGCAGCTTCTAGAACCTCTGCTTTTGCTGTGGCGGCCGCTGTTTCCTTCTCTATCTCCAGCATCTCTAGATCCAGTTCTAGCTTTGCTTGTTGCTCTGCTTGTTCTTGTTCTGCTTGTTGCTCTGCTTGTTCTAGCTCTGCTTGTTGCTTGGCTTGTTCTTGTTCTAGCTTTGCTTGTCGCTTTGCTTGTTCTAGCTTTGCTTGTTGTTTTTTAATTTCTAGTTGTTTCTTACTGTACAGTACTGTCTTGCTCTAGCATTTGCAGCTTCAGCAGAGACTCGTGCCATAATGGCTGCTTCCATTACGTTGGACTTTGAGGATAACTTGGAGCTAGAACGTCTGGAGCCGGAGCTAGCGTTGTATGATGATTTGGCTTCAGAGTTCGCCTTTTCTTCTGCCCTCTTCTCTTGAGTGTCGTCCATCGCTGTGTCGTGAATCTTATCTTCACCAACTGCTGACGTGGCTTTTCACTGTACTGTTATCCCTACGTGTTATATACACGGTGTATGTCAACACAGATCAACAGCAAGCCAAACTCGTTTTTCACGAGCCAGGAAACCGAGCGTCCTGCTCCTTTATTCAGTCTTCTTGGACAGCTTACAGTTGTTTATAACTGTGGCTCGAAGCTCAATGAAAAGCCCGAGTGAAACTAGAAATAAAAACAGAAAATAAATACAATTAAATAAGCTAGCGGGCCCCTGGGATAGGACTAATTCCTGAAACAACACACTCTAAAAACGATACAAAATTCACGTATAACAAAACTTATAAAACCAACATAATGTTCATTGACTTACAGCCATTGCTTTCGAAGGTGTAAAAAAAGGTTTAACACACAGGAGGAACGTTTCAGACATTCGCGGGCAGGTTATATTCTTCTGCCTTTTTTTCCTTCTCTCTTACCAATGTCCGTTTCTGCTACCCATAAATCATAGCGGCAACTGGCTGCGCTTTCAACATAAAATACGGACAAATTACTACTAAGTATACAGAAATCACTTTTAACACAATAACCATTTTTAATGGGAATTACTACAAATGAATTATGATATTTATTATAAACTTATGAACTATTTTCCAACTCTATAAAACACACTCTACTGAGGGCAGAACAGTAACTCTGATTTCAATAATTTATTTTTTATTAATATTTCCCATCATTCTGAGCACAGACATATCTTTCCTGCCCTACTTTTGTACTCATTTCATGAAATCATGTCACACGTCTGACTTTTTGATATTGCAAAATGTCTGCAGGCAAAACAATATGCTGCATCTCTTGATAGAGAATATTTCAACCATGGCCAAGAATTGTACGTCATTGTAGAAGCTTCTTTTTGCTGCTCCATGACGTGTTTTGGGGAATGTCTTTAAAGTGTGCTGCACTGGTGCATCACCTTTGTATTTTGATCACTGTCACTGAAACTTAAGCCTCTGAAACAACGGCTGTCTGGATTCAAACATTTTCAGACTGAACACCCCTAAAATTTGCAGTGAGAAAAGTTCTGATTATAAAATTTTAGTTTGTCTTTGGCAAGCTGAAATAACACCCAAAACATATTCAGTAGTTTGTGGTTTAAACTTTTTAAAAATAAAAATAAAAATGACCCCCGATACGCAAAAGGTATGGTCCCTCCTCTCACACATCACTCCGGGCCCTCCCTATCCCAACAGTGGGAAAGGTGAGGGGACAGGAGGCTGCTGCAGCTCTTCTACAGGTAACGCCTTAACATCTCATGATACTGTATGACACCAGCCTCAGCTTGAATATTCTGCCAAGTTATGCATAGTTTTTGAGTCTGTCTGAATTTATTCGATAAGAGTATGCATAGCTGCAAACATTTAGGTTTCAAAGTGCGTGAGGTTTTCACTTGCCGTGGGGGTAGAATAACGGCTATTAATAGGCTATAAATAGCCTATGATATAACAGAAAATGCTGCATCTTTGCTCATTTTATTTTTGATTTTTAATTTATGAGGCAAAACCTCACAAATTTATGAGAGTAAACTCTCAAATGTACAAGAAAAAAAACCTAAATTAGCACTAAACACAAATTATGATAAAAAGTTGATTTAAGTGGGAAAAAATCTTTCAAATTTACAAAAAAAAAAGTAGTAAATTTAGAATAAAACAGCCCTAAATTTAGGAGAACAACCTCAAACTGTCTAGACTAAAATCACATCTCAGTAACTTCTTAACTATTTTGGGGTAACTACTCTTATATATATTTTAGTGATAATATACAAATATCAGTGATGAGCTGAATATCTTCCAGTGTGTGTGTGCAACTAAGGCACAGTCATCAGCGAACAGAAGGTCTCTGACTAGCATTGACATGGTCTTCGTCCGAGCTTGTAAACGTCTCAAATCGAATAGGCCACCATCTGTTCTAAACTGAATGTGCACTCCTTTATCCAGGTCGCGAAAAGCCTCCATGAGCATGAAAGAAAAGGCAATGGAGAAGAGTGTTGGGGCCAGGACACAGCCTTGCTTGGTACCATTTGTCACTGGAAATGGGTCAGAGGTATCTCCATTCCCTTGGACTTTTGCTTGCATTCCCTCATGGAAAGACCTTATGATGGAAATGAACTTGTCAGGGCAACCAACTTTGTGAAGTATCTTCCACAGGCCAGGTCTATTTACCGTGTCAAATGCCTTGGTGAGATCGACAAACACCATGTAGAGGTCCATATTCTGTTCCCTACATTTCTTCTGTATCTGTCGCATTGCGAAGATCATGTCCACTGTACCTCTTCCAGGTCTGAATCTACATTGAGATTCTGGGTAGACCGTAGCAGTGAGACAGCATGTCATCCGGTTGAGGACAATGCGTGCCAGTATTTTCCCGGCAACTGACAGGAGGGAAATACCTCTGTGGTTATCACAGACAGAGCGGTCTCCTTTACGCTTGTAGAGACGTACAATAGAAGCATCCTTAAACTCTTGTGGGACTGTGTCATACTGCCAGATAAGTATAAATAACTGTAGGAGTTTGTTCTGCAGATGCACGCCGCCGTTTTTGAAAATCTCAGCAGGGATGCTGTCGGCATCTGGAGACTTTCCCGCAGATGTCTGTTTTATGGCACGCTTGACTTCATCCAGTGAAGGAGGGAGGTCCAGCTCGGCCAGTATCTGCCTCTGGGGGATGGCGTTCAGGGTTTCCTCACACATTGATGATGGTCTATTGAGCAGGGTGTTGAAGTGTTCAGCCCAGCGTTGTAGTATTTCCGATTTGTCAGTATGGAGGTTATTTCCGTCAGACGATCGGATGGGTGCGCTACCAATGGACTTAGGACCATACACCGCCCTCACCCCATCATGGAAGAGCTTACTGTTATGCTTATCAGCCAGTTCCTGAAGCTTTGTGGCTTTACTGTCCCACCATGACTCCTTCATCTGGCGGAGTTTTCTCTGCAAGGTGTGCCTTGCGTTCAAGTAGGTCGATCTTTTGGCTGGTGATGATTTGTAGTCAATGTAGCTCCTGTGAGCTTTGTGCATCGTGTGCAGAAGCTGTGAGATTTCCGGGTCATTTTCATCAAAGCAATCCTGGTGTTTGCGTTTGACGTATCCAAGGACATCTGCACTAGCAGAGTAGGTGGCATCCTTGAACTGCTTCCAGGCTGCCTCGACCTCCATACCCTCGAAATTTTCAGATACGTTGGTTTCCTGAAGTTTCCTCTGCAGATCCTCTTGGATATGGGAGTCCTTAATGCAGGAGACTTGAAGTTTGGCTGGTGGTTTTACTCTTCTGGTTTGTATCTTGGGCCTGATGTGAAGTGCCATCTTGCTTCTGACCAGCCTGTGGTCAGACCAGCATTCGGCTCCACGCATGGCTCTGGTAAGCTTGACATCTCTGGCATCTCTCTGTCTGACGATGATGTAGTCTATGAGATGCCACAGCTTTGAACGAGGGTGCATCCAGGTTGTCTTATACTTGTTGGCTTGCTGGAAGAGGGTGTTAGTGATTGTGAGTTGGTGCTCACTGCACTTTTCCAAAAGGAGCTGGCCATTTGAGTTGAGCTTCCCTATACCATGTTTGCCAATAACACCTATCCAGGCATCATTGTCGCAGCCTACCCAGGCCTTGAAGTCTCCAAGGATTATGAGCTTATCGCTAGAGGGAGTTGACCTGATGGCTTGGTCAAGGTCACTGTAGAAAGCTTCCTTCTCCTCGTCGCTGTATGTCATGGTGGGAGCATATACACTGAGAATGGTCAAGTGGCGTCCCTTGTGGAGACCAATACGCATGTACATAATTCTGTCGCTGATGGCTGTCGAGCTTCTGAGCAATAGATGTTCATATTGCAAAGCCCACACCTCCAGTTCTGGGTTCTCCCTCTGGCTTGCCTTTCCAGTAGAAGGTGTAGCCTGTACCAAGAGCAGTGCTGTCCCTGAAGAAGGCTGCTCCGTCACTCATGCAGGATACGAGTGCCGCATTTACCCCAGTATACGACAAACGACCATCACACATGAGCCGCCTGAGTGCAGGCTTGTAGCTAAGAACTTCCAGCATCATCCTGTGCCTGTTCCCGTCGCCACGTGCCCGTCGCCCCAGGACTTGAAGTAATAGATGTAATGTGATTCGCAAGATGACCTGCACATGAATGGATTTAAGTGAGAGAGGTTTGTGCACTCCCAGTCCCACTCTCTCGTCTAATGCATGTCATATGCCACCTGATGCAAAGGTTGCCACAAGATAAGCGGCATGCATGGGTGCAGCCTTTCTCCGGTGTGGAGATAAATCTGCAAGGCAGCAGATGGATTTGAATTCGGAGTTACCTACTCCTGAAATTTGCCAAATTTGCCACGGCATCAGAGAAATATGGTTTTACCATCAGTATTAAGAAGACGGAGGTCATGTACCAGCCAGCCCCCGGAAAATGCCATGTTCACCCTGTGGTAACTATCAACAACAGCCCGCTCAAGTCCGTAGAGAAGTTCTGTTACCTTGGAAGCACCCTCTCTTACTCTGCAACCCTTGATGAAGAGATCAACCAGCGATTAGCCAAGGTAAGTGGTTCCTTTGGCATGCTTAGAAGGAGGTTGTGGGATGAACGTGGTATCAAGCTCCACACCAAGATTAAAGTGTTCAAGGCTATCGCTCTTGCCTCCCTCCTGTATGGTTGTGAGATGTGGACACCATATCGCCGACATATCAAGCTTCTTGAACAGTTCCAACAGCAATGCCTGAGATCCATATGCGGTATCGTGTGGCAGGATAGAGTGACCAATACAGAGGTTTTGGACAAATGCAAGTTACCCAGCATTGAAAGCCTGATCATCAACGCCCAGCTGCGTTGGACTGGACATCTGGCCAGGATGGAGGACATCAGGATCCCAAAGGCAATGTTCTTCAGCTAACTGCAGCAAGGAAAGAGGTCAGTCGGCAGACCCCGTCTCCGTTACAAAGACATCTTCAAAGCTACCCTTAAATCCTGTGACATGGATATCAACTCTTGGCAACATAATGACCAAGATTGACTCGCATGGCACCATCTGTGTATGCAGGGTGTCAAGCACTTTGAACAGTCCAGGACTACACACTTAATCGAGAAGAGAGCTCGAAGGAAGGCTTCAGCTATGCCATCCTCCAGCAGTAACATAACTCTCATCTGCAGTGTCTGCAACACAGAGTTTGTTTGTCCAAGATTGGACTCATCTCCCACCAGAAGACACACCGGTGAACTATACTTCGCAAGATACCCATGCATCGCCAGCGACGCGAGACTCCATC
This sequence comes from Pholidichthys leucotaenia, assembly GCA_020510985.1. Lineage (NCBI taxonomy): Eukaryota > Metazoa > Chordata > Actinopteri > Cichliformes > Pholidichthyidae > Pholidichthys > Pholidichthys leucotaenia. Next base: position 103,301,146 of record CM035850.1, on the reverse strand, counting down.
ATCATCACCATCATCATACAAATATCACTTATAGTACATCCGGAAAGTATTCACAGAGCTTCGCTTTTTCCACATCTTGTTATGTTACAGCCTTATTCCAAAATGGATTAAATTCAATTTTTCCTCAAAATTCTACACACAATACCCCATAATGAAAACTTGAAAAATGTTTTTGACATGATTTATGACCCAGAATGCAGATACAGACTCAAGAATCCACTCAATTATCTTTTATTGTGCAATGTGTGTGTGAATGTGTGCGTGTGTGCATGAATGTAAAAGCCAGGGCGAGCAGAGCATCGTACGGACTGGCAACCCTAGGGAAGAGCAGAGACAGGGGAATTAGTTACAGCAATCAGGAGGAATGGTTCAGTTATAGTCCAGGTTTACTGTAGGCGAGTTGGTGAGTCACACAGGTGAGGTCCCGAAGGCTCTGGCCAGAGAGACAGTGTCCTCGGCCCCGGTTGCAGAGGAGATGAGAGGTGGTCTTGGTGCAGTACAGGGTGTGCTCAGTCTGCTGCCGGGAGGAGGAGGTCCGCCGCCATGGATTTCCACCTGTGCACAGGGGAGCTAAGCGTAGTGTAGTAATGAGGTTAGGAGGTGGCTTACTTGGCGCTGGGGAGCTTGTACTCCCAGAAGGACGACGAGGCAAAAGGAATCACAGGAGCTGGAACTCCGGAATAAGCAGGTGACAAAGAAGTGTAGAGGTCTTTGTCAGACCAGGGAGCTAGACAACTCCGTGCAGACCAGAGGGCACCATGGCTTAAGTAGGCAGGCTGATGAGGAGAGCAGGTGTGCGCAAAGCTGTGGAGGAATTAGGTGACAGGCAGGCAGAGCGGATCACTACAGTACTCCCCCCCACGTGACGCCTCTCGGTGGCCGATCCAATCTACCCAGGTGCGTCCAATGGAAGTCCCTGATGAGCTGAGGATCCAACACGAAGGAGGGACGCACCCAGGACTTCCATTCAGGACCGTAACCCTCCCAGTCCACCAGGTACTGGAGGCCGCAACCTCGGTGACGGACGTCCAGAATGGCATTGACCTTCCATGCATGGTCACCATCGATCACAACCAGTGGAGGTGGCGTCTTGGGAGGGGGGCACAGAGGGCTGGAGCAGAACGACTTCACCTGGGAGACGTGAAAGGTGGGACAGATGCGGAGGGAGGGGGGAGATTTAGGCGCACAGCCACAGGATTCACAATGTGTGTAATAACAAACGGGCCAATGAAACGCTAAGATAGCTTCCTAGACTCAGCCTTGAGGTTGATATTTTTAGTAGACAGCCATACCTGTTGTCCAACCCGGTAGGGTGGAGCTGAGGTCCTGCGGCGGTTGGCGATGGTGGAGTTGCAATCCACCATGCGTCGCAGTGCGGCCCGGGTAGCCTTCCACAGCCGGCGACAGCACCTGAGATGGGCCTGCACCGAAGGTACCACAATGTCTCCCTCCTCCTTGGGAAACAGCGGGGGGTTGTAGCCCAAAGAAGCCTCAAATGGAGACATGCCTATGGCAGACAAAACGATGGTGTTGTGAGTGTATTCAACCCAAGGCAGGTAGGAGCTCCAGGACGCTGGGTTGGCGGTGGTGCCGCACCGTAATGCTGCCTCCAGCTCCTGATTGGCACGCTCACACTGGCCGTTGCTCTTTGGGTGGTACCCCGAGGACAGGCTCACTGTAGTCCCAATGGCATTGCAGAAGGCTTTCCATACCTGCGAGACGAACTGGGGCCCACGGTCGGACACGATGTCCAGGGGAACACCGTGAAGCCACACCACATGAAGGACGAGCAGATCCGTAGTCTCCTTAGTCGTGGGCAGACCCTGCAGGGGGATGAAGTGGGCTGCCTTGGAGAATCTGTCCACTATGGTGAGGATGATGGTGTTGTTGGCAGAGGATGGGAGGCCGATGACGAAATCCAGAGCCACATGAGACCAGGGCCTGCCGGGGATAGGAAGAGGATGAAGCAGGCCAGCCAGAGGAGAGGAGGGTGTCTTGCCGGTGGCATACTGGGGACAGGCGCGGATATATTCCCCGACATCCTTCCGGAGCGATGGCCACCAAAAGGTCCTCTGTAGTAGGGTCACTGTGCGTGCCATCCCCTGATGGCACAAGAGCTTGGAGGAGTGGGCCCAATTTATCACTTCACTCCGGACGGCAGAAAACACATACAGCCTCCCCGCTGGCCCCCCGCCCGAGTCAGCCTCGGTCTCCTGCGCTCTCCTTAGAGCGCAGGAGACCGAGGATTAATAGAACACAACATTAATAGAAGACAACATGAATAATCCTAGGTTTCTTTTCAGTACTGTAGCCAGGCTGACAAAGAGTCAGGACTCTGTCAATCCTAGCATTCCCTTAGAGCTTACTAGTCAGGACTTTATGAACTTTTTCAATAATAAAATTTCATCCATCAGAGATAAAATCAATCAGATTCTTCCCACCGTTAACTTAAATACACTGACTACTACAACTCCTTCAACTGATATCTGTTTGGATGAGTTTACTCCAACTGACCTTTTAGAGTTAGACAAAATAATTTCCTCATCCAAGCCTTCAACTTGTCTTTTAGACCCTATTCTTACCAGGTTATTTAAAGTAGAACTGAACTGAACGGCATTGAACGGCACTGGGTGATAGTACATACAATTATAAAGATAATTTATCATTGGCACCCCCTCCACAAATCCCGGAATCTTGGAGAAAATCGCGATTTTGAATTTCCCGCCCTGAAAAATCAGACAAATCCGCCGATTAACCGGAAGCGCAGCCGGAGTTCCGCGTGATGTCACGAGTGTGACACAGTCCTCCATGTTTACCATTGCGAGCACGTCGACACTGGTTGTTTTTGGTGCATTTTGTCGTGATAGTCGACTACAAAACACTTCCAACACCTGGGAAGATCTGTTCAGTGGCCAAGGAAAGCTGTCATGGCGACGAAAGAAAAGAAAGGGGGAGGAAAAGCGACCGGGAAGCGATGCGTTTCTAGATATAGATATTACAGTGATCCCTCACTTATCGCGTTTAATGGGGACCAGAACCAACCGCGAAAAGTGAAAAACCGCGAAGTAGCGTCACCCCCCCCCCCAAGGGCGTCACAAGCACTATTTTGCACAAAAAGGCACAAGAGAACAGCGAAAAGTGCCACTAAGCAACACGAGCGATAAAGAAGGCGCTCTGCAGGGAGAGAAGCTGGGTAAAACGTCTCGGCCAATCAGCTTGCGAGATTCCCGAGCGGTGAAGAGGTGGGCGGAGAGGAGTGGAGCGGTGGTCAGAGAGGTGGATTTTGAGTTGTGCGGGCTCTCCGTGTTGATACCTGATGGACTAGAACATCAGGTATCAACAACTCAAAATCCACCTCTCTGACCACCGCTCCACTCCTCTCCGCCCACCTCTTCACCGCTCGGGAATCTCACAAGCTGATTGGCCGAGACGTTTTACCTCACAAGCTGATTGGCCGAGACGTTTTACCCAGCTTCTCTCCCGGCAGAGTGCCTTCTTTATTGCTCGTGTTGCTTAGTGGCACTTTTCGCTGTTCTCTTGTGCCTTTTTGTGCAAAATAGTGCTTGTGACGCCCTTGGGGGGGGGGTGACGCTACTTCGCGGTTTTTCACTTTTCGCGGTCGGTTCTGGTCCCCATTAAACGCGATAAGTGAGGAATCACTGTATTCCCCGCCGGAGGACCTCGCCTCTGCATCGCCGTCTGCCAGCTGCTGTCACAGGTGCATTAGGTCTCTGTCTCTCGGGCTCGCCCTTGTGCACGCCTGCCACCTGCCACACTCCTGCATCCTCCTCTGTCTCGTCACCGATCCTGAATGCCTCTTCACTCTGAAAACTCTGGTTTTCTTGACTGCTGGAACTGCTATCATCTGCCATTGTTGTTTTGTTTAGGGATCACACTCGTGACGTCACGCAGCGTCGTCTGCACTACTTCCGGTTTGTTTGGCACTGCCAGCCAGAGGCAAAAGTTTATCGGCTTATAGCTTGGCCATCGCACGGCCTAAAAATTTCTTTTATGTGTTGAAAAATACAATAGGTAATAAGGAATTAATCTGCTATTCTACTTTTTGCGCCAAAAGGTGGGTTCAGTTCTACTTTAAAGAAGTCTTCCCACTTATTGGTAGCTGTATTCTTCATATAATCAATTCTTCATTAACTTTAGGCCATGTACCGCAGGCTTTTAAAACGGCTGTAATTAAACTCAAAAAGCTAACGCTGGATCCAGGAGTTTTAGCTAACTATAGACCAATCTCTAATCTCCCTTTCATTTCAAAAATCTTACAAAGAGTTGTTGCTATGCAATTATTTGACCACCTGCAGGGAAATGGTTTACTTGAAGAGTTTCAATCTGGGTTCAGAATCCATCATAGTACTGAAACAGCCTTAGTGAAGGTCACTAATGACCTCCTGATCGCATATGATAATGGACTTGTTTCTGTACTTGTCCTTTTAGACCTTAGTGCAGCTTTTGATACTATCAATCATAATATTCTACTTGATAGATTAGAACACTATGTTGGACTTAATGGAACTTCGTTGCAGTGGTTTAGATCTTATTTATCTGATAGGTTCCAGTTTGTCCATGTCAATAATGAGTTTTCTTTCAACTCAAAGCTCAGTCATGGAGTTCCACAGGGATCTGTGCTAGGCCCTACTCTTTTTATTTTATATATGCTTCCCTTAGGCAACATTATTAGAAAGGACTGTTTACATTTTCATTGTTATGCAGATGACACAATTATACCTGTCAATGAAGCCAGATGATAGTAATCAGTTAGCCAAGTTAGAAGCCTGTCTTAAGGAAATCAAAGCTTGGATGACTTGCAATTTCCTCCTATTAAATTCAGATAAGACTGAAGTCATTCTTGTTGGTCCAAAAAAACCTTAGACATACCTTTCCAAATCAGACTTTTAGTTTGGATGCCGTTACTCTTTCTCTTAATAGCTCTGTGAGGAACCTTGGAGTTATTTTTGATCAAGATCTGTCTTTCAATTCACATATTGAATTCATTTCTAAGACTGCCTTCTAGCATTTGCGTAATATTGCCAAGATTAGGAGCATCTTGTCTCAGAGTGATGCTGAGAAACTGATCCACGCTTTTGTTAGATTCTAGATTAGATTATTGTAACTCTTTATTATCAAGTTGTCCTAAAAAAATCTTTAAAAAGTCTTCAGTTGATCCAAAATGCTGCAGCAAGAGTTTTAACAGGTACTAGAAAGAGAGATCATATCTCTCCGGTTCTGGCCTCCCTTCATTGGCTTCCCATAGAGTTTAGAATTAAGTTTAAAATCCTTCATCTTACTTACAAAGCTCTAAACAATCAGGCCCCTTTTTATTTAAAAGATCTGATACTACCGTATTATCCTAACAGTAGCACTACGCTCCCAAAATGCTGGATTACTTGTAATATCTAGAATCTCCAAAAGTACAATGGGAGGCAGAGCCTTCAGGTATCAAGCTCCTCTCCTGTGGAACCAGCTGCCAATTTGGATTTGGGAATCAGACTCGATCTCTGTTTTTAAGAATAGGGTTAAAACCTTCCTTTCTGATATAGCCCACAATTAGGGAGGGATCATGTGTTTCTGAACCCTCCCTTAGTTATGCTGCTAATAGGTTTAGACAGCTGGGGGACCTCCAATAATGCACTGGGCTTCACTCCTTTCTTCACTCTCAATGAAATATTTTTTTTTGCTGGTCATTAACATCTGTTTGTTCTCTCCGATAGATTGAGTCCCCATCGTGCTGTTTGCTCTCTACATGTCCGTTCTTTTCATCTTCTCTATCCCCTCACCCCCCAGCCAGTCGCAGCAGATGACTGCCCCTCCCTGAGCCTGGTTCTGCTGGAGGTTTCTTCCTGTTAAAAGGGAGTTTTTCCTCTCCACCATCGCCAAGCGCTTGCTCACAGGGGATCACCTGATTGCTGTGGTCTTTCTGCAATTGTGGGGGTTTCCCCTACAGTTGAAAGTGCTATGAGATGACTGTTGTTGTGAAATGGCGCTATATAAATAAAGTTGAATTGAAAAGTGGTGGGAGTTTGCCCAACCAGTTTACATGTGTTTTGTGGACTTGGAGAAGGCATTTGACCGCGTCCCTTGTGTTTTTTTGTGGGGGGTGCTTCGGGAGTATGGGGTATTGGGCTTGTTGTTACGAGCTATTCGGTCTCTGTACGACCGTTGTGAGAGTTTGGTTCGTATTGCCAACACTCGGTCGGAGTCATTCCCAGTGAGAGTTGGACTCTGCCAGGGCTGCCCTTTGTCACCAATCCTGTTTATAATTTTTATGGACAGGATTTCTAGGCACAGCCAGGGAATGGAGGGTGTCATGCTTGATGACCACAGGATCTCATCTCTGTTGTTTGCAGATGATGTTGTCCTGTTGGCTTCACCCAGCAATGACCTACAGCTCTTGCTGGGACGGTTTGCCGCTGAGTGTGAAGCGGCTGGGATGAGAATCAGCACCTCCAAGTCCAAGTCCATGGTCCTCAGCCGGAAAAAGGTGGATTGTCCTCTCTGGGTTGGGGACAGGCTCCTGCCCCAAGTGAAGGAGTTTAAGTATCTTGGGGTCTTGTTCACGAGTGAGGGGAAAATGGAGTGAGAGATTGACAGACGGATTGGAGCAGCATCTGCAGTGATGCAGACGTTGTACCGGTCTGTTGTGGTGAAGAGGAAGCTTAGTTCTAAGGCAAAGTTGTCGATTTACCAGTCAATCTACGTTCCTACTCTCACCTATGGTCACGAGCTTTGGGTAATGACTGAAAGAACAAGATCACGGATACAAGTGGCTGAAATGAGCTTTCTCCGTAGGATTGCTGGACTCACCCTCAGAGATAGGGTGAGGAGCTCAGTCATCCGGGAGAGGCTCAGAGTAGAACCACTGCTCTTCCACATTGAAAGGAGTCAGTTGAGGTGGTTTGAGCATCTGATTAGGATGCCTCCTGGAAGCCTCCCACTTGAGGTGTTTCAGGCACGTCCCACTGGGAGGAGACCCCGGGGCAGACCCAGGACTCGGTGGAGAGACTATGTCTCCCAGCTAGTCTGGGAACGCCTTGGTATCCTCTCTGAAGAGCTGGAGCAGGTGGCTGGGGAGAGGGAAGTCTGGGCTTCTCTGCTTGAACTGCTGCCTCCGCGACCTGGACCTCTGGAAAAGCGGTAGAAGATGGATGGATAGATGGATGAATTGAAAATTGAATTAAGGACCCTCTCCTTAACACCCCACGAGAGGGTGCCAACGATACATGATGGAGGGATGATTGGGTGAGATGAGGCTTCTGCAGCATCCGAGGCAAATTGCCTAAACAGAGCATCAGGCTTGGTGTTCTTGGAACCCGCATGGTAGGTGATGGTAAAGTTGAACCGTCCAAAAAATAGGGACCAGCAGGCCTTGCACGGGTTCAGACACTTAGCCGTCCTGAGGTATTCCAAGTTCTTATGATCGGTCCATACGATGAACGGCTGGGAGGCCCCCTCCAGCCAATGGTGCCACTCCTCCAGCGCCAGCTTCACCGCCAGGAGCTCCCTGTCCCCGATGTCACAGTTCCTCTCCGCTGGGGAGAGACGGCGGGAGAAGAACGCACAGGGATGAATCTTGCTGTCCACAGGAGAGCACTGAGACAGAACAGCTCCTGAGCCACAGTCCAACGCATCCACTTTCATCAAGCACTGCAGAGGCAGGCAGGGTCCACCTGAGCCAGAATCGGAGGAGAAGACAATAATGATTTCCGTGCCAAAAAGGCAGCCTCAGCCTCCTCCGTCTACCGGAAGGGCACCTTGGTGGAAGTGAGGCGAGTGAGAGCAAGGGCAGTGAGACTGTAATTTTTTATGAAGCGGCAGTAGAAGTTGGCAAATCCCAGGAACTGCTGTAATTGTTTCCGGGATGAAGGAGTCAGCCACTCTACCACCGCTTTTACCTTGGCTGGATCTGCAATGATGTCGTTGTGCGAGATGACGAAGCCCAAAAATGATGTGGATGAAGTGTGAAACTCGCACTTCTCTACCTTCATGAACAGTTTGTTCTCCAGTAGCCGCTGCAACACTTGCCTGACGTGTACCCGGTGTTCATCGAGAGACTGAGAAAAAATCAAAATATCATCAAGGTATACAAAAACGAACAAGCCCAGAAAATCCCTCAACACGTCGTTAATTAGCCACTGGAACACAGCGGGAGCGTTGGTCAGCCCAAACAGCATGACGAGGTTCTCGAAATGGCCAGTGGGGGTACGAAACCCAGTCTTCCATTCATCTCCCGCTCGGATTTGCACCAGGTGGTAAGCGTTGCGGAGGTCCAACTTTGTGGAGGAGGCCCCCTGGAGGGAGTCACAAGCCATGTTGATGAGTGGGAGTGTGTACTTGTCCTTAATGGTAATGTTGTTGAGTTCCGGGAAGTCGATGCAAGGTCTCAGAGAGCCGTCTTTCCCACGAAGAAAAATCCTGCCCCCACTGCCGAGGACGATGGGTGAATTATGCCAGAGCTCAGGGACTCCTTGATGTAGGTCTCCATGGCCTCCCACTCCGGGACCGACAGGCTGTAAAGCTGACTAGATGGTAATGGAGCCCCGGGCCGGAGGCTAATGGCACAGTCGTATGGGCGGTGGGAGGGGAGAGATAATGCTTGGGACTTGCTAAAGACGGCCCCCAGGTCGTGGTATTCAAGGGGAACCTCAGACAGGTCAGACGGGGGGGTGTCACGGGTACCGAGAGGGACGGAGGGTGAGCATGCAGCAGACTGGAAACAGGCACTTAAGCAGAATGAACTCCACGAGATGATATTCCTGGAGTGCCAGTCAATGGAGGGGTTGTGCAGCCGGAGCCAGGGATATCCCAAAATGACCGGGGAGGTTGAGACCGGAAGCACAAACAACCTGAGCTGCTCACGGTGATTCCCAGACACAAGAACAGAGACCGGGGCAGTTTGTTTTGACACCAAAGCCAGTGGAACCATGGACAGAGCAATGAGCTTTAGCAGTGTCTTTAACTGGTCACAGGCGAGCCCCAGTCAGGTTGCCAACTCTTCAGAAATGAAGCTCTGCTCGGCCCCTGAATCAATGAGTGCATGTGTGGAGCTCTCTAGATGATTGTGAATAAAGCAAATGGGTAGCAGGAACTTAGTGAGGGGATTGCTTTGGAGTGAGTCCGTGAGTCCCCCTACTGCGACGCACGGACTCCCTCTTTTGGTTGAATGGGGCAATTAGCTAGCTCATGTTCCTCACTGCCACAATATAGGCATAGACCCAACTCCTGGCGGCGCTGTTTCTCCGCCGGTGGCAACTTAGACTGACCCACTACCATAGGCTCAGGGGAATCTAGTGTATCAGAAGGAGGAAGGGCCAGCAGGGGGAGCTGTGGGAACCAGCGAAACTGGGTGCCTGAGTGACCGGAAGATCTACACTTGGTGGCCTGCTCCCTTAGCCAATTATTCAAGCTAATGGCCAGAGAAATGAGCTCAGTTAGCTTGCTGGGTTTCTCCAAACGGGCTAGCTCGTCCCTCAGGCTAGGGCTAAGGCTATGGACTAAGATGTTGTAAAGAGAGGCATCCTCCCACCCAACCTCCGCGGCTACCATCCGGAAGTCTACGGCATAATCAGCTACCGATTTGTTCCCCTGTCTTAAGTTGAGTAACCAGGCGGTGAGCACGCTATCTCGGTCAGAGTGATCGAACACCTCATTAAACTCACTCACAAATCGATCATATGTTAAATTAGCGTAGTCAGCCCTAGCCATAACCGCGTAAGCCCAGGCTAAAGCCCGCCCCTCCAGTAGATTGACTACATAGCCTATGCGGCTGTGACTGGTGGGAAAATCCCCTAGTACCCGCTGGAACACTATCCCACATTGTAATAGGAAACCCCTAGTTTCCCCTATCTTACCGCTGAAGCGTGTGGGCGTGGGAACTGGAGTCAGCTGGGATGGTGGAGACGGAGAAGGGATGGAGCTAGCTGGAGTGGCCATGCTACCGGGAGCCGGGGGGAGGGACTGAGGAAGTGACAGGAGATCCAGGTGGGAGTTTATCTGGACAAGCTGTGTGAGTATTACCTGTTGTTGGTGCGATAATTGGTCTACTCGAGCCTGTAAGATGTTAACTTTGTGCACTAACGCACTGTTTGTGGGGTCGTTTTGACGGAGTCATACTGACATGATTTATGACCCAGAATGCAGACACAGACTCAAGAATCCACTCAACTATCTTTTATTGTGCAATGTGTGTGTGAATGTGTGCGTGTGTGCATGAATGTAACAGCCAGGGAGAGCAGAGCATCGTACGGCCTGGCAACCCTAGGGAAGAGCAGAGACAGGGGAATTAGTTACAGCAATCAGGAGGAATGGTTCAGTTATAGTCCAGGTTTACTGTAGGCGAGTTGGTGAGTTGCACAGGCGAGATCCCGAAGGCTCTGGCCAGAGAGACAGTGTCTTCGGCCCCGGTTGCAGAGGAGATGAAAGGTGGTCTTGGTGCAGTACAGGGTGTGCTCAGTCCGCTGCCAGGAGGAGGAGGTGCGCCGCCATGGATTTCCACCTGTGCACAGGGGAGCTGAGTGTAGTGTAGTAATGAGGTTAGGAGTTGGCTTACTTGGCGCTGGGGAGCTAGTACTCCCAGAAGGACGATGAGGCAAAAGGAATCACAGGAGCTGGAACTCCGGAATAAGCAGGTGACGAAGAAGTGTAGAGGTCTTTGCCAGACCAGGGAGCTAGACGACTCAGTGCAGACCCGAGGGCAGCACGGCTTAAGTAGGCAGGCTGATGAGGAGAGCAGGTGTGCGTGCAGTTGTGGAGGAATTAGGTGACAGGCAGGCAGAGCGGATCACTACAGTTTTTGGGAGATTTTTGCAAATTTATTAAAAATAAACTAAGGAATCACATGTACATAAGTATTCACAGCCCTTGCCATGAACTCAAAACTGAGCTCAGGTACATCCTGTTTCCACTGATCATCCTTGAGATGTTTCTGCAGCTTAATTGGAGTCCACCTGTGGTAAATTCAGTTGATTGGACATGATTTGGAAAGAAGGCACACACCTGTCTATATAAGGTTCCACAGTTGACAGTGCACGTCGGAGCACAAACAAAGCATGAAGTCAAAGGAATTGTCTGTAGACCTCCAAGACAGGATTGTCTTGAGGCACAAATCTGGGCAAGGGTACAGAAAAAATTTCTGCTGCTTTGAAGGTCCCAATGAGCAGTGGCCTCCATCATTCAAAATGGAAGAAGTTCAGAACCACCAGAAGTCTTCCTAGAGCTGGCCAGCCATCTAAACTGAGCGATGGTGGGGGAATGGCCTTAGTCAGGGAGGTGATCAAGAGCCCGATGGTCAATTTGTCAGAGCTCCAGCGTTCTTCTGTGGAGAGGAAAACCTTCCAGAAGTTCAACCATCTCTGCAGCAATCCACCAATCAGGCCTGTATGGTAGAGTGGCAAGACGGAACCCACTCCTTAGTAAAAGGCACATGGCAGCCTGCCTGGAATTTTCCAAAAGGCAGCTGAAGGACTCTCAGACAATGAGAAACAAAATTCTCTGGTCTGATGAGACAAAGATTGAACTCTTTGGTGTGAATGCCAGGCGTCATGTTTTGAGAAAACCAGGCACCACTTATCACCAGGCCAATACCATCCCTACCGTGAAGCATGGTGGTGGCAGGATCATGCTGTGGGGATGTTTTTCAGCGACAGGAACTGGGAGACTAGTCAGGATAGAAAGATGGGGACAATGACCCTAAGCAGACAGCCAAGATATCAAAGGAGTGGCTTCAGAACAACTCTGTGAATGTCCTTGAGTGGCCCAGCCAGAGCCCAGACTTGAATCCAATTGAACATCTCTGGAGAGATCTGAAAATGGCTGTGGACTGACACTTCCCATCCAACCTGATGGAGCTTGAGAGGTGCTGCAAAGAGGAACTGGCAAAACTGCCCAAAGATAGGTGTGCCAAGGGTAGCATCAACGTCCCCTCAGGCTAATCCAGAAGATCACTTTTCTTCATTCTACAGGAATCTCACTTTTCTTCATATTAAAACACCTCCACTCAAGGCCTGGCCAAGAATGCTGTGCCTTTCCCAGGACCCCAATGTAAACAACTCCCCTCTTGCAGAGATAGTAAGGATCAGAATTTGCTTTTAAAGGCTTAAGTGGACCATAAACTCTGAAGTCCAGATCCCCAACGTGGACAGTTCATGTGGATAGCATCCGCCCTGCAAGAAACTAATGCTCTTAAAAGGTCATAAACTTCTTAACCGAAAGATATATGGCCTCCTTCCTTTCCTAGACAGATCACAGAGCTTTTTAGGCCATTTCTCTCCCATGACAGAGACCTACAAAATTATCTACAGCTCAACAGTACCTCCTAGTGGATATCTACGGAATATGTTTCATTGTATAATCTGACTGTTAGTCTGACTAAACATTTAAGCTTTTCTAATTTCCAGCTATCATCTGCTCAGGATCCTAAGGACACTGAAAATCATCCTTTTGATCACCGACCAGGGTTTGCAGTAATTCATTAATCCTTGATCTAAATGTGAAGTGTATGTATTAGGAACATGTATTAGGAATGTTTATGTTCATGAGTGTTAGTCAAATGAATGTTAATATTATTCGTAATGGTATAAATGCGTGATCGCTGAATATTAGCCGAGTCACCTAATTTAGTTTGATTCTATAATGAGTACATAATTTTATAAGAACTGAATGATGGACTAGCGATCTGTCCAGGGTGTACCCTGCCTCTCGCCCAAAGATGCTGGGATAGGCTCCAGCCACCCCCACCCCCCCCCCCGCGACCCAAAAAGGATTAAGCAGAAGAAGATGGATGGATGGATGGATGAATGGGTATTAATCCTTGTATGATATCGTTCCTGATAAACCACTCCTCTCTACCTTTCACGGGATAACGCCCTTTTCATTTGATTGGCTGCTCCCAAACAAAGAAATGTTTTTGCATTGGACAAAGGCCCGTTCAAACTCCTCTTTGTGAAAGCTGATTGGCCTGTCTGCGACCGGCCCCGGGTTTTTATGACTAACAGTGCGCTTCAGTTAAAAGTGCAGGAGCCGCCCTGCATGGTAGAAGATTAAGAAAGAAGATTAAGGAAGAATTTACGAAAAGAATATATGTTAGAAGGAATAGAAGAAGTTTAAGATTAAGATTAAAGAAGCAGAATAGAAATCTAGATCTAAGAGGAAAGTTTTTGTTTCACTTCTTCAAAGTTCCTTGCAGTTTTCTTTCGTTTAAATTGTTCTGTGAATTTTAAGAAACCTTTTTGTGTGTGAAGTTTGTTAAGTCCTGCGTTAGTTTTCTCGTTTTTCTGATTACTGAGGAGAAACCATCTTTTTCTTATAAGCTCGCTTAAAGAGAGTCAAACTCTCAAAATCTTTTTTTTTCCCCCACCTCAGAAGCCATTCTTATCCTAGTTGAATATTTTTCTAAGATTTTTTGACTTTTTATGCCATTAAGGTGGACTTTTAAGTTTCTCATTTTAAAATGAACAGAGATTGTGTTTTTGGACTTTTTTTTGGTCTCATCTACGTCTGACAGAGAATCCTCCTTCAGTTTCTGGTCTATTTTGTGGCCAGATACATTATAAATTTGGACTGGTTGCCAAAAGGACTCTCCACGCCTGCTCTGAGACAGCCTTTACCGCTGCTGCCGCTGTCCGACTACGAGCCCCGGCCTAGTCTGCACTTCTTACAGTTGGTTGTGAACATCAAGGAGCCTTGCAGTGGTCGCTCCATCTCTGGGTCCCAATGATCAAACCCCAGCCGGCACCGACCCGCTGAACACGTGGACCTACAGCTGTTTGTAAGTGAGACTCCCATTTTCCTATCTGCTGGGTTAAACGTGATGTCCTGAAAATCTAAATTACAATTGAACATAACCAGTATTTTATGGTATAATTAGTCTCTCAGCCGTAGGATAAAGCTATAAACTGAAGGAAGATTCTTATTCATTTTTTGTAACCTCCTTTCATTTTTGTAGATTAATTCAGAAGTTCATTTTTAGATAATCAGCTTATGAATTTTCCCCATAAAACTGCGTTCTGTTTTTTGTTAGACACTTCAGCCTTCCATTACTATTAAAACATCAAGTCTGGTTTTTCCTTGGTTCTGCAAAGGTTTAACGCTAGATTTTATGTTCAGGAATCCACTAACAGTTGATGTGATATTAGACACCTGTTATCATTTGAATCTGTTTATCCATCATTTGAATGCCATATCATATAACCTGAACGAGTTTAATAAAAGGGTGAATGAGAGAAGTTGAAGCATTTTCCTTTCGCATATATGTTTCCTAGATCACGGCAGGAAAAGAACTCCCTTAAATTTTGAGACTGATCCATTAAGTAATTGAAGGTACAGAAATTAATTAATTTAAATTAAGTTAATAACACAAATTGTTCTTTAAAACTGGTGCCCCCTTTTTACGAGTGCTTTCCTATTTTATTTAGTGAGTGTAGGAGTGACGGTTCAACTCTGTCCCCTCGCACACCCACTATTAAATAAAATAAATAATTCCTGTACTTTATTACTCTATATTTTGTTAAATATCACTACATATATTCTGGCGCTGCCGTGCGAGCTCTGCGTGCAACTGAGAGACATATATGCAAAAGAAAAATCATTGAAACATAAGCTGTTTTTTTCTGCTCAAATATTGATCCACTTTATTCGGTGAACCTGTGTGTGTTGCTTGAGAGGCTGCAGCAGGCAGGTCTGTGCCTCCCTCTGTGTGTGTTTGTTTTCTCCGCCTCCTGCTGAGGCATCTGTTTGTTGAACTAATCCACCCCACTGTCTAAGGTGAACGAAGGAGCTGTGTTGATGCATGCAGGAAGTTTTAAGCAGTATTATTTGCTGAATTAAGAAAAATAAAGGCCTAGAGTGACAGAAACGCGAAGAAAACCGTTCTGTCCCTCGCCAGTTTAACCTGCCGGTGAATATCCCGGTGGGACGAATCAAACTGGCCAGTTCTGTAATTACCTAAGTGTGGTGACGTCAGATTAAGCTGGACGCAGCCTGATCAAGTCACTGAGTAAACTGTTGGGGAAATAGCGCTAAACTATACCCGGAATTAAAGGGGTAAGATTATTTATGCATGAATAAAGGCAAGTTGGAGATTAAAACTCTCCCATTTTGAAAAAGCAAGGCGTGGCGTTGTCGATAAGACTCGCGCCCGCATCCACACGTCATGTGCACACTCACAGTCACGCGCGTGACCGACAGGCATGCACGAAAAACTGCGCATGAGCAGAGTAAGCAAGCAGACACCATTTTGAAGGTGCTAAGAGGGAGTCACCCTAGCCACCATTTTGAGTGAGACCGGTAGACCCACCCAGAGCGATGTCACCAGTGTCTCCTCCTCTTGGGAGTGCAGAGATAACTGCCTCCATCTTGTGGTCAGCTATAGGAGTTGCATTTCTTGCTTGAATGCACACTTGGATTAAAGCAGAGCGAATCTATTAAGCTGATTGATAATCAAACAGAGCTTTCAAATTAACTTCAAATCAAGCTGAATTATCCGGAACAACCTAAATTTTAAATCCAATTCAAAGTTTTATGCCAAGAACAAAAGGAAAAAGCAACTTGTGGGTTTAAAGGTTGTTCTCATTGGTGGAGGAGTTTTTGACTGCATATATACACAGTGAAAGAACATAAAAGCATACACTTTGTATTTACTCATGTATGTTAACCACCTATTTTAATCTTTTAAGTTAAAAGCATATGTATATTTACACATCTTTCGCTAAAATTTGCAAACTTTAGAAGCTACAGTATACAGTATATGTGTGTTTTGTTTCTAAATATCACTTTGTGCAATTTTTTTCACAGGAAGCCATTCAACTTAGGGATTCAAATAAATGACAATGTTTATTTAGACTCAAGTTAATGTTAATCCTGTGCATGTTGGTAAAGGATTTAGTGATTTACTAAACATTCAACCAAAATTTTCCAAAATTAGGAAACCACATTCAACAATTAACACTTGAAAGCTTTAGCTTATTTACAGTCAGTGTGTTGCTTTTGATTCATGTTTCCTCCCCAGGAGAAGAAAAACATTTAACCAACTCACTATTTTTCACCAAGATTTAAAATAAGTCAAAAAGGTGAAAACTTTGATTAGTCTGTAAAACATTTTTTTTTTCTTCCAAACCACCACCCTAATCCTAAGGAAGCCTTAGTGACAATACACAAAGACAATTCATTTGTTTCCTAATTTGTAAATATTAAAACATTTAAAGGCTTTAAAAGAAAATAGGCTTTAACAAATAAAAACAAAGCCAATTCTAACTTTAAAACAAAGTGAAGACTTATAACTCTAAAGCCTTAAAGCATTTAACCTTTTCTATTTTTGCTGCTTTCTTTTGGTAAATAAAATCATTACTTTCAAGTGAGATTCAACAAAAATTCACAACCTAGTTGAGGACTATTCCAAACTACACTTTGATAACTGAACTGAAAGAAGTCAATCCACACAATTTTTTTTTGTCTTGTGAAATACAAATCAAAATACAGTGTCAACAAATAAATTAACACACATTCCACATTTCTAAATAATTCCAAAATATTTACTTTTCTTCCTACAAGCCTGTAAGTTGAAACAAACTCCAAAAAGAAGCTTATAACTACCCTCACTGCAAAACAACACTCAAGGTTAACTCTTAACTCACAACTTTAGCTATAATCAACGAATCAATTTCAAGCTAAGCATTACACAGACGGTCAAACATGTCAAGTCCACTTGACAAATTTAATGACCTTCAAGTAACATTACAAGAGTTGGCTTCCGACCTTATACCCGGTTTCTCCAAACAAGTTCAGGATACTCCACCCAAAGATTTGAAGCAAATCATGAAAAAACTTTTGGATGAATGCGAAACCAACCCACCGAAAGCAAAGGAAATCCCCGGTGTGTTAGGAAAGTTTGCACTAGCATTAGTTACAAGGCTGAGACAAGCTGAAACCCAAGTACTCTACGCCGAAAAGGAACTGGTGAAACAACAAACAACCATCCTCTCTCTCCAGGAAGAGATCAAATCACTGATGAAAAAGCAGGAACAAGCTTGCATAGAGCAAGAAGATACCCAAGCTACGCTTGATCAGATGTTGCTAAATTTGGAACAAGCAAAGCAAGAAAAGCAACGACTGGAAGATGACAATACCTCACTTCAGCAAGAAAATGAGGAATTGGGAACCGCCCTGCTTCACAAAGAGAACCAACTCAAGGAACTTGAAGGTCAATTGGACGACACAACTCCGACTATAGGAAATGTAAACTGCTCCTACGAGAAGCACTACAAGGCCTTCAGGATGTCAAAGGAGAGCTGGAAGACTACTGCAAATGAAGGGATCCGAGACCAGAAGCCATGAACAGGCCTGTTCCTTTGGCAAAGGGGGGCATCCCCTCATGGGACGGGGACTCCCCCGGCGCACACTTACCTGACCCGTTCGGACCTGAACAGCAACGCGAAAGACATTTACAAATCCCATCCGATGGAGACCTCAATAAGATCGCTCTCCACGTCACCAAATTTGATCCCTCAACCAGTGGGTCACCTGATACCAGGGCTTATTTGCAAGACATCGACTACTACTTGCGTAAATACCCTGATGCTATGGTCGACGATCGCATTTATTTGATCAAGTTGACATCCAACAGGTCGGTATCAAAATTTATAGATCGGCAACCACTGGATATCAAAATGAACCACCGAAAACTCTACGAAGCCACTGAAAAGGAGTTCTCCGATGACTGCCTACAGTCAGGGCTAGCGACAGCTCTAACTGTGAAAAAGGGTCGCTTAGAGCCCCCACAGGCATACTACCAGCGACTCATGCGCGCATATTTTGGATCTCAAAACACGTGCGAGATGGAAGAAGACCACAATTTCAAGGCTCTTTTCATTCAGAATCTCCATCCCACGGTCAGACACCACCTTGGAGTCATGGCTAACCCAAGGTCAAACTCGATAAACCAGCTAAGAGAGTTTGAACATTATGCATTCCAGAAACAGCGACAAAGCAATCAGAAGCATACCGAACCTACCACAGTGTTTGCTGTCAACACCGCATCGGACACCCTGGACCTAGAAGGTGCCCCAAGGCCAGCCCCTGTTCCAGCACGTCGGTCACAAATAAAACCACGACAGTCCTCTAGTCAAGCTAAGTCGAGTCAGAACTCGGCAAAATTTTCTAGACCCAGCTCCAAGCCAACATCACCAAAGCCTGACTACCGTCAGAGGCTAAGTCCACCAGGAAAGTCACGAGAATATGATACGGATACCCGGGATGACAGATATCGATTTCGAGACTCACGTAACCGTGGGAGATGGTCACCTCCCTTGTACCACCGGAAAAACTTCAAGATTGAAGCAAGACTTCCCCCTGGTAAGTTTAGCTCCAAACCCTGGGAGAAGAAAGAAAAGCCCATTTTCAGCCGAGAAGACCTGGAAACTCTCCAACATATACTTGATGAACTGAAGAGGAAAAAAGAGGTGAAAGAGGACAAGAAGCCAGATGTCCTAGCCATAAATATTGTGACCACCCCAAACGATCCTTTAGGGTTGCCACAACTCAACCCTGAGGAACCTCCTACTACAAAGGGGGAGGATACCGAAGACACAACCGAGCATCCTCCACCCAAAACTCCGGAGGAGCTCCAAAACGCAACGCCACCCAGTGCCATTTTGGTCGTCCAGCTACCTGGGAAACCTCACTCGCCCAAAACAGGCGACTCCTTAATCTGCGTTGAACCACCGATCCAACAATTTCTGTGTGATTTGACTGAAAAGGGGGTTGCATGAAAATTTTTCCTGTCATTGACCCTGGAAGATGTGATGACGCATGAAGCCCTACTGGATACCGCAGCGGACATCACACTCATGTTGCAGGACCTTTTTGAGCACCTACGTGTCGCTGCTAACCGCGTGCACAAAGACTTGAAGCTAAGACCTTGCTCCTTAGCTATTCAACCTTATGCACCCTCAAACATGACTGTGTCACACATGTCATTGATAAAGATCGCCACTGGGCCCATGACCTTGATCCATCCGGTCTATGTGTCCAACCTCAACTCAATTCCATTGCTGATAGGCAAGGATCTACTTAATCGCTTTGAGCCTCTGATAGACTTCAAGAATCTCAAACTATGGGCTCAAGTTCGACAACCTCACCCAACCACTCTACCTGAAGCAACCGGATCACAGTGCTACACTCTTGACACCTTGGATGTTCCAGGCGTCAATCCACTCCCACTGCTGACCCAACAAAGTTTGACGGAAGGTGACCTTGGGGACCGGGTTGAAACAGGCACCCCTTCCCATGTCACCACATCCGACAACCCAACCTTAAATGAACATAGTTCATTGTTTTGCACCCTAAAACCAGGGGCAGCCGATGACGAGTACTGCCCCCAAGTGGTCAAAGGACTGGTTATCCAGAGCTCCCACGTAGAAGACGTGGTACTGGCTCTCTGGGCTGATAACTCCACGATCAGCCAGACACTTTTGGACTCTCTGCACAAGAAATACCCTGACCTTATGGTCATTAACAAGTCTTTTCGTTTCCCTGCCGGGACCAAATCAAACAAAACATTGGTCGCCACAAGTATCTGCGCCCTCCACCTTCAGTGGAACCACAGACTGCTAATTCATCCTTTCTTGGTCGTTCCCGACCTGCCACATACAGTCTACATCGGCAGTGATCTTCTTGTGAGACTCAGAGCCCAGGTTGATACCATAAACAATGCTTTATGGTCTCTCACCCCAGTCCGAGATGCTCACTCACAGAAAATTTTGAAACTTTATGAAAAATTTTTGCTCATGGATTGACTTTTTTTGAATTTGTAACTTCTGTGTCAGAAACTGGCATCTTTTTTTCTTCCATCTTTGCATTCTTACCTCAATAATTTCCCCTCACCTTTCTATTGAGTTTGCCACCCGTACACGTACATGTGCCACCGTTAGCATGCCCAAACACAAGCCAGTGCTTCTGTCTCCCCCACCGAGTATTTCTGTTCAGCCAATTTAAGCGACCTTGAAGCAAATGCCACTGGACCCTCGACCCCTTTGTGGAGTTTGGACAGAACAGCCCCTATGACGATATTGGAGGTGTCATAGGTTACAAATGTGGGGCTCTGTAGGTCAAAGTGGGCAACCACAGGTGGGGAGGTGAGCTGTGTCTTGAACTAGCGGATGGCAGCGGAGCATGCAGAGGTCGACAACCAGGGCGCATCCTGTTTCAGGAGGGCGCGCAGTGGTGCTGTTGTCTCTGAGTAGAGCTGAAATGATTAGTCGATGTTGCAGATAACACCGAAAAAAAAATTGTCAACAAAGATTTTTATTGTCGACAAATTGTTTAATTATAAAGTTCATATGTATGCCACGGAAATGTTCAGTTGTAACTGCAATGCACGACTGGAACTTCTGTGGGCAGTAGCGCCTCTGTTGTGTGAACCATTTTCAGTGACGAAGAAGAGGAGCACAGCACAGCGAAGTGGAAGGATAATAAATACGTAGAAGCAGAGCAGAGCTAAAAAAAAAAAAGGCAGACCCAAATTTTCTATAGTATGGAAACATTTCACAGAAAACAAAAAAAAAAAAAATACGAAACAAGTAAAATGCAGACTTCTCAAGGCAGACCTTTCCTATCATGGCAGTACTAAAGTGATGAATGAGCATCTGAAACAACGGCACCCGAGAGCCGCAAAATTAACAGCTGCTTGGTAAGTTTTATCGAGTAAAGAAAGTTAGTTATTTTCAGTGGCCAACAGTTTCAAGCTTTAGAAAAATGACAATACTGTTAGTACATACTGTTTATGTTAGCTTACCTGTTTGACAATAAGGTCTCTGGTTGCTGAGGGCTGAGCTGTTTAAGTCATGGCTAACGTGTTGAATGCAGTAAATGACTGAATTACAGGAGTCGCTAACTCGTTTTCATGTTTGTTAATATTAGCCCTCATTCTGAATATTAGTGCATCTGGGTTGTAATTTAATAAAAACCTACAACCATAATGATCAAAATTAAATCAAATGGCTGGAAATATCACTCTTAAGTGCAGGGAATACTGAATATGAAGGTTTACCTTTCTGAATTATATTGTTAAAAATGCACTTACAGAAAACTTCCACCTAATGTTAGTTTGCGGGTTGGAGCAGATCAGTAATTCAGTTGTAAGATATTTAATCAATTGTTTAATTGACATTAGGAATTATACTGTCTGCGATAAACTGATGTATAACCTTAAACTTGTGATAATCAATACAGCTTTCTTGTTTTTTTTGTATTTAGCTCTGGAAACTGCTTATAAAATGTTACATTAAAGCAGGGACTGACAACAAGGTGATTTTCACAGGTACGCAGGCTTAAACAGCGGGTGAAGTAAAATATGCACTAGAGCCCCAACAGGAAGCAGAGATGGTGGACATGAGAAATATAATCGCGATTAGTCGACTAATCAAAAAAATAGTCGTTAGATTAGTCGACTACCAAAATAATCGTTAGTTGCAGCCCTATCTCCGAGTAGTGTGGAAGGAAGCACAGGTAGAAGGCCGTCGTTCCCAGGAAGGAAGAGAGCTGGGCAGGGCATGACGGCTCAAGCAGGCGTAATACTGCCTCAACGTTTGACTGTAGTGAGCTCAGGCTATTGGCGGTCAAAAGGAAATCTATGAACTCGATAGCAGATGCCATGAAGATGCACTTTTCCCCATTCAATGTGAGGCCGTGGCTTGTGAGCACCTCCATCACTTTGGAGAGACGAGCGTTGTGTAAAGATGTTGTTGCACTGTGGACCACAATGTCGTCCAGGTATACCACCACACCCAGGAGACCAGCAAAAATGGTGGCCATGATCTTATGGAAGGAGCTAGGAGTGGAGGTGAGGCCAAAACGCATGCAGGTGTAGCAAAAGACCTCTATGTGGGTCACAAAGGCCATGAGGTCGCGGCTGTCCTGGTGTAGAACAACCTGCAGATAACCTTGGTGAAGACTGAGTTTGGAGAAGAGCTTTCAGCCATGAAACGTAACGGCTAGCTCCTCCACCGTGGGCAGGGGATATGTGTCAAGGGTTACTGCTTTATTTACCATTCCAAGGTCTGCACAGGGCCGCAGGCCACATGTTTTTGCTTTGCCACCACCAGGTTAGAGATCCAGGGGGATGCGTTGACCCGCTCAATGATACCCACATTCAAAAGTTTTTGCAGCTCCACTATGACAGCATCCTGTAGAGCGAGGGGCAGCCGGCAAAGGGACTGAATAACAGGTGACACAGCTAGGTCGATGAGCGGCTGATGGTTGAAGGCAATGAGGCAGCCCAAGTCTGTGAAAAGTGCCGTCCAGCGATGTTGCCAAGTTGAGGCAACAGTTACTATGGCGGAACCCGTGTGGTCTGTAATAGAGAAGCCCAATTCGTCGATCAGGTCAATACCCAGGAGACTGGTACCCTGGCAGGCTACTTGGAATGCGTATGCAGGGATGGCTCTGGAGCCGTAGCGTATTGAGAAGGTGACCATTCCCACCATGCCGATTTTAATGTGTCCATAGCCAAACAGTTCCTGCGCGTCTGCCTTAATGGTCTTCCATGGAAACAGCTTCCTAACCGTGGATTCATTTAGCAGGGACCTTGAGGCAGCTGTGTCCAGCAGTAGTGGCAGATTAGCGCCATCCAGCTCCACCGTACACCACTTGAATGTCCTATTGCTGGCGCCCACTGAGTGGATGGTGGTCACGTCAGGCCAACTGGGTGGGTGAGGCAGCGGTCTTACCAAAACCAAGCGACACACTCTGGCAAGGTGGTTGAGCTTACCACAGCGTCGGCACCTCCATCTCGTGGCTGAGCAGGCAGGTGTGCATGCGTGGTGCAAAGAAGAGCCACAGTTATTGTCGGATTGGCGTACTGTGGTGCCTCGTTGTCCCATGATGTTTACTTCTAAGTCATTGAGAGGGAACGTGGGGTCAAAGGGCTGAGCAGTTGGGGCGACGACTTGCGCCAGCGAAACTAAGTGTGGAGATTGCAGGTCGGGGGACCCTGGCTGTGATGCTAACTGGGCAGCCGCTTCTAGCTGGGATGCCATTTCCACTGCCTTGGTCAGCAGCAGGCCATCTGGTGCCATCAATAGCTTTCCCACAGCCTCGGATTTGTGGTGTGCTCCACTAACTGGTCTCGTACCATCTCGTCTTCCAGGTGGCCAAATTCACACATACTAGCCTTACAGTGGAGGTTGGTAACGTACTGCTATGCCGAGTCATCCATTCGCTGTCAGCGCTGGCAAAACTTGGACCATTACGCTCTGTGTATCAACAAAATGTTCAGCCAACAAATGTTCAGCCAGTCATCTACTGCGACTGGCTGGGGGGTGAAGGGATAGAGAAGCTGAAAAGAACAGACATATAGAGAGCAAACAGCACGATGGGGACTCACTCTATGGGAGAGAACAAACAGATGTTAATGACCAGCAAAAAAAAAAAAAATATATATATTTCATTGAGAGTGAAGAAAGGAATGAGGCCCAGTGCATTATTGGAGGTCCCCTGGCTGACTAAACCTATTAGCAGCATAACTAAGGGAGGGTTCAGAAGCACATGATCCGTCCCTAATTGTAGGCTATATCAAAAAGGAAGGTTTTAACCCTATTCTTAAAAACAGAGATCGAGTCTGACTCCCGAATCCAGATTGGCAGCTGGTTCCACAGGAGAGGAGCTTGATAACTGAAGGCTCTGTCTCCCATTGTACTTTAGGAGATTCTAGGTATTACAAGTAATCCAGCATTTTGGGAGCGTAGTGCTCTGTTAGGATAGTACGGTAGTATCAGATCTTTTAAATAAAAAGGGGCCTGATTGTTTAGAGAAGAAGGATTTTAAACTTAATTCTAAACTCTATGGGAAGCCAATGAAGGGAGGCCAGAACTGGAGAGATATGATCTCTCTTTCTAGTACCTGATAAAACTCTTGCTGCAGCATTTTGGATCAGCTGAAGACTTTTTAAAGATGTTTTAGGACAACCTGATAATAAAGAATTACAATAATCTAATCTCGAGCTAACAAAAGCGTGGATCAGTTTCTCAGCATCACTCTGAGACAAGATTTGGCAATATTACGCAAATGATAGAAGGCAGTCTTAGAAACAAACTTAATATGTGAATTGAAAGACAGATCTTGATCAAAAATAGCTCCAAGGTTCCTCACAGAGCTATTAAGAGAAAGAGTAACTGCATCCAAACTGAAAGTTTGATTTGGAAAGGTATTTCTAAGGTTTTTTGGACCAACAAGAATGACTTCAGTCTTATATGAATTTAATAGGAAATTACAAGTCTGCACGGTGGCGCAGTGGTTTAGCACTGTGGCAGCACAGTTTTACCCTCGGCCGGGGGATCGCGGGGATCATGAGATCGTGGGTTCGATCCCAGCCCCCGACCAACAGTGAGCTGTGTGGAGTTTGCATGTTCTCCCCGTGTTGCGTGGGTTTACTCCGGGATTTCTCCGGTTTCCTCCCGCACACCAAAAACATGTAGGTTTAGGGCGCTCGCGCACGCAGCGACCAGCAGCCGGTGGCTTGTCACCAGACTGCAAACCAAGTCTACCTACGGGTACAAATAAGTAACAAAAAACAAAAACAAAAAAAAAAAGTCATCCAAGCTTTGACTTCCTTAAGACAGGCTTCCAACTTGGCTAAATGATTACTATCATCTGGCTTCATTGACAGGTATAATTGTGTGTCATCTGCATAACAATGAAAATGTATACAGTGCTTTCTAATAATGTTGCCTAACGGAAGCATATATAAACTAAAAAGAGTAGGGCCTAGCACAGATCCCTGTGGAACTCCATGACTGAGCTTTGAGTTGAAAGAAAACTCATTATTGACATGAACAAACTGAAACATATCAGATAAATAAGATCTAAACCACTGCAACAAAGTTCCATTAAGTTCAACATAGTGTTTTAATCTATCAAGTAGAATATTATGATCGATAGTATCAAAAGCTGCACTAAGGTCTAAAAGGACAAGTACAGAAACAAGTCCATTATCAGATGTGATGAGGAGGTCGTTAGTGACCTTCGCTAAGGCTGTTTCAGTACTATGATGGATTCTAAACCCAGACTGAAACTCTTCAAGTAAACCATTTCCCTGCAGGTGGTCAAATAACTGCGTAGCAACAACTCTTTCTAAGATTTTTTAAATGAAAGGGAGATTAGAGATTGGTCTATAGTTAGCTAAAGCTCCTGGATCCAGCGTTGGCTTTTTGAGTAAGGGTTTAATTACAGCCGTTTTAAACGCCTGCGGTACATGGCCTAAAGTTAATGAAGAATTGATTATATGAAGAATAAAGCTACCAATAAGTGGGAAGACTTCTTTAAATAACCTGGTAAGAATAGGGTCTAAAAGACAAGTTGAAGGCTTGGATGAGGAAACTATTTTGTCTAACTTTAAAAGGTCAATTGGAGTAAACTCATCAACACAGATATCAATTGAAGGAGTTGTAGTAGTTAGTGTATTTAAGTTAACGGTGGGAAGAATCTGATTGATTTTATCTCTGATGGATGAAATTTTATTATTGAAAAAGTTCATAAAGTCCTGACTAGTAAGCTCTAAGGGAATGCTAGGATTGACAGAGTCCTGACTCTTTGTCAACCTGGCTACAGTGCTGAAAAGAAACCTGGGATTATTCTTGTTCTCTTCTATTAATGCAGAATAATAACTCGTTCTAGCTTTTCTAAGAGATTTTTTATAAATTAAAAGATGATTTCTCCAAGCTAAATAGATTTCATCTAAATTAGTGGAGCGCCATTTTCTTTCTAATTGACGAGTCTTCTGTTTTAAGCTACGAGTTTCTGTGTTGAACCAAGGAGTTAGAAATCTCTGATTAGACTTTTTCTTTTTAAGGGGGCCACCAAGTCTAGAGCCTGATGCAGAGAAGCTGTAACACTATCTACCATGCTATCAGTTACAGAAGGAGGAAGCTGTCTATAGCTTATTTCCGTTGTGTTGACACATGGCATAGAGGAAACAATCTGCATAAATTTGGGAACAACATCATCTGAGAGGCATCTACTGTAGTAATATTTTTCTTTAGGAGCCAAATAGTCAGAAATAGTAAAATCAAAGATTAACAGACAATGGTCTGACAGTACAGGGTTATGAGGAGACACTACCAGATTTTCTATTTCTATGCCATATGTCAGAACAAGGTCCAACGTATGGTGGAGATAATGAGTAGAATTTCCTACTTTCTGAGAAAACCCCATCGAGTCTAATATTGAATTAAATGCCACATTAAGGCAGTCACTATCTACATCTACAAGTATATTAAAGTCCCCTACTATAATTATTTCAGCACTAAATCAGCTAAGAATTTGGCAAATTTGGATAAAAATTCTGAGTAGGTTGATGGAGGATGATAAACTATGACAAATAAAATTGGGTTTAGCCTAAAATTGCTAAAGTGCCCAATACTGAGGACCAGGCCCTCAAAGGAATTATAACATGTTTTTTTGCTTTACATTAACTAGTAATTTGAAATGGTAAATTGTTGCTACTCCTCCTCCACAACCAGAACTTCTCGGATTTTGACAGTTTAAATAACCAGAGGGAGTTGATTCATTTAAACCAACATAATCCTCTCGCCCTAACCAAGTCACTGTAAGGGATAGTAAATCAATCTGATGATCAATTAACAGATCATGGACTAACAGAGACGTGGGAGTTAGAGACCTAATATTTAAAAAACCACATTTAATTTTTAAATTATGAGGAGGAACAGAGGCCAAATCATTCAATTTAGAGGCTTCATGAGTACTACCAACTTTTTGTTTAATCACTTTGGGATGCTTATACATTATATTTTTATTTACTTTGGAGGGAGCAGACAATGATTCTCTGATGGGGAAGACAGGGGCTAAGATGAGGTGTGGCGGATGAAGAGGAGCTGCAGAGAGGCATGTAAGACTGCGACTCTGCTTCCTGGTCCCAACTCTGAGTTGTCAAGATTTTGGAAATTTGGATAAAAAAGATGCCAGATTGTTAGATAAATGAGACGCACCATCCGAAGTGGGATGGATGCTGTCTCGTCTAATAAGACCAGGTTTTCCCCAAAATGTGCTCCAATTGTCAATGTAGCCCACGTTGTTTGCAGGACACCACACAGACAGCCAGCGGTTGAAGGATGACAAGCGGCTAAACATGTCATCACTGGTCAGATTGGGGAGGGACCCAGAGAACACTACAGAGGCAGACATTGTTTTGGCAAAGTCACACACTGATTTTACATTAAGTTTCGTGACTTCTGACTGCCGGAGACGGATGTCATTAATGCCGGCGTGAATAACAATTGTGGAGTATTTACAGTTACTTTTAGCCAGCATTTTTAAATTTGACTTGATGTCACCTGCTCTGGCCCCAGATATGCATTTGACTATGGCCGCTGGAGTCTCTAGGTTCACGTTTCTGACTACAGAGTCGCCAATGATCAGAGTTTTTTCCTCAGCGGGTGTGTCGCTGAGTGGGGAAAAACGATTAGAAACATGAACAGGTTGGTGGTTAACCGGGGCTTTGCGACTAGGCTTCCTTCTCACCATCACCCACCCAGTCTCCTCGCTGCTGAGGAGGACCAGAGGACCGCTAACAGGTCACCCTATGCTAGGGAGCTCCGCTGCAGCTAGGGGACATCTGTCAAGAGTAACTGGCGCAGACGGTGTTTCAATGCAGCGGAGCCGGGATTCCAAATCAGACAACCTCGCCCCGAGCGCCTCAAAAAGACAACATTTATTACATTTACCGTTATCACTAAAAGAGGCAGAGGTGTAGCTAAACATCTGACATAGAGTTGCACAACAGAGGAGGAGAGGAAGGAGCGCTAGTAGCCATAGCCAGTGGCTAACCCGAAGCTAACACAAACACCGATGAAAGGTGAACAGAAGGCTAAAGAGGGTTATTAGATGACACTGAGTGCGCACACAAGTGCAAGAGGCTTGATAAACAGAAATGAGAACTAACGGTAGATGGAAAAAAGTGGTTAAAGTACAATTAAAAGCAAAATCCTCAGGAGAATGAGGAGAGCAAACCACACGGACAGACAGCAATACAGGAAGTGACGATACGTTACCACAAGTGACGTTACCACGTTTTTGAATTCTCACATCTGTGGAACTGAAAAGTTTGTTGATTACTTGTGTGTTTATACAATAAGAATATTAAAGGAGCCGTTTAATGCACTTTTTCACATGTTGACACAGGTTCCAGAGATCTTGTCTATGACAAGTTTTTGTCAAAATACCTCAGTGTTTAATTATTGCAGCACCATTTGGACCCATCTTCTCCAGTCTTCCTCAGAGCAGCTAATTTCAGTGCATGTTTATTTAAATGCACATGAGCCTCAGCTCATCCCATACTTCTTCTTTCATTATTTACGAGGTCAGTTGTTGACGCCAGTGTTAGTTGGCTCAAGATAGCTAGCTAGCTCCTTGCTGCCGCCGCGGTACCGAACACAGCCTGAGCCAACTAACATGAAATTGTCTGAAAGAACAAATACAATAAAGGATCAGTGTCCAGGGGTGTGTGATTTCAGTGGTCGACAGGATATAACCAGATAACCAGCCCCTCGGGTACAACAAGCACAGAAACAATCATGTAGAGAAGTGAATGGTTGACTTGTTTTTGGCAGCTAACCAACTTTGGTTCCAGTCATAGTATAATAAACTACTGCATTGTAAAATAAGGTAATATAATGTCTAAGAATGATATATATGGTCAAGTACTGGTAGGTGAACAAGTATGTCTAGTATGGGTAGACAGAATATATAGAAAATAACGATAAGGTCCAACCATAATCTGACAGCTAAGCTAGTGCTAGGTGGCCTGACCTGTTAGCCACTCCCCGCTGAGCCAAACGCTAATGCAGTTAGACAGACCGACTCCAAATGCCTAGCCAAGCTAATGCTTATGATCCGATCTACTGACTATTATGACAAAATATAAGAAAATAAGTCCAAATGATATGAGCTATTTTATTAATTGGACCAGGTGTGAACAGGAATATCTAGTAGGGTGAGTGGAATTTAAAGAAAATAATAAAAACTCCACTCACTAAGCTTACGCCATAGCAGCCCTGTTAACTGTGAAACTAACTCCTTAGACTCGTAAACTCTGCGCAGGGACTGGATCAATATCACAGCCAGTAGTATAATAGTTGTAACTGAAAACTGGATCATGTGTTAGTGACATAAGAAAATGTAATCTGGAAGTGTTATACCAGTTTATGTCCATTCACCTAAGAGATTTGAACATTTTTACTGTAGTCATATGACCTAAGAAAGCATTTCAAAAGGTTAAAACCCAGAAACGCATCCTGTTTTAGTGGGGCCTTGAATGCACTAATCTCAGTGCTGCAGTATTCAAAAGTTACATTGTCGACCAACAATTAGATATTGTATAAAGGTAATTTACTTTTGGATGAGGGTTACTTTTGTGCTATACTAAACTAAACACTGATTGATTTTTCTTGCCACCAGCAGTAGGGTTGCCAAATCCTTACAATGAAATAAGGAACAGCATCTGTCCTACGCTAGGTTAGAATAACCATGCTTTTTTGTTTGCCCTTTTGTCAAACTGAAAACTAAAACTATTCCTTGAATTAAATGGTGTTCTGTCATAGGCAGTTCTTATCATGCTGATAGATGTTTAAGTGTTCTTTTTTTGGATCAGTTTGGTTTTAATGAGTTATTTCATTATTATTATTAATATTATTATTATTAAAAAGAAGTTCTTAAGTACTTCTTCAATTACGTACCCTATGTGTTTGGACCTGCCACAATCACAACTGAGATTCTATGAATGAATGAGCATCACGTTAAAAAAAGCATATGAATACAAGAAGAAAGAAAGGGAAGAGAAGAAAGAAAAGCATTTAAAAATCACTTGCATACACAAGAGACAATCTTGAAAAATTGATGCTTGGGTGCTGAAAACAGTCACGCCAGCGTTTAAATCAAGTAATTATACGGTTTTTTCCCTTAATTTCTACTATTGTATTATCAAGCATCAAAAGTGACAATGAGTGCTGTTTATTTTATATGATTTTCAACTTCTTGAGATAGAATGAAGAACATGCAGTACACTGCCTATGTGGTGCAATGTCTTGTTTGTGTTTCTTTACCTGGTCAATATTATGGCCGTGCTTGCGTGACTGTGACTAGCCAGGTGGCTAGCCATGTCCCATCTAATCATATACCGTATATCGGACGGCCGCAGTTTTACTTCCTGGTGACTACTGCACTGACTCCAAAAGATGGCAGAGATTGAGTTTTATGACTGTGGTCTAAAACTGTGGCATCAAACCTTTGAGAAAAGTTATTTATTTATTACTTAAATGCATACCTCAGAAATATCGTAAGGAAAGCTCTGTGGCGCAGTGGTTAGCACTGAGTCAGAACAGAAAGATTGTCATGGGATTGATTCCACCCCTGACCATTGTGACCCTTCTGTGTGGAGTTTGCATGTTCTCCTCGTATCTGCGTGGGTTTACCCCGGGTACACCGGTTTCCTCCCACAGGCCAAAAACATGCACGTTAGGTTAATTGGAGACTCTAAAGTGGCCCTAGTTATGAATGTGTGTGTGAATGGTGAAGGGATTGGCGCTGTACCATGGCTACCTCATCCATCCAGATGGATGGCCTGAATTTCCCTCTGGGGATTAATAAAGTATACAAAAATACAAAAGGTATGAGCAGCTGGTAACAGTTTGGTATTAAACTGGAAGCTATGATTTTTGACTGGTTGGAGGAGCTAAACAACTGTGAGGCCAGAAGTGAAATTAAGCACTGGACAATGAAAAACTAGCTAGTCCCCTGACAAAAAAAAAATTAAAAAAACATGGTTTGAGCTGTGTGCTCAATATACAAAATTAAATCTGATTTCTTGACAATAGAGTAAGATCTTGTATCCATCTACATTTACTCTATGTTATTGCATACAAGCCTTTGTGGGCTTAATTTTATGCAGAAATACACAGAAAATAGAAAATCACAGTGTTAGGCTACCAGGGGAGATGCTCTGCAAGCAGAAAGGTCATAGCATAAACTCAGCTTTTATTTACTGCATATGAAACTGTCATAACTGCAATCAAATTATACTTATTTATGACCTTACCCGTTCTTTAAGGTTCTTTATCTCTAGAGGCGTGAGGCAGTCAGCCTTAGCAATGAGAGGAACCACATTAACTTTGTCCTGCAGGGCTTTCATGAACTCTATATCAACTGGTCGCAGCCTACAGGAGAAGGAAACGTCAATGAGCATTTAAAGATATGCATGTGCATAAATACTATGTATACTTCATAGGGAGTGCATTACCCATGTCCAAATGGAGGTATAAAGTAGAGGCAGCAGTGCACTCTGTTGTCCTGGATGTTCTTTCTGTTGAGTCCGCTCTCATCTCTGAAGTACTGCTCAAACTGTTGGTTGATGTAGTTGGCGACAGGCCTCCAGCTAGGAAACATAACTACATATTATTGTTTTTGACTGTTTATAAGCAATGCATGGAAATTTGATCAAACGTCCGAGTGACAACCATTCACCCCTCCTTAGGAACCTTTAAGGAACAATCTGTAACAAAATGTAATAATAAATCATAAACACAACCATGAAGTGTCACCAGAGATTTGATAAACATTTAACCTGAATAACTGGCTTCTCCAACAACAATGCTACAGCCCAGGCATTGTAGTGTTTGGGCATGGTCTATGATCATGTCCACTCTTTAAGTTGTTTTTTGAACTCATTATTATTATCATTATCATTATTCTGCTAGTCTTAAATCACCTTGGTAGTTTTTCATGTTTATTCCTTGCCTTGTTGTTGTTTCTGAGTTTACTCTTATTTTGAAGTATTTCCTGTTTTGTTCCTGTATAATCCTATTGTTGTGGTTTTCCTTCCTGTCTGTTGTTATGATCCTCTACTTTACTTTCTAGTTATGTAATCATGCTCAGCTGCTTTGTGTTTGGTTAATTATTGTTTGCTCTATTAGTTGCTGCTTTCTGTTGTTTCTTTGCAACAACATTGAGGTTTCATTCCTCTATTTTCCAGCATAATTACATTTTGCTACTATTTGTAAGTTGATTCAGCCTTCTTGGCTTTCCTTGTTTTTGCAGCCCATGAGCTGTATTTGTTTGTTATTAATAAACATTGTGAACTGGATCAACCTGAATTTGGGTCCGTTTTTACGCCTTTGAAGGGGAAACATAACAGTATATCGCCACCAGCTAAGGAGTCAGCGGGCTTAGATTTTGTTTGAAACTGAGTGCTGAGCCGTGTTGGGCAACCACAGAAGTGGAGGACTTAACTGCTGACGCCCACAGCTCCTGGACTCTGGAGGAAGCCCTGGACTATTCAGAAGCCATGGCAGTAATAAGCCAGGACTTTCCCAGCCTGTGGAGTTTCCCTGAGTTTAAGGGACTCCTTATCACCGTTCCCAACCTCCAGTGGTCACTCCAGGGGTTGGTGAGAAGCCCTCCTCTCACCAGCTCATCTTCACCTCCGAAGTGGTGACTCACCACTCCATCATGGGCTCCTTGGAAGATGTCCACTGCCGAGCGGGAGGTGTTTAAGGGCACTTGCTTGGTGCTTGGGGGCCCCAGCTGGAATGAAGGCTCAGGGAAATCCCGCTCCTCTTGACGTTCAGCCTCTTCTAGGTCAGTGCCCGGTGCTGGGTTAGCCGCTTCATCAATGATCGCCACTTCTTCATGAGTAACTTCAACCTCCTCTCTGGTAATTGCCACGGCTGAAACCCCAGTTACCACTGCTGCTGTTCCTCCACTGGCCTCCCCAGCTCCTCCTCCAGTGGGCGGCTGTGGCACAGGTGTAGTGTGGCCGACTACTGATCGGAGGGCCATTCATCTTTCCCTTTATCCTGACTAGTCTCCCAGTTCCTGCTGCTGAAAAAACATCCCCACAGCATGATGCTGCCCGCCACCATTGGCATGGTTATGAGCGGTGCCTGGTTTCCTCCAAACATGACTCCTGGCATTCACGCCAAAGAGTTCAATCTTTGTCTCATCAGACCAGAGAATTTTGTTTTCCATGGTCTGAGATTCCTTCAGGTGCCTTTTGGCCAAACTCCAGGTAAGATGCCATGAGCCCTTTTACTTAAGGAGTGGCTTCCATCTGGCCACTCTACCATGCAGGCTTGATTGGTGGATTGCTGCAGAGATGGTTGTCCTTCTGGAAGGTTCTCCTCTCTCCACAGAGGAACGCTGGAGCTCTGACAGAGTGATCATTGGGTTCTTGGTCACCTCCCTGACTAAGGCCCTTCTCCCCCATTCACTCAGTTTAGATGGCCGGCCAACTCTAGGAAGAGTGCTGGTGGTTCATCCATTTATGGATGATGGAGGCCACTGTGCTCATTGGGACCTTCAAAGCAGTATAAATTTTCCTGTACCCTTCTGTACCCTTCCCCAGATTTGTGCTTCAAGACAATCCTGTCTCGGAGGTCTACAGACAATTCTTTTGACTACATGTTTGGTTTGTGCTCTGACATGCACTGTCGACTGTGGGACCTTATATAGACAGGTGTGTGCCTTTCCAAATCATGTCCAATCAACTGAATTTACCACAGGTGGACCCCACTTAAGCTGTAGAAACATCTCAAGGATGATCAGTGGAAACAGGATGCACCTGAGCTCAATTTTGAGCTTCATGGCAAAGGCTGTGAATACTTATGTATATGTGATTTCTTAGTCTTTTATTTTTAATAAATTTGCAAAAATCTAAAAAAAAAGTTATTTCACATTGTCATTTTGGAGTATTGTGTGTAGAATTTTGAGGAAAAAAAGACGAATTTAATCCCTTTTGGAATAAGGCTGTAACATAAAATGTGGAAAAAGTGAAGTGCTGTGAATACTTTCCGGATGCATTGTATACATGATAATCTGTTCACCCACAACACACACGCACACACACGCGCACACACATACACACACACACACTGTATATGCTTTGTTTGTATGCCGCGCTGATCTGTTCACACTCCGACAGGCAGCGAAAAGTAAGCTAGGAGCAGTAAGACAAAAGAAGAGGAAAACAGCAGCCTTGTGTGTAGCAGAATGGAATGTACGCACTCTATTGGACAGAACAACATCACAGCGCCCAGAAAGACAGACTGCACTTGTGGCCCTGGAAATGAACAGGTACAATGTAGACATAGCTGCACTTAGTGAAACAAGATTGCCTGGATATGACAGCTTAGAAGACTTCTTTTGGAGTGGGAGATCAACTCAAGAAAGGAGAGAAGCAGGAGTGGGCTTTGCAGTTAGAAAGGAGATAGCAGCAATGCTTGATGAGGAACCGGTGCCAATCAATGACAGGATAATGACTATGAGACTCCCACTACAGCGGAAGATGTATGCCACACTCATCAGTGTATATGCCCCAACAATGACCAACACAGGGAGGTGAAGGAAGAGTTCTACAGTGATTTACGTGAGACTATCAAGCATGTACCAACTGATGACAGGCTGATACTCGTTGGAGATTTTAATGCCAGAGTTGGTTCGGACACTGAGAAACGGAAAAGAGTGCTAGGCAGTCATGGAGTAGGCAAGTGCAATGCTAATGGGCAAGTGCAATGCTAATGGAGAACTTCTACTTGCACTATGTTCAGAGTACAACCTTGTGATAACCAACACTCTATTTAAGCACAAGGACACACACAAGAAGACATGGATGCACCCAAGATCCATGGGCATCCATCCGTGGATCCAAGACCCACTTGCACTTATTAGACTACATCATAGTCAGCAGAGAGACATAAGGGATGTATTGGACACCAGAGCAATGAGATGCATGGACTGTGGTACTGATCATGTTATGCTGAGATCTAGATTAAGGATTTGGAGATGAAAACAGCACTGAAGCACTGCAGGACGGGTGTGAAGCCACCATGGAAGCTAAACAGTAGTGCACTGAAAGGCCAAAAGAAGCAGGAAAGAAATTACACAGGAAATGGATGAAAACTTGAAAGACTGGGGACAGCAACAACTCAGAGAATGACATAGAAGATAAGATAAGATAAGCCTTTATTAGTCCCACAATGGGGGAAATTCCAGGATTGCAACAGCACAGGGATAGCAACACTCAGAGCAACAATCAGAAGGCAAGAAAAAAAAAAACACATCTAGCAAACATATGTCCATATTACTATAAATGTATATATAGACACAGTGCAGAGCATTATGGCTGGTGGATGTGCAGCAGAAAGTCTAAGCTCTCTCTCCGCGGATGCAGCGGGCCAGCTGGAAGTCTTTGGGCATGATGGTGACCCCCTTAGCGAAGAAGAGACCACCAGGTGGGTCTCGCTGGTCTCCTGCAGAGCCCATGACGGCGAAACTCAGGAAACGCAGGACGGTCTTGAAGTCCTAGAGCGATCTCCCTCACAGGCGCTGGACGGGCAGCTTACGGAATGAGCAGCTCCGTGGATTTCTGGTAGCGACGGATCTCTCTCAGAGCCACGGACCTGTGACGGCGAGCTCTCACTCTGCCCGGTGGCCAGAGCGCCTCTCCGAGCAGCCTGGTGGCTAGCTGTCTCCTGGGGGGCTTCTTCCTCCAGTAGATTTTACGGGCGGTCTGCTTGGTTCTTGCCATCGCTCTTTATTATTCTGTCTTATATTTCTTCACGCCGCCTAAACTCCAGCCCGGCACCCGCTTCGTTTTCGCTACAGCTCCCGGTATGTCGAGTTTCCCATTAGCACCGGGCGGCGGCCAAGTGCTAGCTAGCACTAGCTCCTCCCCGCTGTAATGTCTCCCGCTACAAACCGTGGCTCCGTCCGCCGACCCGGGAGACCCCCGGGGCGATCCGTGCGTCCGTGATATATATACAGAGTGAAAGGTGTAGAAAGAAGAAGGAAGATAAAAAAAAAGGCTGTTGCAACAGGCAGCCGACTCGTGTGGCGCCGCCGGTCCGGCTCTGCCGGACCGGCGAAGAAGAGAAGAAGAAGAGAAATGAGCAACACTGAAGGATACGATGTATCAGACTGCGAGTGATGTATTCAGGCCACCCTCAGAGGAAACATCAAGATTGGTTTGATGAGCATGATGAACACCTGAAGAAACTAGTAGAAGCGAGGAATACAGCTAGGCAGGAAAACCTACAGTGTAACACAAGGTCGAAGAAGAAGAAATACTCAAAGGCTCAGAGTGAGCAACAGAAGTACACCAGAGAGATGAAGTCCGACTGTGGGATTGAAAAAGCGGAGAACTTCAAACTGCAGCAGACAGGAAGGACATGAAAACATTCTTCACAGGTTTGAGAGAAATCTACGGCCCTAAACCAAGAGGATGATCCAACTAAAGGCTATGGATGTGAAACAGTTTTGCAGGAGAAAGACAAGATCCTGGACAGGTTTGCAAACTACTTTGACCAACTACTAAACAACACTGGATATCTCACTGATGAAGCTAAAGAAGCTCTAGCACAGCGGCCAGCTGTATCAAGTCTGGATGAACCACCAAATTTTGATGAACTAATGGCAGCTATCAGGACAACACAGGATGATAAAGCTCCAGGAAGGATGGAATTCCAGCAGAAAGTGTTGAAAATTTGGTGGTGTTCAGCTGACCAACTGCCTGCACAAGCTAATCCAAGAGATATGGGACGCCCAGAAAGCACCTCAAGACTGGAAGGATGCAAGTATTGTGACCTTTGTTCAAGAAAGTGTCAGGTAAGATTGTGGAAATTTACCGAGGTATATCACTGCGAGCCACTGTTAGTAAGATTCTCTCACGTGTACTACTGAACAGACTCAATGAACACATCTCGCAGAATGTACTACCGGAAACCCAGTGCGGCTTTACTAACTGACTAACTAACTACTAACTAACCTGCACTTATATAGCGCTTTTCTAGTCACAAAGACCACTCAAAGCACTTTCACTAGCACTAACGCTCTATTCTAAGGGCCTATAGGAAACACATACAGTGGGGCAAAAAAGTATTTAGTCAGTCACCAATTGTGCAAGTTCTCCCATTTAAAAGATGAGAGAGGTCTCCAATTTTCATCATAGGTATACTTCAACTATGAGAGACAAAATGAGAAAAAAAAATCCAGAAAATCACATTGAAGGATTTTTAATGAATTAATTGGTAAATTCCTCGGTAAAATAAGTATTTGGTCACCTACAAACAAGCAAGATTTCTGGCTCTCACAGACCTGTAACTTCTTCTTTAAGAGGCTCCTCTGTCCTCCACTCGTTACCTGTATTAATGGCACCTGTTTGAACTTGTTATCAGTATAAAAGACACCTGTCCACAACCTCAAACAGTCAGACTCCAAACTCCTCTATGGCCAAGAACAAAGAGCTGTCAAAGGACACCAGAAACAAAATTATAGACCTGCACCAGGCTGGGAAGAATGAATCTGCAATAGGTAAGCAGCTTGGTGTGAAGAAATCAACTGTGGGAGCAATTATTAGAAAATGGAAGACATACAAGACCACTGATAATCTCCCTCGATCTGGGGCTCCACGCAAGATCTCACGCCGTGGGGTCAAAATGATCACGAGAACGGTGAGCAAAAATCCCAGAACCACACGGGGGGACCTAGTGAATGATCTGCAGAGAGCTGGGACCAAAGTAACAAAGGCTACATCAGTAACACACTGTGCCGCCAGGGACTCAAATCCTGCAGTGCCAGACGTGTCCCCCTGCTTAAGCCAGTACATGTCCAGGCCCGTCTGAAGTTTGCTAGAGAGCATTTGGATGATCCAGAAGAGAATTGGGAGAATGTCATATGGTCAGATGAAACCAAAACAGAAATTTTTGGTAAAAACTCAACTTGACGTGTTTGGAGGAGAAAGAACACCATACCTACTGTGAAGCATGGGGGTGGAAACATTGTGCTTTGGGGCTGTTTTTCTGCAAAGGGACCAGGACGACTGATCCGTGTAAAGGAAAGAATGAATGGGGCCATGTATCGTGAGATTTTGAGTGAAAACCTCCTT
Organism: Pholidichthys leucotaenia; assembly: GCA_020510985.1. Taxonomy (NCBI): domain Eukaryota; kingdom Metazoa; phylum Chordata; class Actinopteri; order Cichliformes; family Pholidichthyidae; genus Pholidichthys; species Pholidichthys leucotaenia. The sequence continues at coordinate 103,263,201 of CM035850.1, read as the reverse complement.
CCATCAGCAAGGGCATTGAAGATGAAACGTGGCTGGATCTTTCAGCATGACAATGATCCCAAACACACCACCCGGGCAATGAAGGAGTGGCTTCGTAAGAAGCATTTCAAGGTCCTGGAGTGGCCTAGCCAGGCTCCAGATCTCAACCCCATAGAAATTCTTTGGAGGGAGTTGAAAGTCTGTGTTGCCCCAAAACATCACTGCTCTAGAGGAGATCTGCATGGAGGAATGTGCCAAAATACCAGCAACAGTGTGTGAAAACCTTGTGAAGACTTACAGAAAACGTTTGACCTCTGTCATTGCCAGCGAAGGGTATATAACAAAGTATTGAGATAAACTTTTGTTATTGACCAAATACTTATTTTACCGAGGAATTTACCAATTAATTCATCAAAAATCATTCAGTGTGATTTTCTGGATTTTTTTTTTCTCATTTTGTCTCTCATAGTTGAGGTATACCTATGATGAAAATTGGAGACCTCTCTCATCTTTTAAGTGGGAGAACTTGCACAATTGGTGGCTGACTAAATACTTTTTTGCCCCACTGTATCTAGGGACAATTTAGAACAGCCAATTAACCTAACATGCATGTCTTTGGATTGTGGGAGGAAACCGGAGCCCCCGGAGTAAACCCACGCAGCACAGGGAGAACATGCAAACTCCACACAGAAAGGTTCCAACCCCTGCCAGCCTGGGGATTCGAAGAATCCACTTTAGAAGTGGAAGAAGCACAATGGACATGATTTTCTGCTTGAAACAGGTTCAAGAAAAGTGTATCGAACACAACATGCTGCTTTATGTAGTTTTCATAGACTTCAGTAAAGCCTTCAATACTGTTTGGTGACAAGGACTTTGGCAGGTACTCAAGAAATATGGCTATACAGAGAAGTTTGTCAGCCTGAACGATGCACTCCATACAGGTATGCAAGCAAACGTGGCAATGAGTGGTTCAGTATCTAAAGACTTTTCAGTAAGCAACGGGGTGAACAAGGGTGTGTGCTGGCGCCTACACCCTTCTCGCTATATCTGGCAGCCATGCTTGAGGTGGCCTTCAAAGACACTTCAGAAGGAGTATACATTCAAACAAGGAAAGAAGCAGACTTGTTCAATGTGGCACAGTTTAAAGCCAAGAGTAAGACATCGATAAAGGTAGTAAGAGAAATGCTCTTTGCCGACGACAGTGCTCTAGTTGCAAACACTGTGGAAGATATGCAATCTTTAGTGGAGAAATTTGCAAGAGCAGCTAGCCAATTCAGCCTCCAAATCAACATCAAGAAGACAGAGTGCCTTTATCAACCACCAGAGTTCCAGTTATCAACATCACTACCAGAAGAGATCAGCATTGGTACAGAACCACTAGTCAAGTGCAAGACTTTCAAGTATCTAGGAAGTACTGTTTCAGAGAATGCTAGGCTGGAGGATGAACTATCTCTCAGAATGGGAAGAGCGAGCGCTGTGTTTGGAAACTTGAGGGAGAGACTGTGGAACAATCGACATGTGTCTATCCGTGTGAAATGCAAAGTGTACAGAGCAACAGTACTGGCTACTCTATTGTATAGTGCTGAAACTTGGACTGTCTACAGAGTGCAGGTGAAGAAACTCCATGCGTACATGATGAGACACCTTTGAGCCATAATGAATGTCTCATGGAAAGACAAGATAACCAACACAGAAGTGTTGAAACGAGCTGGTCTACCATCAATGGAGAACATGCTAATACAGATGAACCTGAGATGGCTTGGACATGTTGAGAGGATGGACCACCAGCGTCTCCCCCGGCAGTTACTCTACTCACAGTTATGCGAGGGCAAACGCAATCAGGGTAGACCAAGGCTCAGATTTAAAGACACTGTAAAAAGAAACTTGAAGAAGTTGGACATAGACAGGAGTTCCAGGCAGCGGAAGGCTCAGGACAGAGCTGTGTGGAGGAATCTGATCAGACCGAAATGAAACAGTCATCGTTGCCCACGACAGACTGCTATGATGATGATGATGTATGCTGTTGTAATTGTCCTAACACTTCGTCCACTTAGCACTGTATATACTGTATGTCTCACTTGGCCACTATTAGCAGTTCTCAACAAAAATTATAATAAAGCAGTGATAGTCACAATAAAGCTTCTTTGATGGAAATGATGAGTTATATTCGGCAATGGCGGCCCCATGCCAAAAAATGAACTGTAATTACAAACTGAACCGTCACAAAAAAAAAGACCCCGGGGCAGATCCAGGACACACTGGAAAGGCTACTTCTCCCAGCTGGCCTGGGAATGTCTTGATTTCCTCTCTGAAGAGCTGGAGCAGGTGGCTGGGGAGAGGGAAGTCTGGGCTTCTCTGCTTGAGCTGCTGCCTCCCCGACCCAGACCTCTGTAAAAGCGGTAGAAGATAGATGGATGGATGGAAAAACATGGTCATTTTTAACAGTGGCTGCAAAAACCTACTTATAAGAAGTGTTTAAGCATGTTTAAACACAGCATTTCTGGAAGCCAGGGATCACAAACCAAATCATGCACCATTCAAGCACTAAATGAGTCAGTGAATAAATATTTTGAAAGAATCTTTCATTGAGCTGACTCTAGTAATTCAGCATGCTGAAATGAGTGATGGAGACTACTACAATTTCTGTGTAGGTGTTATTGCAGCTCACCATTGTGTGCTATACTTCCCACTTGTCAGGAGAGAAGAGGGAGAGGGGAACAACCCTCTACACTGTTTTGAATTTCTACTGCAGTACCAAAAATACTGGCGGACGCCAGTGATACCCCTCAGCCTGCAATTGACCTCTGACTTTGAGCTGAAGTAAGTGTGTGTGTGTGGTGGTGGGGGGGGATACCCCCCTAGGCAAAAAAGGAAAGTGATTTTTTTTGTCCAGTTCTGACTTCACAAATTAATCTCTCACCACTCTGAGTTGTTGACAGCATCTCCAAAACCTGGCGTGTCCACAATAGTCAGTCTCAGCTTCACTCCCTTCTCCTCGATGTCCATTGTGTTCTTTGTGATCTCCACCGTCTGATGTATGCGCTCTTCAGGGCAAAAATAACAAGTAGTTCAACATAGTTTCCTTCTGACTTTTTTTTTAAAATCGAAGTTATTAGAACAAAAGTAAGGAGATGTGTGAATCAGTCACTCACCTTCAGCATTGAGCAGCTTTCTACATTTATTCAGATCTGTGAGGAAGAGGCTGTTCACCAAGGTAGATTTACCCAGTCCAGACTCACCTGTACATTATACAATTACTTTTCAGAGTTTAGAGCTAATGGTAAACATAAAACAACAAAGTTTCACATTGTGTATGAACTTTTGGAATTGTTTGAAATGATAATCATATTCAGAAGTTTTTATATATAGATTGGATGACCTATTTAAAATATTGGTGCAGCTATTTTGAGGCACATTGGTTAAAGTTATATAAACTGTAAGTAACAGTAATGATAAAGATTCCACCAGTCTTAGCTGTGTCAATGCTAGCCTGCTAAAATATTATGAACTGCGATTATTACTTTAATGCTAAATGCGACCCATGTCAGCACCTCAAAGTCAAAGTACGACACCTGTAACAATAATCAGACACATCTCAGACTGTCTACAATTTCATTTCAGCAATAGACTTGGGAATAATATTGGAAATTTGGTTTGGCTCAAATATCACTGAAGAGTTTAGGTTTCCAACTTGCTATGCCTGAAACTGGACTGAGAGTAAAGCCTTTGATTGTTCTACTGGTATTATTCCACATTCAGTGAAAATATTAAAGAAATAAGCCCACAGAGCAAAATCAATCCAATTTCCATTATAGTGGCCTGGATCATGTCAAGTGATCCCATATATTTTTTCTAATTATCCTTTTTTCTTCATGTTGTAGACAGAAGATGATCTGTGTGGCTGCACAAAGGCCCAGACTAATAAGGCTATATTTTAAAGAGGACATATTATTCCATTTTCCACATATTGACATAGTTCTGATGGGTGTTACTGAAATGGCTGTGCCATCCTTTGGTTATAATACCTCAAGATTTAAATATTGTAGCACTATGGAAGTCATCATGACAAGACTTGGAGAAGATCACAGTAACTTAAGAAGTGTATTATTTGTCATTGAGAAAAGGGATAATGACTGCACACTATGGATGCAAAGAAAATGTCAAATATATTCTTTTGAAATTTTCAGTGTTTACAGCTGAAAGAAGTGTTACAGGAGAGGAAGGATGGGATGGGAGCAGGATCTGATGGAGAGGGAGTGAGAGCAACCAGAAAGGCATTTTTTATTTTTATTTTTATTTTTTTTTTTAATGATTCAGGGCTTATAAGAAGAATATAATGTTCTTAAAGAACTAGAACAAAGTGGCATGCTGCTGCACACTCTTGCACAGTAGGTGGCAGTATGCACCTAGATGTTGTTTGCAATCTGCCAGTAAACAGAGAGGAGAACTGCATCACCATTTTTCACCCAAACATCCTCCTTCTGAGATCTGTGGTTGAGGCTAATGTTGTGCACAGTGGTTGTGCACAGTGTGAGCTGCTAACGTAAAATCAACTGAATGTGAGAGTGTGAAACACCAAATAAAACTTCAATGGTGACAAGGTCTGTGGTCTGAGTGGTTGATAAAAACAGGACTGGTCCCTGGGAGACAGAAAAATGAGTCAATGGCTGGTTCTGCTAGCTATAGCTAATCACTGCTTGTGGAGGGCCTGTCCTAGCTAGAGAACAATAAATTATAGTAAAATAGCTAAAATAATGCATAGAATAAGATGTATAGTTGGTAGTGTGGTATATGGGAAATGGCACTTTATTGTGAAGTGCAGTGTGGTGACGTGCACTTCCCGTCACGTCACCGCACTGCCCTATATAAGGGATGGGCGACCATGTTGTGGTCTCTTTGCTGGATGCCTATGCTGGTGCATACCGTGTACTGCTCTGTATATAGTTGATCAATAAAGCTGTGTTTGCCAACCATCATCTTGCCTCATTCATCACCCAAGTATTTTCATACATAACATTTGGCGACTGAGGATTATGGAGGCGTGCATTACACCACCCTGTCCTTTACTCGAGCTCCCAGGCAAACCACCGGTTCTATGGCCGCATTGGTTGGAGGCCTATCAAATGTATATTATGGCGCTGGACCTCGGAAGGCTCGATAAGGTGAAGGTGCGGCGCTTCTCGTCCACAACCTGGGTGTTGAGGGCCGGAGGGTCCTACGGATGCTCGGCGCGGCACACTCATATGAGGAAGTTGTGGAGCTGCTAGCTAAACGTTTCTCCACCCCAGACAGCGTGACTGTTCGGAGAATTTGTTTTCGCCGGAGACGTCAGTGTGTAGGTGAGCCTATCCGCCAGTATGTCATTGACTTGAAGCAGCTAGCCAGCGAGTGTTTTTTGGACCGCTTGAAGACGAGATGGTACGTGACCGACTAGCAGAGCACACGTGCAACGTTGAGCTGCGTGCTAGGCTATTAGTGGTGCCTAATGATTTGACGTCAGCTGAAGCAGTTGAGCTAGCTCTCCAGTTGGAAGCCTTTGATAAGCTAGCTGTGGAGCTAACTTGGCGCCAGCCACAGAAGCCGCCGGAGCCGCATGCAACAGCTAATGTTGCGGACCCTGATATCGAGGATAGCTTGGATGAAGATTATTGGGAAATCAATGCTGCCAGCCGAAGGTCTGCCCCGAGAAACTCCCGTTGCAGGGGTTGTGGGTCCGCAACGCACCGCCATAAAGTGAAGAAATGTCGTCAAGAGAGAAACGTTGTAGTAGATGTGGACGCTTGAATCACCATGCCAGGGTGTGCTATTTGTCTTACCCAGGGAACCCAAGAGAGAAATCACCCTGCCCGCCCCCAACAGACACTGGGAGCAAACGGTACGAAGAGCTAACTGACACTCTCGCTTTCAAGTCGACCAGTTCTCACTCAGTGTTGGTACCCATGCCGATGAGCGACACCATGCTAGCCCCAGATGCCTCTGGTACTTGGCCACAGTTGGGTGGGGAGTCTGCAGCTACGACAGTGAACACTACAACGTTTATAGAAGAGGACAGAGCCAGACTGACGAGCATGGAGTTACCGCATGATCAGCAGCAGCACATCGGGCTGAGTAAAATTCCACTTCGGGTTATGGACTTGGTTCGGGTTCGGGGTGATGAACGTCCACAGCGAAGATGGGCCAAACAACAGCCAGCAAAACATCAAGCATGTCTGCGGATAGTGGCGAAGTTGGGAGCGACGTGCGTCCGGTTGTCTGACAGTTCGATGAGGCATGCCATCTAGCTGCGGCGTGTCTAGGACAATACTCCAGGTGACGAGGCTGGACGGGAGTCGGTGATGACGGTATGGGATCCGGGCTCTGTCGTCTACATCATCACCCATCGCTCCGGGGGCCTGCTGCCTCCAGGGGCGCGCCTGCTGAGGGGCTGCCCTCAGCCCCCCATGCCGGTTCTACCTCTCCCACCCAAGTGAATGTGCTGTAAAATGGGTGTTTATACTGTAGTTCTTATGTTTTGTTGCATGCATGTTATGATATGGGGTTATTCTGGTGTTTGTATTTTAAGATTAGGAGCACGGCAAGTAATTTTAGTTTAATGAAGGCCTTTTATTTAGATATTGGTGGCAGAATAATGCACCATGCTGTGCGGGCTGTGCGGCAGTCCACCCGCCAGCTCTATTCTAGGTTGTTTTGAGTGAATGTGTTAGGCCAATTTAGCACATTAGTTTTCGTTATTTTAGTGCATGATTCGGGTCCTAAATTGGGGATGGGTTCAATTGTGTGTGTGGTTTTGGACTTTTCTAAGGTGGGGAGGAAATGTGGTCTATGGGAAGTGGCACTTTATTGTGAAGTGCAGCGTGGTGACGTGCGCTTCCCATCATGTCACCGCACTGCCTTGTATAAGGGATGGGTGACCATGTTGTGGTCTCTTTGCCGGATGCCTACGCTGGTACATACCATGCACTGCTCTGTAAATAGTTCATCAATAATGCTGTGTTCGCCAACCATCATCTTGCCTCATTTATCACCCAGGTATTTCCATACATAACAGGTAGATGATCCAGCTAGGGTCATGGATATTGGATGGAGTTGGTGAGTTGTGTAAAGAGAAGCCACAAGCGGTAGCAAAGCTAACTTGGATAGTGTGTCTGTCATTGTGATTACAGGGCCATCCCAGCCATATATGAAAAAATAAGCCAGAATAACACCTGAAAGCAAGATTTATTATCAACTGTGAATTAATGAATCAGCTGGGAATGCAGATTTCTAGTGGGGTGTTTAGAATATATAGAGAGTAGCCAGTAGGCGATATGAAGGGGGATGAAGGGGGATGCCATCCGCCTTGTAACCAAGATGAAGCAAAGCTTTGTTAAGCTGCCATTCCCCCATGCCCATCCCCACATAGAGCTAAAATAATTTACTCAAGTATTTTTTTCCATAAAATTATACTTTCATGAGTTTTGTCTGTAGTTTGTGTGATTTTCCTCAGTCTTACACTTCTAAGAGGAGAATGTCACAAACTGATGAGTATACTTGCAAATGTACAAGGACAATGTTTAAAATTTATGTGAAAAAAGTCTCAAATTTAACAGGAAAAAGGTTGTGAATTTATCAGTATATCACTGCAAATTTGTGTGGCAATCAAAGTAACAAATTTACAACTAAAATTGTAACTTTATAGGAAAAGAGTGCTGATTTTTTTTTTTTTTTTTTTAGAAAAGTCACAAATTGATTAAGAAAAAGTTGCAAATAATCAGCAAAACTTGTGGAAAATATGTTAGGTTTGTAAGAAAAACCTCACAAAAATATGAGGAAAATCTTCACAAAGTGGTATTAAAGTTGTTTCTCAATGTGCAGCATTTTTTTCCTGTAAATTTGTAATTATTTTCTGGTAAATTTGCAAATTATTCTTGTATGTGACTTTTTTTGGATCCCCCCCCCCACCCACCCATTTGTCTCAGCTTTACTTATAGTAAATTTTGGACTTTTTGAATTGTGAATTAGCATCATTAATCATATTTCTGCACCTTTAATTTTATTTGAAGTACTTAATTTACATTTGATTATGCTAAATTCAGAAACGTCCCTCCAGTTGAACCATCCCCATTGTTAAAAAATAACAAATCACTGACTGAAAGTAGCCATAAAAACCATGTTAGGTGAACTAAGCTAAATGGACTGGCTGTACTGTTGGTGTGTGGCTTTAAAAGCTCACAGAGACACATCTAATCTCACTGTTTTAAAAATGTGTGGAGATAAAGATCAGGGGGATTCCAATGAGCAGTTGTGTCACAGCTAAAGGCTAATCTATGTGGCTAAAGCCTTATTCATGCTGCATTTCCTCTCTGGTCCGCTTTGGTCCACACGCACTTTGGACAAGCCTGGTGCGCCCACGGTGCTCATTTTTTTCATCTACCAGGTCAAGCGGTTGACGCATGCGCGCAACTGTTATTTAGTTTCACCCCAGCCTTATGGGTAGCGCAAATGCGCTAACACGGCAGTTTGTTCACCGGCTATAAACACGAGAGCAATGCACGTTTTTTTTGTTCAATTCAATTCAATTCAGCTTTATTTATATAGTGCCACATCACAACAGAAGTCATCTCATAGCGCTACAAAATGCAGAGAAAACCCCACAATTTCAGAAAGACCCAGCCAATCAGCACGATCCCCTGTGAGCAAGCACTTAGCAATGGTGAGAGGAAAAACCTCCCATTAACAGAAGAAACCTCTAGCTGAACCAGGCTCAGGGAGGGGCAGTCATCTGCTGCGACTGGCTGGGGGTGAGGGGAATAGAGAGAATGAAGAGGACAGACATAAACAGAAGTGGGGGTTTAAGAGACACAAAATCCCTCCCTAATCGTAGGTTATATTAAAAAGGAAGGATTTTACCCTGTTCTTAAAAAACAGAGACCAAGTCTGAACTCCCGGCCCAGAGTGGTAACTGGTTTCCACAGAGAAGGAGCTTGATAGCAGAAGGCTCTGCCTCCCCAATGTACTTTTGGAGATTCTGGGCATTACAAGTAATCCAGCATTTTGGGAGCATAGTGCTCTATTAGGATGATAAGGTAATATCACATCTTTTATATACTGTATAAAGGGGGCCTGATTATTAAGAGCTTTGAAAGTGAGAAGAATGGATTTTAAACTTAATTCTAAACTCTATGGGAAGCCAATGAAGGGAGGACAGAAGCCGGGGAACATATGATCTCTTTTCTAGAACCAGTTTAGAAAAGTGAGAAGAAGGATTTTAAACTTCGATTCTAAACTCTATGGGAAGCCAATGAAGGGTGGACAGAACCGGGGAGATACTGATCTCTTTCTCTCGAACCAAGTTAGAACTCTTGCAGCAGCATTTTTGGATCAACTGAAGATTTTTTTAAGGATATTTTTAGGACAAACCTGATAATAACAAGTTACAATACTCTAATCGAGAGCTGGCAAAGGCATGGGATCAGTTCTTCAGCATCATTCAAGACAAGATGCTCCTAATCTTGGCAATATTGCACAGATTTGTAGCAACAACAATGGCGTTGTTTCAAGGAAAAGGAGGAATTACCATTTTCCAGTGCTCTTCTCTGCTCAGGCTGCTGCTGCTGCTGCAAAAGGATTCATGTATGTTTATTCTCATCTTCCCGCATCCTCGTTGTCTTCCTTGTCTATTTTGTCTTTGTATGCTGGTGTTGATAGCGCCACCTCATACAGTAAATGGACGTTCAGTTCTTGCACTATGCCACTATCAACACATTCAAGTTGTGGGCCAGGCCATGCGGTCATAAAATTTGGGGCTGCATGCGGTCATCCGCAGTAAAGCCTGCGGACACTAGCGGACTGGAGCCGATGACGTAAATTTCGTCACACAAGGTTCCGTTGCACATACGCGGACAGCGGAGGTGCAGCATGAATCCAGCTCAACAATGTCACTACTTGTGTGTGTGTGTGTGGGGGGGGGGGGGGGTTCTAGAGTTTTTATGCTGGTAGTCACCCTAACTGCCAATATTTATGCTCAAAATCCGTGAAAAGTAAAATGTTCACATCGTGAACACAATACACATGGCACCCCACCCAGGACAACGGGGTTGGTGGGGGAGAAGATAGTTAGGGATGCTGATGGAGAAAGGTGAGAGGAGCCATAGAGACCCCTAACACGCTCAGAGTTAGGGGACAGATCAGCTGTGGAGCTGATGGAGAGCATGTTAGCGCTGATGGAGAAGAACGACGAATCCTTCCTGTTCGCCCACCTTTTCCTCAGGAACATACCTACTACAGCGAGGGCGATCCTGGCCAACTCACCGCAGCTGGTAACCAAGGACTACCGCGCCCTGGCGCAGGACGCAGACCGTATCATCCTGGCAACCAGAGCTCTCAGCGTGCACGCAGCGGCACCGGCATCCATAAAGGACTCCAGCGAGGTCGAGGAGCCATTGGTGGTGGCTGGGACGGACGCCAAGAGATGCAGGAATGGGACGCTCTGTTTCTATCATCGCCGCTTCGGCTCAAATGCCCAACGCTGTCTGCCACCGTGTCAATTCAAGAATCTGGGAAGCGGCACAGCCAGCAGTCAGTAACAGCTGCGACTGCTGGCGACAAGAACAAGCTGCTTTTTATCACGGACACATATTTGGGGAGATGTTTCTTGGTGACTCCAGCTCCCAGAAGATCCTCATCCTGCTGGTCAGCGCAGACAGGCCAGCAGGAGGAAGCGGTCCCGAGCTCACGGCCGCCAACGGATCCACCATTAAGACGTTTGGCAACCGGACGCTGACTGTATGCTTACACGGACGCAATTACCAGTGGGACCCATTTTAGGTACAGATTTTTTATGTACTCATGGGTTGTTAGTCGATGTTGCCAACAGACGTTTAGTGTATGCTGTCTCTTTTTCTTCCTTGCCCTGCACAGTTAGGGGAGTTGGGCCCAACAACAAAGGCCTAGCGTTATAGCTCCGAGGGGGGTATGTACCAGCATTTTACTTTCCACAGTTCCCAGCACACACGGTCCCTCGGACTTTGTCAGCTTCAGTTACTAAACACGAGGTCAAACATTTCATAACCACAAAAGGCCTTGCTGGGTGTAGCGGTGCCCTCGCGCGCCTGGACGCAGTTTAAGCTGGGGCAGTGTGCGAGAGGAGTATCTGCTAACTTAGAGCAAAACCGGGGCATCGTTAGGAAGGGTGATCCTCAAAGTCCGTGGGCATCCCCCGCAACACATGGTGCCCATGGCCAGGGTCATGGTGGGGACCGTCTGGGTGATTTCCGAACGCTTGAACAAACTCACGTGATCACGACCCAGTATACCATCCTGCACATCAGTGACTTTTCCGTGCATCTAGGCCGGGGAAAACATTGTTTTTTTCCAAAGTGGATTTGGTCCGCGGTTATCGCCAGGTCCCGGTGCGCGCAGAGGACGTTCCCAAAACAGCGGTAATAACTCCTTTTGGCCTTTTTGAATTTTTACGCATGCCGTTCGTGTTAAAGGGTGCGGTGCAAACCTTCCAAAGAATGATGGACGTGGTGCTCCGTGGCCTGCCTTTCATTTTTGTCTACTTAGGCGACATTCTGGTGGCTAGCGCGCCCGAGGAGGAGCACCTTGCCCATCTCAAACTAATTTTCCAGAGGATGGAAGCACATGGGCTTATCATTAACCCAGCAAAGTGCCAGTTCGGTGTGCCAGTGATTGACTTTTTGGGTCACCGGATTTCACTGGAGGGCGCGATTCCGCTGTGTGATAAGGTGCGTGCCGTGTCAGATTTTCCGCGTCCGCAGACCATGAAGACCCTGCAGGAATTTTTGGGCATGGTCAACATTTACAACCGTTTCTTCCCCCGAGCAGCCTAGCTGCTGCAACCGCTGTATGCTGCACTCAAAAGAAAGAAACCCGTGTGGAAAACATCGACTGGACCCCCGAGTGAGTCCAGGCTTTAGCAAATGCCAAAACAGCACTCACTATTGCCGCTTTGCTAGCTCACCCTGCCCCATCAGTGCGGATAGCACTCACCACTGACGCGTCTGATGTTGCCATAGGAGCAGTGTGATAGTAGTATGTTTCCAGTGCGTGGCAGCCGCTTGCATTTTTCAGCCGTACTTTGCGTGACAACGAACACAAATACAGTACGTTTGACAGAGAGTTTGTGTTCTGCTGGCGACACACCACGTCCAGTTTTGGCTGGAAGGGCGCGAGTTTCATGGCGTTCGTTGATCATAAGCCGCTAATGTACGCAGTGTCCAAAGTCTCGGAACTGGTGGTCTGGCCTGGCAGCAACAAGAGATCGTCACTTCCTTGTGGTAAACGTATCGTAACTTCCTGTTTTGCTGTCTGCCTGTGTGTTTTGCTCTCCAGCCACTAGCTATGGCTACTACCTCTCTTTCCTCTCCTCCGCTGGTGTGCTCTCTCTGTCAGATGTTTTGCTACACCTCATGCCTCTTTTAGTGATAACGGTAAATGTAATAATTTTTGTCTTTTTGAGTCGCTCGAGGCGAGGTTGTCTTATTTGGAATCCCGGCTCCGCTGCATTGAAACACCGTCTGCGCCAGTTAATCTCGACGGGACGTCCATTAGCTGCAGCGGAGGCTAGCTAGCTTAGGTCCCACCTGTCAGCGGTTCCCCCGGCTCTCCTCAGCAGCGAGAGACTGGGTGGGTGACGGTGAGAAGGAAGCCTAGTCGCAAAGGCCCCGGTTCACCACCAACCTGTTCACAGTTTCTAATCGTTTTTCCCCGCTCAGCGACACACCCGCTGAGGAAAAAACTCTGATCATTGGCGACTCTGTAGTCAGAAACTTGAACCGTGAGACTCCAAGGCGCCATAGTGCACATGCATTCCTGGGCCAGAGCAGGCGACATCGAGTCAATATTTGAAAATGCTGGCTAAAAGTAACTGTAAATACTCCACAATTGTTTTCACCTAGCCGGCATTAATGACATCAGTCTCCGGCAGTCGGAAGTCACGAAACTTAATATAGAAGCGGTGTGGTGACTTTGCCAAAACGATGTCTGCCACTGTAGTATTCTCGGGGCCCCTCCCAATCTGACCAGTGATGAACATGGTTTAGTCGCTCGTCATCCTTGAACCGCTGCTGTCTGTGTGGTGTCCTAAAAATGACGTGGGCTACATTGACAATTGGAGCTCTTTTTGGGGGAAAACCTGGTCTTATGAGACGAGACAGCATTCATCCCACTTTGGATGGTGGCTTCTCATTTATCGTAACAATCTGGGCATCTTTTTTATCCAAATTTTCCAAAACCAGGACTACTCAGAGTTCGGGACCAGGAAGCAGAGTCGCAGTCTACACGCCTCTCTGCAGCTCCTCTTCATCCGCCACCCCTCAACTTAGCCCCCTGTCTTCCCCATCTGAGAATCGTTGTCTGCTCCCTCCAAAGTAAATAAAAATATAATGTATAGATCCCGCAAAGTGATAAAGCAAAATATTGGTAAAACTCAAAATTAAACATAAAGCCTCTAAATAGAATGATTGGCCTCTGTTCCTCCTCATAATTTAAAAATTAAATGTGGTTTATAAATATTCTGGTCTCTAACTCACCAAGTCTCTGTTAGTCCATGATCTGTTAATTGATCATCAGATTGATTTAATTTCCCTTACAGAGAACTTGGTTAGGGCAAGAGGATTATGTTGGTTAAATGAATCAACTCCCTCTGTTATTTAAAACGTCAAAATCCCAGAAGTTCTGGTCGTGGAGGAGGAGTAGCAACAATTTACCATTCCCAAATTACTAGTTAATGTAAAGCAAAAAACATGTTATAATTCCTTTGAGGGCCTGGTCCTCAGTATTGGGGCAATTTAGCAATTTCAGTTAACCCAATTTTATTTGCCATAGTTTATCGTCCCCCATCAACCTATTCAGAATTTTTTATCAGAATTTGCTGATTTCTTAGCTGATTTAGTGCTGAAATCTGATAGAATAATTATAGTAGGGGACTTTAATATACATGTGGATGTAGATAGTGACTGCCTTAATGTGGCTTTTAATTCAATATTAGACTCGATTGGGTTTTCTCAGAAAGTAGGAAATTCTACTCATTACCTCCACCATACATTGGACCTTGTTCTGACATATGGCATAGAAATAGAAAATCTTGTAGTGTCTCCTCATACCCTTGTACTGTCAGACCATTGTCTGTTTAACCTTTGATTTTACTATTTCTGACTATCTGCTCCTAAAGAAAAATATTATCACAGTAGATGCCTCTCAGATGATGCTGTTTCCAAATTTATGCAGATTGTTTCCTCTATGCCATGTGTCAACACAACAGAAATAAGCTATAGACAGCTTGCTCCTTCTGTAATTGATAACATGTGGATAGTGTTTCAGCTTCTCTGCATCAGGCTCTAGACTTTGGTGGCCCCCTTAAAAAAGAAAAAGTCTAATCAGAGATTTTTAACTCCTTGGTTCAACACAGAAACTCGTAGCTTAAAACAGAAGACTCGTCAATTGAAAGAAAATGGCGCTCTACTAATTTAGATGAAATCTATTTAGCTTGGAGAAATCATCTTTTAATTTATAAAAAATCTCTTAGAAAAGCTAGAACGAGTTATTACTCTGCATTAATAGAAGAGAACAAGAATAATCCCCAGGTTTCTTTTCAGTACTGGTAGCCAGGTTGACAAAGAGTCAGGACTCCGCAATCCTAGCATCCCCTTAGAGCTTACTAGTCAGACTTTATGAACTTTTCAATAATAAAATTTCATCCATCAGAGATAAAATCAATCAGATTCTTCCCACAGGTTAACTTAAATACTGTAAATACTACAACTCCTTCTATTGATGTCTGTCTTGATGAGTTTTCTCCAATCGACCTTTGTGAGTTAGACAAAATAGTTTCCTCATCCAAACCTTCAAATTGTCTTTTAGACCCTATTCCTACCAGGTTATTTAATGAAGTCTTCCCACTTATTGGTAGCTTTATTCTTCATATAATCTATTCTTCATTAACTTAGGCCATGTACCGCAGGCTTTTAAAATGGCTGTAATTAAACCCCTTACTCAAAAAGCCAACGCTAGATCCAGAAGCTTTAGCTAACTATAGACCAATCTCTAATCTCCCTTTCATTTTCAAAAAATCTTAGAAAGAGTTGTTGCTTTCGCAACTTCAATTTTGACCACCTGCAGGGAAATGGTTTACTTGAGGAGTTTCAATCTGGGTTTAGAATCCATCATAGTACTGAAACAGCCTTAGCGAAGGTCACTAACGACCTCCTCATTGCATCTGATAATGGACTAGTTTCTGTACTTGTCCTTTTAGATCTTAGTGCAGCTTTTGATACTATTGATCATTATATTCTACTTGATAGATTAGAACACTATGTTGGACTTAATGGAACTTCGGTTGCAGTGGTTTAGATCTTATTTATCTGATAGGTTCCAGTTTGTTCATGTAAATGATGAGTTTTCTCTCTCAGCTCAAAGCTTAGTCATGGAGTTCCACAGGATCTGTGCTTGGCCCTACTCTTTTTAGTTATATATGCTTCCGTTAGGCAACATTATTAGAAAGCACTGTATACATTTTCATTGTTATCAGATGACACACATTATACCTGTCAATGAAGCCTGATGATACTAATCAATTAGCCAAGTTAGAAGCTTGTCTTAAGGAAATCAAAGCTTGGATGACTTGTAATTTTCTGCTATTAAATTTCAGATAAGACTGAAGTCATTCTTGTTGGTCCAAAAAACCTTAGAAATTCCTTTCCAAATCAAACTTCAGTTTGGATGCAGCTACTCTTTCTCTTAATAGCTCTGTGAGGAACCTTGGAGTTATTTTTGATCAGGATTTGTCCTTCAATTCACATATTAAATTTGTTTCTAAGACTGCCTTCTATCATTTGCGTATTATTGCCAAGATTAGGAGCATCTTGTCTCAAGTGATGCTGAGAAGCTGATCCACGCTTTTGTTAGCTCGAGATTAGATATTGTAATTCTTATTATCAGGCTGTCCTAAAACTTCTTTAAAAAGTCTTCAGCTGATCCAAAATGCTGCAGCAAGAGTTTTAACAGGTACTAGAAAGAGAGATCATATCTCTCCGGTTCTGGCCTCCCTTCATTGGCTTCCCATAGAGTTTAGAATTAAGTTTAAAATCCTTCTTCTTACTTACAAAGCTCTAAACAATCAGGCTCCTTTTTATTTAAAAGATCTGATACTACCGTATCATCCTAACAGAGCACTACGCTCCCAAAATGCAGGATTACTTGTAATACCTAGAATCCCCAAAAGTACAATGGGAGGCAGAGCCTTCAGTTATCAAGCTCCTCTCCTGTGGAATCAGCTGCCAATCTGGATTCGGGAGTCAGACTCGATCTCTGTTTTTAAGAATAGGGCTAAAACCTACCTTTTTGATATAGCCTACAATTAGGGAGGGATCATGTGTTTCTGAACCCTCCCTTAGTTATGCTGCTAATAGGTTTAGTCAGCCGGGGGACCTCCAGTAATGCACTGGGCCTCACTCCTTTCCTCACTCTCTATGAAATATATATTTTTTTTTTTTTTTTTTGCTGTGTCATTAACATTTGTTTGCTTCTCTCCCATAGATTGAGTCCCCATCGTGCTGTTTGCTCTCTACATGTCTGTTCTTTTTCCTTCTTCTCTATCCCTCACCCCCCAGCCAGTCGCAGCAGATGACTGCCCCTCCCTGAGCCTGTTTCTGCTGGAGGTTTCTTCCTGTTAAAAGGGAGTTTTTCCTCTCCACCGTCGCCAAGTGCTTGCTTCACAGGGGATCGCCTGATTGCTGGGTCTTTCTGCAACTGTGGGGGTTCCCCCCTACAGTTGATAGTGCTATGAGATGACTGTTGTTGTGAAATGGCGCTATATAAATAAAGTTGAATTGAATTGAATTGAACAACATTTGGCCGCGATCTCAGAATTTACAACCGACATCCAGCATGTAGTCGGTAAGCTTAATGTTGTGGCCGACTGCCTGTCGTGTGCGTTAGTCTCCCCGGTCTACATGGGAATAGATTTCCCCGCCATGGCTGCGGAGCAAACCGGGGACGCGGAGATTTGCACATTCCAGGTCCGTGCCTACTGGGTTAAAACTGGAGATCAGGGTGGTGCAAGAAGGGTGCCCCCCTTGCTTTGCAACGTCTCCACTGGTTGCCTACACCTGGTGGTTCGAGCTCTTGGCGCCGCCACATTTTTGAGTCAGTCCACTCCCTTTCACACCCTGGCATGTGCACCTCGGTTAAACTGGTGGGGGTGAAATTTGTCTGGCCGCACTTAAGCAGGGATGTGAAAGAGTAGGCTGCAACGTGTGTTGCGTGCCAGCAGGCCAAACTGCACAAGCACACCAAAGCCTCCCTCGAGCCATTCCAAATTCTGGCCAGGAGGTTCGACCACATCCATGTGGATTTGGTGGGCCCCCTCCCACCGTCACAAGGTTTCACGCACCTTTTGACAATCAGGGACCGCACCATGCGTTGGCCTGAAGTGGTCCCGCTGGCTTCCACCACATCCGCGGAAGTGGCTCGCGCTTTTTTGTCGGCTTGGGTTGCACGGTTTAGATCCCTGTCGGACATCACTTCCAACAGGGGTCCACAATTCATTTTGGAACTCTGGTCGACAATGGCCCAGAGCCTGGGGGTCAAAATCCATCGTACCAAACGTACAACCCCCAGGCTAAGGGGTTATGCAAACGTTTTCATAGGTTGCTTAATGCAGCGCTCAGAGCTTCAGTCACAGATGCAAATTGGGTCGACCGCCTGCCCTGGGTCCTGTTAGGGTTGCGCTCCGTATCTCAGGAGGATGTGGCAGCCTCCCAGCAGAACTCATTTTTTCTCAGCCACCGTGGATCCACGGGGAATTTTTACCGGAAAACCCCGCACCTGGGACCGACCTGCCTGCGCAATTTTTTCACGGTACAGGGCCGGCCAATGTGCCGGGCCTGGCACACCATTGTTTTCCCCACACCTTCATCCCAAAGAGCTTACAGAGCGCCAAGTTCATTTTTGTTAGGCACAACACGCACAGCACCCTGCTGCACCCACTGTATGACGGGCCGTTCAGAGTGCCGGAAACTGGAGAAAAGCATTTTGTGTTAGACTTTGGGGGGCATAAGGAAACTGTCTGTATTGACAGGCTTAAGCCCGCTTATGTGTTGGCAGATGAACAGGCGGTGTTGGCTCAAGCTCCCCAGCGCAGACGCCACTTACAGTGGCTCTGCAAGTTGGTGTTCCCCCTGCTGAGAGCTATCAGCAGCAGACTAGGTCTTTCCCTTCCCTACCCTTTCCTCCTCCACAGGACTGAGGGCCAGAGGCCCAGTTTGTCTCCTGCCCACCTCAACAGTAAGACGCTTCGGCCGGTCCGGTGACTCCACGTTACAGCCGTTACGGGCGCCGACTCAAGCCCAAGGCACTGGAGGGTTTGAGCGCCTTCTGGGTGTTTTTTTTTTTTTTTTGGGGGGGGGGGGGGTTGCTGTGTGGTGGACACAATACAGATGGCACTCCACCCAGGAAAATGGGGTTGGTGGGGGAGAAGATAGTTAGGGATGCTAATGGAGGAAGGTGAGAGGACCTATACAGACAATGATGTGCCTTTCGCCCCCTGCCACACCAGGTTCACACCTGAGGATACAGGGATGCTGTGGGGGCACGGTGTTGGACTTCTCCACCCAGGGAACAATGGACCAAAAGTGGAGGTGTCACCAGGGGGTTCAGACAGGACAGTAAGGACTATGCGACCCCTGGGGAGAGGAGTAAATGCCGGAGAGAAGAAGTGTGTTGGAGCGGAGCCGGCATTGTGTTATGTTAATGTGCCACACAATCCTTTGTTAAACAACAATATATGATGATCGGAAGCTCCTGGTCTCCATGCATGGGAATAAAGATATAAAAAGGGGAATGCACGGAGACCGGGAGGCTTTTCGCTGTAGTGATGTTTGCTGTTATGTTGTTGGAGAAAGAAAAAAGCCTTGTGCTGTTCAGCTCGTTGCTTCGCCTATCCCTTTCTCCACAGTGTGAATGTATGGTAGCAAGACCTGCTCTGTGACGTGTGAGTCAATGTCATATTAATGTGTGTACATGTCTTTCATTTCTGAATGCTAATGTGTTTACCCTGAGTTTTTTCTGTACTTTATGTTGGAAGGTGATAAAAGTTTGTGTGTCGTCCAGCTCGCTGTCTCGTCTGCTTTCATCTTCCACAACATGTCCCTTTAAAACTGAATCATGCATAGCACCACCACATGTCCAAGAACATGTAGAGCTGAAATTAGCCATAATAAGTCTGCAACACAAAGCCCATCAATTAATTCTTACTTGTCCTTCAAAGGGAAAGCTCTCATCTCTAAATTGTGACTCATCAAACTCCACCAGAACAGCACTGAGCTTTGAACAGAGACGGATATTTTCACAGGATACATGAGATTTGTGAAAGCTGCAATGTTGCGGAGGTGTGATGGGAAGGCTGCCATCCTGTCTTGGTTTGAGTGCTTTTGTGTAAACATCGCATTGGGTTTTTCTACATTGTGTTAAAGTTGTGTGCTGAGATGAGATTCAGTCAGTGTTTCTATACATCCTCTCACCTGCCACCATGAGGGTGAAGTCAAAGCCTTTTTTCACAGACTTCCTGTGAAGCTGGTTGGGCAGCGTGGCGAAACCGACGTACTCTTTTTCCTATAGAAGCAATCACAGAAATGGAAATCAGCTCAATCAGCTGTAGCGGCGGCTCTTAAAAGCCATTCCATATAACACTGTGCTTCTGAATGAGTGGAACCTTCCCATGATTCTTTTCATGCTTTATTGAAGAGTGTGCCCCGAGGTTCTCCAAGTATTCATAATACAGTGTGGCAGGCAGCCACTTGTGCGAGAGTTGGGGGTGGGGAGAGTGCAAAAGTCAAAGCAGAGGGATATATATAAGGATATGAATACATGTGGAAGAGAGGCTTAAAAGGCGTTTGAAAAGACGAAGAGAGGCGTTTGAAAGACACAGATGGGATGCAATGTGACCCAAACAACCTGGTCTGATTCAAGTGCGGCCCCCTTCCCATCACACATTATATTTTCCCCCAAACAAGCCCACTTGAGGATACAGGGAGCCTTTAATACCAAATCTAGAGCAAAGTGCATTAGCTCCACTACTTAGCAGGACGGTGTGTACTGTGTGTGTGTGTGTGACAGTTGCTGCACTGCTTCCATATTGACAGTTTGTCTGTAGATGCGTTTGCACATCACACCCACACACATATCAAAAAAAATACTGAGCTCCAGACTGCAGCGTCTGTGTCGGCTGCTCTGACTCAGTCTCTGAGCTACCATCCAACATGGCAGCAAAACAGAAAAACTGTAAAAGCAGGATGGAGGCATAAAACAAATTATGAAACCACTCTTGGGATTTTTTTGGGGGGGTGGAAGGGGGATATCTGAAAATAAAGCGTGAGCAGCAGCTGCTATGCAAGACCTACTGGGTATGTTTCTGTGAAAATAAGATGTACTCTGCACTGGAACTGTATCTCCAGAAAGGGCTACTTATTTAAAAATCCATTTGCTAAATTGTTTTTGGACTGCAAGACTCACACTATGGTCGTAATATTTTTTTTAACTCTTTGTGGTGTGCAAACTTCAATGCCAACTTTAATGCCTCACTGTATGCTGCTGTAAAAACAAAAAGGCTATCCCCTTCTTTGGATTTTAAGAAACTTTAAAGAGATGTTAATTAAATATCTGACATGCTTTGGTCAAAACGCCATAGGGTTTAACTACTGCAGCAATATTTTTCACCCAGATTAAACACCCTTCCTCACAATGACATTGTTCATTAAATGCTAATGAGCCCCAGTTCACCCCACTCTACCTCTTTCATAGTTTCTGAATGCTTTGGTTAATGCTAATATTAGCTTGTTAGTAATGTCACCGAGCCGGTATGTGGCCTATATTTGAAAACAGTTGCAATGAAAACTGAAAAAGCTTTTTCAGCTGAAAACTGAAAAAGCTGAAAAAGCTAACCATCCCACTCAGTTTTTCCAAGTGAGAACAAAACTGCGCTCAGACATGCAGAGCCCCCCATTTTCCCACAGTCTGGTATAAAGGAGTCTTTGACCAATAATGCAGATATAAACATGACAGTGATAAATTAAGAATTTGTCAGCATTTATGATCTTTACAGGTCTAATTGCAAAATTAAATTGCCATTAGATATGCCGTAATAGGATACAGTGTGCCATTTTATAACATTTTGGGTTGCTGGGATGCTACAAAATTTTTTCAGTGTTAGAAAGGTGCAGTGGCTCAAAAAAGGGTGGAAAAGCATTGCAATAAAGCATTATCAAGGACAGGGGTGCTTGGTAGATAAGACCAGTCCGCAAGGTGTAATAAACAGAAGCAACCCTGGATGATTAAATGGCTAACTCTGCAAACTGTGGGTAAAAGGTGCTGATGAAAGAGCCTTCATGACTGATAAACTATAGTAAAATAAGCTAAAATAACTTCAAGGAATGAGATATATGAACAAGTGTTTGATGTTCTGGCTACGATTACAGAACTTGAATGGGGTGAGTGTGATATCTCGAGGGGAACTACAAACATTATAAGCTGCACTTGCTACCGGTGACCACCATACGTGCACACGGATCCACCGAAAGTGTGTAAACTGCTGTTGTAACTAACGGATGACAAGTAGAAGTTTTACTCAGAGGAACTTTGTATTATAAGACTACAACTACAGCGGCGTGAAAAAGTGTTTGCCCCCTTCCTGATTTCTCATTTTTTGTATGTTTGTCACACTTAAATGTTTCAGATCATCAAACAGATTTAAATATTAGACAAAGATAACACAAGTAAACACGAAATGCAGTTTTTAAATGAAGGTGTTTATCAATAAGGGAAAACAAATCCAAACCTACATGGCCATGTGAAAAAAGTGATTGCGCCCTAATCCTAATAACTGGTTGGGCCACCCTTACCAGCAACAACTGCAATCAAGCATTTGCGATAACTGGCAATGAGTCTTTTACAGTGCTGTGGAGGAATTTTGGCCAACTCATCTTTGCAGAATTGTTGTAATTCAGCCACATTGGAGGGTTTTCCAGCATGAACCGCCTTTTTAACGTCATGCCGCAGCATCTTTATCGGATTCAGGTCAGGACTTTGACTAGGCCACTCCAAAGTCTTCATTTTGTTTTTCTTGAGATATTCAGAGGTGGACTTGCTGGTGAGTTTTGGATCATTGTCCTGCTGCAGAACACAAGTGCACTTCAGCTTGACGTCACGAACAAATAACTGGATATTCTCCTTCAGGATTTTTTGGGAGACAGCAGAATTCATGGTTTCATTTACCACAGCAAGTCTTCCAGGTCCTGAAGCAGCAAAACAGCCCCAGACCATCACACTACCACCACCATATTTTACTGTTGGTATGATGTTCCTTTTCTGAAATGCTGTGTTACTTTTATGCCGGATGTAATGGGACACACACCTTCCAAAAAGTTCAACTTTTGTCTTGTCAGTCCACAGAGTATTTTCCCAAAAGTCTGGGGGATCATCAAGATGTTTTCTGGCAAAACTGAGACGAGCCTTTATGTTGTTTTTGCTCAGCAGTGGTTTTTGTCTTGGAACTCTGCCATGCAGGCCATTTTTGCCCAGTCTCTTTCTTACGGTGGAGTCATGAACACTGACCTTAACTGAGGCAAGTGAGGCCTGCAGTTCTTTGGATGTTGTTGTGGGGTCTTTTGTGACCTCTTGGATGAGTCATTGCTGTGCTCTTGGGGTAATTTTGGTCGGCCAGCCACTCCTGGGAATGTTCACCACTGTTCCATGTTTTTGCCATTTGTGGATAATGGCTCTAACTGTGGTTTGCTGGAGTCCCAAAGCTTTAGAAATGGCTTTATAACCTTTTCCAGACTGATAGAGCTCAATTACTTTGTTTCTCATTTGTTCCTGAAATTCTTTGGATCACAGCATGATGTCTAGCTTTTGAGGATCTTTTGGTCTACTCCACTTTGTCAGGCAGGTCCTATTTAAGTGATTTCTTGATTGAGAACAGGTGTGGCAGTAACCAGGCCTGGGTGTGGCTACAGAAATTGAACTCAGCTTTCCAAAGATGTGATAAACAATAAATAATTGTGGCACTAATAAAGGCTTATCTTATCTTTATTTATGTTTTAACGGGGGGGGGGCAATCACTTTTCCACACAGGGCCATGTAGGTTTGGATTTTTTTTACTCTTAAAAAAAACACTACACACTACACTTAAAAAACACACTACACCTGTGCCACAGTCGCAGGTGTAGTGTTTAAATGAAGGAGTTTATTAATAATAAACACCATCATTTAAAAACTGCATTTTGTGTTTACTTGTGTTATCTTTGTCTAATTTTTAAATGTGTTTGATGATTTGAAATATTTAAGTGTGACAAACATGCAAAAGAATGAGAAATCAGGAATGGGGCAAACACTTTTTCACACCACTGTATAAATGACAGATTCCCCCTGCAAGAATATTTGTTTCTTTAAGTTGAAACAATGAGGAAATTTCAAAAATAAATAAATAACCTGCGTAACCTGTGTGGGCAATAGAAAAAATCTGACTTACTGACAGCTGGTTTGAATATTTGATAAGGAACCTTGTCATAACTTTTAGAAAAGCACTACAAGAAAGAAAAAATAATGATCTGACATGATGTTGGCAGGCTGAGGAGCTGTGTAAAGCTGGATTTAAAACTCAGCTTCTCCACAGTGAATTTTTTCATCATCATTCAGCAGGGGTAGGCAACATTAAGGATGTATTTCAGTCTGTAAAGCCTCCTTGGTTATTAATTTGATGATTATTTTTACCTATAAGGCTGCATCTATTGTGTAAAAAAAGTATTTACAGATACTGTTAACAGCCCTTTTTTACCTAATCCTAACTATAAACACATCAAGCTTAAAGTTTAATCACGGAGCTTGAATTTCTGTGAGAAATGCAAACTCCTTGGTGTGTGGCCTGGCTGCAATCTGTTGTAAATTCAGGCTGCAATGTCACTTTTACTGTTTTCATCTGCACACACGGATGCAGAAAAACGGTGCTGATAAAACCTCTCCACTCTGGAGACTGGTTTCAAATCTTGACACTTTCACACCTCCAAACTCCTGGCGTTGTATGCATGGACAATAAAACTGTGAATGAACTTCGGTTGTTTAGGCTAAAAAGGTTGTGTGTACGGCAGGGTGCGATTTGCCGGGCGGGGGGGGGGCTTTTGATGCCCCCCCCTCTTGTCATTCATTTTTTTATCTGGGGGGGGGTGTTGTTGTCCCCCCGCAATATGGCCCGCCGCATCCGCGGAGAGAGAGCTCAGACTTTCTGTTGCACATCCACCAACCACAATGCTCCGCACTGTATGTCTATATATATATATATTTATTTATAGTAATTTGTACATATGTATACTAGCTGCTCTTGTTTTTTCTTGCCTTCTGATTGTTGCTGTGAGTGTTGCTATCCCTGTGCTGTTGCAATCCTGGAATTTCCCCATTGTGGGACTAATAAAGGCTTATCTTATCTTATCTTATCTTATATGGGACCTTAAATTAAAAAAAAGACTGTTCTGCTAAGGCTGGTGTAAGTTAATATTTTTTATTTAAATAGGCTATAATTATAGTGGTTTATACGTAATATATAATATATATGTAACAGCTGCAAAAAATCCCAACAGGCTTCATACTTACAGCCATGGACAAAATTGTTGGTTGGTCTACCCCTCTGTTAATGAAAGAAAAACCCACAATGGTCACAGAATTAACTTGAATCTGACAAAAGTGGTAATAAATAAAAATTTCTATGAAAATTAACCAATGAAAATCAGACAATGCTTTTGAATTGTGGTTCAACAGAATTACTTTAAAAAACAAACTCATGAAACAGGGCTGGACAAAAATGATGGTACCCCTACAAAAGATTGAAAATAATTCAATTCAACTTTATTTATATAGCGCCATTTCACAACAACAGTCATCTCATAGCACTATCAACTGTAGGGGGGAACCCCCACAGTTGCAGAAAGACAATGTGAATAATGTGATCATAGGGACATGTTCAACCAAGATGTGTCCTCTAATTAACATCACAGGTGTCTACAAACTTGTAATCAGTCAGTCGGCCTATTTAAAGGGTGACAAGTAGTCACTGTGCTGTTTGGTGACATGGTGTGTACCACACTAAACATGGACCAGAGGAAGCAAAGGAGAGAGTTGTCTCAGGAGATTAGAAAGAAAATTATAGACAAGCATGTTAAAGGTAAAGGCTATAAGACCATCTCCAAGCAGCTTGATGTTCCTGTGACTACAGTTGCACATATTATTCAGAAATTTAAGATCCACGGGACTGTAGCCAACCTCCCTGGACGTGGCCACAGGAGGAGACGGATAATACGAATGGTAACAAAAGAGCCCAGAACAACCTCTGAACACATTCATGGTGAACTCCAAGGTCAAGGTACAGTTAGGCCCAGAAGTATTTGGACAGTGACACAATCTTCATGATTTGGGCTCTGCATGCCACCACATTGGATTTGAAATGAAACAACTACAACAGAATTGAAGTGCAGACTTTAAGATTTAATTCAAGGGGTTGAACAAAAATATATGATTAAACATGTAGGAATTGTAGCTATTTTTATACAAATACTCCTCATTTCAGGGGCTCAAAAGTAATTGGACAAATAAACATAACCCTAAGTAAAATGTTACTTTTCAATATTTTGTTGAGAATCCTTTGCAGGCAGTGACTGCCTGAAGTCTGGAACCCATGGACATCACCAAACGCTGGGTTTCCTCCTTTGTGATGCTTTGCCAGGCCTTTACTGTAGCTGTCTTCAGTTGTTGCTTGTTTGTGGGTCTTTCTGCCTTAAGTTTTGTCTTGAGCAAGTGAAATGCATGCTCGATTGGGTTGAGATCTGGTGATTGACTCTGCCATTGCAGAATATTCCACTTCTTTGCTTTAAAAAACTCCTGGGTTGCTTTTGCAGTATGTTTTGGATCATTGGTGAAGCGCCGTCCAGTCAACTTTGCTGCATTTGGCTGAATCTGAGCAGAAAGTATATCCCTATACACTTCAGAATTCATCTAGCTGCTTCTGTCTTTTGTCACATCATCAATAAACACAAGTGACCCAGTGCCATTGGAAGCCATGCATGTCCATGCCATCACACTGCCTCCACCATGTTTTACAGAAGATAAGATAAGATAAGATAAGCCTTTATTAGTCCCACAACGGGGAAATTCCAGGATTGCAACAGCACAGGGATAGCAACACTCAGAGCAACAATCAGAAGGCAAGAAAAAAAACAAGCAAGCAAGAGCAGCTAATATACATATGTACATATTACTATAAAATATACAGTATATATACACACACACACACACAGACACACAGTGCAGAGCATTGTAGCTGGATGGAATAAATATATGAATATATGAACACACAGTGCAGAGCATTGTAGCTAGATGGAATAAATATGTAAATATATAAACACCCACAGTACGGAGCAATGCAGCTAGGTGGAATAAATATGCAAGTATATAAACACACACAGTGCGGAGCAATGTAGCTAGATGGAATAATATGTAGATATACTGTATAAAAACACAGTGCGGAGCATTGTAGCTAGATGGAATAAATATATAGATATATAAATATAAACACACCCAGTGCTGAGCATTGTAGCTAGATGGAATAAATATATAGATATATAAATATAAACACACCCAGTGCTGAGCATTGTAGCTAGATGGAATAAATATATAGATATATAAATATAAACACACCCAGTGCAGAGCATTGTAGCTAGATGGAATAAATATGTAAATATATAAACACACACAGTGCAGAGCATTGTTGCTAGGTGGGATGAAACAGCATAACCGTCTATTTAGTTATCCTACATGGTATGATTATGTGCCCATACATATTCTCACCCTCCATAGCGACCGGTATGTTCCTAGTTGTATGCCGGAGAGGACCATTGTGTAAGTCTATTGCATCTTTTGCATTCAAAAAACTATTAGTTTGTTACGTCTTTTTGCTATCTCTGCGAGCAGCCCTGCTTAGGTTGTACAGTCTGACAGCCGTTGGTAGGAAGGACCTACGAAACCTCTCGGTTGTGCACCTGGGATGATGTAGTCTGCTGCTAAATGAGCTCCTCAGTGCATCCAGTATGTCCTGCATAGGGTGGAACTCGGACTCCAGCAGAGATGACAGTTTAGCCACCGTCCTTCTCTCTCCTATCTCCTCCATCGGATCAAGGCGTTGCCCCAGGACAGAGCTAGCTTTCTTAATCAGTTTGTTCAGTCTCTTCCTATCGGCTGCAGTAATGCCACTGCCCCAGCAGACCACTCCAAAAGTGATGGCTGATGCCACCACCGTGTCATAGAATGACTTCAGCAGCGCCCCTTGTACACCAAAAGACCTGAGTCTCCTCAGCAGGAACAGCCTGCGCTGTCCCTTCTTGTAGAGTGCGTCAGTATTGTGTGACCAGTCTAGTTTATTGTTCAGATGAATACCCAGGTACTTGTAGGATGTCACCATCTCGATGTCTGTTCCCTGTATATTTACTGGTGCTGTGAGGGGCTGCCCATGCCTGCGGCAGTCCACCACCAGCTCCTTAGTTTTCCTCGCGTTGATCTGGAGGCAGTTCCGATGGCACCAGTCCACAAAGTCCTGGATAAGCCCTCTGTACTCAGCTTCATCTCCGCTGGAGATGAGACCAACGATCGCAGAGTCATCAGAGAACTTCTGTAGATGGCAATGTGTTGTGTTGTGTGAGAAGTCCGCAGTATAAAGAGTGAACAGGAAGGGAGCCAGCACCGTTCCCTGGGGGTCCCCCGTGCTACTGATGATCGTGTCGGAAACACAGTCCCGGGTTCTCACAAACTGAGGCCGGTTCGTGAGGTAGTCCAGGATCCATGATGACAGGTGCTGGTCCACCCCTGCGCGCAGCAGCTTGTCCTTCAGGATCATCGGTTGGATGGTGTTGAAAGCACTGGAGAAGTCAAAGAACATGATCCTCACCATATTCCCGGGCTTCTCCAGGTGGGACAGAGAACGGTGAAGGAGGAAGATCACCGCATCCTCCACCCCAATGCCATGCTGGTAGGCGAACTGGAGTGGATCCATCGCTGGTTCCACCAGGGGGCGGAGATGAGCAAGGAGCAGTCTCTCCAGGGTCTTCATCAAGTGGGACGTCAAGGCCACCGGTCTGAAGCTGTTCAGGTCTTTGGGGTGGGAAGTTTTTGGTACAGGTACCACACAAGATGTTTTCCACAGCTGTGGTACCCTCCCCAGTTTCAGGCTCATGTTGAAGATATATGTCACAATCCCACACAGCTGGTCTGCACAGGACTTGAGGAGCTTTGCGCTGATGTCGTCCGGTCCCGACGCCTTCCTCGCCTTGATCTTCCTCAGCTCCGTCCTCACCTGGGTCTTGGTCAGGGTCAGGATGGGGGGCTGTGTGTTGGGAGTGGGGGGGGTGTCGGTGGAGTGGGGAGTGAGTAGCAGGACTTGATTTCTTAGAGGCAGCAGTGGTTGTTGTGCAGACAGGGGGGAGGGCGGTTGGTCAAATCTATTGAAAAACAGATTCAGGTTGTTCGCCCACTCCCTGCCCCCCGTGGCCTGGGGGGAGGTATTCTGGAGCCCCGAGATGGTTTTGAGGTTTCTCCAGACCCCGCTGATGTCGCTCTGTTGCAGCTTGTCCTCCATCTTCTTCCTGAAGCTGTCCTTGCCTTCTCTGATCTTTCTCCTCAGCTCCCTCTGTACGGACTTCAGCATCTCCCTGTTCCCCGACCTGAAGATCCTCTTCTTCTCTCTCAGAAGTGTTTTTATCTCAGGGTTGATCCAGGGTTTGTTGTTTGAGTGACGCCGTATGGTCTTGGTGGGAACGGATTTGTCCACACAGAAGCTGAGGTAGCCCGTGAAGGTGTGAATGAGGCCATCGATGTCCTCACCATGTGGATCGCAGAGCTGCTTCCAGGCAGTGGCTTCAAAACAGTCCTTTAGAGTGTCCATTGTCTCCTCAGACCATAACTCCACAGTGTGCATGGCCGGAGGTTGTCTGTGCACTAGGGGTTTGTACACCGGTCGGAGATGAACCAAGTTGTGATCCGATCTCCCAAGTGGGGGGAGTTGTGATGAGGTGTACGCCTCTTTAGTGTTTGCGTAGAACAAATCCAGTGTTTTATTGTCTCTAGTGTGGCATGTGACATACTGGGTGAAAGTGGGCAGAATGGGAGACAGTGAAACGTGGTTGAAATCGCCTGAGATGAGGAGAAGAGCATCTGGGTGTTCTGTCTGCAGCCTGCTGGTTACTGAATGGATGACGTCACGCGCTGTCCCAGCGTTCGCCGTCGGATTTGCATAAACAACAATGCAGATCACGTGTGAGTGTTCTCTCGGGAGATATGTAGGCCTCATGCTAACAGCTAGCAACTCAATGTCTTTGCTGCAGTGTCGTTGTTTAACAGTGATATGTCCCGGTCTGCACCAGTTGTTGTTAACATACATTATCACTCCACCGCCCCTAGTTTTGCCACTCTCTGGTGTTCGGTCAGCTCGTATCATGTGAAAACCCTCCAGCTCAATGTTAGCATCTGCTGCTAGTTCAGTTAGCCACGTCTCAGTAAACAAAAGGAGAGAGCACTCCCGGTAAGTGCTATCATAACGGGAGATAGCCGCTAGCTCATCTAACTTTCCCAGTATCGACCGTACATTTCCCATGACAACAGATGGAAGGGAGGGTCTGTACCTTATATTTTTTGTCCTCCGCCTTACTCCAGCCCGGCAGCCGCGGCGTTTTCACCTCAGTTCTCTCGGTATGTCGAGTTTTTCCAGTGGGACCGGGTGGCGGTTAAATGCTAGCAGCTCTTCCCTGTTGTATCGAATCCTGCTATAAACAGTGGCTCCGTCCACCGGCTCAGGAGACATTTGGGACGATCTGTGTGTCCGTGATATAAGTGGGGTGAAAAAAAAAAAAGTGATCAAAAGAGAGGAAGGGAAAAAAAAAACTCGGAATCGAGCCGCTGTTGCAAAAGGCAGCCGACTGGTGTGGCGCCGAGAGATGTAGTGCTTTGGATCATGAGCTGTTCCAATTCTTCTCCAAACTTTCTTCTTCCCATCATTCTGGTACAGGTTGAGCTTAGTCTCATCTGTCCAAAGAATGCTGTTCCAGAACTGGGCTGGCTTCTTCAGGTGTTTTTTGGCAAAGTCAATTCTGGCCTTTCTATTTTTGAGGCTGATTCATGGTTTGCACCTTGTGGTGAATCCTTTGTATTTACTCTCATGAAGTCTTCTCTTTATGGTAGACTTAGATACTTCCTGGAGAGTGTTCTTCACTTGGGTGGATGTTGTGAAGGGGTTGTGAAAGGATTCTGCGATCATCCACCACTGTTGTCTTCCGTGGACGTCCAGGCCTTTTTGAGTTCCCAAACTCACCAGTGCACTCTTTTTTTCTCAGAATGTACTAAACTGTTGATTTGGCCACTCCTAACATTTCTGCTATCTCTCTGATGGATTTCTTCTTTTTTTTCAGCCTCAGGATGGTCTGTTTCACCTCCATTGAGAGCTCCTTTGACCGCATGTTGTGTGTTCACAGCAACAGCTTCCAAATGCAAACGCCACACCTGGAATCACCTCCAGACCTTTTAACTGCTTAATTGATGACAGGTTAACGAGGGAAGAGCCCACGCAGCCTTGTTATTTATTTTTTTTTTTTCCAGCCTTCTGAGTCAATTGTCCAATTACTTTTGGTCCCTTGAAAAAGAGGCGGCTACGTATTAAAGAGCTGTAATTCCTAAACCCTTGTTCCAATTTCGATGTGAATACTCTCAAATTACAGCTGAGAGTCTGCACTTTAAGCCCATATTGATTATATAATTGTATCCTGAATATGTTTTCGTAAACAGCTAAAATAACAAAACTTGTGTCACTGTCCAAATATTTTTGGGCCTAACTGTACATCAGTGTCAGATCGCACTATCCGTCGTTGTTTGAGCCAAAGTGGACTTCATGGGAGACGACCAAGGAGGACACCACTGTTGAAAACAAATCATAAAAAAAGCCAGACTGGAATTTGCCAAACTGCATGTTGACAAGCCACAAAGCTTCTGGGAGAATGTCTTATGGACAGAGGAGACAAAACTGGAACTTTTTGGCAAGGCACATCACCTCTACAGACGCAAAAATGAAGCATACCAAGAAAAGAACACTGTCCCTACTGTGAAACATGGAGGAGGATCTGTTATGTTCTGGGGCTGCTTTGCTGCATCTGGCACAGGGTGTCTTGAATCTGTGCAGGGTACAATGAAATCTCAAGATTATCAAGGTATTCTAGAGAGAAATGTGCTGCCCAGTGTCAGACAGCTTGGTCTCAGTCGCAGGTCATGGGTCTTGCAACAGGATAATGACCCAAAATACACAGCTAAAAACACCCAAGAATGGCTAAGAGCCAAACATTGGACTATTCTAAAGTAGCCTTCTATGAGCCCTGATCTAAATCCTATTGAACATCTGTGGAAGGAGCTGAAACATGCCATTTGGAGAAGGCACCCTTCAAACCTGAGACAACTGGAGCAGTTTGCTCATGAGGAGTGAGCCAAAATACCTGCTGAGAGGTGCAGAAGTCTCATTGACAGTTACAGAAATCGTTTGATTGCAGTGATTGCCTCAAAAGGTTAGTTAGTTAGTTAATCCCTTCACACCTGAAGGTGTGTATGGGCGGCGCCTATCTCCGTTTCTCTGACCCTAGGCCACACAGCTACTGTAAGTAGTGAAAGCTACAGCGGGGGGTCAGTCCTCTGGTAGCTCTGTGTGTAACTTTACTTTCCCCATTCCATTATGCGGAGCACCACGCTAGAAGGCAGAAAGCACCATTTTTATATGGTCTTTGGTATGACCCGGCCGGGATTTGAACCCCTGCCTCCCGGGTGTGGGGCGGATGCTCTACCAACTGAGCCACCACTCCGGTAAAATATTAAGTTAAGGGTACCATCATTTTTGTCCAGGCCTGTTTCATGAGTTGTTTTTTTTTGTTTTTTTTTTATAATTCTGTTGAACCACAATTCAAAAGCACTGACTGATTTTCAGTGATTAATTTTCATAGAATTTTTATTTATTACCATTTTTGTCAGATTCAAGTTATTTCTGTGACCACTGTGGGTTTTTCTTTCATTAACAGAGGGGTACCAACAATTTTGTCCACGTGTGTAATATAGGCATGCTGTTCCTGAATTATTTTTATGAATAAAAATGTTTCAAAAATATCCCCCCCTCTGTTTTTTTTCACAAATCGTACACTGGTGTACAGTCCCCATAGTCACCATAGATGTAGTCCTTTCAGTGTTCCTGTAAGAACAAAGCTGTTGCATGCAACACCCAGACTGTGCAGGAAGTGACATTTGCTCAATCAAAGATCGATGTAATTTTGGAAACATTACTATAGGGTGAAAATCTTACATAATATTGCTTTAAATCACGTCACACTTCTGCATTGTTTTCTGCATTAAAAAAGCTCAATATTTTCTTTTTGTAGTTCAAACATTAGCTTTATTCATACATTTTCCAGTAAAGACTCAACAAAAATTCTTCTTAAATAAGTTCATATTTTATAGCTAAATAAAATATTTAACCGGAGTGGTGGCCTAGAGGTAGAGCATCCGCCCCATAACTGGGAGGCTGGGGTTCAACTCCCAGCTGGGTCATGCCAAAGACCATGTAAAAGTGGAACTTCCTGCCATCCAGCTTGGTGCTCAGCAATGATGCAACGGAGGAGGGAAAACGTTGGTTACCCAGCAAAAGGGGGTGCACAAGCATCCCTGTGCCGGTCCCAAGCCCAGGTAAAATGGGCAGGGTTGCATCAGGAAGGGCATCTGGCGTAAAAACTCAAGCTTCAACTGTAAGGATATGGCAGATACGTACGTTGATGTCTGCTGTAACAACTCGTCTAACCCACTAGTAGTGGGAAAAAAAAAACAGACGTTAAAAGAATTTTAATAAATAAATAAATCTGTGAACCCACTGACAATGAGTCTTCAGTCAATAATAAAATCAGTTTTTGACCGCTATAAAAGGATGTGCTTAATTTTAATGTTAGTTGGGCTATTGATTGGGCAAATGCAACCCGTTTTCCTTAAAAGAATCTACTCTGCCTTTCTTTATATTTATTACAACAGTGGATAATGATCACGATGAATGAATAAAAAAACCACTAAAACAAAATATATAGAGTAAAGCGTACATGAGCATTCCGGGCACGCCCTTCAAACCTTCTGTTTGTGAGGGGCAGCCAATCAGATGAAAGTTTTAAGTGACCCAACATTTTCAAGCAGTAATCTATGTACAGATTTCTGTTGTTGCACTAATGTGGTTTCAAATCATTTAATATTAAAGTATCCTATCTTGGGGCAGTCCATGACTTCATCTTCTGTCTGAAATGGGCCAATTTTAATGCCTCTCCCTTTGAATCAACACCCCCAGTCCCTCAAACAATACAAACACATGCATTATTTTTTTTCAACCTCCAAGTATTGACTTATAGGAGAGTTTTGAATAAGACCTAGGGAAGATTTTCCTCTGTAATATCACACTGTTTCCATATTTGTAAAGCCTTAAAAGTCTCATTTACAGCATTTTTCCCCCACATGTTGACAGTTCCCACAGGTCTTAATGAAATGTCTGTTTAATATTTTGGCCTAATTGGTTTTAATGATTTCATTATTGCAGCATCACTGTGAATCATCTTCTGCAGCCTTCCTCTGAACAATTTGTTTCAGTGCATGTCTCTTTAAATGCCAGTGAGCCACAGTTAACCCCACTCTCCCGATTTCCTCACTATAGCGAGCCTAAGTCACGCCCATTCTACTTCCACATATGAAACCTTACTTCAGAAAAAAAAAAAAATCCATAAGAATGAATGGCAAGAGAGAAATTATTTTTTGATCCCAGTCAAATTTTGCTTTGAGTTACGAGGGGGAGCTGAAAAGTTCATAATGGTCAAATCTGACCAAATGCGGTCTATTTTTCAACATAGTCTCTCCTTCAGGCCACACACTTCTTCCATCGGTGTTGCAGCGCTTGAATCCCTGTGGTTGAAAAATAAACCACATTTGGTCAAATTTGACCACTATGAACTCTTCAGCCCCCCCCCCCCCATACACATATGATATTTGTCAATTTAAAAGTTAATTTTCCACATAAATAAAGCTGTAAGTTGTGGTCCAACTGTTAAAGTATAAGGCTGTGAAAATTAGGAAAAGTATTCTTGTCTGAAATGGGTAAAGTGGATACAAAAAGTCTACACACCCCTGTTCAAATGCCAGGTTTTTATGATGTAAAAAATGAGACCAAGATAAATCGTTTCAAAACTTTTTCCACCATTAATGTGACCTAGTTTGTTTTTCAATTGGGTTGTACATGTACAACCCAACTGAAAAGCAAACTGAAATCTTTTAAGGGGAAAAATAAAAAACTTACAATAACCTGGTTGCATAAATATCCACACCCTTAAACTAATACTTTGTTGCAGCACCTTTGGCTTTTATTACAGCACTCTTTTTGGGTAGGAGTCTTATCAGTGTGGCACATTTTGATGTGGCAATATTTGCCCATTCTTCTTTGCAAAAACGCTCCAAATCTGTCAGATTGTGAGGGCATCTCCTGTGCACAGTCCTCTTCAGATCATCCCACAGATGTTCGATTGGATTCAGGTCTGGACTCTGGCTGGGCCATTCCAAAACCTTAATCTTCTTCTGGTGGCACAAACACAACACTGTTGTGTTGCCAAATATACGTTTTAGAATTATGGCCAAAAAGTTCAACCTTGGACTGGACCATAACACATTTTCCCACATGCATTTGGGAGATTTCAAATGTGTTTTTGCAAAATGTAGCCACGCTTGGATGTTTTTCTTCGTAAGACAAGGCTTTCACCTTGCCATCCTACCCCACAGCCCAGACATATAAAGAAGACGGGAGATTGTTGTCACATGTACTAAACAGCCAGTACCTGCCAGAAATTCCTGCAGCCCCTTCAATGTTGCCATCGGCTCTTGGCAGTCTCCCTGACCAGTTTTCTTCTTGTCTTGTCATCAATTTTGGAGGGACATCCAGTTCTTGGTAATGTCACTGTTGTGCCATATTTTCTCCACTTGATGATGACTGTCTTCACTGTGTTCCATGGTATATTTAATGCTTTGGAAATTCTTTTGTACCCTTCTCCTGACTGATACCTTTGAACAATGCAATCCCTCTGGTGTTTTGGAAGATCTCTGCAGACCATGGCTTGTGCTGTAAGATGTGACTACAAAAATGTCAGGAAAAGCCTACTAGAACAGCTGAACTTTATTTGGGGTTAATCAGAGGCACTTTAAATGGTGGCAGGTGTGTGCTGACTCCCATTTAACATGAGTTTGAATGTGATTGGTTAATTCTGAACACAGCCACATCCCCAGTTATAACAGGGTGTGCATATTCATGTTACGAGGTTATTGTAAATTTTTTATTTTTTCCCCTTAAAAGATTTCAGTTTGTTTTTCTATTGGGTTGTACAGGTTATAGCTCACATTAGTGGTGGAAAAGGTTTTAAAATGATTTAAAACTCTCACAATTCTCCAAAATACTTGAAAAAATCTTCACTAAGAGACTGGATGATTTCACTGAAAAACACAACCTCCTTACAGATAGCTAGTATGGTTTTAGAGCAGATAAATCTACATCTTTGGCACTGATCGAACTTATAGAAGAAATTACTAGTTGTATAGATAAAAAAAAAAGGTTGCTGTAGGAGTATTTATAGATTTAAAGAAAGCTTTTGACACCATTGACCACAGAATACTACTAAGGAAACTGGAAAGGTATGGGATAAGAGGGGTAGGACTGAGTTGGGTGGAAAGTTATTTAAGTAACAGACAACAATTTGTGCAAATTGGAGAGCACAAATCACCCTTCATGGGCATCACTTGTGGTGTGCCCCAGGGGTCAGTTTTGGGACCCAAACTCTTTATTTTGTATATAAATGACATATGCCAAGTATTAAAAATTCTGAAATTTATTTTGTTTGCGGATGACACAAATATCCTTTGCACTGGTGAGAATTTGCAGCAGGTTTTAGTAGTAGTAGTAGATTAGTTTATTTGACAGGGACAGTGCAATAAACATAGACAATTAATCAAAGACAATCAATCTGATGTGTTGCACATAGAGTGTATAGCTATTAGCTAATTTGCAACTCTTGTCCCTGGATGGGCTTTAGAAAAAAGAATCAAGATAAAAATATACACAATAACCACATACATCAATGCAGAAAAATTATAAATACACAATTATAAATATTATAAATATTATAAATACACAAATATAACAGCCTGACTCACCTTTAACATAAATATTATAAATACACAAATATAACAGCCTGACTCACATTTAACACATATAACATAACTCACATTTGCCTATTTCAGGCCTTCCTCCCTCCGTCACTCACTATAAACAAACACATTTATTCCTTCCCTTCATTCACTCTCACTTTGCAGACAAATAATTCATACATGAGTACATTCTTGTTTATTTTTCAGCCAGTTTTTAACATTTTTAGTGAATGTTTTAAAGTCCGTTATTATTTTAATTTCATTTGGCATTGTGTTCCAGATGTGACTGCCCTTTATAGAGAAAGCTGTTTGTCCAAATGTGGTTCTGCGGTGGAATATTTTACAGTTATTGTTAACAGAACTCCTGGTGGCTCTGCTGCTGTCCTGTCTTTGGACGAAACCAGCAAGTGGCTCGGGTGCTGATTTATGGAAACATTTGAACGTTAATTTCAGAAGACAGAGGTCAATGAAGCTCTCAAAACTCAATAGGTTGTATTTTTTTAAAACATTACAGTGATGCCACCTAATGGGCTTTTTGTCCAAGATTTTTAGGGTTTGATTATATAATGAACCTATATGTCTTATTGTGGAAGGGGCTGCTTGAGCCCAGACTGTCAAACAGTATGATATATGAGAAAAAACCATAGAATGCATATACAGTGCAGCTGCTTCGTAAGGTATGTAATATCTAATTAATTTAAAGCAGTTCAGATTTTTTTTTACTGTTTTTGAAATTTTCTTTATATGAAGATTAAATTTGAGTTGAGGATCTAGTACAATGCCAAGGTATTTGAATTCTGTAGCTAAACTGATGTCATGATCATGTATATTAACTTTAAAATGTTGCAGGTTACATTTTTTGATTGAAAAGCACATTGAGACTGTTTTCTGAAGGTTCAGCAATAGATGGTTCTTGAGGAGCCACTCTTGGACATCAACCATACTTGTAGACAGTACATCTGCAGCCTGTGCTGGAGTCTTGGCAGCTGTGTAAATAACTGCATCATCTGCATAAAGTTGGCATGTTGCAGCTGAGCAGTGTAACGGCAAGTCATTAATAAGACTTAGATTAGAGGTGGTCACAACTGAAATGGAAAAATTAACGCAGTGGTTCAACAAAAATAAATTATCTCTAAATCTAAAAAAAAAACAAAGATTATGGTGTTTGGAAATTATAAAATAAATCATGAAATAATGGTAACGATAGATGATACCAGAATAGAAACAGTACAGGAAAATAAGTTTCTGGGGGTGACGCTAGACAATAAAATCTGCTGGAAACCTCACATCAGTCACATCCGGGCCAAATTAGCAAAATGTATAGGCATACTGGGGAAGACAAGACACTTCTTGGACTATAAATCATTGGTCTTATTGTACAATTCACTGTTTTTACCTTATCTTAACTACTGTGTAGAAGTCTGGGGAAACACCTACAAAACCAACCTACAGTCAATATGCACATTACAAAAAAGAGCTATAAGGATAATAAACAATGCAGGATATAGAGACCATACCAATTCGTTGTTCTTAAAGTCACATGTCATAAAGTTCATCAATTTAGTTAAATTTAAGACAGCACAAGTAATGTACAGGGCAATTAATAATCAACTCCCAACTAATATACAAAAAATATTTTAAAAAAGAGACAATGATCATAATTTGAGAGGAGACTTAAACTTTACAAAACCCAAGATACGTACAACCAAGAAAAGTATGTGCATATCTGTCTGTGGGGTGGATTTGTGGAACACTCTGGAGCCGGAACTGAAACTATGTACAAACAGAAATCAATTCAAAAGGAGGTATAAGCACCATTTGCTGAAAGGATATATGTTAGAAGGGTAGTATTTATATGTACGATTCATTATGTTCACTCTGGGACATTATGGGACACTATGGAATGGTGGGTAGGACAGCACTGTGTATATCTGTGTTGTTTGAGGCTGGTTTTGATGTATGGACTTCATTGTATGTTAGAATGGATGGGTGTTAATGTTGATTTGTAAAAAAATACAGTAAATTGTTTACTTGGGGTCTTAAAGGTGGTAATTTGTATAAAATTCACATGGGTGTATCTATGGAAAAGAGGAGATGGAATTAATAAGTGTTCACTTCTTCCTTCTCCCTTTCGAACAGTGTATACTGTTACTTTATTGCATTTGCCATTTGCTTGTTTTTGTTATATTTTTGTGTTCGAAATAAACTATCTATCTATCTATTTATCTTGGTCTCATGTTTTTTTTTTACATCACAAAAACCTGGCATTTGAACAGGGGTGTGTAGACTTTTTATAATCGCTGTATCCCAATTAGACTTCCATTCATCCATCCATCTTCTACTGCTTAATCCCTTTCAGGTCGCGGGGGGGCTCACTGAAGCTTATCCCATCATCTTTGGGCGAGAGGCAGGGCACATCCTGGACAGATCGCCAGTCCATCGCAGGGCTGACACAGAGAGACAGACAACCATTCACTCACATTCATACTGAAGGATAATTTATAATCCCCTGTTGATGCCTGCTGTGGTGCAGGTGTAGTGTGGCTGACTACTAATCGGAGGATGAGGGGTTCGATTCCTGCTCTGTCTGCAGTCTCCATGTCGAAGTGTCCTTGAGCAAGACACTGAACCCCCAGTTGCTCCTGGTGGGTCAGGCCAGCACCTGTACATGACAGCTCCACCACCATCAGTGCGTGAATGTGTGGATAGCAGGATCAGTAAAGCGCTTTGGTCATCCAGAGATGAGGAAAAAAAGCGCTACATAAGTGAATATCATTTACCAATTAATTTAGCCTGCATGTCTTGGGCTGCACGGTGGCGCAGTGGTTTAGCACTGTGGCAGCACAGTTTTACCCTTGGCCGGGGGATCGCGGGGATCATGAGATCGTGGGTCCGATCCCAGCTCCCGACCAACAGTGAGCTGTGTGGAGTTTGCATGTTTTCCCCGTGTTGCGCGGGTTTACTCCGGGATTTCTCCGGTTTCCTCCCGCACACCAAAAAAACATGTAGGTTTAGGGTGCTTGCGCACGCAGCGACCAGCAGCCAGTGGCTTGTCACCAGACTGCAAACCAAGTCTACCTACGGGTACAAATAAGTAACAAAAAAAAAAAAAAAAAAAAAAAAAAAATGTCTTTGGCCTGTGGGAGGAAACCGGTGTACCCGGAGTAAACCCACAGAGACACAGGGAGAACATGCAAACTCCACACAGAACAGGCCCAAATGTAAGCTGTGTTTGAAAGTGGAATGCAAAGAGGTGTAGCCTATACAGTATGTAGGCAATTCCACATGTTATGCATATGAT
Source organism: Pholidichthys leucotaenia (assembly GCA_020510985.1). Lineage (NCBI taxonomy): Eukaryota > Metazoa > Chordata > Actinopteri > Cichliformes > Pholidichthyidae > Pholidichthys > Pholidichthys leucotaenia. The sequence continues at coordinate 103,223,597 of CM035850.1, read as the reverse complement.
ATGGAATTGATCTGGCCATTCTGCTCCACAATCATGGTGGTATTATTATTAAGTTTTAAGTTTTAGATACCCATCGGGGACTCGCGGTCCTGCAAAGTACAGTAGTAGCACACGAAGCAACAGCCGGGACACCAGTCTACCGCTGACCTGGCAGGCTGGGCTTGCCTCCCCTCAAAGGATCGCGGTCCGAACACCGGTCCGGCCACTGCTTCTGTCTTGTGTTGGATCCACTGCTGTTCTTTGCCAGACCCAGAGTCCTCGCTGACGCTCATGTGCCTCGTGTTCTCCGCATATGCTGATATCCTTTAGACCTACGCAATCACGGCAACATTATGGTATAATTTTTTAAGCCTCTAGTCAGATTTGTTGCTTTTCACTCTCTTGTTTTTTTACATAGTGCTCTGGTGACTGTTCGTGATGCTACGTATTATCCAATCAGTACGGCGTCAATCCGAAACCCCGCCCACACTTCCAGAAGCCAGCGCACGAGGAGACACAGCGGTTGCTAAACATTTATTGATAAAAATTACATATTTTGACTGAACACCCCCATACTCAGGGATGCACACCGTCGTAATCTCAGCAAAGCACTTATAAAATCTGAGGCCTGTCTGATGAACAGTTTGAGAGATATGTGAGGAAGACACACACAGACAGAGATTCCTTGCATTTAAAGATACAGTGGGGCAAAAAAGTATTTAGTCAGCCACCAATTGTGCAAGTTCTCCCACTTAAAAGATGAGAGAGGTCTCCAATTTTCATCATAGGTATACCTCAACTATGAGAGACAAAATGAGAAAAAAAAAATCCAGAAAATCACATTGAAGGATTTTTAATGAATTAATTGGTAAATTCCTCAGTAAAATAAGTATTTGGTCACCTACAAACAAGCAAGATTTCTGGCTCTCACAGACCTGTAACTTCTTCTTTAAGAGGCTCCTCTGTCCTCCACTCATTACCTGTATTAATGGCACCTGTTTGAACTCGTTATCAGTATAAAAGACACCTGTCCACAATCTCAAACAGTCAGACTCCAAACTCCACTATGGCCAAGACCAAAGAGCTGTCAAAGGACACCAGAAACAAAATTGTAGACCTGCACCAGGCTGGGAAGACTGAATCTGCAATAGGTAAGCAGCTTGGTGTGAAGAAATCAACTGTGGGAGCAATTATTAGAAAATGGAAGACATACAAGACCACTGATAATCTCCCTCGATCTGGGGCTCCACGCAAGATCTCACCCTGTGGGGTCAAAATTATCATGAGAACGGTGAGCAAAAATCCCAGAACCACAGGGGGGGACCTAGTGAATGACCTGCAGAGAGCTGGGACCAAAGTAACAAAGGCTACATCAGAAACACACTACGCTGCCAGGGACTCAAATCCTGCAGTGCCAGACGTGTCCCCCTGCTTAAGCCAGTACATGTCCAGGCCCGTCTGAAGTTTGCTAGAGAGCATTTGGATGATCCAGAAGAGGACTGGGAGAATGTCATATGGTCAGATGAAACCAAAATAGAACTTTTTGGTAAAAACTCAACTTGTCGTGTTTGGAGGAGAAAGAACGCCATACCTACTGTGAAGCATGGGGGTGGAAACATCATACTTTTTGGCTGTTTTTCTGCAAAGGGACCAGGATGACTGATCCGTGTAAAGGAAAGAATGAATGGGGCCATGTATCGTGAGATTTTGAGTGAAAACCTCCTTCCATCAGCAAGGGCATTGAAGATGAAACGTGGCTGGGTCTTTCAGCATGACAATGATCCCAAACACACTGCCCGGGCAATGAAGGAGTGGCTTCGTAAGAAGCTTTTCAAGGTCCTGGAGTGGCCTAGCCAGTCTCCAGATCTCAACCCCATAGAAAATCTTTGGAGGGAGTTGAAAGTCTGTGTTGCCCAGCGACAGCCCCAAAACATCACTGCTCTAGAGGAGATCTGCATGGAGGAATGGGCCAAAATACCAGCAACAGTGTGTGAAAACCTTGTGAAAACTTACAGAAAAAGTTTGACCTCTGTCATTGCCAACAAAGGGTATATAACAAAGTATTGAGATGAACTTTTGTTATTGACCAAATACTTATTTTACGGAGGAATTTACCAATTAATTCATTAAAAATCCTTCAGTGTGATTTTCTGGATTTTTTTTTTTCTCATTTTGTCTCTCATAGTTGAGGTATACCTATGATGAAAATTGGAGACCTCTCTCATCTTTTAAGTGGGAGAACTTGCACAATTGGTGGCTGACTAAATACTTTTTTACCCCACTGTAGATTCCTCAGGGAGAAGCAACTAACAGTCCTCTGGATCAGCTGCAGTTTTCAAAATAAAATACCTTTGTACTGTTTTTCTCCTCTTTGGATGCTTCTTTCATCGTCAGGAAACAGGAGGTGAGCTTTGAGAGGGAAACCCACATAATCATGTTTGGTGACGTGTATAGTCTGAGACAAGGAGATGTACGCCCCCTTTTCAAAAAACTAAACATTACTCTTATTACATGACAGAAAAACTTTAAGTACATGGAAAATTATATTTTAAATTGGCAAACATCTTATGTGTAACTCATGGCCAAATTAGATTGGGATCAAATGATAATTTCTCTCTGGCCATTCACTCCAATGGAGTTTTTTTTCTGAAGTAGGTCCCATAAGTAGAGGGGGCCTGACTTCAGTTTTCTATTGCTAATCTTAGCTGGCTAGCTCCTAATGAGCCTGAGCCCACTAATTTAAATTTGTCATACAGAGTGAATGAAATATGGTATTACTGGAGGACAGGAGTGTGTGGTTTCAGTGGCCGACAGGACATGGCCGGTCCCTGGACTACAGTAAGCACAGAAACATTTGCAAATGAGTGAATGGCTAAACTGCTAGCATCAGGTAGTTGCCTTTGGTCCCTGTTAAGAGGTAATACACTTGAGTAAAATAAGCTATTTTTTTTTTCTTTTGTCTTTTGGCTGCTCCCTTTCGGGGTCACCATAGCGTATTTGCAAATGTACAAGAAAAAAACTGACCAATATATGAAAAAATGTGCAAATTAACAAGAAAAAAGTACCAACTTCATGAAGAAAAAGAAGCAAGTTTGAGAAAAGTAATGCAAATTTATTTTAAAAAGTTCCAAATTTACAAGAAAAAAAATAATTTCTGCAACATGATATTGTAACGTTGGGGCTGTGTTAAGGGGGCGGGGATTCTCCCAGCATGCTTGGGCCGCGGAGGATTCAAAGAGTGTTATTATTCGTGTGTTCTAAGTGTTATTGCTGACACAGCAGTGTTATAAGACCAGTTAGAGCAGTGATCGATCATGTGTTGGTGTCACCGTAAGTGAGACGGGGGTCTGTCTGAATGACCTCCCCTCCTGTCTGTGTTGAGGGGGCGTGTATAAATAAAGCCTGTTTCGTCACAGTCATCTCTCCTTTCTTGTGTGAACCCTCACAACGTCACACTGGTGTCAGAAGTGGGATATGGAGCAGATGGAAGCCAGAATCAGAGCAGAGATTCAGCAGCTGGAGCGGTTCATCGCTCAGCTGGGAATGGACAACAGAGCTGATACACCAACCCCCGGAGTTGCTCGCCGGGATGAATGGAGCAGTGGACCCGACTGGACCAGCATACCCCACCTTCTGCCTTTCTCAAGGCAGGGCGGGCTAAGCAGAGCAGATCAGCCCCGCTTCCCGCCCTTTTCAGGGCAGGACGGGCTGGCGATTCCACTGCGACCAGAGGCAGCGATCGATCGAGAGGCGACCGTCCCACCAATCCGCCAGTGGGCCAAACTTCCCTGCTTTAACAGCGAAACCCTGCTGGACGACTACCTGGTCCAGGTCAAGCTGGCTGCTGCGCTGAATGGCTGGCCACCCGAAGAGACCGCCATGCAGGTCACACTGGCCCTGGAGGGAAGGGCTCTCCGTGCGCTGTCCGATCTCCGGCCCAAGGAACGTCGCAGCTGGCCAGCGCTACAAGGAGCGCTCCGAAGGCGGTTTGGGGAAGCAGCCAATGCTGAGCACGCCCAGGAACAGCTGGCCAACCGCCGGCAAGGCAGCCGAGTGAGCCTGGGAGCCTATGCAGCGGACATACGGCTGCTGACACGGTGTAGCTACCCGGATTTCAAGCCGGGGGCAGTGGAGAAGCTCACCTTCCAGAACTTTATCCGGGGGCTCCGCCCGGCCCAGCTCCAGAGCCACATCCGGATCCACGCCGCGAGCAACTGGGAGATGGCTGTGGCAGAAGCGGAGTGGGGGGCACCGCTAATGGATTGTGCAGCTGATGCATCGGCACCGAGACAGAGAGCCTTCCAGGACGCGGCTGAGAGCGAGGAGGAGGAGGAACTGTGCCGGACCACAGCAGCACGGCCAAGGAGAAGACGGCCACGGCAGCACGAGGAGGGGTGCTTCCGCTGCGGGGAACCAGGACACATCGCGCGGTACTGCCCGGCACCCACCCCCGCGACAAACCGACCCCTTGCCAATATTAAACTAGAGCGAGGTGGCATGGACGGGGACCTGCCGCCTCCCACAGACATTTTCCCCGATGAACTGTCACCACGTGTGGGCCGAATTGGACCCTCGCCAGGGATGTACCTACAGTGCAGCCTGGACAACACGCCAATCCATGCGCTGATCGACACCGGTTCTACCATCTCCCTGGTCCGACCCAGAGTGCTGCCAGGTATGGACGAGGCAGAACCGCAGGGGTGGGAACCCACCGGGTGCTGCGTCACCACAGCCACCGGTGAGCGCGCCAGACTGGGAGGGCGGTGAGTTCTTGTGGTCGGGGTGGCTGGCCAGAACACAAACCACCCGTTCTGGCTGGCTGACATTCAAGACCCCTGCATTATTGGACTCAATTTGCTCGCAGCATGGATTGCAAAAATTAACACCACCAGATCGTCCCTCCTGCTGGGGGCTCGGACCATCATGCTCTGCAGCGGGGCCCAGAGGAGGAACCCGGGGGCCTGCGTGATCGAAGGGCCGCCAGGACAGACCGAACTGGGCGGGTCACCACAAGAACTGAACACAATGGCGCCACCAGCACGAGCAGAGGGAGCGCAATCACCGATAGAAACAGCAAGGGGGAGGGCCACAGCGGAGCAGGTCAATGTGTCAGCAGAAACGCAGCAGGCGGTCAAGCAATTGTTCAAGCAGAGCTGCAGCGGACTGGAATCAGGACAGACGCCAGCTGTGGGAGCTGTTGGACTGCTACATGAACGTCTTCGCTGTCAAGGATGAGGAGTGCACTTGAACCAACTTGGTGCAGCACGGGATCGACACCGGTGAGACCAGGCCGATCCGGCTCCACCCCCGCCGTCTGCCTTTTTCAAGGTGGGCAGCGGCAGAATAAAAAATACGGGAAATGCTGGAGGCAGATGTTATTGAGTCCTCTAGCAGCCCCTGGGCACCGCCAGTGGTTCTGGTTAGGAAGAAGGACGGTTCGTGGTGGTTCTGTGTGGATTACAGGCGCCTGAATGACGCCGCCCGCAAGGATTCCTACCCCCTGCCCCGCATCGATGACGCACTGGATTACATCACCGGCTCCAGCTTGTTCAGCTCGCTGGACCTCCGCAGCGGCTATTTGCAGGTAGAGCTGTCACCTGAGGCCCGCCAGAAAACAGCCTTCTCCATTGGGCAGGGACTGTATCAGTTCAAGGTGATGCCGTTTGGACTTTGCAATGCCCCGGCCACCTTTGAACATCTGATGGAGTCTGCATTGTTTACCTGGATGACCTGCTGGTTCACGCAGCTGACTTTGATGGCGCTCTGTCCAACCTCCGGGAGGTATTGGACGCTATCCGACAGGTTGGGCTGCGGCTACACCCACGGAAATGCCACTTATTTCAGTGGGAGACCACCTTCCTGGGCCACGTCGTCAGCGCAGCGGGAGTCGTCACCGATCCAGAGAAAGTGGCAGCGGCGAAAAACTGGCCAGTGCCGCGGGATGTGGGAGAGCTACGGAGTTTTCTCGGACTGGCCTCCTATTATAGGAGATTTGTGAAAGACTTCGCCACCATCGCCAGCCCGTTGCATCAGCTGACACAGAAGGGCCGTGCATTTCAGTGGAGTGAGAACTGTGCTGCTGCTTTTTCCCGGCTTCGCTCAGCGCTCATCGGAGCCCCCATCCTGCAGTATCCCGACCCAAACCACCCTTTCATTGTGGACATGGACGCCAGCAACCAGGGCATCGGGGTGGTGTTATCCAAGGAGGGAAAACACGGAGAGCAGGCAGTTGCTTTTTTCAGCTGCACTCTCAGCGGAGCTGAAAGGAATTATTGTGTTACTCGCAGAGAGCTGTTGGCTGTCATCCAGGGGCTTCGCCATTTTCGCCCATATGTGTACGGGGAGAGGTTCCAGCTCAGGACGGATCATGCTTCCCTGACCTGGCTGCTGAATTTTAAAGAGCCGGATGGACAGTTGGTGAGATGGCTGGAGGCACTGCAGGATTATGATTTTCTGATTGTGCATCGGGCAGGCCGCCTCCATGCCAATGCTGACACGCTGTGTCGGCGCCCCTGTGCTGTGGAGGACTGTCAGCACTGCCAGCGGGCAGAGGATCGAGACCAAGCCATCCCACGGGCTGCTGCTCTCCAGACCGCTGTGAGCAGGAATAACACAGTGGCACACAGCTCCTCCTCGGATAATCAGTCAGCTCTCCCCAGCGATGACATCACAGAGGCCCTCGGCGCACAGCAGCTGCAGAGTGAGCAGGATAGAGATCCGGTCATTTCCTGGGTTCAGCAGTGGCTGGAGGCAAGCCAGCAGCCCGCCTGGGAGGCTGTGTCTGCGCTGGACCCAGAGACCAAGGCCCTACACTCCCAGTGGGCCAATCTCTGCTGTCACGAGGGTGTTGTGTATCGGCAGTGGCAGACTCCAGCTGGGCAGCGTCACGTCTGGCAGCTGCTGGTTCCCCGGCGGCTCCAGCCCAACATACTTCAGCTGGTCCACGGGGCGGTGGGGGCGGGCCACTTCGGGGTGACAAAGACTCTGCAATGTCTTCGAGCCCGGTTCTACTGGCCCAGATGTCACCAGGATGTAGAGCTCCATGTCCATCACTGTGACACCTGCATGGCTCAGAAAGGGCCGACTCAGCAATCCCACGCCCCCTTGCAGCAGTACCGGGTGGGAGCACCGATGTAGGGGGTAGGAGTGGACATTCTGGGCCCTTTCCCGACCACGAACCGGGGAAACCGCTACATAATGGTTGTGATGGATTACTTCACCAAATGGCCAGAGGCGTACGCGGTCCCTGATAAGAGCGCCACCACCACAGCATCAAAACTGGCGGATGAGTTGTTTTGTCGGTTTGGCGCACCAGACGAGCTGCACAGCGATCAGGGTCAGAACTTTGAGGCAGAGGTCTTCGGGGAGGTCTGCAAGTGGCTGGGCATCCGGAAGACCCAGATGCCCAGCTGCCTGCTGTGTCACGTTATGATGACACAGCAGTGTTATAAGACCAGTTAGAGCAGTGATCGATCATGTGTTTGTGTCACCGTGAGTGAGACGGGGGTCTGTGTGAATGACCTCCCCTCCTGTCATTCACGGTGCCTCCTGTTTCATCACAGTCATCTCTCCTTTCTTGTGTGAACCCTCACAACGTCACAATATTAAAGGTTTATGATGATATTGGGAGGGGGGTTAACACCCCCCCCACACACACACACATTTATGCCTATGATTATACATGTAGTTGACACCCCAAAAGCAAACTGCTCCCTTTTTTTCACTGTATGCTCCTCACACCACACTGCAATAATTTCAGCTCTGAGAGTGGTGACGACAGATGTGTGCAGATGTTCCGAACTGAAGGAAAATGGGGCAGGAGATGGGGCTCGATGCACGCGCGCCCAATGGCCGAATAAAGCGACGTGAGCGCACAAAGCGCCCAGCATCACAACAAATGGAGAAGTGTGACACAAGCCGACCAGGGTTGCTGCCTGAACGGAGGACTCCGCATTCAAGCGAGCGGCTACGCGTGGCTTCTATTTTGGTAAACGTCACACCGCACGCGCACATCTGTGTGTCTCGTGTCTCTTACCTCCCCGTCATCTGCGCCATGAATCAAAATTCCAGGAGGCATCCGCGAGGAGATGACAGCCACGTCCAGGAGGGGAAAAAATAATAATAATAATAGCAATAATAAACATCCGATGGAAATAAATGGGTTTAAATGTGTGGATGCTGATTTCACACCTGACGGAGCTTACCTGAGCGGGGCGCCCGGCTCCGGTATCGGCTGTTGGCCGTCATGATAGCCGCTGCCGGTGGAAGCTGGGTCCGGAGTGAATGGAAGGGGCGGGTCTGGAGCCTTTGACAGAGACGGTGACAGAGTCCTCCGTCACGGCAGGAGGAGGGCTGCTGCCGCTGCTGCACGAGCGTCAGCACGCGCACCAATTCATCTGAATCGCATAATTTGAAAATATATTGATAACTGACTGCGATCAGACATGCCGGTCTCGCGGCTCCACTTGTCGGCGTTTCACGCACCGTTGTAGTTCACACGAAGCGCCACCTGATGGCGCCACAGCTCTGTGGATGCGGCTCCCTCACGCGCTGCGAATCCGCGTTCAAGAGTCAGCAGGCTTCGTCATCGAAAGAGCCGTTTTTACAGGAAGCCTGAAAATGCATTTTTGCTGTTAGAATAAAATGGCCTGTCAACATCAGTGAGAATTTAACTGTGCAGCTTTTCTCAACTGGAATTTTTAAAATTTTCTTGCAAACGTGTGTTTTATTTCCTTCTGCAGTGTTTATTTTTGGAAGGTTTTTGTCATTAGTTTGCAACTTTCATCTTGAAATCAAAGTTGTTTTCCTCTTGTATTTTTGATTTCCCCATTGTGAAGTTGCAGCTTCACAAGAGAGATTTTTTTTTTTTAGATCAGCGAGCACACTGAGTGGTTAAGGAGTGCTCAATGACTTCAACCTCCCAGTGATCTCTTAGTGATCTTTCAATGAACTCCAAATTTTCCACTACAAGGATAGATATAGCTGGGAGATCACTGAGTGTTCCATGAAATACCAATAGTGTTCACTGAAAGACTGCTGTGCAGATCGCTAGAGACTGATGAGATTGTTGTATGCTCCTCGAGAGTTCTTTGAGAGTTCGCTTTCCTGTGGTGATAGTTGATTGAGAGATTGTTTTAGACTGAGCCAAAACTTTGAGGAGACTGTGGTAACTGTAGAGATCACCGGAAGATCCCTGAGAGTGTTATGTCCACAAACCTGGAATGAAGACGGACAAGGATGCTGTGCTGGAACTGAACTTTATTATACAACGTTACTAAGTACACTGCACACTGAACACAGTCAGATCCCTGAGGACAAGCCCTTGCTAAGTGGTAGCTCTAACTCTGCCATGAGATAGCAGACTCTACTATATATATGGTGGCGTGATGACGTCACCCGCAGGCTGTGTCATCATGCTGTACCCTGTAGTAAATCCCAACACTACAGAGAGATCTTGGCGATTGCTAATAGGTCACTGAGAGATCTGGCCATTTTTTTCCATCACTCAATGATCTCTCAAGGATCTCCAGCCCTGTGTAAAGGGGTAGGAGAGCACTAGAAACCTCTCAAACACTCAGCAACCTCCTTAGTCTCCCAAGAAACCCAATGATCCCTCAATGATCTCTCCTGGTCACTCAGTGATCTTTCAAGGATCTTTCAAAGATCTCTACAGGTTGCCATGAAAGTTGCTGAAAATTGAATTTTTGATCTTCCAAACATTTACACAAACAGCTTTTTTTCAGGCTTTAGGGAATTGTTGAGCGATTGGGCCAGTTTTTGACCTCTCAGTGGTCACCCAACAATCTCAGTGCTGTGTAAAGGGGCCCTTTGGGATCCATCAGTATATCAGCTGATATATCACTATTGGCCAGTATTCACTGGTACTGGCCAATATCCGCTTTGTCGACTGATATTGGCCAATAGATGATCAGCAGATAGTCAGCAGGGGAAAGATTTACTGATGGGAGTGCTATAATAACTGTATTCATCTTTATCTGAGGTACATTAGACAGTGGGCTTTTCATTATTTTTTTCTTCTTTTTTGTGTGTTGCTGCAACCAGTTTCCTTTGTGGATTAGTATAGGTTGTCAAGATACAGTTATATAATCAATATAGGCTTCAAGTACAGCCTCTCAGCTTTAATTTGAGGGTATTTCACATCCAAATGCAATGAAAAATAAAGCTAAGGAAACTCAAATTCACAGAACCAGGAGTACGTAGTTGTAAAAGCAGCATTATGTAACTTTCTTATTCCGGGTAGGAACAATGAAAAAAAAAAAAAACTACAACTATGGAGACTATGACCTGATGGGCTGTAGTGACTGTGGCCAATGCAGGTCCACTCAGGCTATGGGGAAAGTGACCTTCACCTGGTCAAAGGTTGATGTACCATCAAAATAATTTTAGAAATATTATTTTAAAGTGAACATTTTGAATAGTGTTGTCTCACAATCAATCTAATTAGTTTTAAATTTAGACATTATATGGAAATTAATCTTGCTTATTATTTTTTTCTTCAATGAAGCAACTTGCTTGAAAATAGGAAGCAGATACATTTTAGGTATGACGTTTACTGTTATTATTATTACTACTGCATGCCTGTAGAAAACAAGTATTCTCGTCTGAAAACAGGTATCCCAAATAAGCTTTACAGGCCCAAATATAGGCTGTGTTTGAAAGTGGAATACAAAGAGGTGTAGCCTATATGTAGGCAATCCCACATGTTAGACTTAGACAAGGGACTGAACACTAAGATTTATTTGTGTGAATATTAATTACAGAATTATTGAAAATGAATGGGACATCCCATATCAGCGACTGTTTCAGATCCCTTGTTTATTTTATGCCACAACTTCCAGTTGTGGCATGTAAGGTGAGGACACACAGGTAAAGGCTCCCAGTTCGTTTCTTGCTTAAAACTCAGTTTCGAGCTGGCGTTTTGAGCTGGTTTTCTTTTTTTTTGTTTTGTTTTTTTGTCACTACCGCTGGAGAATAAACCTGCTCGTGCAAAAAAAGAGAAATTGCCAGTCTCATAACTTAATATTGTAGTGGCTGGTGAAGCAATCAGGCCCCTCACACTCCGGGAGAACAAAGGGATTTCTCCCACGTGTTTTTTTTTTGTTTGTTTCTTACGATCACAATCAATGAACATCGGCCAGGATCATGGGTCCCAAGGAAGCTCAGCAGACTGAGGAGGTGGACGGCATTAAAAGAGCGCTGGACTTCTTGGCTGAAGAGATTTCTGCTGTTAGGCTGCAGCAAAAAAACATTCTGGACCTGGTCGAGGAGGTGAAAGCGCTGCGGATCCAGAACGCTGAGAAGGACAAGAGGCTGGTGTATCTGGAGAGCAGAGTGTCGGAACTGGAGCAGAACACTCTGGAGAACAACGTGATCATCACAGGGCTCCACATTAAACCCCGATCGTACGCGCGAGCGGTGGCCGCCGACAGCGGCGGGAGGCTCGGTGAGCTGGAAGACGAATCCACGGAGCAACAACTGGCGGCCTTCATGCAGTCCAAAGGAATCCAGCTGGACTGTAACACCATAGAGACCTGCCACCCTCTGCCCAGGAAAAACGGCAACAAACCGGCTGTGATCATGAGGTTTGTCAACAGAAAACACAAGACTGCACTGTTAAAACAAGGTAGGAAACTGAAAGGAACGAACATTTACATAAACGAGCACCTCACAAAAGAAAACGCAGAAATAGCCAGAAAAGCAAGATACCTGAGAAAGCAGAAAAAGATTCAAAACACCTGGACATCAAACTGTAAAATATACATCAAATTAAACGGATCACCTGAAGAAGCCAAGGTCATTAACATTCGTAATATTATGGAACTGGACAAATATCAATGAATGTTATGAACTGGAGTCACAGCAACAAAAGACAACTGTAGGACACTGAAGGATTATACTCATCTGCTACAAGACATTTAACAACATGAAACAAAAGATTAACAAACAGGAACAACAGGAACTGAAAGTTTTTGAATATACAGATCACAACCCACAGGACGTAGAATATAACATAGACCTTGATAATAATTTATTTAGCTCCATCAATAATAACTGTAGTTACTTCATGGATGAACAGTTTAACACAATGGTCACATCTGATTTCAATATTTCTATGATCCACTTCAACAGCAGAAGTCTCTATGCCAACTTTAATAACATTAAAGATTATTTACATCAGTTTAAAGAGCCATTCAATATTGTGGCAATATCAAAGACGTGGCTCAGTGAAGAGAAAGGAGTGGATTTTACCATGGATGGCTATGAATTAAATTATATAAAGAGAAAAGTGAAAAAAGGAGGAGGAGTTGCAATTTATGTTGACAAGAGCTTGAAATACAAGGTTGTTGAAAATCTGTCAGTAGCTGTGGATGATTTATTTGAATGTATTACAATATAAATCTGTCTGGACAATGTGAAGAATGTAGTAGTGAGCTGTGTATATAGAACACCTAGATCAAACATTGACTTATTTAAGGACTGGATGGAAAAAATGTATGCAAAACTAACTCATAAAGTTATGTTCATTTGTGGGGATTTCAATATAGATCTGATGAATTCAAAACAACATAGTCTGACAGAAAAATTTATCAACACAATGTACAGTATGGGCTTACATCCAACAATTACTGGACCTAGCAGAATCACGTCACACAGTGCCACACTAATAGATAACATATTCACAGATATTATGGAAAATAATATCATGAGTGGGCTTTTATTGAATGATATCAGTGACCACCTGCCGATTTTTGTTGTCTATCAATGTGATTATAGGAAGAAAAAATATACCAAAAATATTAAATATAAAAGAATAAGAACCGAAGAATCAATGTATTTACTGACAAAGGAATTATTAATACAAGATTGGAAGATGGTTTATGATGAAAATGATATAAATAAAGCATATGATAAATTTTTACAAATATTTCAATCATTGTACAATAAAAACTGTCCTATAAAACAATACAGTGACAGACAACAACAAAAAAAAATATTCCTTGGGTCACCAAGGGGTTAATAAATGCATGTAAAAAGAAGAATACATTATATAAACAATTCATTAAGTGCAGAATGGTGGAAGCTGAGATCAAATATAAAAGATATAAAAATAAGCTTACTAATATAATGAGGACCTGTAAGAAAGAATATTACAACAGAATATTAGAGGATAACAAAAATAACTTAAGAGGAATATGGCAAGTACTCAATGGGATTATTAGTAATTATTAGTAATTGACCTAAGAATGCTAATTATTCAGAATTTATTGAAAATGGCAATTTGATAAATAATATGGAGGATGTGGTCAGTGGTTTCAATAAATTTTTTGTAAACGTTGGTCCTGAATTAGCAAAATCAATAGTGACAGCAGAAACAAACAACAGTGGTTCTGTAAATGAAATAGAAGATAGAAATCCCAACACAATCTTTTTGGGTGCAGTTACTGAAAAGGAAATTATCAAGACTGTGAGTAAATTTAAGTACAAAAAATCAACGGACTGGAATGAAATTGACATGACAATAGTGAAAAAAGTAATTGAAGGAATTGTTAAGCCACTCACCCACATCTGTAACCTGTCATTTCAAACTGGTAAATTTCCAAACAAAATGAAAATAGCAAAAGTAATACCTCTATACAAAACAGGAGACAGTCATTGTTTCACAAATTACAGGCCAGTCTCTTTACTCTCACAATTCTCCAAAATACTTGAAAAAATCTTCACTAAGAGACTGGATGATTTCATTGAAAAACACAACCTCCTTACAGATAGCCAGTATGGTTTTAGAGCAGATAAATCTACATCTTTGGCACTGAACGAACTTATAGAAGAAATTACTAGTTGCATAGATAAAAAAAAGGTTGCTGTAGGAGTATTTATAGATTTAAAGAAAGCTTTTGACACCACTGACCACAGAATACTACTAAGGAAACTGGAAAGGTATGGGATAAGACGGGTAGGACTGAGTTGGGTGGAAAGTTATTTAAGTAACAGACAACAATTTGTACAAATTGGTGAGCACAAATCACCCTTCATGGACATCACTTGTGGTGTGCCCCAGGGGTCAGTTTTGGGACCCAAACTCTTTATTTTGTATATAAATGACATATGCCAAGTATCAAAAATCCTGAAATTTATTTTGTTTGCGGATGACACAAATATCCTTTGCACTGGTGAGAATTTGCAGCAGGTTTTAGAGGTGGTCACAACTGAAATGAAAAAGTTAACGCAGTGGTTCAACAAAAATAAATTATCTCTAAATCTAAAAAAAACAAAGATTATGTTGTTTGGGAATTATAAAACAAATCATGAAGTTGTGGAGTGTGTAATTGACGAGGCATGTTTGTCTCAAGGCAGTTTATTACACGTCTCCAACATGAGCATTGTAGAAAGAGGACATCTCAGAAAAAACTCGTCCCTTATATACCCAGGTCTCCCCACAGCTCACAAGTCACATTGCATTCACATCAAAGGTAACTTTGCATTTCCTCTTAAATCCCTTAGCATCCCCCTCACAGTCTTTGGCCCACAAAGGATCCTCCAAGTAGTCTCTTGCATATAAAAGATTACACTTTCACAGCTTCCTGTTATCGCCAAGGAAACTCTGCACTTTGTTCTTATCTAAGATGTGAGGCATTATGCAAGGCATTAAGTAAGTCACATGTGTGGCTACACCCCCCCCCCCACAAACATTTTAGATCGAACAAAAGAATAACAGTCTGCATGCTGTGATAGAATCATTACACATCAATCCCTATGCTGCTTGGGCTTCAGTCTTCTCCCGTATCTGCTGTAACCAGGACTCACCGCCTCAGCAGCGCTGTCATGCTGGGGAGCTGCTGTCTGGGGGTGAAAACCTTTTGTCAGTCCCTGCGGGTGTTCTGGGGAAATTTTACTCTGGGAAGCTCCTCGTGGGGGTCTTCCGCGCCGAGGGGCCCTCGCCAACAGCACTTGCTCATCCGCCACCACAAAAGCGGGTTTGAGTCTGTTTAAGCCAACCTTTTCCCTTCTAACCCCCAAATCTAGCAAAAAATGCTTGTCCCCTGTTTCCAGCACTCTGAACGGTCCATCATAAGGCGGTCGCAATGGGGGGGCGATGTGCATCGTGTCTGACAAAAACAAACTCCGCATTTTTCAAAGTTTTAGGTACAAAAACGCTCGGAAAACTAACACTCCGTTAGTGTCACACACTTATAAAGGACAGATGAGGCACTAATGAAGGGTAAAGCTGTCCAAACACAACTGATGATACAATGGCCAGCTGCCATCATCATTTTATTCATTACTCTCCATGCACAAAGCATCCTATTTCCAAGACAGCAACTGTAAATTTGCAACGTTTTTTTTTTCTTACAAATTTCCATTTTTCTTAAAAATTTGTGGCTTTTTTGCCTCACAAACTTTCACCATTTTTGTCATAAGTTTCCAACATTTTTCTTATAAATTTGGAACTTTTTCTTCTAAATTTGTGACTTTTTTCTTGTAAATTTGCACCTGTTTTCTTTAAAATATACAACTTATTTCATATAAATTTCTAATGTTTTTCTTGTTAATTTGTAACTTTTTTCTTGTAAATGAGCATAATCTTTGTCTCAAGTTTGAGGCCTTGCAGCTTTTTAACTGTAAATTTGCAACTTTTTTCCCCACATTAATTTGTGGGCTTTTTTTTATCACAACTTTTTTCATAAATCTGGAGCTTATTTTCTTGTTACATGTAGCTTTTTTCTCATAATTTAAAATTTCCAACTCTTCATGTAAATTAGCATTTTTTCTCTTCAACATGGAACTTTTTCTTGTAATTTCACAATTTTGTTCTTATAAATAAGCGACATATTCTCATGAATCTTGCCATTCTTTTCCTCTCATATTTTAGAGTTTTTTTCTATGTTGAAAAAGTTGCAAATTTGTAAGAAAATAAATGTTTAAATTTAGGGAACAATGGTAGGCTTTATGGGTATAAAGTTGTGAATTTAAGAGTTTACAGTTATAATTTTTACAAGAAAAAAGCTGCAAATTTACCAGTAAATAGTTACAGATTTTAATGAGACAAAGGTTCAAATCCACAAGAAAGTAAGCAATAAATTGGCATGGAAAAAGCGAACTTATGAGTAAAAAGTCACAATTTTTTTTTTTCCTCAGGCCCCTCCTCTTCAGCCTGCTCCCTGCACTACAGTGCGCCGTACTACCTCTATTCCCACGCCTACCCCATACGCGGGGGAGGTAGGGAAATGCAAAGGATTCCTTATTCAACTTCGCATGAACTTGGAGCAGGTCGGGTAGGAGTACCCAGGGGACGTGGCCAAAATTCAGTTTTTCACGCTGTTGCTCAAGGACCGAGCCCTGGATTGGGCACAGGTTTCTCCTGCGTGTTTGGCCGTACTGAGAGTCAGGGCAATGCCATGAGCCGTCTGAAGACACTCCACCAGGGCACTCGGTCAGCAGGGGAGTACTCGGTGAAGTTCCGGGTTGTAGCGGCTGATTCAGGGTGGAATGACATTGCCTTGCGCAGCGCATTCCTCCACGGGTTAAACGCTCAACACGGTGACGATCTGGCGGTTCACCCTGTCCCAGAGACTCTCGACGGCCTTGTAGATCAAGCTGTAGGGTTGGACAACCGGGAACGTGAGTGTGCGAAAGAGCAAGAGTCCTCCTCTCGCCCGCGTGCCAAGAGCGCGCCCACCATGATTACTGACACTGGCGGCACTGGCTCCCCGCCCGAGCCGATGGAGCTCTCTCGGCACTTGACCGATGATAAGTGCCGGCGAAGTCGAAGGGCTGGCGAGTGCACATACTGCGGTTCATTGAACCACGGTCTGGACGAATGCCGCCAGCGGCCAAAAGACACAACCCGTCAGTAAGTTAGGTTAAGTGTTAGGTTAATTGGCTGTTCTAAATTGTCCCTAGATATCTGTTTCCTATAGGCCCTTAGAATAGAGGGTTAGTATTAATGAAAGCGCTTTGAGTGGTCTTTGTGACTAGAAAAGCGCTATATAAGTGCAGGTTAGTTAGTTAGTTAGTTAGTAACCATGGGGGGTCTGGCGGGCGGGACCAAATCTACTTCCCCCGGTAATTTTTCAATTTCGGCCCTTGTGCAATTGCTGGGGGTCGAGAGGAGGACTATGGCACTGGTTGATTCGGGGTCAGAGGGTAATTTTGTTTCTGCACAGTTCGTGCGGCAGGTGGGCATTCCCACACATAAATTGCCCCACAACCAGAGAATTACCACCATTTCTGGCCGGGAGGTCGCGGTAGTCACCGAAAGCACGGTGCCAATCTCCATTCTCCTTTCCAGGAACCACCGGGAAGACCTCACATTCCTGGTTCTTCCTATCTCATCTTCCCCGGTGGTTCTTGGCTACCCATGGCTCTGGAGGCACAATCCGATTATTAATTGGGGACAGAATACTATCACCTCCTGGAGCCCTTTTTGTATGGCTAACTGCATGCAATCAGCAGAGTGTTCCCCAGCTCTGTCTGTCTCCCTTCCTCCGTCCGAGCTGCCGGACCTCAGCCTCATCCCCCGGGCATACCACAATTTGGGGGAGGTCTTAAAGCAAATCAAGGGCATTTTTGCTACCACCTCATCGCTCCTACAATTGTGCTATTGACCTCATCCTGGGGACGAAGCTGTGGTCCATTCAGCTATACAGTATTTCTGGTCCGGAGAGGGAGGTGATGGAGATATACATTAAAGAATTGCTGAACGACAGCCTTATTCGGCCATCTTCGGCTCCGCTCGGGGCCAGGTTCTTCTTCGTTGGGAAGAAGGATGGCTCGTTGCACCTGTGCATCGACTACCGGGAGCTCAATGCTATTACAACCAAAGACAAGTACCCTCTGCCTTTGATTAATTCCGGGTTTGAGGTCCTTCAGCGCTCATGGGTATTCACCAAGTTAGACTTAAGGAATGCGTACCATCTGATCTGCATTCGCGAAGGCAATGAATGGAAGACGGCATTTAAAACTCACCAGGGGCAGTTCGAATATCTGGTGATGCCATTCGGGCTCACCAACGCCCCCGCCATCTTTCAACGGTTAATTAATGAAGTCCTTCGCGACATGCTTTATCAGTTTGTTTTTGTCTACTTGGATGATATTTTGATTTTCTCCCACTCGCCAGAGGAACATGAAGCCCACGTCAGAGCTGTCCTACAATGGCTTCTGGAGAACCAGCTCTACGTCAAGGCCGAGAAGTGTGAGTTCTCCACAACATCTACCACCTTCTTGGGCTTCATAGTGGCTGAAGGGAGACTGATTGCCGACCCGGCCAAGGTGAGGACAGTGCTTGATTGGTTAACTCCCCACTCCCGTAAGGAACTTCAACGCTTCCTCGGGTTCACAAACTGCTATCGCAGGTTCATAAGGAACTATAGTGGGGTGGCACTGCCCTTAACGCAGCTGACCTCCATAAAGGTCCCCTTTCGCTGGACTGAGGCAGCTGAACAGGTGTTTGTAAAATTAAAGTGCCTGTTCACAGAAACACCAATCTTGTCTCAGGTCGACACGCGGTTCCAATTCGTCCTCAAGGGGGACGCGTCTGATTTGGGGGTAGGTGCTGTACTGTCGCAGTGCACACACCCTGATGAGAAGCTCCGCCAGTGCGCATATTTCTCTCATTGGCTTATGTCAACTGAGAGGAATTACAACATGGGGGACAGAGAGCTGCTTGCCATTAAATTGGCACTGAAGGAATGGAGGCATTGGCTAGAGAGGACTATTCACCCCGTCGTCGTGTGGACCGATCACAAAAACCTTGAGTATTTGTGATCGGCCCGCCGACTTAACGCCAGGCAGCCTTGTTGGGCCCTGTTTTTTCAGAGGTTCAACTTCTCCATCACGTACCGGCCTGGTGCTCGGAACACCAAACCGGACGCACTATCACGCCGGTTTAATTCCAAGGAGGTAGCGCCCCTTCACCCCCCCCCCCCAAACTATCATACCACCTTTGCGCATCCTTGGAGCCCTTTCTTGGGATATCGAGCGGAGAGTCCGCCAGGCCCAGTCCCAGGAGCCTGTGCCAGTAGGGTGCCCCCAGAACCGTCTGTACATCCCGGCCGCCCTCCGCAGCGATGTCATCCAGTGGGGTCACACCATTTGCTTCGTCTGCCATCCTGGTATCGCTCAAACTGTGGACTTCGTCCGGCGAGCGTTCTGGTGGCCCAGGCTGCGGCGGGACATACAGGAGTATGTCAAAGCATGTCAGACCTGCATCCAGGGGAAATCGGACTCCTCTCCCCCGTCTGGTCTCCTCCATCCCCTCCCCACCCCTGGTCGTCCTTGGTCCCACATTGCCGTGGATTTCGTCACCGGACTCCCCCCTCCCGTGGCAAGATGGTGATTCTCACCATCGTGGATCGCTTCTCCAAGGCGGTGCATCTGGTTGCCCTCCCGAAGCTCCCCTCGGCCTTGGAGATGGTGGTTTTGCTCACCAACCACGTCATTCGGATCCACGGCATCCCCTTGGACATCGTGTCTGATCGGGGTCCTCAGTTCACGTCCCAGGTATGGAGGGCCTTTTGCCAGACCTTGGGAACTACTGTGAGCCTCTCATCCGGTAATCACCCACAGAGTAACGGGCAGGCAGAGCACATCAACCAGTCCTTGGAGGTTGCCCTGCAGTGTGTAGCAGCCAAAAACCCCTCATCTTGGAGCACACACCTGACCTGGGTAGAGTATTCAGTGAACTCAGCCGTCTCCACTGTCACTGGACTCACCTCGTTTGAGGCGTCGCTGGGGTACACGTCACCACTTCTGTCCATGGCCGAGAGGGAGGTAGCGGTTCCATCCGTGGGGGGTCCATGCTTGTTGCTGCCGGCGCATCTGGAGGTCTACTTGGGCCGCCCTCGCCCGCTCCACTGAACGCACCCAGGCTGCTGCTGACAGGAAGCAGGTCCCTGCCCCCAAGTATGTCATCGGGCAGCAGGTCTGGCTGGCAGCAAGCCAGATTCCTCTTAAGGAAAACTCCAAGAAGCTCTCCCCCAGCTTCCTGGGCCCATATACCATCTCTCGGGTGGTAAACGATGCGTCGGTCCAGCTGAAGTTGCCACCGACCCTGTGGGTGAACCCTCTGTTTCACGTCACCCACATCAAGCCCCTCTCAGCTAGTCCCCCCCCCCCCCCACCGAATCCGCCTCCTTCTCCCCGGATCATCGACAGCCACCCTGCCTACACTGTTTGTCGTATCCTGGATGTTCGCCATCGGGGCCGGGGCCTTCAGTATCTGGTGGACTGGGAGGGCTATGGCCCGGAGAAGCGTTCCCAGGTTCCTATGTCTCGGATCCTGGATAAAGAGATACTCTGGGCCTATCACCGAGCTCATCCGGAAAAGCTCTCTGGACTGCCAGGAGGCACTCCTAGAAGGGGGGGGCCCTGTCATGGGCAGCGACAGCGCGCCCCTCCCGTCCTGTCTCACATTCATTAAATCATCACTGCACCTGAGGCAGAAGACACACCTATTCAATTTAATTCAATTCAACTTTATTTATACAGCACCATTTCACAACAACAGTCATCTCATAGCACTTTCAACTGTAGGGGAAACCCCCACAATTGCAGAAAGATCCCAGCAATCAGGTGATCTCCTGTGAGCAAGTGCTTGGCAATGGTGGAGAGGAAAAACTCCCTTTTAACAGGAAGAAACCTCCAGCAGAACCAGGCTCAGGGAGGGGCAGTCATCTGCTGCGACTGGCTGAGGGGTGAGGGGACAGAGAAGATGAAAAGAACAGTCATGTAGAGAGCAAACAGCATGATGGGGACTCAATCTATGGTAGAGAACAAACAGATGTTAATGACCAGCAAAAAAAAAAAAAAATTTAACTGAGAGTGAAGAAAGGAGTGAAGCCCAATGCATTATTGGAGGTCCCCAGGCTGTCTAAACCTATCAGCAGCATAACTAAGGGAGGGTTCAGAGACACATGATCCCTCCCTAATTGTAGGCTATATCAAAAAGGAAGGTATTAACCCTATTCTTAAAAACAGAGATCGAGTCTGACTCCCGAATCCAGATTGGCAGCTGGTTCCACGGGAGAGGAGCTTGATAACTGAAGGCTCTGCCTCCCATTGTACTTTTGGAGATTCTAGGTATTACAAGTAATCCAGCATTTTGGGAGAGTAGTGCTCTGTTAGGATAATAGGGTAGTATCAGATCTTTTAAATAGAAAGGGGCCTGATTGTTTAGAGCTTTGAAAGTGAGAAGAAGGATTTTAAACTTAATTCTCAACTCTATGGGAAGCCAATGAAGGGAGGCCAGAACCGGAGAGATATGATCTCTCTTTCTACTACCTGTTAAAACTCTTGCTGCAGCATTTTGGATCAACTGAAGACTTTTTAAAGATGTTTTAGGACAACTTGTTAATAAAGGGTTACAATAATCTAATCTAGAGTGAACAAAAGCTTGGATCAGATTCTCAGCATCACTCTGAGACAAGATGCTCCTAACCTTGGCAATATTATGCAAATGATAGAAGGCAGTCTTAGAAATGAATTTAATATGTGAATTGAAAAACAGATCTTGATCAAAAATAACTCCAAGGTTCCTCACAGAGCTATTAAGAGAAAGAGTAACGGCATCCAAACTAAAAGTTTGATTTGGAAAGGAATTTCTAATGTTTTTTGGACCAACTAGAATGACTTCAGTCTTATCTGAATTTAATAGCAGGAAATTAGAAGTCAGCCAAACTTTGATTTCCTTAAGACAGACTTCCAACTTGGCTAATTGATTAGCAGCATAACTAAGGGAGGGTTCAGAAACACATGATCCCTCCCTAATTGTAGGCTATATCAAAAAGGTAGGTTTTAGCCCTATTCTTAAAAACAGAGATTGAGTCTGACTCCCGAATCCAGATTGGCAGCTGGTTCCACAGGAGAGGAGCTTGATAACTGAAGGCTCTGCCTCCCATTGTACTTCAGGAGATTCTAGGTATTACAAGTAATCCTGCATTTTGGGAGCGTAGTGCTCTGTTAGGATAATACGGTAGTATCAGATCTTTTAAATAAAAAGGAGCCTGATTGTTTAGAGCTTTAGAGCTAAATCTTCATCTCCCTGACTATCCCACTTTTTTTGCTTACCTCTTCCTTTGAATACTTTCCTGTTCCTCAACATTCTACTACCAAGCCTCCTTGTCTTCCTTCCTTTGTCCACTAGATGCACCACATACCTTTCTACCCATTTCCCTCAATACTTTTGCTGTACTTTCCCATGATAATAAGATAAGATCCTCAAAGATAAGACAAGATAAGCCTTTATTAGTCCCACGATGGGGAAATTCCACAACATAACAGTACCTTCTGTCCAGGTTTGAAAACTCTCTCTCTGGCCTTACGGTCATACCAGATCTTTTGGTTCTGTTGAGCAGACATCATGTTTTCATGTGCAAATGCAGTCATTTCCTGCAGTCTCTCCCTCATTTTGATAATATATGCCACCACATTTTCTCCTCCTGTTTTTGGGCTCTCCCAGAAGTCTTTCAGAAGGTCCAATGGGCCTCTCACTTGGTGGCCATACAAGAGTTCAAAGGGTGAAAAACCTGATGATGCTTGTGGAATCTCCCAATAAGCAAACAAAAGGTATGGCAACCACTGGTCCCAGTCAGCACCTGTCTGACAGACAAACTTGCACAGCATATTTTTCAGTGTCTCATTGTAACATTCCACAAGCCCATCCATCTGGGGCTGGTAAGGGGTTGTCTTTAAACCCTTCACTCCTAACACTTGATACACCTGCTGCAATAGTTTGGACAAAAAGTTTGTCCCACAGTCCATCAGAACCTCTTTTGGTATGCCTACCCTTGAAAAAAGCTGTATAAGACAATTTGCGACATGTCTAGCCTTAACTGATCTAAGGGGGAAAGCTTCAGGGTAGCAGGTGGCATAGTCACAGATAAGATCAGATACAGTAAGTTAAGCCTTTATTAGTCCCACAATGGGGAAATTCCAGGATTACAGCAGCAAAGGGATAGCAGCACTCAGAGCAAATAACTAGAATATAACCGGGTGCACTTTTCTCTAAAGGGTCCACTACATCCATCCCTATCCTCTCAAATGGTGTGTCTATGATAGGAAGAGACTGAAGCTGGGCACATGGCATCTTTTTTGATGAGATACATGTTATATAGTTATTTATTGTGTTATTGTTCTTGTGCTTTTATTTGTGAGGCACGGTGTGGTGGCTCTGACTTCCGGTCTCACCACCACCCATGCCTATAAAGGACAGCAGGCAGGAGGGGCGGGCTTCTTTGCCATCACCCCTGCCTGGCAGTCGTAGTGTGGTGTGTGTGTGATATCTGCTAATAAACGTGCATTCAGTTATACACCTGGCCTCGTCCTTTTGGATCCATATCCAGATACAACATTTGGCGGTGAGGATAAAGGAAGTATGGAAGTGTGTGGATCTCCAATTTGGATGTTTCTGGAACTCCCGGGCGAGCCACCTGTCCGCTGGCCGAGATGGTACGCCGCCTTCTAGACGTACGTGGTGGCACTAAACCTGGGCAGAATGGATAAGATGAGGGCATGCACATTGTTGGTGCACAACTTAGGTATCAAGGGCCAGTGAATTTTGAGCATGCTCGGCGATTCTGACAGCTTCAACGACGTGGTCGAGCTGATGGCGCACCATTTTCATGCCCTGGACAACGTCATCATTCGGAGGATCGAGTTTCGGCAATGCCGCCAACAGGTGGCAAACCCATTCAGTGGTTCGTAGTGGACTTGAGGCTACTGGCTAGCGAATGTCGGTTTGGACCATTGGAGGAAAAGATGGTTCGTAACCAGTTGGCGGAGCATATAAACTGCGCTGCAATAAGATTGAAGCTGCTCACTTTTCCAGGTGACTTAATGCTATTCAGGGCCATCAAGTTAGCTCTTCAGCTGGAAGCAGCGGATAGGCTGACGCGGGAACTGAGTGAGCGTTTATCACACCGACAGCTTGAATCTCCCATGATCACACAAGTAGCAGACCCAGACAGTGATGGGAGCATGGAGGATGACGCTGGAGATGCCAACACTGTGGAGTTGAGGTCTACCATGGGGAAGCCCATGTGTTTGGACTGCAGGTCTGCGAAGCACCGCTTCAAGGCCAGGGACTGTCTGGCAAGAAGGAAGCACTGCGGCAGGTGTGGCAGCTTGAACCACTATGCCAGGGTGTGCCGAATGTCTGAGCAGGGGAGCCCGCAGAAGAAATTGACCCCTCCTGCCCCGACGATTGTCCACAGTGTCCCCGAACACCAATGGGTACACGTTCTGCACAATAGAGTTGGATGGAGTGGAGGTACCGTTGCTGATCGATACAGGGCAGAGGGCTCCCTGCTGAATTGGGCTATGGTGAAACAATTCTTCCCACACTACAGGATTGGAGGTGACCCAGCGCTGCTTTGTGGCTATGGAGGAGGATGGCTGACCACGGTGGGAACACTGAGACTGAAGACTCAGTACAAATCAGCAGAAATGTCTCATCTTGATGTCACTGTGACGGCCCGTGGCGATAACATCATGGGCTGCAACCTTTTTTATGGTCTGGGTTTTGCCATTAAGAGTGGCGCTGGGGAGGAGTGGTCGGGTTGTGGTCTGTGGGACCGTCTGGTTCCGAGAGTGGAGGACAATGTGGTCTGGGATGAGGCATTGCCAAGCACCCCAGAAGGTGAGCAGGACCAGTCTCGCTCAGGGTCATTGCGAGAGGGTCCCAGTGCCAAAGCCCAAGTCGCCCTGGATGAGGGTACTGGGCGGCACAGATGGGCACTTGCAATGATGAGTGACGCCAAGGAGCTGACTCCAGTTGTTCCCTGAGCTTGGCTAAAGTGGGCCGGCGAACATGGGGCTACAACGGTGATGGCTGCAGCAGATCTACAAGTGGTCGGGGCCAGACCATTAGGCATGGGGGCACCATGTGCCAAGCAGAGACCCTGCAAGCCAAGCAGAACCCCTCTGGGAGTCGCAGACCTGGTTCGGGCTCAGGAGGAGGTGCAATCACGGCGAGTACGGGCCAAACGGCAGTTTGAGGAGCACCAGGGACGGCTGCGTGTCGTGGCCAGACGGGATGACAGTTATCTCCAGCTGTCGGTCGGCTCATGGAGGCACCCGAACGAGCTGCGGTGTGCCCAGGAGGAGACTGTGAGTGGTGGGCCTGGACGAGTGAGACACCCAACGGTGAAGAAGAAGAGGTGCACTAGTGCAGATGTGATCAGCTGCAGCCCGGGAGGTGGGTCACCTCCACGGGCGGACTTATGATGGGACGGTCCAAGGGGGCTCCTTTTCCCTTAGCCATGTGTATTATGTGTTCATTTAAGTGCATGTGTTCAGAGAAATATGAGTGAAGAGTATTTTGTGGTTTATGTGCATTGTTTGTAGTTCTGGGGATTATTTTGTACGTTTTATTTTATTTTAGGAACACAGCAGTTATTTTACCATATTTTCCGGACTATAAGCCGCTACTTTTTTCCCACACTTTGAACCCTGTAGCCTAAACAACAATGCGGCTAATCTATAGATTTTTACGGGGTAACGGCCTCCAGGGGGCGCTCTAGCAGGAAGCGCAAGAGCAAGACAGACTGGTGGAAGAGATGATGCGCTGAGGAAGACACTAGTTTTGACGCTAGTTTTACTGTTTTGAACAGTCATTTTGCGCATCATGCACACACCCTCATCGTGGAAAACACATGAAGAAATGCATATGATGCAGCTTTTAAGTTAAAGGCAATCAATCTGGCTGTCGAAGAAGGAAATAGAGCTGCTGCATGTAAGCTTGGCATCAATGAATCGATGGTGAGACGCTGGAGATGGAAGCATGAAGAACTGACTCAATTTTCAGAGGTAATAAAAGCAGATGGCCCGAACTTGAAAACACTGTTGAAGACTGGGTGAACACACAGAGAGCAGACGGCCAAGGTGTTTCCACGTGCAGATCCGACTGAAAGCCAAAACAATCGCCACTGAAAAGAAGATTGAAGATTTTACAGGTGGACCATCATGGTGTGTCAGATTTATGAGACGAAAAGGCCTGACCATCAGAGCACGGATGACTCTGTGTCAGCAACTCCCTCCAGACTGCGAGTAAAAACCTACAAACTTCCGCAAATTCACTCAAACAAAGATAGCCGAAAATTCCATCGGACCAGACGAGATCATAAATATGGATGAAGTACCTTTGACATTTGACCTGCCTCTCACTAGCACTGTTAACAAGAAAGGTGAATCGTCCATCACGCTGAAAACAACTGGCCATGAGAGAACGCATTTCACTTGTGTTCTGAGCTGCACAGCATCTGGACAAAAGCTTCCACTAATGGTGATTTTTAAGCGGATGACTATGCCAAAAGAAAAACTCCCGAAAGAAATCGTCGGCAAATTCAACAAGAAAGGGTGGATGATAGAAAGCCTATTGAAGGAATGGCTGACGGAGTGCTACGGCATGCGACCGGGAGGATTTTTTCACAGAAAAAAAACATTGCTCGTTTTGGACAGCATGAGGGCCCATATAACAGATTCTGTGAAAGCAGCCATCAAGAGGACAAACTCATTTCCAGCTGTGATTCCTGGGGGCACAACGAAGTATTTGTAGCCACTCGACATCAGTGTGACTTGTTCATTTAAAGTGGCACTCCGAGTTGAGTGGGAGGCTTGGATGACTAGCGGTGAGAAATCATTCACCAAAACTGGCCGCATGTGAAGAGTAACTTTTGCTCAAGTCTGCTGGTGGATCCTGACAGCATGGAACAATGTGAAAAAATCCACGATTACCAATGGGTTTCGAAAGGCTGGACTGCTGCGTGATGAAGAGGACAGCACAAGCACAAATTCGCCTCGAGAGGAAAGCGTCATTGAGAGCGACAACGAAAGAGAGACTGAGAAAGTGTGTGACAAAGTCATTCTGAGGGTTTTCAATTCCGACACTGAAGAAGACGACTTCAGTGGTTTTAGTGCGCAGGAGGAAGATGAAGATAGTGATCAATGACTTTTCTGGTAGGCTGGTTATTTTTTTAATCAGCCATGTTACTGCCGGCAGTCGTTTTACTGCCGTGTTACAGGCACTGTTCGGAAAAAAGCATTTATTTAATTAAAAACTAAAAAAATCTTTCTGTGTATCATCTTTCTGTGTAAATATCTCATGTTACAACGTGGACACCTGCAGCTTATAGACAAGTGCGGCCTATATATGTACATTTTTTTTTTCTTTTTAAATTTAGTTGGTGCGGCTTATATTCAGGTGCGCTCAATAGTCTGGAATTTACGGTAATTTGGAAATGGACTTATATTTAGTACAGGCAGCAGAATAATCCGCCTTACTGTGTGGGGTGGGACGGCAGTCCACCCGTACCCCCTAGTTTTAGTTGTTTTGGTGTGAATATGGTAGGCCAATTATGGTACTGTATATTGTTTTCTGTCATTTCAGTGCGTGATTCGGTTCCTAAATTGGGGAGGGTCTGAATTGTGTGTGTGTGTTTTGGACTTTTATGGGTGGGGGATGTTATATAGTTATTTATAGTGTTATTGTTCTTGTGCTTTTATTTGTGAGACACGGTGTGGTGGCTCTGACTTCACTACCTGTGCCAATAAAGGGCAGCAGGCAGGAGGGGCAGGTCTCTTTGCCATCACCCCTGTCTGGCGGTCGTAGTGTGGTGTCTGTGATACCTGTTAATAAACGTGCATTTGGTTATACACCTGGCATCGTCCTTTTACATCCATATCCAGACACAACAGTACATTGGCACACTTCACATGATTTACAAAACTGCAAGATGTCTATATACATACCAGGCCAAGCAAAATGACTACCGATTCTGTTCAAAGCCTTCTGAAAACCCATATGATCTGCTCAAGGAATGGAATGACCAAGCTCCATGACTATGTACTTAAACTTCTGGGGCAAAGCTAATACCACAGTTTGGCTCTTCTGTTGGTAAAGGAACCCTTCTCTCACAATGTAGGTAGCATCATCTAGAAAACTAGAGTTGCTATGCTTGACACCTTCAACTTCTGTCACCTTGTCAAACCCCTGTTTTAATGTGGAGTCCTGTTTCTGAAGAGTGCCTAAATCTGAGGGGAAGTCAAAATCTAGCACATGTGGGGTTTTAAGCACATTCTGTTTCTCTTTCTTTGGAGCAACCATGAGCTTTTCCCTCCTTTTCTGAGCTCTTGTGTGGCTTTCCTGGCTCTGCTTCCCAGTCTACCCCCAAAAATGGCAACTCCTGAAGATTTGTTTTGGCACTCTGTGCTCTTGTGGTGACATTACAAGGTTTAACTGACTGTGTAGCTTGTTCTTGCTCTACCTTACATACAGTGGTGTGAAAAAGTGTTTGCCCCCTTCCTGATTTCTCTTTTTTTGTATGTTTGTCACACTTAAATGTTTCAGATCATCAAACAAATTTAAATATTAGACAAAGATAACACAAGTAAACCCAAAATGCAGTTTTTAATTGAAGGTGTTTATTATTAAGGGTAAAAAAAAATCCAAATCTACATGGTCCTGTGTGAAAAAGTGATTGCCCCCCTGTTAAAACATAAATTAACTGTGGTTTATCACATCTTTGGAAAGCTGAATTCAATTTTCTAGCCATTTCTAAAGCTTTGGGACTCCAGCGAACCACAAGAAGAGCCGTTATCCACAAATGGCGAAAACATGGAACAGTGGTGAATCTTCCCAGGAGTGGCCGGCCGACCAAAATTACCCCAAGAGCACAGCAATGACTCATCCAAGAGGTCACAAAAGACCCCACAACAACATTCAAAGAACTGCAGGCCTCACTTGCCTCAGTTAAGGTCAGTGTTCATGACTCCACCATAAGAAAGAGACTGGGCAAAAATGGCCTGCATGGCAGAGTTCCAAGACAAAAACCACTGCCGAGCAAAAAGAACATAAAGGCTTGTCTCAGTTTTGCCAGAAAACATCTTGATGATCCCCAAGACTTTGGGGAAAATACTCTGTGGAGTGATGAAACAAAAGTTGAACTTTTTGAATGGTGTGTGTCCCATTACATCCAGCATAAAACTAGCACAGCATTTCAGAAAAGGAACATCATACCAAGAGTAAACTATGGTGGTGGTAGTGTGATGGTCTGGGGCTGTTTTGCTGATTCAGGACCTGGAAGACTTGCTGTGGTAAATGGAAGCACGAATTCTGCTGTCTACCAAAAAATCCTGAAGAATGTCCGGCCATCTGTTCGTGACCTCAAGTTGAAGCACACTTGGGTTCTGCAGCAGGACAATGATCCAAAACACACCAGCAAGTCCACCTCTGAATGGCTTAAGACAAACAAAATGAAGACTTTGGAGTGGCCTAGTCAAAGTCCTGACCTGAATCTGATTGAAATGCTGTGGCATGGCCTTAAAAAGACAGTTCATGCTTGAAAACCCTCCAACGTGGCTGAATTACAACAATTCTGGAAAGATGAGTGGGCCAAAATTCCTCAACAGTGCTGTAAAAGACTCACTGCCAGTTATCGCAAATGCCTGATTGCAGTTGTTGTTGCTAAGGGTGGCCCAACCAGTTATTAGGTTTAGGGGGCAATCACTTTTTTACACAGGGCCATGCAGGTTTGGATTTTTCTTTCCCTTAATAATAAACACCTTCATTTAAAAACTGCATTTTGTGTTTACTTGTGTTATCTTTGTCTAATATTTAAATTTGTTTGATGATCTGAAACATTTAAGTGTGACAAATGTACAAAAAAATGAGAACTCATTAAGGGGGCAAACACTTTTTCACACCACTGTAGTTGGTCTCTTGGATTAGCATGTTCTTGACTACTCTTTAACTTCACAATCTGCCTGGTGCAACAGATCATAAAGTGCTGGATTATCATTACCAAGAACAACTGCAAAGGGCAATGTGGGTGCTAATGCTACAGTTAGGAGAAAAGGCTGGCCTCCTACTGTCAGATACACCTCAGCTGTGGGGTAAACATGTTCATCACCATGACTGCAGTCTATTAGTGCGGTATCATCACTCCACTTTTCTCTGGGGACCAAACTGGACAAAACCAATGTCTGATAGCAGGCCGAATCAAGTAATGCCAACTCACGCCGCCCATTAACCAAAACTGGAGCTGTTCTGTCAACTTTCGGTACCAATTCAATCACACTTGGCCTTTGAACTGACGACAAAAGAGCTGATTTGTTATGATTAATGGCTGGGCAAAACTGTGTAGCATCATCTTACTTTGGCTCAGCAATAATTATTCTTCTACTTAAAGATGTCAGAAGAATTGGCCAAATTGACTAGCCAACAGGACAAAATAATAGGCCTAATAGAACAGGTACAAGCCCTAAATTTAATAATTCAAGAAAAAGACAAAAAAATTATGGACCTGGAGCAACACGGGCGTCTTTTGGAGCAACGCGTCGAGGATCTTGAACAAGGTTCTCGTATTGATGACCTAGTTATAAGTGGACTAGACATCAGATATCAGTCATACGCCCATGCCACAGTAGGACTGAGTGGTGAAGATGCACCCATGAGAGAATCTTTGTCCTTAGAAAATCAAGTGCTTCAGTTCCTTAATGATAAAGACATTAAGGTAGAAGCCAATGCAATCTCAGCCTGCTATGCTCTACCGAAGAAAGATAACAAAACAAAGAAATCAATTGTGATGCGCTTTGTGAACAGAAGGGTAAAGAATGACATACTGAGGCAGGCCAAAAAGCTAAAGGAAACTCAAGTTTACCTAAACGAACACCTGACAAAAAAAAACGCTGAATTAGCACGACAGGCACGGATGCTAAAAAAACAAAATAGGATACAAGCAACCTGGACAAGAAATTGTAGAATTTGGATTAAACTAAATGGATCACCTGAGCAAGCAAAGAGTATAATGATCAGAGATGCTACTGACTTAGATAAATACAGATGAACACACACGATAAGAATAGTTCTTTTGATACACCATGCCAAAGTACTTTAATAAAAATAACCAAAACAAACAAAAACTTATGACCGACTCAAGTAGACATCAAGTATCCCCAGTTGGAGGAAGTCATTTGACACAGAATGAGGAAACTCAAACTCTGAAAACATACCATTATGCTGAACATAAACCACAAGAGATGGAGAATGATATTGATCCTGATAACCACTTTTTCAATAATATTCATAACCACTGTGAATATTACACCGAAAAACAATTCAAAAGTCAAATGCAATTAGATGGTAAACTGTCAATAATACACTTCAATAGCAGAAGTCTAAACAAAAACTTTCCACAGATTCAGGACTATTTAAAACAGCTAGACAGAAAATTCACAGCCATTGCAGTCTCTGAAACCTGGCTTAATGAAGATCAGGCTCCCCTGATGGCAATAGAAGGATATCAGATGTTTTATATTAACAGAACTCAAAAAAAGGGTGGTGGTGTTGCACTGTATATTGATGACCTGTACAGGTGTAAGCTTGTAAATGAAATGTCCTTAGCACTACCAGGGATTTTGGAATGTGTTACTGTTGAGATTGACCTAGACAAAACAAAAAATCTAATCATAAGCTGCATATATAGAACGCCGGGAACTTGCATTGAGACATTCAGAGATAAATTAGTCGAGCTGTACAATAATATTACTAGTAAGAAAATTGTAGCAATTTGTGGAGATTTCAATATTGACTTACTGAATCCTCATCAACAAAATGTAGTTACAGAGTTCATGAACTCTATGTACAGCATGAGTCTATATCCCACAATAACACATCCCAGTAGAATCACAGTTCACTCTGCTACACTTATTTTTTTTTTTTTTTTTTTTTTTAGTTACTTATTTGTACCCGTAGGTAGATTTGGTTTGCAGTCTGGTGACAAGCCACCGGCTGCCGGTCGCTGCGTGCGCGAGCGCCCTAAACCTACATGTTTTTTGGTATGCGGGAGGAAACCGGAGAAATCCCGGAGTAAACCCACGCAACACGGGGAGAACATGCAAACTCCACACAGCTCACTGTTGGTCGGGGGCTGGGATCGAACCCACGATCTCATGATCCCCGCGATCCCCCGGCCGAGGGTAAAACTGTGCTGCCACAGTGCTAAACCACTGCGCCACCGTGCAGCCCATTATTGACAACCTGTTTGTCAATGTTTTCGATAAGAAAATAGAAAGTGGATTATTGATAAATGATATAAGTGACCACTTGCCAACCTTTGCACTTATCCATGGCCACACGGGGCCCAACGCAGAAAAAACTTCAAAATCGTTC
Source organism: Pholidichthys leucotaenia (assembly GCA_020510985.1). Taxonomy (NCBI): domain Eukaryota; kingdom Metazoa; phylum Chordata; class Actinopteri; order Cichliformes; family Pholidichthyidae; genus Pholidichthys; species Pholidichthys leucotaenia. The sequence goes on along the minus strand of CM035850.1, from coordinate 103,191,433 downwards.
AGACACAAATCACCAAATGCAATCAGTTCTCTTCAAGAGGACTTGCTGAAGCAAGACTGGACAGAAGTCTATGTATCAGATGTAAATGAAGCCTATGACACATTTATAAATATTGTAACCACTCTTTATGAAAAAAACTGCCCATTAGTAATAAAAAAGCTTAAACACAAATTTGCTAACAAGCCATGGTTAACCAAAGGACTGCAAAAGGCGTGTAAAAAGAAAAATTTATTATATAAAGCTTTCCTAAAGAAAAGCACAAAAGAAGCAGAGCAGCGGTATAAAACATACAAAAATAAGTTAACATATACTGTATAATAAGATGTAGTAAAAGAGACTATTACAGTAAAGAACTGGAGAAAAACAGAGACAATATTAAAAATACATGGACAATACTCAACAGTATCCTTGGAAATAAAAGCAGAAATACAAGCTACCCAACTAACATTCCAAAAAATAATAAAACGACTCAGGGTGTGAATATTGCTTCACCTGCAGATGAATTTAATAATTTTTTTGTTAACATTGGACCTAAACTGGCCCGAGAAATACCCACTACGGTGCCAACAGGTGATACAATATGCAATAACACTGCTGTAAAAGACTCCATCTTCATAAAGAACACAGACGAAAGAGAGGTCATTGAAATTGTTAAATCGTTCAAAAGTAAAACATCTACTGACTGTGATGGTATTGACATGCTATTAGTCAAAACTGTTTTCGAATGCATAGTAAAACCACTGACGTATATCTGCAACCTGTCTCTCCAATCAGGTATATTTCCCAATGCAATGAAAATAGCTAAAGTAATTCCGATATACAAGACGGGCGACAGAGGGGAACTCTCAAACTATAGACCAATTTCACTATTACCGCAATTTTCCAAGATACTTGAAAAAATATTCTATGAGAGAATTGACAACTTCATACTGAAGAATGATTTATTATGTGAGCAGCAATATGGGTTCAGACACAAGAGGACAACTGCATATGCCCTAATGGAATTTACAGAAAAAATATCAACAGCCATTGAAAATAAAGAGTATTCAGTTGGAGTATTCCTAGATCTTAAAAAAGCATTTGATACAGTAGATCATAATTTATTATTTAAGAAACTACAAAATTCTGGTATTAGAGGGGTAGCACTGTCCTGGTTAAGTAGTTACTTAAAGAATAGATATCAGTATGTATGTGTTAGCAACAAAAACTCAGAGTTGCTGAAGGTCACCTGTGGAGTCCCACAGGGTTCAGTTTTGGGACCATTATTATTCAATATGTATATAAACGATATATGTAAAGTTTCAGAAAAAATGGACTTAATATTGTTTGCCGATGACACTAATCTGCTATGCAGTGGAAACAATTTGGAACAACTTATGGATACACTCGGGAAGGAATTAGAAAAGCTTAAACTGTGGTTTGATTCAAACAAATTAACGCTCAATTTAAGTAAGACAAAATTTATAGTCTTTAACAACCATCACAACAATCCAGTACCCAAACTCAGTGTAAATGGTGTAGAGATTGAAAGGGTATCTGAAACTAAATTCCTTGGAGTAATAATTGATAACAAACTGTGTTGGAAGTCACATATTAATTATATTAAAGGTAAAGTTTCCAAATCAATTGCAATATTACACAGAGTGAAATATTTGCTGAATCAACCCACACTATACACCTTGTATCATTCATTAATACTCCCATACATGACATATTGTAATGAAGTATGGGGAAATACATACAAAACAAACATATATCCACTCTTTATGCTTCAAAAGAGAGCTATTAGAATAATAAACAAAGCAGCTTACAGGGAACCAACAAACCCACTTTTTCTTAAACAAAAAACTCTCAAGTTGAAAGATCTGGTTGACTTTAAAACCGCAATAATAATGTTCAAAGTGAAGAATTTATCACTGCCCGCAAATATCCAAAAGTTGTTCCAAACAAGGGAGAAACGATATCACTTCAGAGGAATATGTATATTTCAAAAGCCTACAGTGAGAACAACCACCAAGCAACACTGTATTTCAGTGCAAGGAGTCAGATTATGGAACGATTATGGACCTGAATTAAAATCATGTACAACGCTTGGACAATTTAAACAAAAACTAAAGGAAGAAATACTCCAAACATATTTGCAAGACGACATGTAAACTCACATAAGGATTGACATATCCAGCCTGTGTTGTGTTGTAGCTTTTTTTTTTTTTTTTTTCTCTCTGTGACATTCTGTCTTAGATTTGTCTTGAATAGTAACCGCTCAACTTAGCTTAGCTTAGTTTTCCTTTTTTTCTCTCAGTCACACTTTGTCTTAGCTTTGTTCTAAATTGTAATCACTCTTGTCTTGTTTAATCTTTTTTTCCTTTTGAATTCTTGGATGGAATATGGGTGGGCAATATAAGCTGCGGCTTCAGCCATCACCCATTTCGGATAACTCACGTGGAATTGTTTAGTAGAAGGAGTCTTTGTCTAATTTGACCTTGTTGTTATATTATACAGTTTCTTTTAACCTGTACTGTATTATCCGAAATAAAATTCATTCATTCATTCATTCATTCATTCATTCAAGGACAGTCAAGAACTGATCTTTTACCCCAGGCCACAACTGAACTCGCCATTCCTTTGTTAAAACCAGTCTACAGAATTCACCCTAATGCATTTCCTGCTTTGACTTTTATTGCCCCCATAAACATGGAGACATGGAACAGGCCCAAGGAGCCCCTCATCACCACACAGATCCACAGCTCAGTTAATTTCCTTAAACTCTGGGACATGCAGATCTAACCAGTGCAGCTTTTCACCACATCTGTGTTAACTTAATTCTAAACCTTCTCTTCTTTTCCAGGACCATGAAAAGAATGGACTCTGATGTTTTAATGTGGAAAATCAATAATATGTTTGAAATGTATTAATCTGTGATTTTATATATATGCATGTTAAAAATGTTTAAATGAATGTTTATTCCTGCATGTTAAGCACTGCTTGTAAGTTACATTAATCACTAAGGTTAGCTTAGTTTATACATAAGGTGTGGTCTATATTAATCATATATTCCATAACCAACATATGTTTAAGCATGTGAGAATGTTTGGTGATTACATATGTAAGGCGACTTCACACCTCAGAACAGGACAAAGAGTCTCAACCGCCAGTGAAGATCAAAGAGCATCCAAGGCACTGCGGTGGAGACCGGATGGGTTGCCCTGACCCCCCAGGGCCAGGCGGAGGAGTACGAAGACAATGGGGGGATTAAGATAATGAGGGATGTCAGCTTTTGATATGCATGTCTTTTGTTATGTGCGAGTATAAGTTCGTAGAGCCGAAGGTGTTCGCTCTATTTCCTTCTTCTGCTTCTGCACCTAGATGAGACTTGTTAGAGGAGCTGATAATAAACTTTGGTTTATATATCACATCGCCTCGTTCTTTCAAGCTCTTCTACATAAGGGTATAAAAGCAAATGCCAGTACTGTATTGAGATTTGCCTCTAAAATCATGTGACTCCAGCAGCCAGTCTCTGCATGACAACAGTTCTGTGTTTGCTCCAGAAAAAACTGTTGGTTTATTGGACTAAAATTCATCGAGCCCGCCCCCGAAGGAAGCTTATTGGCTGGAGTTCCTGTCAATCTGGAAGCGTGCGAAAACTCTTCTGAAGTTATTAAAGGAAGCAACACACTCGCTTCCCCTCTCTTCGCCCCTTTTCCTTTCTCTTTCCCTCTCTCTTTGTCTTTTTGTCTACACAGCAGAGAACTCTTCGGGAGAACAAAAGACTGCCTGAACAAAGGGATTTCTCCCACATCTTTCTTTTCAACGATCACAGAGCAGATAACTTGTAACTTTCTGTAACTATGTATTTTAATGTTTTTCTTTTCTCTTAAATGCCTAGGAATTCTTCCCTTTTGAGCTCAAAATTCTAATCCGGAGTTAAACTCCAATCCTATATGCTATCACTTTTATCCTTGTTAAACTTTCTGTAGAACCACCATTTTTAATTTTAATGTAAGTTTTAAACTTGACTTTATTTTTATAATATTTTTAGTGACCAATCCCACACCAGAAGTTCTTTTATCTAAAGTCCGAAACTCTTTTGATTTGAGATCGGATTAGATATATTTAATTATTGTCGAAGTCCTCTGAGAAAACGCAGCTCCCACCACGATCACACGCAGCTGATGAAATCATCGTGCCTCTGCTGGATATACCGATCTCATCCATCGTCAAAGAATATTTGCTGGACAAAAATCGAAAGCTTCATGAGGACGATGAAAGAACGCAACTTCAAATCTTCAAGAAAGCACGTGAGCTGCACTTTTCTTTATCCATCTGCTGAATCAAACGTCTGAGGGTCGATAATAATTTGATATCTAATCAGATGCAAATTAAGAAGCCATTAACATAACTCCTCTTTTCATTAAAATTCCGTTTTTATTTTCTTAAGATTAATCCAGAACTTTTCATACAATTAGCAAAACTTTCTCCATAAATTTACGTTATTTCCATAATCTGTCAACTCAAACTGACCGAAATTCGTTTCTCAGTTTAACCCTGGTTCCGGAAATATTGACATTGTTAATCTATCATTTACAAGATTAATTTTATGATTAATGAAATTACTGCAATGTCTGTTAATCATTTCGTTTAATAAATATGTGAAAATACTCAGTTATTGGACAGTTGTTCAGTTATTGGACTTCTGTGCTAACCACAGTCTGTGCTAACCACAGTCTGTCCATAACGAACACCATGTTCAAGCATAAGGGTGTCCATATGTGCACCTGGCACCAGGACACCCTAGGTCGCAGGTCGATGATCGATTTTGTTATCGTATCATCAGACCTGCGACCGTATGTCTTGGACACCCGAGTAAAGAGAGGTGCAGAGCTGTCAACTGATCACCACCTGGTGGTGAGTTGGATCCGATGGCAGGGGAGGAAGCCATTCAGACCTGGTAGACCCAAACGTATAGTGAGGGTGTGCTGGGAGCGTCTGGCTGAGGCCCCTGTCCGAGAGGTCTTCAACTCCCACCTCCGGAAGAACTTCAACCACATTCCGAAGGAGTCTGGAGACAGGGAGTCTGAATGGGCCATGTTCTCCACCTCTGTTGTTGAAGCGGCGGCCCAGAGCTGCGGCCGCAAGGTGGTCGGTGCATCTCGTGGTGGCAACCCCCGAACCAAGTGGTGGACACCAGTGGTGAGGGGGGCCATTAAGCTGAAGAAGGAGTCCTATCAAGCTTGGTTGGCTTGTGGGACTCCCGAAGCAGCTGAGGTGTACCGGCAGGCCAAGCGGAGTGCAGCTCGGGTGGTTGCTGAAGCAAAAACGCGGGTATGGGAGGAGTTCGGTGAGGCCATGGAACAAGACTTTCGGTCGGCTTCAAAGAGATTCTGGCAAACTGTTTGGCGGCTCAGGAGGGGAAAGCAGCTCCCCGTCCACACTGTGTATGGTGCGGATGGGACACTGTTGACTTCAACTGGGGATATCGTCGGGCGGTGGAAGGAATACTTCGAGGATCTCCTCAATCCCACTGATACGCCTTCCACAGAGGAAGCAGGGTTTGGGGACGAGGGGGATGACTCGCCTATCACAGGGGCTGAGGTCACCAAGGTGGTTAAAAATCTCCTTGGTGGCTGGGCGCCGGGGGTGGACGAGATTCGCCCTGAGTACCTCAAGGCCCTGGATGTTGTTGGGTTGTCATGGTTGACACGCCTCTGCAACATTGCGTGGAGGTCGGGGGCAGTGCCTTTGGCATGGCAAACCGGGGTGGTGGGTCCTCTCTTCAAAAAAGGGGACCGGATGGTGTGCTCCAACTTTAGAGGGATCACACTCCTCAGCCTCCCTGGGAAGGTCTATGCCAAGGTACTGGAGAGGAGAGTCCGGCCGTTGGTCAAACCTTGGATTCAGGAGGAGCAATGTGGTTTTCGTCCTGGTCGTGGCACATCGGACCAGCTCTTTACCCTCTCGAGAATTCTTGAGGGTTCGTGGGAGTTTGCCCAACCAGTTTACATGTGTTTTGTGGACTTGGAGAAGGCATTTGACAGCGTCCCTCGTGGATTTTTGTGGGGGGTGCTTCGGGAGTATGGGGTATCGGGCTTGTTGTTACAAGCTATTCGGTCTCTGTACGACCGTTGTGAGAGTTTGGTTCGTATTGCCAACACTCGGTCGGAGTCATTCCCAGTGAGAGTTGGACTCCGCCAGGGCTGCCCTTTGTCACCGATCCTGTTCATAATTTTTATGGACAGGATTTCTAGGCGCAGCCAGGGAATGGAGGGTGTCATGCTTGGTGACCACAGGATCTCATCTCTGTTGTTTGCAGATGATGTTGTCCTGTTGGCTTCATCCAGCAATGACCTACAGCTCTTGCTGGGACGGTTTGCCGCTGAGTGTGAAGCGGCTGGGATGAGAATCAGCACCTCCAAGTCCGAGTCCATGATCCTCAGCCGGAAAAAGGTGGATTGTCCTCTCCGGGTTGGGGACAGGCTCCTGCCCCAAGTGGAGGAGTTTAAGTATCTTGGGGTCTTGTTCATGAGTGAGGGGAAAATGGAGCGAGAGATCGACAGACGGATTGGAGCAGCATCTGCAGTGATGCGGACATTGTACCGATCTGTTGTGGTGAAGAGGGAGCTTAGTTCTAAGGCAAAGCTGTCGATTTACCAGTCAATCTACGTTCCTACTCTCACCTATGGTCACGAGCTTTGGGTAATGACCGAAAGAACGAGATCGCGGATACAAGCAGCTGAAATGAGCTTTCTCCGTAGGATTGCTGGACTCATCCTCAGAGATAGGGTGAGGAGCTCAGTCATCCGGGAGAGGCTCAGAGTAGAACCGCTGCTCCTCCACATTGAAAGGAGTCAGTTGAGGTGGTATGGGCATCTGATTAGGATGCCTCCTGGACGCCTCCCACTTGAGGTGTTTCAGGTACGTCCCACTGGGAGGAGACCCTGGGGCAGACCCAGGACTCGGTGGAGAGACTATGTCTCCCAGCTGGTCTGGGAACGCCTTGGTATCCCCTCTGAAGAGCTGGAGCAGGTGGCTGGGGAGAGGGAAGTCTGGGCTTCTCTGCTTGAACTGCTGCCTCCGCGACCCGGACCTCCGGAAAAGCGGTAGAAAATGGATGGATGGATGGATGGAAATATGTGAAAATGAGAGAAGTTGTTGAGAATTTATTCCATTCTGAGTCTGGTTCAAGCCCCCAGTATCGAATTCACAAAAATTTTGAGACTGATTATTAATTAATTTATTGAGTGATTAAACAGGTATAAAGTGAAATTAAAGATTAAATTGCTTCTTAGAGATAGAAGCTGGTGCCCCACAAGTGTTATTAACTTTTCTGGTGTATATGAAATGAGATTTTATGTCAGATTCCAATACATCAATATAAATTAAATAATTTTTATACCTGATCATAATTATTAAATCATATACTCCTACAACTGCTTGGTAAGGCCTAACCCAGCCCTATTCAATTAGCGGCCCACGAGCTACATGAGGCCCAGAAGCAACCTGCGAGTGGTCTGTGGGCCCAGGCCACACCAAGCAAATATAAATTCATGAAAAAAATATGAAGGTATGACAGTCCACAAGTGCACACATGAACAACGCGTGTGACCATCATCTGCACAGAGTTCAGAAGCACCCCGCCCACGTGGCCATTCCAGTCGACAGGCAGAGTGTCTCGCTAGCATCACTGTCGAAGAGAAGCATGAGCTTATTAAAGTACTTTAAACACGGAAAAAAGCAGAAGAGATATGTAAGCAGTGGAGGTATTTGTGGTGGGTTTAACCCGCTGGTAAGGGGAACTTTAATCTGTCAACAGCCTTCAGATAAACTAAACATGCCAAAATTTGGATTTCAAAGTAAGGGAGGTTTTTCCTGCTGTCTGGTTGGTGAGGAGAGTTCTAAAAAACTATAAATATATAGAAATATTATAACAGAAATAACTGCATCTTTGGTAATTTAAGTTAATTTATTTCATTAAAATAATTTTATTAATATTTTTTTCTTTAAAATCAGAGTTAAATTATTGTTCTGTTCTGGCTCTGCGAAATTATAGTCAAAAGTGTAAATTGTATAAGGAAAAAAAGTCAAAATTTTACCACAATCTGTTTCAAATTTATATATAAAAAAAAAAAACTAATTTCCCCCTCATGGATCATCACCTTATCGTGGTGGGGGGGTTTGCATGCCCCAGTGATCCCAGGAGCTATCTCGTCCGGGGCAGTTTGCCTCTGATAGAGTCACCCAAGACAAAATGGTCCTGGGTGAAGGGCCAGACTAAGAACGATCCAACAGACTCTCATAATAAATTCTAGATCAAGGATTCAGTGTACCCCACCCGGTATGGGGTTACCAGGGCCCCACACTGGAGCCAGGCCTGGGGGAGGGGCTCGAAGGCTAGCGTCTGGTGGCCGGGTTTCCACCCATGGGACCCGGCCAGGCTCAGCCCGAAGGAGTTACATGGGTCCGCCCTCCAGTGAGCTCACCACCTGCAGGAGGGATTATGGGGGTCCGGTGCTATGTGGATTAGGTGGCGGTCAAAGGCGGAGACCTTGGCAAACTGATCCCAAGCTTTCTAAACTGGCTTTTGGTACGTGGAATGTCACCTCTCTGGTGGGGAAGGAGCCTGAGCTGGTGTACGAGGTTGAGAGATACCGGCTAGATATAGTCTGCCTCACCTCAACACACAGCTCCGATTCCGGAACCAGTCTCCTGGAGCGGGGCTGGAGCTTGGCCTTTTCTGGAGTTGCCCCGGGCGAGAGGCGATGGGCAGGGGTGGGTATTCTTGTATCCCCCCACCTTGCTGCCTCTATATTGCAGTTTTCCCCGGTGGATGAAAGGGTTGCTTCCCTGCGCCTTCGGGTTGGGAAACGGGTCCTGACCATCATTTGTGCCTATGCACCAAATGATGTTTCAGAGTACCCACCCTTTTTGGAGTCTTTGACTAGGGTGCTGGAGGGTGCTCCTCTTGGAGACTCCATTGCCCTACTGAGGGACTTCAATGCGCACGTGGGCAACGACAGTGAAACCTGGAGGGAAGTGATTGGGACGAACGGCCTGCCCGATCTGAACCCGAGTGGTGTTCAGTTATTGGACTTCTGTGCTAACCACAGTTTGCCCATAATGAACACCATGCTCAAGCATAAGGGTGTCCATATGTGCACCTGGCACCAGGACACCCTAGGTCGCAGGTCGATGATCGATTTTGTTATCATGTCATCAGACCTACGACCGTATGTCTTGGACACTCGGGTAAAGAGAGGTGCAGAGCTGTCAACTGATCACCACCTGGTGGTGAGTTGGATCCGATGGCAGGGGAGGAAGCCATTCAGACCTGGTAGACCCAAATGTATAGTGAGGGTGTGCTAGGAACGTCTGGCTGAGGCCCCTGTCCGGGAGGTCTTCAACTCCCACCTCCGGAAGAACTTCAACCACATTCCAAGGGAGTCTGGAGACATGGAGTCTGAATGGTCCATGTTCTCTACCTCTGTTGTTGAAGCGGCGGCCCAGAGCTGCGGCCGCAAGGTGGTCGGTGCATCTCGTGGTGGCAACCCCCGAACCAAGGGGTGGACACCAGTGGTGAGGGGGTCCATTAAGCTGAAGAAGGAGTCCTATCAAGCTTGGTTGGCTTGTGGGGCTCCCGAAGCAGCTGAGGTGTACCGGCAGGCCAAGCGGAGTGCAGCTTGGGTGGTTGCTGAAGCAAAAACCCGGGTATGGGAGGAGTTCGGTGAGGCCATTGAACAAGACTTTCGGCCGGCCTCGAAGAGATTCTGGCAAACTGTCCGGCGGCTCAGGAGGGGAAAGCAGCTCCCTGTCCACACCGTGTATGGTGCGGATGGGGTGGTGTTGACTTCGACTGGGGATATCGTCGGGCGGTGGAAGGAATACTTCGAGGATCTCCTCAATCCCACTGATACACCTTCCACAGAGGAAGCAGTGTTTGTGGACGAGGGGGATGACTTGCCTATCACAGGGGCTGAGGTCGCCAAGGTGGTTAAAAATTTCCTTGGTGGCCGGGCCGTGGGGGTGGACGAGATTCGCCCTGAGTACCTCAAGGCCCTGGATGTTGTAGGGCTGTCATGGTTGTCACGCCTCTGCAACATTGCGTGGAGGTCGGGGGCAGTGCCTTTGGCATGGCAAAACGGGGTGGTGGTTCCTCTCTTCAAAAAAGGGGACCGGAGGGTGTGCTCCAACTTTAGAGGGATCACACTCCTCAGCCTCCCTGGGAAGGTCTATGCCAAGGTACTGGAGAGGAGAGTCCGGCCGTTGGTCGAACCTCGGATTCAGGAGGAGCAATGTGGTTTTTGTCCTGGCCGTGGCACATCGGACCAACTCTTTACCCTCTCGAGAATTCTCGAGGGTTCGTGGGAGTTTGCCCAACCAGTTTACATGTGTTTTGTGGACTTGGAGAAGGCATTTGACCACGTCCCTCGTGGTTTTTTGTGGGGGGTGCTTCAGGAGTAAGGGGTATCAGGCTTGTTGTTATGAGCTATTCGGTCTCTGTACTACCGTTGTGAGAGTTTGGTTCATATTGCCAACACTCGGTCGGACTCATTCCCAGTGAGAGTTGGACTCCCTCAGGGCTGCCCTTTGTCACCGATCCTGTTCATAATGTTTATGGACAGGATTTCTAGGCGCAGCCAGGGAATGGAGGGCGTCATGCTTGGTGACCACAGGATCTCATCTCTGTTGTTTGCAGATGATGTTGTCCTGTTGGCTTCATCCAGCAATGACCTACAGCTCTTGCTGGGACAGTTTGCCGGTGAGTGTGAAGCAGCTGAGATGAGAATCAGTACCTCCAAGTCTGAGTCCATGGTCCTCAGCCGGAAAAAGGTGGATTGTCCTCTCCGGGTTGGGGACAGGCTCCTGCCCCAAGTGGAGGAGTTTAAGTATCTTGGGGTCTTATTCACGAGTGAGGGGAGAATGGAGCGAGAGATTGACAGGCGGATCGGTGCAGCATCTGCAGTGATGCAGACGTTGTACTGGTCTGTTGTGGTGAAGAGGGAGCTGAGTTCTAAGGCAAAGCTGTCGATTTACCAGTCAATCTACGTTCCTACTCTCACCTATGGTCACGAGCTTTGGGTAATGACCGAAAGAACAAGATCGCGGATACAAGCGGCTGAAATGAGTTTTCTCCGTAGGATTGCTGGACTCACCCTCAGAGATAGGGTGAGGAGCTGAGTCATCCGGGAGAGGCTCAGAGTAGAACCGATGCTCCTCCACATTGAAAAGAGTCAGTTGAGGTGGTATGGGTATCTGATTAGGATGCCTCCTGGACGCCTCCCACTTGAGGTGTTTTGGGCACGTCCCACTGGGAGGAGACCCCGGGGCAGACCCAGGACTCGGTGGAGAGACTATGTCTCCCAGCTGGTCTGGGAACGCCTTGGTATCCTCTCTGAAGAGCTGGAGCAGGTGGCGGGGGAGAGGGAAGTCTGGGCTTCTCTGCTTGAACTGCTGCCTCCGCGACCCGGACCTCCGGAAAAGCGATAGAAGATAGAAGATGGATGGATGGAACCAACTAATTTTATCTTTAAAATATAGACAAAAATTACCCATAAAATAATCCACAGATTTATAATAAAGTCTCAAATGTACAAGAAAAGTCAATTTTACAAGAGGAAATTGCATATTTGAGGAAAATGGTTTCAAATTTAGATAAATTTACAGAGAAAAGTAGAAAACTATAAGAAAGTTGTTATAAATTTTGGAGAAAAACCTCAAACCTTCAAGACTGAAGTCACTACTCAAGTTTTTAAGTGGGTGCTTCTTGCATCCTTAAGGCTGCGTGTCCACCAAACGTCTTTTTCAACTGTGGGCGACTATTTTCTTTTCATTCTCTGTCGTCCAGCGTCTACAGTGCTGAGTGCCCTCGGCACTGAAATGCTCTCAGCAGTGGCCGCTTCTTGTCGTGGCTCTCAGGGTGCTCAGAGTTGAAAAAATTTCAACTTTTCAGACTGCAGCTGAGCTCGTCAATGTCAGATTGTTCTAAGCAGCCAATCAGAATAAGGAAGGGTGGGAGATAGGATGCTGGTACAGTCTGTACTCAGACTCCTGTTTTCCGTGTCATCATATTTTGCATCCAGAGCTGCTTCCAATGCTAGAATATGTTTCTGTCCATTGTTATTTAGAGACTGCTATTAAAAAAATAAATCGAAAGTCTGACCATCAGAAAAGTGGAAGTACTGAGCTGTGAGTGACAAGCTGTTGCTGCAATACAAGGACAGACTTTTTTTTTCCAGAGTGCAGTGCACAAATGCTGAAAAAAAGACATTTGGGTGGTCGTGTGACAAAAAATGCGTTTGGTTGACACGCAGTCTAACTCTACTAGAAATTTTTGGTTGTCTGATATGTGCGTGTAATGGAATGTGTAGTTATAAACACATGTGGTGATTAAAACAAAACAAATCACAAAGGTGGATGTGTAATGTTTGTTAATGTTATCAATCTTTTCTTGGGGGGGGGGGAGTTGTGCACTGAAGTGTCTGACAGTTCATTTTTTATTCAGCTACGTAAATGCGCTTTGTGATGTGCCAAGGTCAGTTTGTGATGTTGAATTATTGTGACTTTTATTATGAAGTGTGGTGTAGTGGCGGTCACTTCCACTTCCGCCACTGCACCGCTCTATAAATACCAGGGGTATCCATTTTACAGCCTCTTTGCCGATGCCCCTGCCTGGTGGTTGTATTGTGTGTGATCAACTATAATAAAGCTGAGTTCAACTGTACACCTGGTCTTGTCATTACAAAGGTAATTCCAGACATAACATTTTGGCGACGAGAATAAACATGGAGGCATGTATTTCTCCACTTTGGCCCTTCCTGGAGCTCCCAGGCGAGTCGCCTGTGCTCTGGCCAAGGTGGTTTGCCACCTTTCAAAACTACACTGTGACGTTCAACCTGGGCAAGCTAGATAAGTTGAGAGCACGTACGCTTCGGGTGCATAATTTGGGGGTTGAGGGCCAGCGGATCCTGAGCACACTCGGGGCTTCGGACTCATATGAGGACATGGTCCAATTGCTAGCATGCCATTTTAGCTCACCAGACAATGTCTGTCCAGAGGATTAGGTTTCGGCAGCAACACCAATGGGTGGTTGAGCCTATCCACCAGTTTGTTGCTGACCTGAGGAAACTAGCTAGTGAGTATCGCTTTGGGCCACTGGAGGAAGAGAACACACAAACAGCACCGCTATACGAGCGAAGCTGCTAACAGCACCGGGTGACTTAACGCTAGCCAGAGCTGTCGAGTTAGCTCTCCAATTGGAGGCCACGGACATTTAGGCTCTAAGCTAAATGGGAGCCAATCACAGTGGCAGTTGGAGCCTCCCACCGTGGCACTAGTAGCGGACCCAGACAGCGAGGATAGCATGGACAACGACGCTATGGAAACCAATGCTACCAGCCGTAGGTCTGCCCCAGGAAACCCTTGTGTATGGGTTGTGGGTCCGCGAAGCACCGATTCAAGGCCATGGACTGCCTGGCTAGAGGGAAGCGCTGTGGCAAGTGTGGATGCTTGAACCATTATGCCAGGGTGTGCTGTATGTCTGAGCCGGAGAGCCCATGGAGAAAATCAACCCCACCCGCCCTGGCAACTGTCCATGCAGTGTCCCCGAATACCAACGGGTACACGTTCTGCAAAGTGACGCTGGATAGTGAGGAGGTACCACTGCTTATCAACACGGGGGCGGACGACCCCACACAGTGTAGCACCTGCTGTGTTGCAACCAGTTCTATAATAAAGCACAGTTCCAGTGCAACCTCTCATCCGTCTCCTTTTGTGCCAGGTTTGTGGACGTAATGCTGTCTTACTCATATGTCTAGGATATGGGGAAGGGTGGCATGACGGCAGCCTTATCTTACGAAGAAAAACATCCAAGCCTAGCTACATTTTGCAAAAATGCATTTGAAATCTCCCAAACGCATGTGGGAAAATGTGCTATGGTCCGATGAAACCCAGGTTGAACTTTTTGGCCATAATTTCAAAAGGAATATTTGGCGCAAACACAACACTGCTCATCACCAAAAGAACACCATACCTACAGTGAAGCATGGTGGTGGCAGCATCATGCTTTGGGGCTGTTTTTCTTCAGCTGGAACTGGGGCCTTAGTCAAGCTGAAGGAATTATGAACGGTTCTAAAACCTTCAGGCTTCTGCTAGAAAGCTGAAGGTGAAGAGGAACTTCATCTTTTAGCATGACAATGACTCAAATCACACATCCAAATCAACAAAAGAATGGCTTCATCAGAAGAAGATTAAGGTTTTGGAATGTCCCAGCCAAAGTCCAGACCTGAATCTGATGAAACATCTGTGGAGTGATTTGAAGAGCACTGTGCACAGGAGATGCCCTCACAATTAAACAGATTTGGTGTCACAATCTGTGCAACGGGGGATTTCACTGTGCTCTGTTTCTTTGCTTTTTGTTTTTCCTTACTTATATAATATATTCTGAGGTCTTGGCCTGTAAAGTTATTTCTAGTTTGTTTTCACATATTCTGTATTGCTTCGTTGTATGATTTATTTTTCCTGTTTACGTTTAGTGTAGTTTTGTTGTTATTTGCTTTCACTTTATTTTTGCCTGTGTCGTTTGGCTCATAGGTTTCTCCTACTTTTTCCCAGTTTTGTTTTTTGCATGCGGGGTTTATCATGTCTGTCATCCAAGATTTTTCAATCCTGGGTCTGAACGAAGCAGAGCGGTGGTGTGTGTGTGTCCTGGAGGATATTCTTTTGTAGGCTCCAGCCTTCCGTACTCCCGAGGAAGCCCGAGAGTGTCTGGAGGGTGCGGTGCAGGTACTCGAAGCATTCCCCAGCCTGTGGGACCACCTGGAGCTCACTCTTCTCCATATTTCTCCCACACCCTAAGAGTCATGGGCTGAGGGAATCCACTCAGATGTCCGTGCCTGCATCGACAAAGAGCAAGCACCCGCGGACACGGAAGCCTCCAGCCTCTCGCCGCTCTCTGGCGGCAGCTCCGCCTTGTAGCATCAACGTCTCCTCAAACCAATCCAGAAGATCACTTTCCTCCATTCTACAGGAATTTCACTTTTCTTCATTCTACAGGAATTTCACCTTTCTTTATTCTACAGGAATCTCACTTTTCTTCATATTAAAGCAACCCTCACCCAAGGCCTGACCAAGAATGCTGTGCCTTTCCCAGGACCCCAATGTAAACAGTTGCCTTTTGCAGAGATGGTAAGGATCAGAATTTGCTTTTAAAGGCTTAAATGGACCATAAAAACTCTAGAGTCCAGATCCCCAATGGGGACAATTCATGTGGATAGCATCCGCCCTACAGGAAACTAATGCTCTTAAAAGGTCATAAACTTCTTAACCAGACAGGTATATGGCCTCCCTTTCTTTTGACAGATACCAGAGACTTAAAGACCCCTTTCCAGATATCACAGACCTAAAGAAATTATCTAAAGCTCAACAGTACCGCCTAGTGGATATCTACGGAATATGTTTCATTGTGTAATCTGACTGTCAATTCTGACTAAAACATTAAGTTTCTTCTAGCTATCATCTCCCCAGGATCCTAAGGACACTGAAAACCATCCTTTTGATCACCGACCAGGGTTTACAGTAATTCATTAATCCTTGATTCAAATATGAGTGCATGCATTATAAACATGTATAAGAAATGTTTATGTTCATGAGTGTCAGTCAAACGAATGTTAATATTAGTAGTAATGGTATAAATGCATGATCACTGACTATTAGCCAAGTCACTTAATTTAGTTAAATCTTATATTGAGCACCTAATTTTATAAGAACTGAATGGGTATTAATTCTTGTCCGCTATCATTCCTGATCCCCGGCTTTCTCTCTCTTTCACAAGATAATGCCCTTTTCATTTGATTGGCTGCTCCTAAACAAAGAAATGTTTTCACATTGGACAAAGGCCCGTTCAAACTCCTCTTTATGAAAGCTGATTGGTCTGTCTTGCGACTGGCCCCTGTTTTATGACCCAATGGTGTGCTCAGTTAAAAATGTGCAGGAGCCGCCCCGCAGGCAAGTAGAGAAGCAGAATACAGAGAGATGATGAAGAATTTATGCATGTAGAGCAGAATACAGAAGGAAAGAAAGAATATATGTTAAAAGGAGAAGAAGAAGTTTAAGATTAAGATGAAAGAAGCAGAATAGAAATCTAGATTTAAGAGGAAAGTTTTTGTTTCACTCCTTCGAAGTTCCTTGCAGTTTCTTTTTCTAATTGTTCAGTGAAATTTAAGAAACCTTTTTGTGTGAAGTTTGTCAAGTCCTGCGTTAGTTTTCCCATTTTTCTGGTTACTGAGGAGAAACCATCTTTTTCTTATGAGCTAGCTTAAAAAGAGTCAAACTCAATTTTTTTTTTCTTCACCTCAGAAGCCATTCTTATCCTAGTAAATGTTTTTCTTAGATTTTCTGACTTTTCACGCCGTTAAAGTGGACCTTTAATTTTCCTAATTTAAAGTGAACAGAGACTGTGTTTTTGGACTTTCTTTCCAGCCTCATACCCGCCTGACTGAGAAGTTTTCCTTCAGTTTTTTTGGTCTATCCAACGGCCAGAGACCTCACAAATTCGGACTTGTTGCCTAAGGACTCTTCACGCCGCTCTGAGACAGCTTTGCACTGCTGCTGTTCGCTGTCCGTCTACGTGAGCCCCCCCCCCCCCCCAGCTGAGTTTGCACTTCTTACGGTTGGTTGTGAACATCAAGGAGCCTTGCAGTGGTCGCTCCATCTCTGGGTCCCAATGGTCAAACCCCAGCCGGCACTGACCCACTGAAAACGTGGACCTACAGTTGTTCATAAATGAGACTCCCGTTTTCCTATCTGCTGGGTTAAACGTGATGCCCTGAAAATCTAAATCACAAATAAACATAACCAGTATTTCATGGTACAATTAGTCTCTCATCCATAGGATAAAACTATAAACTGAAGGAAGACTCTTATTCATTTTTAAGTAACCTCCCTTCATTTTTGTACATTAATTCAGAAGTTCATTTTTAGATAATCAGCTTATGAATTTTCCCCATAAAATTGTATTCTGTTTTTGTTAGACATTTCAGCCTTCATTTACCATTGGAACATAAGTCTGGTTTCTCCTTGGTTCTTCAAAGGCTTAACGCTAGATTTTATGTTCAGGAATCCACTAACAGTTGATGTGAGATTAGACACCTGTTATCATTTGAATCTGTTTATCCATCATTTGAATGCCATATCACCTAACCTGAATGAGTTTAATAAAAGGGTGAAGACCGGTAGAGCAACATCAGAGCAACGTCACCAGTGTCTCCTCCTCTTGGGAGTGCCAGAGCAACGTCACCAGTGTCTCCTCCTCTTGGGAGTGCAGAGATAACTGCCTCCATCTCGTGGTCAGCTATAAGAGTTGCATTTCTTGCATGAATGCACACTCTGATTAAAGCAGAGCAAATCTATTAAGCTGATTTATAATCACACAGAGCTTCCAAATTAACTTCAAATCAATCCGAATTATCCGGAACAACCTAAATTTAAATCCAATTCAAAGTTTTATGCCAAGAGCAAAAGGAAAAAGCAACTTAGGAATTAGGAAACCACATTCAGCAATTAACACTTGAAAGCTTTAGCTTATTTACAGTCAGTGTGTTGCTTTTGATTCATGTTTCCTCCCCAGGACAAGAAAAATATTTAACCAACTCACTATTTCTCACCAAGATTTGAAATAAGTCAAAAGGTGAAAACTTTGATTAGTCTGTAAAACAATTTTCCTTTAAATCATCATTAACTTTAATCCTAAGGAAGCCTTAGTGACAATATGCAAAGACAATTCATCTGTTTCCTAATTTGTAAATATTAAAACATTTAAAGGCTTTAAATGAAGATAGGCTTTAACAAATAAAAACAAAGCAAATTCTAACTTTAAAACAAAGTGAAGACTTATAACTCTAAAGTCTTAAAGCATTTAACCTTTTCTATTTTTGTTGTTTTCCTTTTGTAAATAAAATCATTACTTTCAAGTGAGATTCAACACAAATTCACAACCTAAATGAAGACTATTCCAAAACTACACTTTGATAACTGAACTGAAAGAAATCAATCCACACAATTTTTTTGTTGTTGTTGTCTTGTGAAATACAAATCAAAATACAGTGTCAACAAATAAATTAAAACACAGTCCACATTTCTAAATAATTCCAAAACATTTACTTTCCTTCTTACAAGCCTGTAAGTTGAAACAAACTCCAAAAAGAAGCTTATCACTACCCTCACTGCAAAGCAACACTTCAGGTTAACTCTTAACTCACAGCTTTAGCTATAATCAACGAATCAATTTCAAGCTAAGTATTGCACAAACGGTCAAACATGTCAAGTCCACTTGACGAAATGAATGACCTTCAAGTAACATTAGAAGAGTTGGCTTCCGACCTTATACCCGGTTTCTCCAAACAAGTTCAGGATACTCCACCCAAAGATTTGAAGCAAATCACGAAAAAACTTTTGGATGAATGAACCCACCGAAAGCAAAGGAAATCCCCAGTGTGTTAGGAAAGTTTGCACTAGCATTAGTTGCAAGGCTAAAATGAGCTGAAACCCAAGTACTCTACGCCGAAAAGGAACTGGTGAAACAACAAACAACTATCCCCTCTCTCCAGGAAGAGAACAAATCACTTATGAAAAAGCAGGAACAAGCTCGCATAGAGCAAGAAGATACCCAAGCTACGCTTGATCAGATGTTGCTAAATTTGGAACAAGCGAAGCAAGAAAAGCAATGACTGGAAGACGACAATACCTCAATTGAGCAAGAAAATGAAGAATTGGGAGCCGCCCTGCTTCACAAAGAGAACCAACACAAGGAAATGTGAACTGCTCCTACAAGAAGCACAACAAGGCCTTCAGGACGTCAAAGAAGAGCTGGAAGACTATCGCAAATGAAGAGACCTGAGACCAGAAGCCATGAACAGGCCGGTTCCTTCGGAAAAGGGGGGCATCCCCTCATGGGACGGGGACCCCCCCCGGCGCACACTTACCTGACCCGTTTGGACCCGAACGGCAACGTGAAAGATATTTGCAAATCCCATCTGATGGAGACCTCAATAAGATCGCTCGCCACTTCACAAAATTTGACCCCTCAACCAGTGGGTCACCTGATACCAGGGCTTATTTGCAAGACATCGACTACTACTTGTGTAAAAACCCTGATGCTACGGTTAACGATCGCATTTATTTGATCAAGTTGATATCCAACAGGTCGGTATCAAAATTTGTAGATCGGCAACCATTTGATATCAAGATGAACCACCAGAAACTCTACGAAGCCATTGAAAAGGAGTTCTCCGACAACTACCTACAGTCAGGGCTAGCGACAACCCTAGCTGTGAAACAGGGTTGCTTAGAGCCTCCACAGGTATACTACCAGTGACTCCTGCGTGCATATTTCGGATCCCAAAACACACCCGAGATGGAAGAAGACCACAATTTCAAGGCTCTTTTCATTCAGAATCTCCATCCCACGGTCAGACACCACCTTGGAGTCATGGCTAACCCAAGGTCAAACTCGATAAACCAGCTAAGAGAGTTTGCACATTATGCATTCCAGAAACAGCAACAAAGCAATCAGAAGCATACCGAGCCTACCACGGTGTTTGCTGTCAACACCGCATCGGACACCCTGGACCTAGAGGGCAACCCAAGGCCAGCCCCTGTTCCAGCACCTCGGCCACAAATAAAACAACGGCAGTCTTCTAGCCAAGCTAAGTTAAGTCAGAACCCGACCAAATTTTCAACACCAAGCTCCAAGTCAACATCACCAAAACCTGACTACCGTTGGAGGTTAAGCCCACCAGGTAAGTCACGAAAATACGGTACGGATACCCGGGATGACAGATATCGATTTTGAGACTCGACAGGGAAGCAAGACCTCCCCCTGGTAAGTTTAGCTCCAAACCCTGGGAGAAGAAAGAGAAGCACATTTTCAGCCAAGAAGACCTGGAAACTCTCCAACGTATACTTGACAAACTGAAGAGGAAAAAAGAGGCAAAAGAGGACAAGAAGCCAGATGTCCTAGCCATAAATATCGTGACCACCCCAAACGATCCTTTGGGGTTGCCACAACTCTACCCTGAGGAGCCTCCTACTACAAAGGTGGAGGATACCGAAGACACAACCGAGCATCCTCCACCCGAAACTCCGCAGGGGCCTGAAAACGCAACGCCACCCAGTGCCATTTTGGTAGTCCAGCTACCTGGGAAACCTCACTCGCCCAAAACAGGTGACTCCTTAATCTGCGTTGAACCACCGGTCCAACAATTTCTGTGTGATTTGACCGAAAGGGGGGTTGCACGAAAATTTTTCCTTTCATTGACCCTGGAAGATGTGATGACGCATGAAGCCCTACTGGATACCGCAGCGGATATCACACTCATTTTGCAGGACCTTTTTGAACACCTATGTGTCGCTGCTAACCGCGTGCACAAAGACTTGAAACTATTACCTTGCTCCTTAGCTATTCAACCTTATGTACCCTCAAACACGACTGTGTCACACATGTCATTGATAAAGATCTCCATTGGGCCCATGACCTTGATCCATCCAGTCTATGTGGCCAATCTCAACTCAATTCCATTGCTGATAGGCAAGGATCTACTTAATCGCTTTGAGCTTCTGATAGACTTCAAGAATCTCAAAGTATGGGCTCAAGTTCGACAACCTCTCCCAACCACTCTACCTGAAGCAACCGGATTGCAGTGCTACACTCTTGACACCTTGGATGTTCCAGGAGTCAATCCACTTGCACTGCTGACCCAACAAAGTTTGACGGAAGGTGACCTTGGGGACCAGGTTGAAACAGGCACCCCTTCTCATGTCACCGCATCTGACAACCCAACCTTAAATGAACATAGTTCATTCCTTTGCACCCTAAAACCAGGGGCAGCCAATGAAGAGTATTGCCCCCAAGTGGTCAAAGGACTGGTTATCCAGAGCTCCCAAGTAGAAGATGTGGTACTGGCTCTCTGGACTGATAAGTCCGGCATCAGCCAGACACTTTTCAACTCTCTGCACGAGAAATACCCTGACCTTATGGTCATTAACAAGTCTTTTCGTTTCCCTGCTGGGACCAAATCAAACAAAACATTGGTCGCCTCAAGTATCTGCGCCCTCCACCTCCAGTGGAACCACAGACTGCTAATTCATCCTTTCTTGGTCGTTCCCGACCTGTCACATGCAGTCTACATCGGCAGTGATCTTATTGTGAGACTCGGAACCCAGGTCGATACCATAAACAATGTTTTATGGTCTCTCACCCCAGTCCGAGACGTTCACTCTACACCAGATCTCAACACTCTAAAGTCAGGCCAGACCATCCCTGAGGCCTGCCAGGTACTGAACACTCAACATTGTCTCATACCTGCTAATGTCACGTGCTACCCGGTCCAACTATGCATTCAGACCGGGCAGAAACTCATGCATCCACAAGCATTTTTTTCCAACCGGCTCCTTTGCTTGACAATTTAGGCTTAACTCTGGAGGCCACGCCCCTTTTAAGCCTAGAGTACAGAACCACCACATTGCTGGTAAACAATCCCATGGCAGAGGCTATCGTCTTGCCCAAGGCCACGTCTCTCGGCTGGCTCATCACCACTGATTTTCACGATTTCGAACTGACTGTTCCTGTGCTAGGCGGCCTCCCTGATTCTCTTTGGGCCAACTCTCTTGAACCTACAGTCATTTACACTAAGCCTTCTAAGGCCATCACTCTTGTGTCAATGCCAACCCCTGACAAAGAGTCAGTTGGACGGATTGACTTGACCAACAATGACCAAATGTTTGTCCAAATGCTTGTCCAAGCCACTGAACTCCTTCCATCGGTGTCCAATCAGCAGACCAATGACAGTCCCAGCGATG
Source organism: Pholidichthys leucotaenia (assembly GCA_020510985.1). Classification (NCBI taxonomy): domain Eukaryota; kingdom Metazoa; phylum Chordata; class Actinopteri; order Cichliformes; family Pholidichthyidae; genus Pholidichthys; species Pholidichthys leucotaenia. Next base: position 103,169,587 of record CM035850.1, on the reverse strand, counting down.
CGCCACCGAAATCGGGCCTCACTATCGCTGAAGAGATTGCATAGGTGGTAGCTGATGCTGATGCCCTAACCTCTGACGAAGAACGTGAAAAACTTCACCAGTTTCTTTTTAAGTATGAACAATCCTTCTCCAAAGACTCCTTGGACTGTGGACTAACGACAATCCACTCAGTACGCATTCCTACACCACCTGACGCTCCTCCCACCTACGTCAGGCAGTACAAGATTTCCTTGGCCTCGTACAGCCCAGTACAAAAAATAATCGATGACCTACTGGACCATGGCATAATCAGGCCATGCAACAGTACCTACTCAGCTCCCTTATGGCCTGTCCTAAAGCCCAATGGTAAGCGGCGACTGACCATTGATTACAGGAAATTGAACACTCAAGTTCCTCTCTCTAGGTGGCCTATGACTCAACTGGAGCAAGAACTCCCTAGAGTCAAAGATGCCAAATACTTCTCAACACTGGACATTGCTTCTGGTTTCTGGACTATTCCTGTCCAAGCTGAAGACGAACACAAACTGGCCTTCACGTTCACGAATCGCCAATATACAGTCACTCGATGGCCTTCGGTTATGCCAACTCTTCTGCAGAGTTCATCATTTTCTTGAACAAAGCATGTCCAGATGCCCAAGACAGAGGTAACCTCATCTATGTTGATGACATTCTCATTCGGAGTCCAACTCTGGACACCCACCTGACTGAAATTGACCATGTCCTTGGCCAGCTCATGTGAGCAGGAGCCAAAATTTCTCTTTCCAAGTGCCAATGGTGCAAAACCAAAGTCAACTATGTTGGTCTCTTGGTAGGATCAAAAGGGGTCCTACCACAAACAGCATGAATTCAAGGTGTCTTAAACATCAAGATCCCTACCAACATCTCCGAACCCCGGAGCTTCCTAGGGGTATGCAACTACTCACGTCAGTTCATTGAGGATTATGCAGACTTGGCAAAACCCCTTACAGACCTCCTACGAAAGGACACCCCTTTCATCTGGTCTGAGGCTCAAGAACAGGCTATGCTAGCGTTGAAGCAAAAGTTATGCACAGCACCATGTCTGGCCTATCTCAACTGCGACCAGCCATTCTTCCTACAAGTGGGGTTCTCTGCCAACTGCTTAAGTGCTGGATTATACCAAATCTACGACCATGACAAACGAGTCGTGGCCTATGCCAGCAAAACCCTCTCCGGTCCGGAATTGAAGTACTCGGACTGCGAAAAAGCCCTTCTGGCCACTGTATGGGCAGTCAAACATTCTCCAACTATGTGGGAGGCCAGAGAATCACAGTTGAGACTCACCACCAACCAGTGGTCTTCCTTAACAGTCAAGGCATCAGAGAAGGTGTTGTAACAAATGCCAGAATAGCCTCCTGGTTGATGGCTCTACAAAGCTTTGACGTGGAGGTCTGTAGTAGTAGATTAGTTTATTTGACAGGGACAGTGCAATAAACATAGACAATTAATCAAAGACAATCAATCTGATGTGTTGCACATAGAGTGTATAGCTATTAGCTAACAAGCAAAGCTTAGCAACAGTGTGTGAAAACCTTGTGAAGACTTACAGAAAATGTTTGACTTCTGTCATTGCCAACAAAAGGTATATAACAAAGTATTGAGATGAACTTTTGTTATTGACCAAATACTTATTTTCCACCATAATTTGCAAATAAATTCTTTAAAAATCCTTAAATGTGATTTTCTGGATTTTTTTTTCTTCTCATTTTGTCTCTCATAGTTGAGGTATACCTATGATGAAAATTGGAGACCTCTCTCATCTTTTAAGTGGGAGAACTTGCACAATTGGTGGCTGACTAAATACTTTTTTGCCCCACTGTATAAGAAATGTGTATGTTCATGAGTCAAACAAATGTTAATACAGTTTATTTATTTAGCGAATGCAAAGTCCTTAAGCCAAGCAGTTGCCTCCTGGTTTGCTGTATGGAGGGTGTGTAATCCTCCTTCCAGTCTTTGGAGCGGGCAAGCCTCTATGATGTGTTCCATTGTTTGCTCCTCTCCACATGCGCACAGTGGGCTAGGGCTACTGCCCCATCTGTAAAGGCTGGCCAAGCAGGGGCCATGTCCAGTCCTGAAGCGATTGAGTGTAGACCACTGTCTCCTTGGGAGGTTGGTGCCCGGGACCTGTTGGTTGGGGTTTATCACCAGCTGTTTGTTTGGGACCTCCTTGGTCTCCCATTCCTCTTGCCAAGCTGTCTGGATGGTAAAGTCAGCTGGGGGAGGGTTTTTCCAAATCGGCCGTCTGGATGAAAGTCGGGCAGTGGGTGGAGTGTAGATATCTGCATGGATTGGTAAGTGAGGAGAATCTTTAACTTTTTGGAGCATCCTTTGCTCCGCGATAATACAGTGATCCCTCACTTATCGCGGTTAATGGGGTCCAGAACCGACCGCGAAAAGTGAAAAACCGCGAAGTAGCGTCACCCCTAATGACGTCACCCATAAATAATACGTACGTTCATTCTCTCACTCTCTCTCTCAGATGATACATGTGTGTGTGTGTGTGTGTGTGTGTAAGTGTACATACATACGTAGATGTAAATAAAGTGTACATAAATATGTTTTTAGAACTCTTTTATTCTTATAACATGATACGTAACTCAAGACGAAGATGATTTACTGCACAGGTTAATGAGAGCTTTACTGCCCCTCAGGTGACACCTCATCGTGAGGTGCTAGAGGCGCAGCATCGTCGAGGGCAGTTTCGATAGAGCTGGAGAAGCTGCAGGAGGCGGCGTAGTGGCTCGACGGGAAGACTATTTCGCACAAAATGGCACAAGAGAACAGCAAAAAGTTCCACGCGGCGAGACTAAGCAACACGAGCGATAAAGAGCAATGAATGCGGTCTTCCTTCACTGCATGGGCGTTCGGCAGGGAGAGAAGGTGGGTGAAACGTCTCGGCCAATCAGCTTGCGGGGTGAAACGTCTCGGCCAATCAGCTTGCGAGATTTCCGAGCCAAGCCAACACGAGAACAGCGAACAGAGAGGTGGATTTTTGAGTTGTGCGGGCTCTCCATGTTGATACCTGATGTTCTAATGTAGTCTACCTGCCTTCTGCTAACGCCCGCCCATTATTTCTCAATTTTGAATTTTTGATGAATATTTTTGAAAAATCTGCGATGCACTGAGGGCGCGAAAGGTGAAGCGCGAAGTAGCGAGGGATCACTGTATTAGTAGTAATGGTGTAAATGCATGATCACTGAATATTAGCCAAGTCACTTAATTTAGTTAAATCTTATATTGAGCACCTAATTTTATAAGAACTGAATGGGTATTAATTCTTGTCCACTATCATTCCTGATCCCCGGCTTTCTCTCTCTTTCACGAGATAATGCCCTTTTCATTTGATTGGTTGCTCCCAAACAAAGAAATGTTTTTACATTGGACAAAGGCCCGTTCAAACTCCTCTTTATGAAAGCTGATTGGTCTGTCTTGCGACCGGCCCTTGTTTTATGACCCAATGGCACGCTCAGTTAAAAATGCGCAGGAGCTGCCCCGCAGGCAAGTAGAGAAGCAGAATACAGAAAGAGAGATGATGAAGAATTTATGCATGTAGAGCAGAATACAGAAGGAAAGAAAGAATATATGTTAGGAGAAGAAGAAGTTTAAGATTAAGATGAAAGAAGTGGAATAGAAATCTAGATTTAAGAGGAAAGTTTTTGTTTCACTCCTTTGAAGTTCCTTGCAGTTTCTTTGTCTAATTGTTCAGTGAAATTTAAGAAAACTTTTTGTGTCAAGTTTGTCAAGTCCTGCGTTTCTTTTCTCATTTTTTCTGGTTACTGAGGAGAAACCATCTTTTTCTTACGAGATTGCTTAAAAAGAGTCAAACTCTCAGTTTTTTTTTCTTCACCTCAGAAGCCATTCTTGTCCTAGTAAATGTTTTTCTTAGATTTTCTGACTTTTCACACCGTTAAAGTGGACCTTTAATTTTCCTAATTTAAAGTGAACAGAGAGTGTGTTTTTGGACTTTCTTTCCGGCCTCATACCCGCCTGACTGAGAAGTTTTTCTTCAGTTTTTTTGGTCTATCCTGCGGCCAGAGACCTCACAAATTCAGACTTGTTGCCTAAGGACTCTTCACGCTGCTCTGAGACAGCTCTCCACTGTTGCTTTTCGCTGTCCGTCTATGTGACCCCCCCCCCCCCGCCCGCCTGAGTTTGCACTTCTTACGGTTGGCTGTGAACATCAAGGAGCCTTGCAGTGGTTGCTCCATCTCTGGGTCCCAATGGTCAAACCCCAGCCGGCACTGACCCACTGAAAACGTGGACCTACAGCTGTTTGTAAGTGAGACTCCCATTTTCCTATCTGCTGGGTTAAACGTGATGCCCTGAAAATCTAAATTACAAATAAACATAACCAGTATTTCATGGTACAATTAGTCTCTCAGCCATAGGATAAAACTATAAACTGAAGGAAGCCTCTTATTCATTTTTAAGTAACCTCCCTTCATTTTTGTACATTAATTCAGAAGTTCATTTTTAGATAATCAGTTTATGAATTTTCCCTATAAAAATGTGTTCTGTTTTTGTTAGACATTTCAGCCTTCATTTACTGTTGAAACTTAAGTCTGGTTTCTCCTTGGTTCTTCAAAGGTTTAACACTAGATTTTATGTTGAGGAATCCACGAGCAGTTGATGTGAGATTAGACACCTGTTATCATTTGAATCTGTTTATCCATCATTTGAATGCCATATCATGTAACCTGAATGAGTTTAATAAAAGGGTGAATGAGAGAAGTTGAAGTGTTTTCCTTTCGCATATATACAGTGGGGCAAAAAAGTATTTAGTCAGCCACCAATTGTGCAAGTTCTCCCACTTAAAAGATGAGAGAGGTCTCCAATTTTCATCATAGGTATACCTCAACTATGACAGACAAAATGAGAAAAAAAAAAATCCAGAAAATCACATTGTCTGATTTTTAAAGAATTTATTTGCAAATTATGGTGGAAAATAGGTATTTGGTCACCTACAAACAAGCAAGATTTCTGGCTCTCACAGACCTGTTACTTCTTCTTTAAGAGGCTCCTCTGTCCTCCACTCCTTACCTGTATTAATGGCACCTGTTTGAACTCGTTATCAGTATAAAAGACACCTGTCCACAACCTCAAACAGTCAGACTCCAAACTCCACTATGGCCAAGACCAAAGAGCTGTCAAAGGACACCAGAAACAAAATTGTAGACCTGCACCAGGCTGGGAAGACTGAATCTGCAATAGGTAAGCAGCTTGGTGTGAAGAAATCAACTGTGGGAGCAATTATTAGAAAATGGAAGACATACAAGACCACTGATAATCTCCCTCGATCTGGGGCTCCACGCAAGATCTCACCCCTTGCGGTCAAAATGATCACAAGAACAGTGAGCAAAAATCCCAGAACCACAAGGGGGGACCTAGTGAATGACCTGCAGAGAGCTGGGACCAAAGTAACAAAGGCTACCATCAGTAACACACTATGCTGAAAGGGACTCAAATCCTGCAGTGCCAGACCTGTCCCCCTGCTTAAGCCAGTACATGTCCAGGCCCGTCTGAAGTTTGCTAGAGAGCATTTGGATGATCCAGAAGAGGATTGGGACAATGTTATATGGTCAGATGAAACCAAAATAGAACTTTTTGGTAAAAGCTCAACTTGTCATGTTTGGAGGAGAAAGAAGACCATACCTACTGTGAAGCATGGGGGTGGAAACATCATGCTTTGGAGCTCTTTTTCTGCAAAGGGACCAGGACGACTGATCCGTGTAAAGGAAAGAATGAATGGGGCCATGTATCATGAGATTTTGAGTGAAAACCTCCTTCCATCAGCAAGGGCATTGAAGTTTAAACGTGGCTGGGTCTTTCAGCATGACAATGATCCCAAACACACCGCCCGGGCAATGAAGGAGTGGCTTCGTAAGAAGCATTTCAAGGTCCTGGAGTGGCCTAGCCAGTCTCCAGATCTCAACCCCATAGAAAATCTTTGGAGGGAGTTGAAAGTCTGTGTTGCCCAGCGACAGCCCCAAAACATCACTGCTCTAGAGGAGCTCTGCATGGAGGAATGGGCCAAAATACCAGCAACAATAGGTTGTTGTTCCAAAAAACATGTAGGTTTAGGGTGCTCGCGCACGCAGCGACCGGCAGCCGGTGGCTTGTCACCAGACTGCAAACCAAATCTACCTACGGGTACAAATAAGTAACAAAAAAAAAAAAAAAAAAACAGTGTGTGAAAACCTTGTGAAAACTTACAGAAAACGTTTGACCTCTGTCATTGCCAACAAAGGGTATATAACAAAGTATTGAGATGAACTTTTATTATTAACCAAATACTTATTTTCCACCATAATTTGCAAATAAATTCTTTAACTAGAAAAGCACTCGGAGAGCGCAGACCTCCGCCAAGCGGCACAGTTTCCCCCATACAGTGTTTGTGTGTACGTTTTCAGATTCCCTGAGCATGAAAAGATATGACTAGCAATTGGATTCACAATGATTATTTGTTTATTTGACATGGACAGTGCAATAAACAGACAATTAATGAATGACAATCAATGTGATAGTGATAGGATTAGTGGTTCAGTAGTGTAAAACGGGGCTATAAGGGACGGCGGGTTAATAAGGGACACTTTTCTGGGAAATGTTTTAAATGTAATTCTGCTTTTTTTATTTTGAGCAGGACGCTGAGTTGTGTTGTTATTGTCAAATATCCATGAATCCTTCATCAAATCTAGACGGAAGCAAAATTAAAAAAGCAGAATTACATTTAGAAAAGTGTCCCATATTACCCCGCCGTCCCTTATAGCCCCGTTTTACGGTTGTAAAAGCATTGCCTCCTTGGCGGAGGTAATAAACTGAAGTGTTGGTGTGTCCATCTCCTCCACTGACAGATGCAGATTGGTTAGACAGGTTGCCGTGGGTTTTATATTATAATGGGGTTGCGCTCCGCGGCAAAACAGAATTTAGAATCTTCCCCGGCAGAGAGGTCGTTTTTACCCAGCGCCTATAGCTGGGCGGGGAATTTGTGGCAAATAATCGGGCGGCGGACAGGTGGCCGTGTCAGGTTTTGCAGCGTGGCGCAAAAACAGGCACGCTGGCGGGCCCAGGCCAGCAGTGTTTTCCGCGTGCTTTTGTGCCTAAAACGTTGAAGAACGCGGAGTTTGTGTTGGTCATACACGACGACCAGCGCAATGTGCGCAGCGCCTCTGGCTGGCACAGGCACGCTGGCGGGCCCAGGCCACCAGTGTTTTCCGCATGCTTTTGTGGCTAAAACGTTGAAGAAGGCGGAGTTTGTGTTGGTCAGACACGACACCCAGCGCCCTCCATTGCACCTGCGCACATGTTGAAAATGGCCGTATGTCACAGTGTGGAAAAATGCTTTAAAAAATTCCTGTATGCAGACGGTGATGCGGATCATCCCCAAAATTTAATCAGTTCTTCCTTGTACCATTTCCAACAACGCCTGAAAGTTTCATTGAAATCCGTCCAAAAGTTTTTGAGTTATCTTGCTAACCAACAGACAAACAGACAGACAGACAGACAGACAGACAAACACACAGACAAACACACAGACAAACCCCGGCAAAAACATTACCTCCTCCTGGCCTTTCGGCCTGGCGGAGGTAAAAATCAGACAATGTGATTTTCTGGATTTTTTTTTTCTCATTTTGTTTCTCATAGTTGGGTTATACCTATGATGAAAATTGGAGACCTCTCTCATCTTTTAAGTGGGAGAACTTGCACAATTGGTGGCTGACTAAATACTTTTTTACCCCACTGTATGTTTCTTAGATCACAGCAGGAAAAGAACTTCCTTAAATTTTGAGACTGATCCATTAAGTAATCGAAGGTACAAAATTAATTAAAACTAAGTTTAATCTAAGTGTCCTTTTAGGACTGGTGCCCCTTTTTACGCGTGCTTATTTATTTTATTTAGCGAGTGCAGGAGTGACGGTTTAACGCTGTCCCCTTGCACACCCACTATTAAATAAAATAAATAATTCCTGTACCTTATTACAATATTTTATTAAATATCCCTACAGCCTCCTCCTCCCAATCACTGGCCCACTCCATTGGCCGAGGAGCAGAAGGAGCGCAGGCAGGCCATATTAGTGGAGACAGAGCTCATCCTAGAATATAAGCCATGGCTTCTCCCGGATCTTGCCCATCAGCTGAAGGAGATTCCACCGGAACCTCTTCCACCTCTCCAGGAGCAGACGTCTCCACCCCCCATCTCCCGCTGTGGCTCAAGGAAACCCCGCCAAAAGAACGCTTCTACCTCTCAGTCGGCAGTCTCTCCCACGCCGAGTCAGACAACTCCTGCAGCAGTTTCCTCCTCGTGTTTCTCCTCGCCGGCTCTCCCGTCAGCCCACTCATCTTTTCCCTTGCTGCTGCAACTCCCATCTCCTCGAAGTCTCCTTCCGCTACTGAGAGTCCGGCTGTTTTCTCCCCGGCTCCGCCCGTCACCATGTCAGCAGGTGCGGCTCCTCCATGTTCCTCTGAGGGGTCTACAATCATTGAAGTCACGAAGGGGGCTGATTTCCAACCAGCTGCAGCAGATGACATCGCATCCTGGGAACCCAGGCAAGTGTTTTTACTCTCATTCACCTACACATGAATTATCTTGCCTGATTCCCGGTGGTGAGGCTCAAACTAGGCAGTCCTCTGAGTCCTCACTACCCGCTGCAGCTTTAAACTGTTCATCTGCTCTCTCCGTGTCCCCCCCCCCCCCGAGTGTCCGCTGGCCCCTGAATTGAGCCGCCAGACAGTGGAGGAGCCTGCAGCCCCAGAGGACCTGGTCCCAATCCCGCAGCCACAGTCTGGACAGAGGGAAAGCGCTGCAACTAAGTTGAGGCCTGTGCTGATGATGGAGCAACCCCTGGCCTCAGCAGAACAGGATCCAGCACCACCAAGAAGCCGACCTCCTGTGTCCATGTCGGGCACCCACCTGCGTGGGCCACTTCATTGGGGGGTCTAGGGACTGCATCCACCACTATGCCTGCTGCTGGGGTCACCATAGCAGAGTCTGAGCTGGACCTCCAGAGGGGGCCTGAGGCATCATCGTCTGGATCGACGGAATCCTGGACGCCGGTGGAGCTTGAGCCCTGGCAAGTGCTCTCTTTTGTTTCTGTTGATTCTATTTCGAAGAGATCTTATCTGGCTCTTGATGGAGAGAGCCAGGTGCAGTCGTTAGCTGCACCTGAGCTCACCTCACCGGGCTCCACTGCTGCCGGTGACCCTGACCCTGTTTCTCTGCCTCTCTCATCTGAGCTTTTCCTCGGGGTCACCGAGGATCGTCCAGCTTCAGCAGAAGTCTCAGTCGGTCCAGCCTCGCCTCCCAAGATCACGGTGGGTTGAGCGCCTCTCTCAAGGTCATCGGGGGTGCTCCGTCCCAGCCCAGGACCTCCGTGGGTCCTGCTCTCCCTCCGGTAAAGGTCTTCGTGAGTGTTCCGTCCCAGCCTGGGGCCTCCGAGGGTGCTGCTTCCCCATTAGTTGAGGTCGTTGCTGGTGCTCCGTCCCAGCCCGGGGCCTCCGTGGGTGCAGCTTTGGCCCAGTCTGGGTCTTCCGTGGGTGCTGCTTCCCTTCCAGCTGAGGTTGTTGCGGGTGCTCTGTCCCAGCCCAGGGCCTCCGGGGGCACAGCTCTGGCCCAGTCCGGGTCCACCGAAGGTGCAGCTCTGGCCCAGTCTGGGTCCACCGAGGGTGCTGCTTTCCCATCAGTTGAGGTCATCGCGGGTGCTCCATCCCAGCCTGGGGCCTCCGTGGGTGCAGCTTTTCCTCAGTCTGGAGCTACTGCGGGTGAAGCTTTGCTCCAGCCCGGAGCCACTATGGGTGCAGCTTTGCTCCAGCCCAGAGCCACCACAGGTGCAGCTTTGTCCCAGTCCGGGACCACCGAGGATGCTACAGGCCAGTCCGAGGACGTCGTGGTTCCCCCTCCTTTGCCTGACGCCGTTGTGGTCCCCTCTCCTCTGCCAGATGCTGTTGTGGTCCCCCTCCTCTGCCAGACGCCGTCATGCTTCCCTCTTCTCTGGCAGACATCGTCGTGGTTCCCCCTCCTCCGCCCAACATTGTCATGGTTCCCCCTACTCTGTTGTCTTTTTCATCATTGGGCCTCCCCATGAGGGAACTACCTCCTGGGCCACCCCTTCTGTTCCGGTGGCTAAAAAACCTCTGGTCGACCGCCTGACAGACTGTGCCTTTGGGTTGGGTGGCCTATTTTCTCCGGCAGGCCACCCGACTCTTACCACCTCCCTATCTGCCAGGCCTGGGACTTTGGCTGGCCACTGGAACTGCCTAGCTCCTTGGTCTTGGGGGCCTAGTTCCCTGATTTTTGTCTGGTGTGGATCCTGAGTGAGGTTTTTGTTTCTTTTTGTCTTCTCCTCGCTTGGGTGTGAGTCATGGGAGTCCTTATTATTTTCTCTGGTTTGTTTCAGTCCCTCCATGCCTGGGTCCCCCTCCTCCCACCCGGGGTGGGGTTGTTTGTTGTCTTTTGGTGGGGTGGGTTCTTAGTGTGGGTTAGTTAGTTAGTTAGTTAATTCCTTTCACACCATGATGGCACATAGAGCGGCGCCCATCTCCGTTTCTCTGACCCTAGGCCACACAGCTACTGTAAGTAGTGAAAGCTACAGTGGGGGGGTCAGTCCTCTGGTAGCTCTGTGTGTAACTTTACTTTCCCTGTTCCATAATGTGGAGCACCACGCTAGAAGGCAGAAAGTACCATTTTTATATGGTCTTTGGTATGACCCGGCGGGGATTTGAACCCCTGCCTCCTGGGTGTGGGGCGGATGCTCTACCAACTGAGCCACCACTCTGGTTCTTTGTGTGGGTGGGCCTTTGTTTTTCCTGTTGATGTTGCCCGGGGTGTCTGGTTTCCACCCCTTGAGGGGAGGGGTGCTCTGTCACGATCTGTGCATGGGGGGATTTCATTGTACTCTGTTTCTTTGCTTTTTGTTTTTCCTTATTTGTATAATGTATTCTGAGGTCTTGGCCTGGAATGTTATTTCTAGTTTGTTTTCACATATTCTGTATGATTTATTTTTCCTGTTTACGTTCAGTGTAGTTTTGTTCTTATTTGCTTCCACTTTATTTTTGCCTGTGTCTTTTCTTTTTTTTTTCTTTCTTTGGAGTTGCAGTTGTCAGGAGCACTTCCGGGTTTTTCCCTGATGGCAGGCAGTGCTCCTGTCAAACTGTCAGCTCCATCATCCTTCCTCATGACTCACAGCTGATTGTCATTTTCTTCCCAGCCCACTCATGTGATTCGCACCTGTCATCATTTGTTTCATTTGTGTTAAGTTGTATTTAAGGGCTGTTATTTTCATTTCTTGTCGCCGGAGTCTTAAGTTCTCTACCCTCTTCTCCGCTAGAACCAGCCCTTCTTCTGGTTCTGTTAATTGTAAGTCTTCTTTGTTTGTCTGTTGGATTTAGTTTTGAGCACGGGTTTGATGTTGTGTTTGTTTTTTGTAATGAATTCACAAACTGCAGTCCTGCACGTGGGTCTCTCCTCTCTACCCCGAGGGGCAATTCATGACATTTGGAGCATTTTTCCTAAAAGAATGGACTAATATTGCCACATTACAATGTGCCACACTGATAGACTCCTACCCAAAAAGAATGAGTGCTGTAATAAAAGCAAAGGTGCTGCAATTACTGTATTAGTTTAAAGGTGTGCATATTTATGCAACCAGATTATTGTAAGTTTTTTATTATTTTTCCCCTTAAAAGATTTCAGTTTGTTTTTCAGTTGGGTTGTACAGGTTATCGATCACATTAATGGTGGAAAAAGTTTTGATATGATTTGTCTTGGTCTTATTTTTTTACAACACAAAAACCTGACATTTGAACAGGGGTGTGTAGACTTTTTTATATCCACTCTATATGCATTTTTTTTATATTTATTTAACCTTTATTTAACCAGGTAGGACAGATTAAGAACACATTCTTATTTAAAGCTGTGGCCTGGGGGGAAGAGGCAAGGGACAACTCACATTCATACCTCCCTAGTCGATGCCAATTAACTTAACCTGCATGTTTTTGGCTCCTGTTGGAGTAAACGGGAGAAATCCCAGAGTAAACCCATGCAGACACGGGGAGAACATGCAAACTCCACACAGAAAGCTCACCGTTGGTCAGAAGGTGGGATCGAACCCAAGATCCCATGGCCAAGGGTGAGTTGCTGTGCTGCCACAGTGCTAACCACTGTGTCACCGTGTTGCCCATATCAGATGTCAAACTAGTATACAATAACGAAACTTTGTAGACATTACAACTGCCATGAGATTAATTGTGCAGCACTAGATAACAGTTCAACTTGACTGGGGGACATAAACTGTCAACTAACTAACTAACTAACTAACCTGCACTTATATAGCGCTTTTCTAGTCACAAAGACCACTCAAAGCGCTTTCATTAATACTAACCCTCTATTCTAAGGGCCTATAGGAAACAAATATCTAGGGACAATTTAGAACAGCCAATTAACCTAACATGCATGTTTTTGGCATGTGGGAGGAAACCGGAGAAATCCCGGAGTAAACCCACGCAACACGGGGAGAACATGCAAACTCCACACAGATCACTGTTGGTCGGGGGCTGGGATCGAACCCACGATCCCACGATCCCCACAATCCCCCGGCCAAGGGTAAACTGTGCTGCCGCAGTGCTAACCACTGCGCCACCGTGCAGCCCGGACAACATCAACTGAGCACAAATAGTCCTGAGCATAAAATTCAACATTTTTTGTTGAAGACAAGCAGCTGGACATTCATGTCCCTCTGTAAGCTTAAAGGAAAACCAGTGTTTTTTAGCCTGCTACATTTCCCGCAGAAGAAGCATTTGTGGCTTTGTTGGTCATGCTACCTTTACTATTACTGCCTCTGTTATAAAGATTCAGGGAGATGAGAAGTCACAAAATAGCATTACAGGGCTGCCGTCTGCCTCCCAAAGTGCAGAACATAGAGAATGAATATCTGGGGCAGGCTGTCATTCGAGCAAATAGAAGCACCTGTTCAAAATTTCCTTTGCAAAATTGGTTACAAAGTGGAATTAAACCTGCAAGCAGGTGTAAACGGACCTTCGCCCCCCCACGCACCCGCGGAACCCGCTGCCCGTCGTCCCTCGGTGGCTCGGAAAATGTGCCGTCATCACTGCAAGGGCTGCATGAATATTAAAGAAAACCATTTGGCGCAGATCTCCCAACTCCCACTCCCAACACCACAGCCCCCAACCTGACCCTCACTAAGACCCAGGTGAGGACGGAGCTGAGGAAGATCAAAGCGAGTAAGGCGTCGGGACCGGACAGCATCAGCGCAAAGCTCCTCAAGTCCTGTGCAGACCAGCGGTGTGGGATTGTGGAGTACATATTCAACCTGAGCCTGTAGCTGGGGAGGTTATCGCAGCTGTGGAAAACATGTGAATTGTCTGAGCTGTAACTGTCATGTTTTATTTGGCGAGAAAGCCACTGAAGCACACCAGTCACCCTGGAAACAGTTCTCTACTATGTACATGTACTATCAATGAGCCCAAGTCATTCCTTCATGTAATTTTGTTAAGATGGTGAGAGAAATATTAAAAAAACAGTCGTCAGTAATTCTTCCTTTAATCATTAGGGGGCACTATGCATTTTGTTTATTATTTGTATACAGACGAGTTCGGGGAAGGGAGAATATTGATCGTATAAAATTTGTTGCAAATCGTACAAAGTTTGGCCATTTTACAAGGGTGTAATGTTGTTACCACTAGGAGGCACTAAAACTTTTGTTGTTTTATATAGCAGTGTTCAGGGTGGGACTATTATCCATTGTCGAAAATTTGATGAAAATCAGACAAAGTTTGTCCAAGATACAACTGTCCGAAATTTCATGGCGAGTAGTCAACCGTTGCCATGTTGCCATGGCAACACTTCCCTGTTAGTTATGTGTTGTCCACCCATATTGTACTACATGTGACAGTGACCTCAACATATGTTGAAAAATTTAGACCTCCAAGACCTTCCCACCCCTCCCCATAAGCTCATGGATTGAATGGCGAGGAGGGCGTGTCCATGGTAACACGTATGATGTCATACTGACATTGATGTTCAGTTATGATCATGGTTGTGTTCTGATGAATTTCAGAAAATTTCACGTCATTCTGGCCAGCCGTGCATGAGTAATAAATAAAACAGTTTTCAGCAATTCTTTTGTTAACCACTATGTGGCGCTATATCGGTTGTCAGGTATTTTGAGGTCATTGCGTTCGGGGTGGGACTATTTTCCTTCGTGGAAAGTTTTGTGGACATCGGCCAATTTTTGCCCGAGTTACAGGTGGTTGAAGTTGTAAGGGGAGGAGTCAAACTTCGCCATGGCGCCATGGCAACACTTCCTTGTCAGTTATGTGTTGTCCACCCATATTGGACTATATGTGACAGTAACCTAAACCTATGTTCCAAATTTCATGACTCCAGGACGTTCCCACCCCTCCCCATAAGCTCACGGATTGAATGGCAAGGAGGGCGTGTCCATGGTAACACGTTAGATGTCATACTAATGTTGATGTTCAGTTATGATCATGGCTGTGTTCTGATGAATCTCAGAAAATTCCACATCATTCTGCCAAGCTGCGTGTGAGTAATAAATAAAACAGTTTTCAGCAATTCTTTTGTTAACCACTATGTGGCGCTATATCGGTTGTCAGGTATTTTGAGGTCATTGCGTGCGGGGTGGCATTATTTTCCTTCATGGAAAGTTTTGTGGACATCGGCCAATTTTTGCCCGAGTTACAGGTGGTTGAATTTGTAAGGGGCGGAGTCAAACTTCGCCATGGCGCCCTGGCCATGCCTTTGGAGATTTTGACTTAATTTATACTATTTTTAATGGCCAATGCCTGTAGATGCCCCCATGTAAAAATGAGCTCAATTGGAGAAGGTCCCTAGGACAAGTGCGTTAAAATGCGAGGTGTGACTTTTTTCCGAATTGGAGGTGGGGCAACTTTGAGGCAAGATGACAGCCTTCCTGTTGGCGGTGAGTATGGGCCACAATAGTGTTTTTTGCATGTCTTGAGGTGATTCACACCTCACCCAAATTTTATGTGTCTACGGCAAAGTTTATGGTCTCCAGTCTCCATAGACCTTGTACGTTTGGCCCCACCCACAAAAATGAGGGGTGGGGGGCACATATGTTTTCCAGTTTATCGAATTTTTTGCTGGCTCTGAGGGGTTTGCCAAAAAAAATCGCGTTTTGGTTAACGTTCAGAGGGTGAAAAATGCGATCATTTGGGGAGAAAAATAATAATTAAACCTGCAAGCAGGTGTAAACGGGACTTTGCCCCACCGTGCGCCCGCAGAAACCGGCGCCCGTCGTCCCTCGTTGGCTCGGAAAATGTGCCGTCATCACTGCATGGGCTGCATGAATAATAAAGTAAACCATTTGGTGCAGATCTTCCTGTGAGCAGCAAGTGGCACTATCCCTTTTGTCAAAAATTTTTATGTAGAAGTGCGCAGAATGGGACTAATGTCCATCATAGCAATACCGGCAACCAAATTGATCAAGTGGAAAAGATATGTGCACCTCCACCACTCATTTTTGTGGGTGGGGCAAATGTGCGGAGAGGGATTAATCTCCATAATAGCAATTCCGGGCAAGCAGATACAAAAGGGCTTTCGCCGACTGACGTTGTCAGTGGCTCGCCCGGGCAACAATTTCTTGTGAGTTATGTGTTGTCCACCCATATTGGACTATATGTGACAGTCACCTAAACCTCTGTTCCAATTTTCATGACTCCAGGACATTCCCACCCCTCCCCATAAGCTCAGGGATTGAATGGCGAAGAGGGCGTGTCCATGGTAAGACATTTCATGTCATGCTAAAGTTGATGTTATGTTATGATCATGGCTGTGTTCTGATGAATCTCAGAAAATTTCACATCATTCTGGCAAGCGGCGCGTGAGTAATAAATAAAACAGTTTTCAGCAATTCTTTCGTTAACCACTATGTGGCGCTATAACTTTTGTCAGCGATTTTGATGGAGTTGTGTTTTGGGTGGGACTATTTTCCATAATGGAAAGTCTGGTGCACATTGGACAGGTTTTGGCCGAGTTACAGGTGGTTGAATTTGAAAGGGGAGGAGTCAAATTTCGCCATGGCGCCCTGGCAACACTTCCTTGTCACTTATGTGTTGTCCACCCATAGAGAACTATATGTGACAGTCACCTAAACCTATGTTCCAATGTTCATGACTCCAGGACGTTCCCACCCCTCCCCATAAGCTCACGTATGGAATGGCGAAGAGGGTGTGTCCATGGTAAGACATTTCATGTCATGCTAAAGTTGATATTGAGTTATGATCATGGCTGTGGTCTGATGAATATCACAAAATTTCACACCATTCTGGCCAGCGGCGCGTAAGTAAAAAATAAAACAGTTTTCAGCAATTCTTTCGTTAACCACTATGGGGCGCTATAACTTTTGTCAACGATTTTGATGGAGTTGTGTTTTGGGCGGGACTATTTTCCATAATGGAAAGTCTGGTGCACATTGGACAGGTTTTGGCCGAGTTACAGGTGGTTGAATTTGAAAGGGGAGGAGTCAAATTTCGCCATGGCGCCCTGGCAACACTTCCTTGTCACTTATGTGTTGTCCACCCATAGTGGACTATATGTGACAGTCACCTAAACCTATGTTCCAATTTCCATGACTCCAGGACGTTCCCACCCCTCCCCATAAGCTCACGGATTGAATGGCGAAGAGGGCGTGTCCATGGTAACACATTTCATATCTTGCTAAAGTTGATGTTCAGTTATGATCATGGCTGTGTTCTGATGAGTCTCTGAAAATTTCACGTCATTCTGGCCAGCCGTGTGTGAGTAACAAATAAAACAGTTTTCAGCAATTCTTTTGTTAACCACTATGTGGCGCTATATCGGTTGTCAGGTATTTTGAGATCATTGCGTCCGGGGTGGCACTATTTTCCTTCATGTAAAGTTTTGTGGACATCGGACAAGTTTTGGCTGAGTTACAGGTGGTTGAATTTGTAAGGGGAGGAGTCAAACTTCGCCATGGCGCCCTGGCCACGCCTTTTGAGATTTTGACTTAATTTATATAACTTTTAATGGGCAATGCCTGTAGATTCCCCCATGTAAAAATGAGCTCAATTGGATCTGGTCCCTAGGACAAGTGCGTTAAAATGCGAGGTGTGAGTTTTTTCCGAATTGGAGGTGGGGCGACTTTGAGGCAAGATGGCGGCCTTCCTGTTGGCGGTGGGTATGGGCCACAATGATGTTTTTTGCATGTCTTGAGGTAATTCACACCTCACCCAAATTTGATGTGTCTACGGCAAAGTTTATGGTCTCCTGTCTCCATAGACCTTGTACGTTTGACCCCACCCACAAAAATGAGGGGTGGGGGGGCACATATTTTTTCCAGTTTATCGAATTTTTTGCCCGGTCAGAGGGGTTTGCCAAAAAAAATCGTGTTTTGGTTAACGTTCAGAGGGTGAAAAATGTGATCATTTAGGCAGAATAATAATAACGAAAAAAAATTAAACCTGCAAGCAGGTGTAAACGGTCCTTCGCCCCCCGCGCACCCGCCGAACCCGGCGCCCATCGTCCCTCGCTGGCTTGGAAAATGTGCGGTCATCATTGCATGGGCTGCATGAATAATAAAGTAAACCATTTGGCACAGATCTTCCTGTGAGCAGTAAGTGGCACTTTCCCTTTTGTCAAATATTTTTATGTAGGAGCGCGCGGAGTGGGACTAATCTCCGTCATAACAATTCCGGCAAAAAATTTGATCAAGTGGAAAAGATATTTGCACCCCCACCCCTCATTTTTGTGGGTTGGCCAAATGTGCGGAGTGGGATTAATCTCCATCACAGCAATTCTGGTGACAGTCCGACACAGTTTGTCCAAATTACAACTGTCCAACATACAGTATTGCAATCAGGAAAACTCGGACATGTGGCCATGGCAACAGTTACAATTTAGTTACATGTTGCAGACACAACAGAACTACAGAAGGGAGTCATCTTGACTTACGTTCCACATTTGGTGATTCTTGGACTTTCCAAACCCTCCAAAGTATAAAACATATTGTTAGGCAAGGAGAGTGTTTTCATGGCAACTGTTTTTATCGCAGTACAAAAGTGACTTCCACTTAGGGTAGTCCAATTCACTCTGAGAAACCACTGAAAATGTCATTTCATTCTGACTACTGGACTTGGTTCAAAATGTGAAACAAATTTGTGCAGTACCTCATGTCTGCAGTAGGTGTGGGTGTGACAGTTTTGTGAATATTGATATACAGACATGTTCCAAGTGGGATCAGTATTATTTGTGCAAAGATTCTTCTAAATCAGGTGAGAATTGTCTGAGCTGTAACTGTCATGTTTTATATGGTGATAAAGCCATTGAAGCACGCCGGTCGCCATGGAAAAAGTTCTGCACTGTCTATATATACTGTCATTGAGCCCTAGTGATTCCTTCATGTATTTTTTTTCTGCTGGTGAGAGAAAAAGAGAAAAAAATTTTCAGCAATTCTTCCTTTTAACAATAGGGGTGCTAAAACTTTTGTTTGTTATTTTTATGTAGACATGTTTGGTGCAGGACTAATATCAATCGTAGAAAATTTAATGCAAATTGTTGCAAGTTTGCCCAATATATAAATGTCCGTTATTGAAATGCAATGAGTGGGTTTCCATGGCAACTGTGCTTATCGCAGGACAGAAGTGACTTCCACCGTGGGTAGTCCAGTGCACTCTGAGGAACCACTGAAAAGGTCATGTTATCGTGACTACTGGTCTTTGTTCAAAATTAGAAACAATTTTGTGCAGTACCTCATGTCAGCAGTAGGTGTGGGTGTGACAGTTTTGTGAATATTGATATACAGACATGGTCAGAGTGGGATCAGTATGATTTGTGCAAAGATGTTTCTAAATCAGGCGAGAATTGTCTGAGCTGTAACTGTCATGTTTTGTTTGGCGAGAAAGCCACTGAAGCACGCCAGTCGCCCTGGAAAAAGTTCTCTACTATGTACATGTACTATCAATGAGCCCAAGTCATTCCTTCATGTAATTTTGTTAAGCTGGTGAGAGAAAAATTTTTAAAAAAAGTCATCAGTAATTCTTCCTTTAATCATTAGGGGGCGCTATGTGTTTTGTTTATTATTTGTATACAGACGAGTTTAGGGAAGGGAGAATCTTGATCGTATACAATTTGTTGCAAATCGTACAAAGTTTGGCCATTTAACAAGGGTCTAATGTTGTTACCACTAGGAGGTGCTAAAACTTTTGTTATTTTATATAGGAGTGTTCAGGGTGGGACTACTATCCATTGTCAAAAATTTGATGAATATCAGACAAAGTTTGTCCAAGGTACAACTTTCCGAAATTTCTTGGCGAGTAGTCAACCGGAGTACAACTTCCCTGTAAGTAATGTGTTGTCCACCCATATTATACTACACATGACAGTGACCTCAACATATGTTGAAAAATTTAGACCTCCAAGACCTTCCCACCCCTCCCCATAAGCTCATGGATTGAATGGTGATGAGGGCGTGTCCATGGTAACACGTATGATGTCATACTAACTTTGATGTTCAGTTATGATCATGACTGTGTTCTGATGAATCTCTGAAAATTTCACGTCATTCTGGCCAGCCGTGCGTGAGTAATAAATAAAACAGTTTTCAGCAATTCTTTCGTTAACCACTATGTGGTGCTATATCTTTTGTCAGGTATTTTGATGTCATTGCATCCGGGGTGGCATTATTTTCCTTCATGGAAAGTTTTGTGGACATCGCACAAGTTCTGCCAGTCAGTAATTCTTCCTTTAATCATTAGGGGGCGCTATGAGTTTTGTTTATTATTTGTATATAGACGAGTTCGGGGAAGGAAGAATATTGATCGTATAAAATTTGTTGCAAATCGCACAAAGTATGTCCAATTTACAAGGGTGTAATGTTGTTACCACTAGGCGGCGCTAAAACTTTTGTTATTTTATATAGGAATGTTCAGGGTTGGACTATTATCCATTTTCGAAAATTTGGTGGAAATCAGAAAAAGTTTGTCCAAGATACAACTTTCCGAAATTTCATGGCGAATAGTCAACCGTCGCCACGTTGCCATGGCAACACTTCCCTGTAAGTTATGTATTGTCCACCCATATAGGACTACATATGACAGCGACTTCTACATATGTTGAAAAATTTAGACCTCCAAGACCTTCCCACCCTTCCCCATAAGCTCATGGATTGAATGGCGAGAAGGGCGTGTCCATGGTAACACGCATGATGTCATAGTAAAATTGATGATCATTTACGATCATGGCTCTGTTCTGATGAATCTCTGAAAATTTCAGGTCATTCTGGCCAGCCGCGCATGAGTAATAAATAAAACAGTTTTCAGCAATTCATTCGTTAACCACTATGTGGCGCTATATGTTTTATCAGGTATTTTGATGTCATTGCGTCCGGGGTGGCACTATTTTCCTTCCTGTAAAGTTTTGTGGACAACGGACAAGTTTTGGACGAGTTACAGGTGGTTGAATTTGTAAGGGGAGGAGTCAAACTTCGCCATGGCGTCCTGACCACACCTTTTGAGATTTTGACTTAATTTATGCAATTTTTTATGCCTGTAGATTTATGCCTGTAGATGCCCCCATGTAAAAATGAGCTCAATTGGATTAGGTCCCTAGGACAAGTGCGTTAAAAATGCGAGGCGTGACTTTTTTCCGAATTGGAGGTGGGGCGACTTTGAGGCAAGATGGCGGCCTTCCTGTTGGCGGTGGGTATGGGCCACAATGATTTTTTTTGCATGTTTTGAGGTGATTCACATCTCACCCAAATTTGATGTGTCTACAGCAAAGTTTATGGTCTCCTATCTCCATAGACCTTGTACGTTTGACCCCACCCACAAAAATGAGGGGTGGGGGGGCACATATTTTTTCCAGTTTATCGAATTTTTTGCCCGGTCAGAGGGGTTTGCCAAAAAAAATCGCGTTTTGGTTAACGTTCAGAGGGTGAAAAATGCGATCATTTAGGCAGAATAATATAGAAAAAAAAAATAAAGAAACGCTAGCAGATACAATAGGGCTTTCGCTGACTGACATTGTCAGTGGCTCAGGCCCTAATAAACGAAGCAGATACAATAGTGCTTTCGCCGACTGACGTTGTCAGTGGCTCAGGCCCTAATTAAACCATGTGAGACTTTAGGATATATTTTTTCAAACTTGCAAAGGCTTGAGATCAAGACTGAGGTCAATAAGACAACAGCAACATGGTGACTACAAAGTTATGAGATTGTGAACAGTTAGATGTGCCAAAACAATCTTCCTAGTGCAGGGGTGTCAAAACTTGCCACATATGGAAAAATATCTGAAGGTCTGGGACCACTCACTAGAGGTAAGTTAGAAAATCAGAAGAAAAACAACAACAGAATAAAGAGAAATGAACACCATAGGCAACTAAATGCAACAAAAAATGCAACAATTGAAGATAAGAAAATAAGCAACAAAATGTGCCAAAAATACCCCACAAAGATGTCCAGAATTGAAAACCCAAAGAAAAAAGAAAAACATGAAAATAAGCAATAAACTGTGGCAAAATGACAAAAAACACCCCCAAAACAAAAAGAAAATAAAGAAAAAAACTGAAGAAAATATGCAAAAAATTTGCAAAAAATCCTAGTATTAATAACAAAATGAAGGAAAATTTAAAAAATTAGCAACAAAACTGAGTAAAACGAAGAAAAATTTGCAAAATTGTTATTTATTTATTTTTTTTATTTTTTTGTGGCCCAATTAAAAATGGACCATCAGCTGCATTTGGTCCCCAGGCTGTAGTTTGGCCACTCCTGTACTAGTGGGATGGTGACATATCATGGGTATGCAGATTGTGACTGTGGCTATGCAGGATAGAAGACACCAAGTTTGCAGTGTCTCAGCAGGAAACATTGAGGGTTGAGGTTGTTATGACAATATATGCCATCATACAATAGAAATCTGTTTTGCATAGAAATGTGACAATACCATTTATACAGTGGTAGTTATTCTTGCATGATATTGCATAATTCTAGTGATTTTGTAATCTTGAAATCTACCCACAACAAGATATTTGGTTACAGTCTATGGATTTTGGACAGCAGAACAATGTGAAATGGCAAATATAGAGCAGGAAGCATCCTAACTGATGAGCCATGAATTCTCATAGAGTGCTTCTTTATGTTGTCAGCTGGTTTTTCCAATGTTTGTAACCTGGTTTTAGTCCACTGCTGCCCAATTGGAGAAGTATCTGCTGGATGAACTGGACTGTGTCTTCATGGATTTGGAGTAGTTGAGATGCAGTGCATATGAAAGTCCAAACAGAATGCATATAGCTTTTGGCAGATCTTCAACGCTGTCCATCAACAACTTCTCCCTCAATGATGATCTTCAACGAGGCTGGATTGAGATGGACTGAAGATTTGAGCTCAGCACCTTCATGCTCAACAAGAAGGATTCCTGTGTCAATGTGACGGAATGAGTCCTCATCATCGTAGTTCTAGGAACATGAGAGCATAATCAGGACATTTCTATTAGATAATTATTTAACATGTTAAACAACATAGTCAGAGCAGAATCAGATGCACAAATGCTATGCATTAATTAGGAATACTTCAGTAGAGTTAAAACAGATTACCCAAAAAACCACCAAATATCATAGAAATATAAAATTAGGCCCACTGGGTCAGAGATAAGAACTATCAAATAATGATGAAAATTCAACAATATGCCCTTACGGGCTTTTTAACAACTCTTTGAGAAAGTGAGACCTTACTTACAAAAACTGCCTTGTAGAAGTCTGTAGGGTTGTCTCCAAGAACAGGAAGCCCTCTGAGCACTAGTGTCCGAATATCAGTTGGCTGTTTAGTCTGTTGGGTAGTAAAACAAAATCACAAGTTATGCCACTAGAATGATAAGGGAATAGTAGTTACTGGCTGTCACTCCAGGTCTATGAGGATGTGTGTAGCCCTCTAATAGCCTTCCCTATTGGTTACCCCTTGCAGTCTTCTCCTTGATACCCTGAGATGGAGCCGAGATGCACTGCCCAATCAGAAGGTGGCCAACTACACATCAGTATAAAAAGCTGTTGCACCCATTGCTTGTTTTTCTGTAACTGGGATTCCAGGTAGCCCCCACATGCCTATTGTGTTGCTGATTTACAAATGGAAACGAGTGACGGGTGCAACAGCCTTTTATGCCGAGAGCCTGATGTGTGGTTGCTACCTCCTGACTGATGAGTTCACCCAAAGATCTATCTGAGGGTGTCAAGGTGGAGTCTTGAGAGCATAGCCAATACCAAAGCCCTTTAAAGGGACAAGGCCAACAAGAGAAAACTCAGCCAACCAAAAACAATTTTGACTGTTGTGCAACCAACATAGTAGCACTTTGGCATATTGTCATTCTTTGCATAAGATATGAAAAATAATGTAATGCAAGTATAAAATGGATATGTATGCTGGTTTATAATGAAAAATTTAAATAAATATATCAATAATTTATAAATTAATTACTGATCATTTAATTAATCATGTATTTAATAAATTATTCTATTTATTTCCATTTGACTTTATTAATGACACATGTAATTATTTATTGATTATTTCATTAATTTTGGAGTGGAAAAAAACTACATAGATATGGATCAACCTTGGTCTGCTGTAAAAGCTGTGTCAAGAGTTGTCCAATGTTCCCTCGCTTAGTTTGAAATATCTCAGTAAGACAAGGACTGTGCTGATCAATGCCATCATAGAATTCCTGCCTGAGGTTCTTACCCACAATCCTGCTGAACTCCATAAACACTTGGAAACACAGAGAAATAAAAAGAAATACTGTCACGAACCTCGAGAAGGAAGAATGGATTTACTTGCAGGAATTCACCACAACACATTTATTAACACAAAAGCTGACGGTTCCAAACATAAAGACTAACAAAAAGGTAATGGTATACACAAAAATGGCTGACGCAGCAAGTGAACAGCAGGCAGACCACTGTGTACCATGGCCACAGAAAAATAATATAAATAACATGTACGCTCGGGAGAACTTGGAGTCCTAAAGACGCTCAACTGGCTAAGGAGGGTGAAACTGGGCAATAGAGCCTAAGCGTAGCAGCAAGTCTGCACAAGGAAACGCTAGCAGTTTTACTCACAAAAACAGGAGCAGTCCAAGTGGTCCAAGTCTCCAACGAGCACACACAACCCTTCAAAGACACTCCACCCATACGGCGATAAACAACCGTATATCAAGTGCAATGGTCCAGCAGTGTTTGACTGGCAAAGGCCGCCTAAGTACAAACACTGCTGGCATCACAAATTGGGCACACCTGGGTGAGGCGTGGGAAAGACAATCACCGGGGAGGAATCAGCTGGCTGTCAAGAGAGTAGGGGGCGTGGTCAGACCGGCGAATGCTAGACAACGACCACACGAAAGTGGGTCAAAGAGGCTGCCTAACAGCCGCTGGCCAGAGCGGTGGCTACAGGCAGGAAAAAGAAAAAGAACAGAGACATAAACACCACAAGAACTCAAAAGATAGCAATACATAAATCACCCGACACCTGAGCCACAGAGAACGGTCAGAACCAAGCTTACAGGAGCACCGGCTCGGTTCATGACAAATACAGAGTATTACATTTCAAGTATTACATTTCAAGTACAAACATACTGTTTGAACTTCTATCTTCTGGTCGCCGTTACAGATCACTGAAGGTCAAAACCACCCGTCACAGGAACAGTTTCTTTCCTCAAGCCATCACTCTGATGAACTCCTAACATTCACCTAGTCCTACCTGTTGCTGTACTCATGACTTTTCATCCATTATTACATTGCACATAACTCTCACACTGCTTTTTACTTCATTCACATTATATCACTGAATCTGAGTCCACATTGAAATACTGTGTGATTGTATATTTTTTCATATATTTCTGCAAAGTGTGGTTAGTCCGAGTAAATAACTGCATATATTCCTGTATATATTTGCATCCTTTTATAGAAACGTGGACAGACTGTAATTTACTGTACATACTCTGGTTGTCATTGAATCCTTATTTAAATCCTTCACCTGAACAACGAGAGCAAGTTTTTAGCCAAAGTCAAATTCCTTGTATGTGTTGTGCATACTTGGCCAATAAAGCTGATTCTGATTCTGATTCTGATTCTGATTCTGAAGTCTAAATAATACTGTGGCAGCAGCACATGCAAGCACAGAGCTAACAAAAAATGACAGAACCACTTGACAGAAAAAGGTTTTAGCTAAACTGTAAGCCAACAAAACACATGCCCATATATGCGCTAACATTATAAACTGTAAAATGACTGAAAAAATGCTAATATCCACAGCTAACAGAAGCCTAATTTTAGCATTCATTTAACAAACATGCTGTCTCCATGACTTTGGTAACTTTTGTCTCCTAAGAAATAAATATTCTAAAAAAGATATCACACTCACTGTTGACGTCCTGAAAAACTGTTTTCGGGGCATTAGGCAGGCGGAGTGGTGTGACTCCTCATGTCCTTCACACAGAAGTCACGTTTGCTCTCAAACTAGTTCAGATCTGATTTGTAGACAGAATTTAGAATAAGCCCCTCCTCTGCCTTACAGAAACTTAACATAATAAGCTATTGTGGGAATCCACCTCAGTATATTTACACTCAGACTTAAAAGACAAAAAGGAATCATCATGGGGGGGTTTGTGTGTGGATGCGAGGGTGGTGTGTTGATGTGAACAGTGACAAAGAGAATGGGAATTACAAGGGCTTTGATGTTAATGCAGCACACAGAGAAGGCTGACCGAGTGGTATTATTTAAGAGAAGAGGTGCCTGAGATCTGTTACTCTTTTGTTGCTTGTGTTTCTAGAGAAATGTGAGAGAGAGTTGAATAAAGCCTGATATGATCTGGACCTCTCTGCCTGGTTATTCCTCTCTCCACACTGGTGACCCTTGACGCACAATGGAACAAGAGGCGAACACCCCGAAGATGACCCGGAAGGGAAGCACCAGCAACGCGTGCGCCGTTTCGGTCAAACTCCCAGACTTTTGGCTACACGACCCGAAGTCTTGGTTCCTCCACACCGAGGCCCAGTTCGCGCTCCGGGGAGTAACGGCAGATGACACCAGATACTACTATGTGGTCGCAGCGCTGGATGCACGCACAACTCAGCAGGTGGCGAGCCTGCTCCAACAGCCCCCAGCCCATGACAAATACGGCGCTCTCGCGCTCTCGCGCTACACGCTCTCGGACTGTGAGAGAGTGGAGAGGCTCCTGACGCGCTCCAAGTTAGGAGAAGGGTCGGCGGTCGAATTGATGGAGAAGATGTTGGCGTTGATGGGCACAGATGACGGGCATTTCCTCTTGGCTCACCTTTTCCTCCAGAACCTCCCGACGGTGGCCAGAGCAGTCCTTGCCAATTCGCCGCTGCTGGCCGTGCGCAACTACCGGGCGCTAGCCCAGGAGGCAGATCGGATTATCCTCTCTACCAGAGCCCTCACAGTGTACGCAGCAGCGTCACAACCCAGCGAGATGGTCAGCGGAGGCGAGGAGCCAGCGATGGTGACTGCAGTGGCCAAGAAGCACAGGAGAGACACGCTCTGTTTCTACCACCGCCGTTTTGGAGAGGGTGCACGCTAATGTGTGCAACCGTGCCAATTCAAGCGTTTGGGAAACGCCAGGACCGGCAGTCGGTAGCAGCTGCGACCGCCAGTGAAGTAAGCAAGCTGCTCTATGTGACAGACTCACACTCGGGGAGACGGTTCCTCGTGGACTCCGGCTCCCAAAAAAGCCTCATCCTGCCGTCCAACACCGACCGGCTGGCAGGAACTAGCGGCCCCAAACTGACAGCTGCAAGCGGCTCAGACATTAAGACTTTTGGTGAGAGGACGCTGACTGTGTTCTTGTACGCCCGTACATACCAATGGACATTCGTCATAGCGGCATGCAGCTTCCCCATCTTAGGTGCTGATTTTTTGTGTGCACATGGACTACTAGTCGATGTTGCTAACAGACGCCTGATTAACGTAATGTCTTTCGATTCTCTCCTTTGTACAGCTAGAGGAGCCGGGTCCACAACACTAGCCAACATCACAGCTCCAGGGGGTAAGTTCCACACACTACTCACTCAGTTCCCAACACTCATGGTGTTATATCTTTCACCCGTTACGTTACTCGATATAACAAA
The DNA here is from genome assembly GCA_020510985.1 of Pholidichthys leucotaenia. NCBI lineage: Eukaryota > Metazoa > Chordata > Actinopteri > Cichliformes > Pholidichthyidae > Pholidichthys > Pholidichthys leucotaenia. Next base: position 103,142,429 of record CM035850.1, on the reverse strand, counting down.
TAATACTCGGACAATCGACGTACCGTTAACGGTTTATTGGCGAGCAGCAACTCATAGCACACAGCCAACGACAACACACTCTACATACACTACATTACCCATAATGCTTTGCACAAGACACTACGACGGGTGCCGTAGTAAACCAAAATACATGACATCTCCTCCCCTCTTACAATAGATGTCCTACTGGAGATATCAAGTGTCTGCTGCAGTTCTTGTGTCTTTGTTTGTCTCTTTTTTTTCCCTTTAATTATTATGCTACCTTAGGAGTGAGGGTAGACTACCTCATCCCATAACTGTACCCCTGGGGATTATTCTGCCCCATAAATGTGGGTCAGTTACTATCTAGTCTAATAACTCAGATGGACAGGAGGTCGTCGCTCCCTGGTAGGGTATCGGCGCTCTGCAGGAACATGAGTCTGAGTTCTTTCTAATGTGGAGGTTGCTTCTGGTGCTGATGCAGAAGAAGATGTCACATCTCCAGCTGGAACTCCGGTCTCTGAAGTGGTTGAGTTCTGCACTGGTGTAGGTAGATCGTTAGAATATCCAAGAGACGGTTCTGCAGGCGCTGGCGGTGTCTGCAGGAGTTGATCCACGTGCCTTTTCCAAACACTGTCCGTGGGTTGAACTGTATATGAGACTGGTCCAGTTTGTGCGATAACTGTTGCAGGAACCCACTTAGGTTCACCTCTGTAGTTCCTAGCCAGCACAGATTCTCCTGACGTGAACGCTCTGTCCTTTGCCTGATGTTCTCTGTGCATAATTTGTTTCTTTTGTTGCTTTTGCACAGTGTCCTTTAATCCTGAGGGTTTCAAAAGGTCAAAGGTAGTGTGCAGATCCCTCTTTAACATCAGACTAGCAGGGGTTGTCTTTGTGATTGCATGTGGAGTGTTGCGGTAGTTTAGCAGGAACTTGTGCAGCCTCTGATGCAGTGTTCCTTGACCTTGTGATGCTTTCAATGCATGTTTCATTGTCTGCACAAACCTTTCTGCAAGGCCGTTCGTCGCAGGATGGTATGGAGCTGATTTAATGTGCTGCACTCCATTAGCTTGTAGAAAAGCATCCATTTCTTGTGAAACTAACTGAGGTCCATTGTCAGAACTAGTTGTATAGGAGACCCAAAACGACTAAACATTTCTCCTAATGCCTCTGTGGTCTTCTCTGTGGTAGCTGACCTCATAATAGCCACTTCAGGCCATTTACTATGTGCATCCACAGCAACGAGAAACATTCTGTCCTCAAACGGACCTGCAAAGTCAATGTGCACACGATGTCATGGCTCCTGTGGGAACTCCCAGGGATGGAGAGGAGCCAATGGTGGGTTGTTCCGTACCTTGTGACACGATGAACAACTTTTGGCTATTTCTTCAATCTGCTTGTCAATGTTTGGCCACCAAAAATAGCTTCTCGCTATTTCTTTCATTCTCACGATTCCACTATGTCCTGCGTGAAGTTGCTGTAACACTTTTGTTCGACATGACAGGGGAATAATCACTCTCCTCCCCCACAGCAAACAACCCGACTGAACAGACAATTCTGTCCACTTCCCCAGGAAGGGCTTCAAGGTTGCGTCATCACCCGCAGGTTGTCCTTTAATGACCAAGTCCATGACTGCAGACAACACAGGGTCATTTCTAGTCCCCTTTTTCACCTGCACAGCTGAAACAGGTGTGTTTTCTACCTCTGTGAAGTAGAAGATGTCCACAGTGCTTGACTCTGGCTTCATGACAGGAAGTGGTAATCTGGATAACCCATCTGCATTACCATGACAGTCTGACTTTCGATACCTGATGTCATAGGAGTGTCCTGACAACAGCAACGCCCACCTCTGCAGTCGGGACGCTGCAAGAGATGGTATTCCTGTGTATGGTCCAAGGATGGTTGTGAGAGGTCGGTGGTCAGTAAAAAGTGTAAACTTCCGTCCATACAAGTACTGGTGGAATTTTCTCACACCAAACACAATGCTCAGAGCCTCTCTTTCTAGTTGAGCATAGTTAGCTTCTGCCTTGTTTAATGTCCTTGACGCAAAAGCGATTGGCTTTTCCTCACCGTCTGGCATTACGTGGGAAATCACCGCCCCTACGCCATAAGGAGAGGCGTCGCAGGCAAGCTGGATCGGAAGTGATGGGTTGAAGTGGGTCAGAACTTCTGATGCCGTCAGCGCATCTTTTGCCTTCTGAAAAGCCTCCTGACAGCTTGCTGTCCACCTCCATGCTTCCTCTTTGCGCAGCAGGTTATGCAGTGGTTTTAATAGTGATGCCAAGTTTGGTATGAAACGTCCATAATAGTTCAGCAGTCCTAAGAAAGACTTCAGCTGACTGACATTTTGGGGTGAAGGTGCATCCACAATGGCTGTGATTTTCGATGGTGCAGTGTGCAGTCCCTTAGCATCGATCACATGACCTAAGTATTCCACGGATGACTGGAAAAACTCGCATTTATTCTTGCGGATTCTCAATCCATATTCCTCCAGTCTCGTAAGAGTTGCATCCAAGTTGCGCAGATGCTCTTCATCATTTGCTCCTGTACACAGGATATCATCCAGGTAGCACTACACTCCTGGTAATCCACTCAGGATTTGATCCATAGCTTGCTGAAAAAGTGCTGGAGCAGATGTGATGCCAAAAGGCAGTCGGCGGTATCTGAAGAGTCCTTTATGGGTGTTGATAGTCAGCATTTCACGTGACTGCTCGTCTACATGCATTTGTAGGTAAGCCTGGTTGAGATCTATTTTGCTGAACTTTTGTCCCCCACTCAGCCCCGCAAATAAGTCATCAATCAGTGGAAGGGGATACTGCTCTGCTGTTAGTACAGGGTTTACTGTTACCTTAAAGTCTCCACAGGTCCGGATTCCTCTGTCCTTTTTGGGTACTGGAACTATGGGCGTGGCCCACTCACTGGTTGTCACAGGCTCCAGAACTCCATTCTTGACCAGAGCATCCAAGTCAGCCTCCACCTTTGGTCTGATGGCGTACGGCACTGGTCTGGCTTTCATGAACACTGGTTTACTGTCAGGTTTGACATGCAGCTTCACTATAATTTTTTTCATACTGCCTAGTTCATCACGAAAAACCTTTTTGTGCTTTTCCAGTATGGCCTGCAGCTGAGTGGAACTGTGTGACAGCTTCCTTACTTCTTGCCAGTCAAGTTGGATTTTCTTTAGCCACACATGCCCCATTATAGCTGGACAGTTGTTCTTGGTAACATAAACTGGAAGCTCAGCAGTTTGCCCCTTGTACTGAACAGTTACCTCTGTCATCCCTTTCATGGGCACTCGGTGTCCAGTATACGCCCTGAAGACGGTGTCTGAAGGTCGGAGTGGAAGAAGTTTCAGAAACTTCTTGTAAATGCCATGCGACACAAGTGATGCCTTTGATCCGGTGTCTATCTGCATTTTAATAAAATGTCCCTCCACTTTTGGTTTAGTCCAAAAGCCTTTTGAGCCTTCATTCACATTCATAATCCGGACAGTATTTATTGCAGTTGACACCTCTTCCTCTGAGGAGTCGCTCACTCTGTCCTCGCCATGTTTAACTGTGTGAACATTTCTTTTCTTTTTGTATTTTACCATGTCACTTTTATTCCTTGTCTTTGGGCCTTTGTCTTTGCTCCTTTTGCTTCTACATGCCCGCTGCACGTGGCCTTTTTTCCCACAGTTGTTACAGTCCATCTCTTTGTACCAACAGTCATTAGGAAGGTGTCCCACCTTGCCACAGCGGAAACATGGCCCTGTTGCATTGGTTTTACCACTGTTGAGCTTATGTACTCTGCCTGTAGCATGCAGTTGGTGTGCTTCTTTGGAAGCCATCTCCATCATCACACTAATGTTAATGGCTCTTTCAAGCGTCAAATCACTTTCTGTGAGTAACTTCTTCTGTGCTGCTTCATTTCGTAGTCCACACACAAGCCTGTCTCTTAATGTGTCATTTAAAACATCTTTAAATTCACAGTGTTCGGCTAACTTGCGTAGCGCTGCAACAAACATGTTAACAGACTCACCCTCTTCTTGGTTACGTCTGTGAAACCTGTATCTTTCTGCAATCACTAGCGGCTTGGGTGAGAAGTGGTGGGTCAGTGTGTCCACCAGTTCTTTGTAGGTTTTAGAGCCTGGCTTTACTGGCTGTAGGAGGTTGCGTAGTAGGTTAAATGTCTTGGGACCCATCACACTCAGAAAAGTGGGCACTAACTTTTCATCCGTTATTCCATTGGCCGCGACGAAATAGTCAAAGCGCTCTGTATAGGAGCTCCATTGCTCCGCGCTCTCATCAAAGGGCCCGATAGAGCCAATGACTCCAGCCATTTTAACACTCCTAGTTGAATGTCGTTCTTTCGCTCGCGGTTCCTTCTTGTAACGTCGTTTCTTCCCTCCGGCGTTACTCACGGAGTTTTTTTTTTTTTTTTGTCCTTAACGGTTTCCACTGCTCCGCTCCTCCCCGTTTAGCAGACAGCCCGCCGCATCCACCTCAGCACAGTGGCGCGGTGTATCACCCTGTCAGCACGGAGTAGCGGCGGGAAAAAAAAAAAACGACAAAAAAACTCTCCTCCGTTGCGGACTGCAGCGTCGGTCCAGACGTCCTCGTCGCCACTTTTTGTTATATCTTTCACCCGTTACGTTACTCGATATAACAAATAATACTCGGACCATCGATGTACCGTTAACGGTTTATTGGCGAGCAGCAACTCATAGCACACAGCCAACGACAACACACTCTACATACACTACATTACCCATAATGCTTTGCACAAGAAACTACGACGGGTGCTGTAGTAAACCAAAATACATGACACACGGTCCCGTCGTTTTCAGCGACCGTCACTAAACAGGGGGTGGAGCACTTCATTACCACCACGGGGCCACCTGTTTTTGCACAACCTCGGTGCCTGGATGCAGCTAAACTGGCCCATAGCGTGCAAGGAGTTTGCCAACTTGGAAAAGTTGGGCATCATCAGACGCTCAAACAGCCCATGGGCATCCCCACTACATACGGTTCCTAAAGCCGAGGGATTGCGGCAACCGTGCGGAGATTTCCGCAGATTAAACAACACCACAGCGTGCGACCGCTACCCCATCCCTCATATTCAGGATTTTTCCATTCACCTCACTGGGGCAAACATTTTTTCCAAGATAGACCTGGTCCGCGGTTACCACCAGGTCCTGGTGCACGCTGAGGACATACCTAAAACGGCAGCAATAACCCCGTTTGGTCTTTTTGAGTTTTTACGCATGCCTTTCGGGTTAAAAGGCACGGCACAGACATTCCAACGCATGATGGATGCGGTGTTGTGTGATCTGCTGTTTGTGTTCGTCTACCTGGACGACATCCTCGTGGCCAGCGCGTCCGAGGACAAACACGTAACTAACTAACTAACTAACTAACCTGCACTTATATCGCGCTTTTCTAGTCACAAAGACCACTCAAAGCGCTTTCATTAATACTAACCCTCTATTCTAAGGGCCTATAGGAAACAGATATCTAGGGACAATTTAGAACAGCCAATTAACCTAACATGCATGTTTTTGGCATGTGGGAGGAAACCGGAGAAATCCCGGAGTAAACCCACGCAACACGGGGAGAACATGCAAACTCCACACAGATCACTGTTGGTCGGGGGCTGGGATCGAACCCACGATCCCCACAATCCCCCGGCCAAGGGTAAACTGTGCTGCCGCAGTGCTAACCACTGCGCCACCTCAGGACAGTTTTCCAGAGGTTGGAGGAGCACGGATTAATAATCAACCTGGCAAAGTGCCAGTTCGGGGTGGCGGGGATCGATTTTTTGGGCCACCGCATCTCACCGGAGGGCGCGATACCCTTGCCGGACAAGGTGCGCGCCGTGGCAAATTTTCCCCAGCCTCAGATGGTCAGGGCGCTGCAGGAGTTTTTGGGGATGGTTAACTTCTACAATCGTTTCCTCCCCCGCGCAGCCCAGCTCATGCAGCCGTTATACGCCGCACTTAAGAAACGGAAGCTGGCGGACAGAATCGACAGGACTCTTGAGCGAGAACAGGAGTTTTCCGAGGTTAAAACAGCTCTGGCGAACGCCGCGCTGCTGGCACACCCGGACCCGGCGGCTCGGATAGCGCTCACTACTGACGCCTCGATCATGGCCATAGGGGCCATCATGGAGCAGCACGTCGCCGGTTCTTGGCAGCCGCTTGCTTTTTTTAGCAGGTCTTTGCGCGACAGTGAGCGCAAATACAGCGCGTTCGACAGAGAGTTACTAGCTCTCCACCTGGCCATACGCCACTTCCAGTTCTGGCTGGAAGGGCGCACCTTCACTGTGTTCGTGAACCACAAGCCGCTAATGTACGCGATGGCCAAGGTTTCGGAACCATGATTGGGCTGGCAGTAGAGAAAGCTGGCCACGATCTAGGAGTTTACAACCGACATTCAGCATGTGGCCGGTAAACTCAACGTGGTGGCGGACTGCCTCTCGCGCGCATTAGTGGCCCCAGTCTACGTGGGGAGAGATTACATGGCCATGGCCATTGAGCAGATCGGCGATGCGGACGTTTGCACGCTCCAGTGAGGACCAACAGGGTTAAGGCTGGAGAGTAGAGTACTGCAAGACGGGAGACGCCCCTAATCTATGACGTCTCCACGGGCCGCCCACGCCCGGTGGTCCCACGCACTTGGCACCGCCGCGTTTTTGAGTCAGTACACTCCCTGGCGCACCCAGGAGTGTGCGTGTCAATCAAAATGGTGGGAGTGAAGTTCGTCTGGCCAAGCCTGCACAAACAGGTGAAAGAGTGAGCTGTAGCCTGCATAGCGTGCCAGTGAGCCAAAGTGCACAGGCACACAAAGAACCCCTTGGAGCCATTCCATATCCTGGCTAAGAGGTTCGACCACGTTCACGTGGACCTCGTGGGCCCCTCCTGCCATCGCAGGGGTTCACACACCTCCTGACAGTGGTGAACCGCACCACACGCTGGCCCGAAGCAGTCCTGCTAGCTTCCACCGCATCCACAGAAGTTGCACGCGCTTTTTTTACGACACGGGTGGCACGTTTCGGCACTCCTTCGCAATTTGTTTTCAACCTCTGGTCCACCATGGCCCGGAGCCTGGGCGTCTCACTTCACCGCACGACCGTGTACAACCCACAGGCCAATGGGTTATGCGAGCGTTTCCATAGGTCACTTAAAGCAGCGCTCAGACCTTTGCTTACGGATGCAAATTGGGTGGACCGGTTGCCGTGGGTTCTATTAGGGTTGCGTTCAGCACTGAAGGAGGATTTGGCGGCCTCCCCAGCAGAGCTGGTTTTTCCCAGCCGCTGCGGCTCCCAGGGGAATTTTTGCTGGACACCCCACACCGAACACCGATCCATCCCCGCTATCACCGCGTAGCGCAGTGGCAGGGACAGTACCTGGTCCGGTCCACCACAGTTTTCCACACGCTTTTTTGCCAAAGGCCTTGAAGGACGCGGTGTTCGTATTTGTCAGGCACGATGTCCATTGGACCCCCTTGCGCCCGCCCTACGATGGCCCGTTCAGAGTGCTGGAACCCGGTGATAAACATTTTGTGTTACACTTGGGGGGACGCAGAGAAACAGTCTGTATAGACAGACTTAAGCCCGCTTTCGTGTTATCAGACGAGCAAGTGGTGTTGGCCCGAACTCCTTAGCGCAGACGACCCCCACTGAGAACTCCCCAGGTAAATGACTCGTCAGATCAGTCACAAGGGCATGCTAATGATGTTTTCCCCCCCTCCCGATGTCCTCCCACAGACGGACGCACCCCCAACCTCAAAGCCGCAGACCCCACGTTACAGCCGCTACGGATGTAAGCTGAAGCCCAAAGGACATGAGGGTCAAGGCTCAGTCTGAGAGTCTGGGGGGGTGGGGGGCGGTGTGGGAATCCACCTCAGTATATTTACACTCAGACTTAAAAGATAAAAAGGAATTGTCATGGGGGGTTTGTGTGTGGATGCGGAGGTGGTGTGTCGATGTGAACAATGACAAAGAAAATGGGAATTACAAAAGCTTTGATGTTAATGCAGCACACAGAGAAGGCTGACTGAGTGGTATTATTTAAGAGCAGAGGTGCCTGAGATCTGTTACTCTTTTGTTACTTGTGTTTCTAGAGAAATGTGAGGGAGAGTTGAATAAAGCCTGATATGATCTGGACCTCTTTGCCTGGTTATTCCTCTCTCCACCCTATCTCTGCTTAACTTGATCAGTGCACTGCACATTTCAGCTGAATAGTTCAGAAAGCTAATGTGATTCTAGTAATGGCAACTTTATTTTACAAAACATGAAAAAATAAGTAATTATCACTCTGAAAGTTAAGTTGCAACAAAGTCTGGGTTTACAATGTGTGGTTTATCACGTCTTTGAAAAGCTGAGTTCAGTTTCTCTAGCCACACCCAGGCCTGATTGCTGCCACACCTGTTCTCAATCAAGAAATCATTTAAATAGGACATAGAAATTCAGGAACAAATGAGAAACAAAGCAATTGAGATCTATCAGTTTGGAAAAGGTTATAAAGCCATTTCTAAAGCTATGGGACTCCAGCAAACCACAGTGAGAGCCATTATCCACAAATGGCAAAAACATAGAACAGTGGTGAACCTTCCCAGGAGTGGCCGGCCGACCAAAATTACCCCAAGAGCACAGCGACGACTCATCCAAGGGGTCACAAAAGACCCCACAACAACATCCAAAGAACTGCAGGCCTCACTTGCCTCAGTTAAGGTCAGTGTGTACATGACTCCACCATAAGAAAGAGACTGGGCAAAAATGGCCTGCATGGCAGAGTTCCAAGACAAAAACCACTGCTGAGCAAAAAGAACATAAAGGCTTGCCTCAGTTTTGCCAGAAAACATCTTGATGATCTCCAAGACTTTTGAGAAAATACTCTGGATTGACGAGACAAAAGTTGAACTTTTTGGAAGGTGTGTGTCCCATTACAGCTGACGTAAAAGTAATACAGCATTTCAGAAAAGGAACATCATACCAACAGTAAAATATGGTGGTGGTAGTGTGATAATCTGGGGCTGCTTTGCTGCTTCAGTACCTGGAAGACTTGCTGTGGTAAATCCATCCATCCACCCATCTTCTTCTGGAGCCTATCCCAGCATCTTTGGGCCATCGCAGGGCCAACATAGAGAGACAGACAACCATTTGCTCTCACAGTCATAAATGAAACCATGAATTCTGCTGTCTACCAAAAAAAATCCTGAAGGAGAATGTCCGGCCACCTAAAGGACAGTATCCAGCCATCTGTTCGTGACTTCAAGCTGAAGCACACTTGGGTTCTGCAGCAGGACAGTGACCCAAAACACACCAGCAAGTCCACCTCTGAATGGCTTAAGAAAAACAAAATGAAGACTTTGGAGTAGCCTAGTCAAAGTCCTGACCTGAATCCGACTGAGATGCTGTGGCATGACCTTAAAAAGGTGGTTCCTGCTCGAAAACCCTCCAGTGTGGCTGAATTACAACAATTCTGCAAAGATGAGTGGGCTAAAATTCCTCCACAGCACTGGAAAAGACTCATTGCCAGTTACTGCAAATGCTTGATTGCAGTTGTTGCTGCTAAGGGTGGCCCAACCAGTTATTAGGTTTAGGGGCAATCACTTTTTTATACAGGGCCATGTAGGTTTGGATTTTTCTTTCCCTTAATAATAAACACCTTCATTTAAAAACTGCATTTTGTGTTTACTTGTGTTATCCTTGTCTAATATTTAAATTTGTTTGATGATCTGAAACATTTAAGTGTGACAAACATACAAAAAAAAGGAGAAATCGGGAAGGGGCAAACACTTTTTCACACCACTGTATTTGACGTCCTGTATATTAGCTTCTAATTGCTGGGATCAAATGGGGCTAAGGGTGGGGCTGTTTACAACAATGTGTTATTGCCACGGGCCTACAGCTGCTCCATGCAAGAAATACCCTCAATCCCTGCCTCCTGTTTGTCAGTGACTTTCCCACAATTTACTAGGGCGTGAGATACGCTCCAGTGCTCACTGACAGTGAGTGGTACTAAAACATTTTTAAAAAGTCATGGTGTGTGGTGAGATTTGTTCTACTGACAGCCACCTGAGAGAGGGAGGAGGAGCAACAGCTGGCAAACAATGATGTGAACATGGGACTGGAGACAGGAGCAAAGTTATAACTGATTCTGCTTCCTTTGTTGCTGCTGGGGTCAGACAATGAGAGACCTTTCCTTCCACCAGCACCCAAAATGGACTTCTTGTAATTCACTGAGGCAAAATTAACAGTTTGTCTGTAATGCCTAGTACATTAGAGATGGGCAACTGGTGGCCTGTGGGCCACAAACAGCCCCCGACATCATCAACTGCGGGCCGCCAGTCCATTTCCAAAGATCAATGATTTGTTTGTATCCCATTTGAACATATTTGGAACTGCATTCTTAAATAATTCAGATATTATGAGTCTGCCGGGAGAGGGAGGTCTAATTGAAACCTAGTACAGAGTAGGCTGCTTTTAAACAAGAATAAACGCTACAGCTCCTCACTGAGGAGTAGTTACAGTAACAAGTTTCCAAACTGAAAGGCAAATTTATATAAGAAACAACAAATTTATGACAGAAAAACTCACTAATTTAGAAAAATCTCCAGTACAACTAAAAAGTCATAATTTTTTAAATAAAAAGATGCAAATTTATCAGTAGATGCTTGAACATCTAATACTTTGGTATTAGATAAAACACTGATAAAACACTGAGTAGCTTTTATTTGCACTAGTGCATACCTGTGCATGCTTGTGCATACCCATGTATGCCTGTAGAAACCGAGTATAAGCAAGCATTTCTGCATGCCCGTAGAAAGCAAGTTTATGCAAGCAAATCATGATTTGTTCAGCGATGGTTGCCTTTGATCTTTGATGATGTTATAGCAAGTCCTATGATCTTTGATGATGTCATAGTGAGTCCTATGATCTTTGATGATGCCATAGTGAGTCCTATGATCTTGATGTTATACCACTTGTCCAGTGATGCCTGCCTTTGATCTGTGATGCCTGCCTTTGATTTTTGATGATGTCGTAGCGAGTTCCTATGATCTTTGATGATGTGATAGTGAGTCCTATGATTGTGACGTGTGTGTCTGTGCCTATGATGTCTATATGATTATTTAGCGAGTCCTATGGTTGTGACAGACACATAAGCCTGTTTTCCACTAGCCCAGCACACCTCGGTACGGCTCGATTCACTTCAGTACGGCTCGGAATGCTTCTGTCTCCATTAGCAAGCTGTTGTGCTTGTGCTGTGATGGTTTGTGTTAGGTTTTAGAAGCGGGGCAGCAGCAGATTCTCAGCGAGGCGGGGCCACACTCCCGTGACGTTATGCACCCGACTAAGTCCTTATTTACACTAGACAAAAAAGGATCCAAGGATTATTGCCTTGCTCGCTCTGTGGATTTATCTCACAATTAATTTTATCTCATAATTAAGCTGCAACAACACAAGTCACTTTTGTTTTGAATTAACTGCCAAATGACCTAGAAATAATGAGCTGAAACTTGTTTTTATTCGTATTAAATAATGAGATGGTGGCACACTGTCCAACACCACATCCTAGGGCATTTTGGATGTACTGAATTAAAAAAAATCATGTTTTTCACCTTCAGGTCAACGTTTGGAACAACAGTATTATTATTTTCCATTTAGATGATGCTACACTCCTTCTAAAGTATTGTAATTCTCTGAATTTGGAATGCCGATAGAACATTCAATTTACATATACTTACTTTTTTTTACCTACTTTGACTTGTAAGCTTGATCAGTCTCTCCTGCTGCATTTTAAAGTCCAACTGTGCAACTTCTTATAAGTTAACATAAAAAATGTACCCAAAGTTTAGAACTGGATCATGTGGGGCTAATTTTTTATGATATTTCAATAAAAAGAACAGAAAGCTTACAAAAACATTTGTTTTTTGGTCTAGTTAAAAATTACATTACCTTTACAATGGTTGACCCCTGACAGGAAGATCAGATCAGACTAGGCAATGGAATTTCTATGTAATTATACTGTTTTATAATTCAGTGTTATAACAGACAAACCACACTTTCCAAAACAATTCCATTTTATTATATACAAAATATTAAAAGAAAAAAAAAACTTTGCAACACAACATGAAGGTTAATCGACATTTTATACACGCCGACCACTAAGTGTCTACACCAGCTTCCCAAACTGGGTCACAAGTTGAATGAAGCAGTCTCTGCCAGCTGTGGGTCAGGAAGGCTCGGTTGAATAATCCATGCGGGCTGTCGCGGCGGACGCGTGGGATGATTCTACAAGGAAAATACACACAATAAAATACAGCACGAAAGTGCAATATATACAGAAAAGACAATAGTTTTTAACAAGAATACATAAGCTTATTTCAGCGTATTGTTCACATGAATAATTAAAATAAAAGCTTTAGTCCGCAGTGTGCTGCAATAAAGCAGCAATCCATCCACAAATGAACAGCTTTTTTATTGCATAAATAAACTGAGCGTCTTCCCGAATATATTTGCGAAAAAACGCACAATAAAAAAAAATTAAAACTCACCGTTAACGGACTCCGATGGCCAGAACTCCCGGTATATTTTTTCATTCCGGGCGGCTCCGTCTAACTCACGCTGAATACGTTCGTCTGACAATGCAGTGAGGAGACACTGCAGCTCCTTACTGGTCCATGGAACACCCTTATTACGCGAAGACATTTTTGATAGAGAATAAATGAAAATAGCACAGCAATACACTGAAAAGGAACCGCCAACAGTGGTTGCGTGCTGAGTAAAGGCGGTCGTGAAGATTGTTTTTTTTTTTTTCAAAAACTTTATTGAGAAGGTCGTGAAGATTTGGTAGATGAGGAGGAGGATAGGGGCGGTTACAACCTGACCAATCAGCGCCGGTTACGACCTGACCAATCAGCGGCGACCAGTCTGTTAACGTCACAACACGGCACAGCTCAGCACTGCTGTACCCTGCCCTGGAGCGGGACCCTGAGAATTGCGGCTGTTAAACCGTGTTGGGGCTTGTGGAAAAGCATACAAAGCGTGCTGAGCCGTCCCGTGTCGCGCTAAAGCGTGCTAGTGGAAAAGGCCCTATTGTGTCTATTTAACGTCATATAGACATCATAGGCACATCATAGGGGAATCCTATGATCTTTTAGTGAGTCCTATGGTCGTGACAGACACACACACATATTTCTTGAATTATATCACTCTATATATAATTCAAGAAATCTCTTCTTTTAGATTTGATTGGCGGTTGGCAACCAGCTTACAGATGCATTACCGCCACACACTTCGCTCTACAGTATATCATCACTCTTATCTGGCCAGGAGCTACTAAATCGATCTCTGTCTATGTGTGTGTCTGTCACGACCATAGGACTCACTAAAACATCATAGGATAGCCTATGATGTTCCTATGATCTCTACATGATGTCTATATGACGTCATATAGATGCCATAGTATAGTGATTCAAGAAAATCTGTGTGTGTGATCAAAGGCAGGCATCACTCATGATCATAGGACATCAAAGATCAAAGGCAGGCATCACTCATGATCATAGGACTCGCTATGACACCATCAACGATCAAAGGCAGGCATCACTCACGCTCACGATCATAGGACATCAAAGATCAAAGGCAGGCATCACTCACGATCATAGGACTCACTATGGCATTATCAAAGATCATACACAGGCATCACTCTTCTTCTTTTAGATTTGATTGGCAATTGGCAACCAGCTTACAGGTGCATTACCGCCACATACTTCACTTTATATCACTCTTGTCACGCCGCGCCATTCATCAGCGGCGCCACCTGCTTCCGCACCTGCTCGTCATCAACGGCGAGGGATAAAAGCCGTCTCGCCCTGAGCTTCGGCCTGAAGCCGTCAGACTTCGTCCCTCACCGTTGTGAGTCATTTCCAATCTTCAGCGCAATCATTTGGGTAAGAAGCCCTTACCTTCTTTTTCTCCAGTCTGCTCCCCTGTGCACAGGTGGATTTCCCGGCGGCGGACGACGTCCTTCCAACGCCCATTCCTCGCTGCTGCACCGAGCTCTCCAGGTGGCTGTCTCCCGGGTCTCGCCCCTTGCTGTGCCAGCTATCCTGTCCATCCAAGTAAGTCCTTCTCTCGCCATAATTTCCTCTGTGTTGGTGTATGCCCGTCACCCTCTCCCTGTGCTTTTTCCATAGGGTTGCCCGGCTGTGCGGTCACCTGCCTCTGTGCCTGAAGCAGACACCGCCACCAACACACTGGCATCCCGCAGACACTCACTCATTCACGCCTGTTGTCAATAAACTATTTGAACTACTCTGAGCCTGTGTGTGTGCGTCTCCTGAGCCGTGCGTTATGTCAACTCTTCTTCTTCTAGATCTGATTGTCGACTGGCAACCAGCTCACCACTCTGTTTGTCTGTTTTCGACATCATCAAAGATCATAGGACTTGCTATGACATCATCAAAGATCAAATGCAGGCATCACAGGACTCACTATGCCATCATCAAAGATCATAGGACTCACTATGACATCATCAAAGATCAAAGGCAGTCATTGCTCACAATCATAGGCCTCACTATGACATCATCAAAGATTATAGGACTCACTATGGCACCATCAAAGATCAAAGGCAGGCATCAATGAACGAGTGCTGACATGCTTGCTTGCACCTGTTTACTTCTTCTTCTTCTTTTAGATTTGATTGTAGATTTGATTTTACACTAGATTCTGAAATTAGGAAGGCCCAGGTAAATAGGGAAAATGTGATAGCTGTCTTCTTTGATGTAGAAAAAGCGTATGACATGCTGTGGAAGGAAGGGTTGCTGATTAAATTAAGTCAATTTGGAGTTGAAGGTAATTTATACAACTGGGTATTAGATTTCCTGTATGACAGAATGATTGAGGTAAGAGTTGGTACAGAGTAGTCCAAAATATATCAAGTTGAAAATGGTACTCCCCAAGGCAGCGTGTGTAGCCCTGTTCTGTTTAATATTATGATTAATGATATTTTTGAAGGAATCGACAGGGGAATAGGGAAGGCCTTGTATGCAGATGATGGGGCCTTATGGATAAGGGGCCGTAATCTTGAGTACATTCAGAGGAAAATGCAGGCAGCAATAGGCCAAGTCGAACAATGGGCAAACCGGTGGGCTTTTAAGTTATCGGTCTCAAAGACACAAGTGATTTGCTTCTCTAAAACTCACAAAGACATTTCTTTAAAACTTCATGGCCAAAAGTTAGAGCAAGTAAAGGTAGTTCGGTATTTAGGTGTGTTATTCGATGAAAAACTAACCTGGAAGCAGCATACTGAAAAAACTAAAGGAAAATGTAAGAAAATAAATAATATTTTGAGATGTCTGGCAGGATGGGACTGGAGGGCCTCTAGGGCCTCTCTGTTGAGGATATAGACTATGGATGTGTTGCATTCATGTTGGCTGCTGATTGTCACTTGAACCTTCTGGACATAGAGCAGACAAAGGCTCTTAGGATATGTTGTGGTGCATTTAAAACTTCTCCAGTATCAGTGATACAAGTAGAGATGGGTGAAATGCCCTTAGGATTAAGAAGAACCAAATTAATGCTGGCATACTGGATCAACTTGAAGGGGCATAAGAGGTCACATCCTGCAAAAGCTATTTCTAATGATTGCTGGGAACACAGTGAGTCCAACATTAGTAGCTTTGGATGGATAAGTGATGCCATTGCTGAGCAGGCAGGATTAAAACACGTACAGCCGTGGACAAAATTGTTGGTACCCCTCTGTTAATGAAAGAAAAACCCCCAGTGGTCACAGAAATAACTTGAATCTGACAAAAGTGGTAATAAATAAAAATTCTATGAAAATTAACCAGTGAAAATCAGACAATGCTTTTGAATTGTGGTTCAACTGAATTATTTTAAAAAAACAAACTCATGAAACAGGCCTGGACAAAAATGATGGAACCCTTAACTTAATATTTTGTTGCACAACCTTTTGAGGCAATCACTGCAATCAAACGATTTCTGTAACTGTCAATGAGACTTCTGCACCTCTCAGCAGGTATTCTGGCCCACTCTTCATGAGCAAACTGCTCCAGTTGTCTCAGGTTTGAAGGGTGCCTTCTCCAGACGGCATGTTTCAGCTCCTTCCACAGATGTTCAATAGGATTTAGATCAGGGCTCATAGAAGGCCACTTTAGAATAGTCCAGTGTTTCGCTCTTAGCCATTCTTGGGTGTTTTTAGCTGTGTGTTTTGGGTCATTACCCTGTTGCAAGACCCATGACCTGCGACAGAGACCAAGCTGTCTGACACTGAGCAGCACATTTCTCTCTAGAATACCTTGATAGTCTTGAGATTTCATTGTACCCTGCACAGATTCAAGACACCCTGTGCCAGAAGCAGCAAAGCAGCCCCAGAACATAACAGAACCTCCTCCATGTTTCACAGTAGGGACAGTGTTCTTTTCTTGGTATGCTTCATTTTTGCGTCTGTGAACATAGAGCTGATGTGCCTCGCCAAAAAGTTCCAGTTTTGGCAAGGCAGGTCAGTCCCATAATCCGCAGCCCGACCACTGTTCTCCGACGCCGCTGGTGATTGTGAACCCCAGGGCGTAGAACATATCACACCCATGATGTTCGACCCAGTAGCGGTCACCACGAATTGGACGCGTGACATCATCGCCGACTTGTACGTCACCGTCAATTCCAACAAACCCATGATGACCAACTTGATTCCTCCGTAGCCAAAGTAAGGCGTCGACAGGTCACTCATGCGGTAATGCGGGAACAGACTCCTCACAGTGGACCAGCTCAACACCAAAGCAGCTGGTCCCATGTCTACCATCAGTGGCACTTCTACACCATCCAGCAAAATGTTGTAATAGATTCATCCATCTGTGCTCGGGGAGACGGTATGAACAACCGTAGGAGTTGCTGCAGGGGAATCTGCCCAGCGTCTTCGATCCCCTTGCTCAAAATTTTTGCAGGCCCTGGCAAAATGGTGCAGAAGACCACACTTGCCACAGCGTTTGCCCTTCGCTGGACACTCTCTTGCCTTGTACCGGTGCCTGGTGGACCCACAGCCATAACATCTTGGCGTACCCGGAGCGGACCTAATTTTCACAGTGGCAGCGTATTCCTCTTCATTCATGCTGTCTTTGCTGTCCGAGTCCATAGCCAGCGCCTTCAAACGTGGTTCATTTCGCCCCGATGTGCTTCTCTCACCGAGGTCTGTTGATAATTTCTCCACTGCCTCAAACTGCTGTGCTATCTCCTTTGCTGTAGCTAACGTCAGTTCACTCAGGTAAGTCAGGAGCCTCAATTGTGCTGCAGAACAATGAGAGTGCTCCGCCAGTTGATCACGGACCATCGCTTCCTCCAGGGCTCCAAATCGGTACTCCCCCTGCCAGCTGACATAGGTCTGAATTCTCCGGACTATGACATTTTCTGGAGCGCGAAAATAGCACGCCATTAGCCCGACCACGTCTTCAAAGCTATTGGCCCCTCCTAATGTGCCGAGGAGTCTTTGACCCCCGATGTCAAGATTATGGACCAAAATCACTCTCGCACGCAGTTTTTCAAGCTCACCAAGGTTAAGGGCCACCAGATAATTCTGGAAAGCTGCGTACCACCTAGCCCAGGGGACCAGCGGCTCGCCCGGAACCTCCAAAAACGGCCAAAAAGCAGAAATAGCTTTCTCCATACCTTTATCCTTGTCGCCAAATGTTATGTCCATAACTTGGGTTGACAATGAACCAGGCTGGAGGTGCAGTGAACGTAACTTTATTATAACAACCACAAACCACAAGGTGCTCCATACAGGCCAGGAGGTCAATGGCGAAAGAGACAGTGCTCTTCCGCCTTAGCCCTTCATACCCCTGGTGACGGCAGAACCAGAAAGGTGGGGCCGTCACCCCCACTACACCCCGGGTATAGTCAACACCATATTGGTACACCACACATGCTTCTTTATAATTTCACCAACATTAAGTTGTAATCATGAAATTAAAACTCATTTTGGAGTCATTATAACTCAGCAGTGTTCAGGCATGAACTTAAAATGTTTAAAGGGCCTGGACAAATAAGTAAAAAAGGGCACGCACCTCCTGTACAACCCCACCAGCCAAAATCTGTGATGTATCATGCTTAATGTCAAAATGAAGTTGTGATTGACTCTGGGGTCATTTAAAAATAAAAAGTATAACCTTTACGATAAAAATATATATCATTATAAACTTGTGAAATACTTCATAACAACTTCCAGGATTTCCCCTAAAGCATTGATTGATTGATTGATTGATTGGTTGATTGATTGATTGATTGATTGACAGCTTTATATTGAACATACAAATATAAACATGCAAATCAGGTTAATTGAAGACTCAAGTGGCTCCAGGTGTGAATGTGTGTGTGAATGGTGAAAGGGTTGGGTGCCACACCAGTGGCTGCCTCATCCACCCATGTGGATGCCCTGTAATTTCCCCATTGTGGGACTAATAAAGGAATCTAAATCTAAATCTAAACCTGAAAAAAAAAATCTAAATGAAAACAATAAGGTGCATTGTTACCGAGAATTCAAGGTAAGAGACAGTGAGTTGCAACTCACTCTGCACAACTGATATGTTCGAAAAAGAGTAGGATGAAGCTAAAATTTATTTAATTTTAGTTTAGGTTATTGGTTTATTTGTCAGGGACCATGTACAGAAAAAAAACATTAAACACAGGGTAAGGATGCTCTGTACCAGATTATAGCATTCTCACTATCCATTTGTAGTCCCTGATGCAGGCAGGAAGATAAGAAAGACAGCACATATAGAAAGCAGTTTAGGTCGGGTTTCAGAAACTGCTGACCCTGAAACAAGCAGGGAGTAAGTTTAAAAGGTAAATAGATAAGAGAATATTTACCCACACTTAATGATGTTTAACACTTTTCAAATCACTGTTTGTCAGTGTAACTACATATAAACACTCAGGGCCCTATTTTGATGGTCATCAATGGACTTTTCCACCAGACTTTCTGCCGTACGCCAGTGTTTTTGTTAGTTTCTGTGATTGGATTGTCTGTTTTTTAAGCTGTGCGTCATGCCATCTAATTACCAGTAGACAGTGCACCCACTGTGCGCTAGGAGGAGAAGGCTCATTTCAAAAAGGTGTGGTGGCATGCAATCTCTAGCGCATCACTATTATGGTGCATGTTACGCCAATGCGCTTTTGATCAGGAAAAAAGTGGTCTGTCATCAGAAGTGCATTGTTTAATGGTATTTCAGTGGCGTGTCTGGCAATCACGCAGCTCCGGCACTCATGAGGAAACAGCATGCACTGGGTTTTTTCTGTTATTTTAATGGAGAGAGTTGTAACTGTCATAGTATAATCACCCATCATTTTAATTATAATATGATCACACACTAAATACTTTTTTAAATTCCATCCACATTCTCATTTTAATTGCAGTCTTAATGTTGGAGTCTATAGATTAGGCATTAATTTATGATTTTTTTAGGGGAATGAATGAATGACCAGGGAGTGTGTGTGCATTCTGGTGTGGGTGCACGGGGAAGGGGGGGTAGACTATTGTTAGTCTTAAGATGTTAAACTACAGACCTCTTCTGTGAAAATGTTTTGTCCACTTATCTGTCATGTGTTGAGTAATCATATTGCATCATCATATCTCGTGTCCGTTTGTGCATGTCCTGATTAATGAAACAGCACACTCAGCCAATATTTTCTGTTAAATGAGGACAGTTAAATATGTACTATTTGAAGACATGGCAGATTTTTTCACTATAGAGAGGGGAAAAAAAACATTATTTAAGTTCATGATTCAGTTCTCTACCTGACCGCAGCGAGATGAGTCTGTCCTACTGGGAAAACAGCTGTCAACACGACCCTGGAGAAGAGCCTATATGGGCACACAAACCCAGTATTCATTATCTAATGATGACAGTTTTCACAATTTTAGCCTCATTCACTGTCATTCTTTTAAAAGAATGATTCAAAATGAAAATATCCTGACAGTTGTTTTGAATTAAATCTACAATTTTGCATTCACCAGAGCAGATTCACCAGGCTGCTCCTCTTTTTTGATTTAAATATGCATTCTGGTGGCTCTAAAACCACGTAGTAGTTTGAGCAGGTTCATTTTGTCTTCTTTTTCAATTACAGGTTTTTTTGTTTTTCTTATTTCAGACAAGGATGAAAAGGAGATGTTTTAACTTTGCCTTGACATGTTTCGACTGGCATTTGGAAGACTGCAGATGCCTATGGATGACAACAACGTGCTGCTGCCACCCCCATACTTCACAGTTGTGATGGTGTTCTCAGGCTTGTATGCTTCCCCCTTTTCCTCCCAAATGTAACATTACGTAGTCATTATGGCCAAACAATTCAATATTAGTTTCATCAGACCACAGGACAGGTCTCCAAAATTAAGGTCTCTGTCCCTGTGTGCATTTGCAAACTGTAATCTGGCTTTTTATGTTGTTTTTGGAGTAATGGCTTCTTCCTTGCTTAATGGTCTTTCAGCCCATGTTGGTACAGGACTCATTTCACTGTGGATAATGGCACTGTTTTACCAGCTTCAGCCAGCATCTTCGCAAGGTCTTTTGCTTTTGTTCTGGGGTTGATACACACATTTCACACCAAAACACGCTCATCTCTCGGACACAGAGCCTGTCTCCTTCCTGAGTGATATGATGGCTGGACATTCCCATTATCATGTGTCTGAGGTCCAATGTCATCCCAAACGTCAGACACAGTTTATTGTTATATTTTGTATCTCTGTTTTTGGCTGCTTATTTATCGAAGTTATTCTGTGTTCTGTTTCTGCCCCCCTCTCTCTCCAGGCACTCCTCACAGGCTGCTCATCCTGCTGCTGCAGTGAGCAGCTCGTAATCAGCACACCTGTTGCAGCTACTCACCCGCCTCCACTCAATGTCATTAGTGCATTGTGTATTTATTCACTGTTAGTTGTATCACTCCTTGTTGCGGTGTTAGTCTGTTCCCTGCACATAGTCTGTATCCTGTGTTTAATTGTTCTCTGTGGCTAGTAGTCTATTCCCTATGACTCGTCACTCTCTCCTTAAGACTGTTTTCCCCGGAGTCCAGCCTTGCTCTGTGACACACTAAGTCTCCTCTTTTCTCTGTTTTCAAGTTCATGTTTTTGTGTTCCCTTCGGTGGCCCAGTTTGGCCCGAAGGCGTGACATGGACTTCCTCCTTATCCCTGCAGTATTGTGTATTTTTTGTCTGCTGTTGGACACGCTGTACAATTGAAATCCTATTTAATAAAACACACACACTTCACCTGCACTTGGGCTCATCTCCTCAAAAACTTCCAAAGCCGTGACATCATCATTTGGGCATTTTCAAATTGTTTAAAGGCATAGTAATTTTAGAGAATGTAAATTTTTCACTTTGAAGAAAGTAATAAAAAAAATTCTAAAAATTATTTTAAAAAATTCTAAAAGAAAATAATTTTGCTAATCTTAACTGACCTAAAATAGGAAACATTTAGTCTGATTTAATGTCAGAGTGAAAAGAAAAAAGTTATGTCTTTTTATACAGTGTATGTAAACTGGTTTCATATAGAAAATTTGAAAACATGCTATCTTAACATATTGGGATCTTCAAAGACAACGTGGGGGATACTGCACTCACCTCAGAGTGCTTTTGTGAGCTTAATGTGTGTCGTAAATTGTAACCTCCACACACCAACACCCCCCAAAATCACAAAAAATCAAAATAGATACTGACAACTTGTTCCTAATTTTATACATTACTTGTACTGATTACACATGAGATTAGTTCTTTTAAGAGTTTGGCTAAATAGGATATGGTCAGAGAAAACATTAACCCTTTACTTCAGAAAATGAAATCCGATTTTGGCAGATGGAAGAAAATCCATCTTTCTCTCTGGGGTAAAATTCATGCTATTAAAATGATGATTGCACCAGTGATTTATTATATTCTATCTCACCTATCGTTGAACACTTCAGATTCTTATTTTAAAGACATATTTTCATCTTGGATTTTTCTGTGGGGTAACTCACAACACCGTTTAGGCCTAAAGAAGCTGCAGGTCTGTACAAAGAAAAGAGGATTTTTCACTCCCTAATTTTAAATGGTATTACTGGGCTATCAATATAAAGCATATGAGGATATGGCTACCAAATTATGCAATACAGAACAGACCTAGTTGGTTCCAGATAGAGACAGGAGTTAGCAATGGCTTTTCTCCCTGGTCAGAGTTATTTGACATAAAATCAAGACCACAAACAGATCATTCAATCATTGCCAACACTAAATCAGTCTGGTATAAACTACATAGAGCAGGTTGCTGGGACTTCTGGAAATCACCTCAGGCACCTTTATGGAATAACAAGTGGATTCTTATTGGAGACAAAACAGTAAATTGGACATTGTGGTGTGATGCTGGGATTAATCACATTTCTCAACTATTTGATCCACAGAGTAAACATTTCTTAATTTTCAGTCAAATAGTAGATAGTATAAATTACCACGCAGTCAGTTTTGAAGGTATGTCCAAGTGTGGAGTGCCTTGTCTAAATGGTTAGTAAGCCCTTTAAATTGCCCTACCGGGAGTCCAATTGAAGTGCTGCTCTCTAAATTAACATCAGGTCGAGGCATTGCACCTAAGATTTATCATCTACTGCAAGATCAGCTATGTGACCCTCTGCTTAGGGCGAAAGAACATTGGGCAGGGGACTTGGCGGTGGACATATCTCTTTATGACTGGGAATCATGCCTGAATAATATTAATACAATGTATAAGGAAATGGGTAGGTTCAGGTTCAGGTTCAGGTTACTTTATTTGTACCCGTAGGTAGATTTGTTTTGCAGTCTGGTGACATCGATATTTACAAGCCACAATTACATTCAACATAGACACAAACACAGGCACACATGAAGCTGACTATAAACATGATAAAAATACTCAAGGCTCCATCAATCAGGGTATAAAGACAAAGAGATGAGAGAAAAACCAGAGGTAAGAGAGAAGGGTCATATTAAAAAGTTAAAAACTAGTCAAAGAGGTTAAAAACTCAAAGGTCTAAAACCCAATAAAATATTTAGAACCCAAATAACATCCTACAAAAATAAGTAAATATAAAATGGAGTTAATAAATAGGTACCTAAATTATTGTCATATCCGGCTCTAGGGAGCCGGGCAATCAGAGCCAGGGGCAAGCCAGTGAGTTGTGATATTTTATTCAGGGAAAAGGGGAAGGGATGAGGAGAGCACAGATACTCATGCAGACGTACACTCACAGGTTGCACAGCGCAGAGGTAAGCAGCTCGTACCGGACGTGGGGGTAACAAGACGTACATACTCACAGCGGGATACAAACACAGGAATGCTGCAAGAGGAGTATAAGCTGACACCAGACGAAGGGGCTTCAGCTTAGCAATGTGTTTGTATCCCGCTGTGAGTATGTACGTCTTGTTACCCCCACGTCCGGTACGAGCTGCTTACCTCTGCGCTGTGCAACCTGTGAGTGTACGTCTGCATGAGTATCTGTGCTCTCCTCATCCCTTCCCCTTTTCCCTGAATAAAATATCACGACTCACTGGCTTGCCCCTGGCTCTGATTGCCCGGCTCCCTAGAGCCGGATATGACAGTATGTCGCAGCCAGAAGAGTTGCCGGCGGCCGTGAGTCGCTGTGGAAATGTACCTTTCTGTCCGAGTGTCAGCGCTGCTAGCATGCCGTTTCCCAGGAGTCACTTCCGGCGCCAGGGCGACAAGCTAAGGTCCATCTCGGAGGCTGTCGACGGGACATTCTTCACCCTGCACGACGCCTCCAACGCGAGACGCTGGCATCGGGGCCGTGCTGAGGAACTCCTGGACTGTCACCCTCACTCTCTGTACCATCTGGAGGACAGTGCCAGGATAGACGCTGCAGGTACACAGCGAGAGAAGCTCCACGGGGTGGATGGAAATCCCGGCAGGGAGTCGAAGTGGGGCGACGTCTTTCCCCGCTTCGGAGTCCCGTTCCTGCCGCCATTCCAGTCCGGGAGTTCGCGCCAACCAGAGGACTTCCCCCGACCTGCGCCACGTCACTCGGGATTCCCTTCTAGGAGCCGCAGCTGACAGCAGTTATGTCCGGGGTCGAGTGGCTGTCGCGAGCTCTACTGTGTTTCCTGTCACCACCTTAAGGCATGTGGCGGCGGCAGTGAGATTGATGGTGAGGACTTCAGGGCTACGAAGCTTTCCCGTGCTCGACGCCTTCCTCGTCTCGATCTCCGATCTGGAGCGGCGAATCCTGGGTTTCCCCCTCGCTTCGTCCCCTGGGAGTAGTCGTCATCACATCGCCGAGTCACCTCTGCACGAACCTCGTCCGGATCCAGTTCTGGGTCATCGTCAGGACCGTTCCTCCCACGCAGCTGTCATCCCTTCGCCTCGTCAGTGTGGAGATTCTACAGCCTCGTCCCCTGAGCCTCGTTCCCCCGCTGTCATTCCTGGACATTCGGGCTGGCTCACCCCGGCTGTTTCCCCCTCCTCCTCGACGCGCTTCCTGACCGCTGTGTGTGCCTGGAATCCCGGCCTGGTGAGCTCTCTGCTGGAGACAACGCGAGCGACCCTCAGACGAATTCCCGGGGGGTCCTCCGTTATCGCCGGGCGGGGAGAGGAAGAAGCAGAATCCACTACAGCAGGCGATACTCAACCTCCAGGGGGCAGGCAAGTCATTGTTTTTTCACACCTGCTTAATGATTTGCTCTGTCACATCCCTGGAGGAGAAGTTCAGGGTTCGCAGCTCCCTGAACTCTCCCCACCTGCTGTAACCTGTATGCCTAATCCCGCATCCTCTGTGTCTCTCTCCGCCGAGCGGTCCCCGGCTCCGGGTCAACGTGGTGGGATATGGAGAGGGCCTGTGGTTCCGCAGCTACATTGCGGACGGAGGAGGGGGACTGACTGCTGCGTGGAGTCTACGCCGACGACTGAGCGTCTCTCCACGGAGGAGCGGTTCGGTCCGGCGGGACGAGATTCTTCTGGCTTCACGCCGAGTGGATCGTCGGCGGGGTCACCTGAGCTGGAGGAATCTCAAGCTGCGCTGACCATCGTGCTGGCTGCGGGGCCCGACGCGGCTAGATGGGAGCCTGACAACGACCTCCTGACGACGGATCCTGGATCTTCGCAGTCCTGGACGGCGTCAGAACCCGAGATCAGGCGAGTGCTCTCCTTTCTTTTCTCTCTTTTTATCCCCGAGCACTTCAGCCTATCTCCAGGGGAGACGAGCCGGGTGCAGCCGTCCGCTGCGTCTGAGCTCGTCTCGCCGGGTTCTGGCGCTGCCGGTGATCCTGATCCCGGTTCTGTTTTCTCTTCTGAGCCTTCTTCCAGGGTCACCGGCAAGGAGTTGCTGTTCCTCGTGGTGCTGGAGGGTCCGGGTTCAACGTTGGAGGTCGGTTCTGGTGCAGTATTCAACGTGGGTTCGCCCGAGACCCAGTCGGGGTCCAACGTGGGTTTGCCTGAGGCCCGATCGGGGTCCGACGTGGGTGCTGCCCCAGTATTGTCCAGGTCCGGTGAGGAGGTGGCCGTTTTCCTGCGGCCTGACGCCCGCCGCCCTCGTCATCGGCTCTCCCCTGAGCCTCTTCCACCGGGATCCGCTCTGATCCTTCGCCCGTCTCAACGGTCCTGGTGGTTGAGTGATGCGGGTCGACGACCCGACCCACAGAACTTTCGGTTCGGTGATCTGGTTCCCCCCACTGGTCTGTGTTTCCCTCTGGGCAGCCTGGTTCGGCTGCCGGTGGACTGGATTCCTGGGATCTGGGTCCAGAGTTCGCCGTCCGAACACTTCTCTTCCCCTGATTCGCCAGCTGGACAATGGGCGGGGAGATCTCCGGAGCCATCTCGGCCATTTTTGGACTCTGCCTGCCATTCACCTCGGGTGTCACTTTTTCTTTTGTTATTAAGGTCACTCGGGTGTAATGTTTTGTCCTGTTGGTGGATTCGTTTTTATAGTGCTGTGTTTTCCATCGCTCATGCTCAGCATTTTACTTTTTGTGCCATGTTTTTAGCCTCGTTTTTTGTATTGTAGAGTTATGTTTTGTTTTCCGTAACACCATGCTCTGCAGTTATCCATTTATTCCAGTCACTTTCATTTCTTTAGGTGACTGGGTATTTATATATTCGTGTTTGTGGGTTTTTCTTTGCCTGCACTCAGTATTTCTTTTTTGTCCTGTTGGTTCATTATAGAGTCATGTGCCTTGTTTTCCATAACACCATGCTCTATAATTGTCATTTGTTCCAGTCACCCTCACTTTTCTTGGTGACTGTGTGTGTATGTACTTAAATTAGCGCTGTGTATAGGTTCCCCTTTATTTAACCGTACTCAGCATTTTTTGCCCTGTACCTTTTTGGTGGTTCTTTTTTTCCTTGCTCTGGGTCACGCATGGTTGGTACTCTCTGGGTAGTATGTAACCGGCGTGCTGACCCAGTTCTTCTCCCCATCTGTACCTGGGTTAATTATTCTGTTTTGTCAGTATTGTATTTGGGTTTTTCTTTCCCGCTACCCTACATTGCCCCATTGGTGTTGTCCTTCCCTTGGCTTCTTCCCCTCCGGTCCCGCCTCCCTTCCTCCCACCCTAGGTGGGGGGGGGGGGGGCTGGGATGTTCCTGGTCGTTCAGGAGCCCGACCTTGAGGGAGGGGCTCTGTCACCATGGGTTGAGATGCCGTCTCGGCACTCAGCCCATGTTTTCCCTCATCCCTGCTTCCCATTGAGCAGCGTCTCAGCTGGCCCCCAGCTGGCAGCATTATGGACGGCTGGGGCCAATTAGTCTTCATCAGCTGGGGCGCTGCCAATGAGGATAAATAGGAGCAGCCTCGATGACTCGGGGCTGCGACATAAACACATTGCTAAGCTGAAGCCCCTTCGTCTGGTGTCAGCTTATACTCCTCTTGCAGCATTCCTGTGTTTGTATCCCGCTGTATGTACGTCTTGTTACCCCCACGTCCGGTACGAGCTGCTTACCTCTGCGCTGTGCAACCTGTGAGTGTACGTCTGCATGAGTATCTGTGCTCTCCTCATCCCTTCCCCTTTTCCCTGAATAAAATATCACGACTCACTGGCTTGTCCCTGGCTCTGATTGCCCGGCTCCCTAGAGCCGGATATGACAATTATGTGCAATATATTGTTACAACTTGTTCAACTCTTTGACAGCAGCAGGAATAAAACTGTTTTTGTAGTGCTGGGTTTTACTTTTTGGGACAGCAAACCTCCATCTTGAGGGAAGAAGCTGAAAGTTGCAGTGCAAAGGGTGGGAGTCATCATTTAAAATGGAGGTAGCAATCCTCTGTACTTGTCTGGTGTACAGGGATGTCAGGCTCAGCTGTGACTCACCAAGCAAACGACTGGACCATCTAACTACCTGATCCAAGGATTTCCTCTGTTTCAGTTTTATCTGACCAAACCATGACACTAAAGAAAAGGATAAAACAGATTCAATAAAAGCCCGATAAAACATTGTCATTATGATTCGATCAATTTGGAAGCGTGCAAGTTTTCTCAAGCAATGCAAATGTTGCTGACCCTTTTTGCACACCCTTTCACAGTTCTCTTCAAAGTTTAAATTACTATCAATAATCGTCCCAAGATATTTGTAGGATTGTACACATTCGGTGGTCTGGCCTTTTAGTACGGTGACTTTGTGCCTGGGAGTTTTCCTCCTAAAGTCAATAATCATGTCTTTAGTTTTTGTCGTATTCAGCTGCAGGTAGGAATCCTCACACCAGTGAACAAAATCATCAACTACTGGGCTGTGGCCACTCTCACCATCCTGGAGGAGACTGACAATAACTGAGTCATCAGCATACTTTATAATGTGTCTGTTGTCATGTCTGCTCTGACACATGTTTGTGTACAGGATGAAGAGTAGTGGTGACAACACACACCCCTGAGGAGAGCCAGTAGAAGAGCACTTTAGGTCAGACAATGTACCATTGACCCTTACTCTCTGCGTCCTGTTGGTTAAGAAATCCAGAATCCAACCCACCAGATTATTGCTCAAATCAAATTGTTGCAGGAGCCTTTCAACTAAAATATGAGGTTGGATTGTATTAAAGGCGGAGGAAAAGTCCGCAAATAAAAGCCTGGCGTGTGTCCCATTAAAATCCAGATGTTTAAAAAGCATGTTAAACAGAGTGACAGTGGCGTCCTCCACTCCTCTGTGAGGCCTATAGGCAAACTGCAGAGGATCCAATGCATGCTTAGTCTGCTTTAGGACCTCACATCTGACCAGTTTTTCAAAAATTTTCATTAAAATTGAAGTCAAAGCAACTGGTCTAAAGTCGTTTACCATTTTAGGACAGCTGGATTTTGGAATGGGAACAACCACAGCTTCTTTCCAGATCTTAGGCACATGTTGTGTCTGTAAGGACTTATTGAAATGTAATGAAATATAGGACTCAGTTCATGTACACAGGACTTTACCAAGCGCCCACATATATTATCAGGGCCCAGACTTTTGTTCACTTTTACAGCGCAGAACTCCCTTTTAATATCCTGCACCTCAATATTAAAGTGCTGATTGTCTTTGAGTTTCTGTTTCAAATCTTGGGTTTCAGTGCTAAAATCAAAGGAGTCAAAACGACCATAAAAACAATTAAGAGCATTAGCCAGCTCTGTGTCTGAATTAAAACCATCTAAAAACACACGATTACTGCGCTCTGTGCTCTGAAGGCCTGCAATAGTTTTCATACTGGCCCAGGCTGAACCAAGTTTCTTTGTTGCCATCTTGCTTTCCAACTCTGATTTATAATTCTGTTTTGCTCTTAAAATTTCGGCCTTCAGCTCTTTTGTGGCAACCTGTAGCTCAGAAACAGACCCCTGTTTAAAGGCAAGTGCTTTCCTCTGTAAGCAGGATTTAACTGATTTTGTAACCCATGGCTTGTTGTTGGGATATATTTTGACACGTTTACGTGGAACGATCATATTTTTACAGAAAGCCATGTATGAGCATGTGACGTCCACCAAAGAGTCCAAATCATCCCCGCAGGACAGTGTGAATATCTCCCAGTCTGTACGGTTAAAGCATTCCTGGAGGCAGTGCTCTGAATCCTCTGTCCACACATCTATGTCTCTGGTCTCCACCTTGCCTCTTCTGAGAGCAGTTTTATATGTGGGCAGCAAATGTACACAGTTGTGATCTGAGGATCCTAAAGGAGGAAGGGGGAGTGATTTATAGGCCCTCTCTATGGATCCATAGCACAGGTCCAATGTCTTTTTTCGCCTGGTTGGGCAGGAGACATACTGATAAAAGTTTTTAAGTGTCTTCTTTAAAGAAACATGGTTAAAATCCCCAAGAATAAAGTTTGGCGCCTCTGGAGAAATTGACTGCAGTCGCTGCAACACATCAAAGATAGTGCTGGAGGCGGAGTCAGCGTCTGCCCTCGGGTGGCTATACACAGTTGTGATAAAAAGTTGGGGGAACTCGCGAGGCAAATAAAAAGGGCGTAGTGACACAGACAGAAGCTCCACATCGGGTGTACAGATGCGCTCTCTGACCGTGACAGATGTCGTCGGCCTCCGTCGGTCTATGGTGACCATGGAAGAGAATCCTAAACGTCTACTCTGCTGGAACAGCACCGCCTGTGGCTGAACAGGCCGATGCGCGAATGGCAGTCCCTGTCACACAGGTCGCACTTGTGGGTGGTCTCCGTGCTGCTGGGTCTGTGGCGGTTCTTCCTGCGGGTCCTTTTTTCATCTGCTGCAGCAGTCAGTCTCTCTTCACCCGCCTTGAGCTGTCTGGTCAGGGTGCCTCTCCATTTGGAGCAGTCCGTTGCAAGGTCCTCCCAGCGCTCTGTGTTGATCTCCAGTTCCTTCATGTCTGTGAAGGAACTGGACATGTCAGACAGACATGTCAGACATGTCAGACATGTCAGACATGTCAGACAGACATGTCAGTTCCTTCATGTCTGTCTTGCAGACATCTCTAAAGTGCAGCTGTGGGCGGCCAACGTCTCTCCTGCCAGTTGCCAGTTCTCTGTAGAGGACGTCTTTGGGGATTCTGCCATCCTCCATACGGTGAACGTGGCCTAGCCAGCGAAGCCTGCGCTGCCTGAGTAGAGTTAACATGGAGGGAAGGCCGGCGCGGGACAGAACTTCTGTTTTGGGCACTTTGTCCTGCCAGGATATGTCCAGGATGTGGCGAATGCAGCGCAAGTGGAAGGAGTTCAGTCTCTTTTCCTGCCGGGCGTATGTTGTCCACGTCTCACTCCCATAGAGCAGTGTGCTGATGACGCAGGTGTTGTACACTGCCATCTTCGTCTTGACGGAGAGTTTGGGATTCTCCCACACTCGTGTGGTGAGGCGAGCGAGTGTGAAGGCTGATTTTCCAATCCTCTTGTCAATCTTTGTATCAAGGGAGAGGTTGTTGCTGATCGTGGACCCCAGGTACGTGAACTGATTCACAAACTCCAGCTCGTAGTCGTCGATGGTGATGGTTGGTGGTGCTTCCGTGCCTTGCGCCAAGACGTTAGTCTTCTTCAGGCTGATGGTAAGCCCGAAGTCCTTGCATGCCTGGGAGAAGCGGTCCATCAGGGTCTGAAGCTCCTGCTGTGTGTGGGTTGCGACTGCAGCGTCGCCTGCGAACAGCATGTCTCTGATTAGAGCCTTGCGTACTTTGGTTCTGGCTTTCAGGCGGGCGAGGTTGAAAAGCCTGCGGTCAGATCTTGTGTGCAGGTAGATTCCCTCTGTTGCTGTGCTGAAGGCATGCCTCAGGAGCATAGCAAAGAAAATCCCAAAGAGGGTTGGCGCAAGTACACAGCCCTGTTTCACTCTGCTGCGTATGTTGAATGGCTCTGAGACTTTGCCATCGTGCTGCACTATCCCCTGTATGTTGGTGTGAAACGATTTGATGAGGCTTTGCAACTTTGGTGGGCATCCTATCTTTGGCAGGATCTTGAAAAGGCCCTCTCTGCTGACCAAATCGAACGCTTTGGTGAGGTCGATGAAGGCGACGTACAGGGGCATGTTCTGTTCTCTGCATTTCTCCTGGAGTTGGCGGATGGAGAATATCATGTCTACCATCGATTGCTCAGCGCGGAAGCCACACTGAGACTCGGGGTAGACACGTTCGGCAAGCTTCTGTAGACGAACGAGAACAACTCGTGTGTAGACTTTACCAACAACGCTGAGGAGGGAGATGCCCCTGTAGTTGTTGCAGTCGCTTCTCTCCCCTTTGTTTTTGTAGAGGGTGATGATCTTGGCATCCCTCATGTCCTGTGGTACGGCACCTTCCTTCCAACACTGGCAGAGGACGTCATGCAATGGCAGCAGTAGGGCGGTCTTGCAGTGCTTGATCAGGTCAGGGAGTATGCCGTCGTTGCCGGGTGCCTTGCCAGCGGCCAAGCTATCAATGGCCTTGCTGAGTTCGTCGATGGTTGGCTCAGCGTCAAGTTCGTCCATGGATGGCAGGCAGTCGATGGCATCAAGGGCTGATGGTGTCACGGTGTTCTGCCTGGAGTAGAGGTCGGAGTAGTGTTCCACCTATCTCTCCATTTGCTTGTTCTTTTCTGTGATCATCACCCCAGTGGAGGATTTGAGGGGGGCCGTCTTGCTCTGAGCCGGACCAAGTGCTTTCTTGATGCCATCGTACATGCCACGAATGTTCCCTGTTATGGCAGCGGTTTGAATGTCTTGGCTGAGCTGAGTCCAGTACTCGTTGGCACAGCGCCGAGCAGTCTGCTGAACTTTGCTTCTCGCAGCCCTGAGAATCTGGAGATTCTTCTCATTTGGGTACTTCTTGTACTCAGCAAGTGCTGAGCGCTTGGCTTCAATGACGGGGGTCATCTCGGTCAACTTGGCATCAAACCAGTCCTGTGACTTCGAGGTCTTCCTCCCAAAGGTAGCCAAGGCTGTGCGGTGGATGGTGTTTCGCAGCTCTTCCCACTTCTGCTTTGCAGATTCTCCTTCTTGTGGTACACCAAGTTCCTTCTCAAAGGTGGAGGCAAACTGCTCAACAAGTTCTGGTTGAGCCATCTTGCTGGTGTCAATCCGTGCCTTTCCAGGCTGTCTAGCACGATGGAATTTCTTCAGCTGCAGCTTGACCTTGCAACACACCAATGAATGGTCTGTGTCGCAATCTGCACTCTGGAACGAACGGGTGATTAGCACATTCTTCAGTGAGGTGCGCCTGGTCAGGATCAAGTCCAGCTGGTGCCAGTGCTTTGAGCGCGGATGTTGCCAGGAAACCTTGTGTTGGGGCTTGGTCTTGAAGAACGAGTTTGTGATGCACAGATCGTGATATGTGCAGAACTCGAGCAGCCGCTGTCCGTTGTCGTTCATTCTTCCCACGCCAAAAGGTCCAAGACAGGAGGGCCAGGAGTCGTGGTCAGCACCCACTCTGGCATTGAAGTCTCCAAGGAGAATGAGTTGTTCAGAGTTGGGGATGGTCCTGACAGTTGTTGCGAGATTCTCGTAGAACTCGTCTTTTGCCTCTGGTGTGGCTGTCAGTGTTGGGGCATACACACTGACGAGGGTGACTGGGCCTTGAGTGGTGTTCAGGCGGAGGGTAAGGAGTCGTGCAGAGCCAGTGCTGCCCAGTTCCACCATCTTCAGCAAGGTGTTCTTCACTGCGAAGCCCACTCCGTGTTCCCTGTGTTCGTCACTGCCCTTTCCCTGCCAGTAGAACGTGTAGTCCTTCTCTCTTTGTGTGCCTGCGTCAGCCAACCGTGTTTCCTGGAGAGTGGCGATATCCACTCCCAGTCTCTTCAGCTCATTATTGATGATGGCAGTCTTCCTGGTGTCGTTGATGTCCTTGAGGTTAGCAGCGAGTCCTGTCATCATAGTGCGGACGTTCCAAGTTCCCAGTTTTAGAGTTGGTCTCTTTTGTTTTATTGTCTTGCCTGGTGCGAAGGTTCTCAGCCTGCTGTTCGGACTTCTCCTCATCCCCATGCACCCAATAAGGAAAGCAAGCTGTGGCGGGACAACACCTTATTGGCTGGGGGGTGCCCAGCTTGAGGCGGGCGGTAGCTGTCCAGTGAGATCCGATGATCCCTCCCACCGTCGGGAACAACCCCTGGCACCGCGCTCTACGCCAATTGAGCGGTGGCTTATAACCGGTAACTGTCATTCCCCGTGTTTTTTCTACGCCAAAGGCGAAGCTGGAGTGTCCAGTGATCCGGTGTTCTACCTTCCAGCGTTGGCGTTGGTAGGATTCAAGCCTGGGCAGGAAGATATGGAGGACAAGATGTTGCCCATGCAGCATGTCCCCCCTCTCCACATCACTGATGAATCCAAAGGAACAGCAGGGCTGCTACAGTTTGGCACCAGCGCCGTTGCAGGAGCTGCCAGAGCGATGTTGAGCACAACATAGAACTGCCTTAGGGGCCCCGACTCCGGATTTTTCCTCAGGGTTGACTCCCAAAGCCTTTCCCGTGACTGGGTATGCCGCAAGGCAGCGGAGGTTTGAAATCAGGGTTTACCTTCCCCTAGATGGGCTACCTTCCCAGGTTGACGAGCCACCATCTACCCGAAGCATCTGGTTTTAAGGCGCCAGAGATCCGCCCTCGCCCCTTCTCCTATTAGTAAAAGCAGTTCCGCTGGGCTTAGAGACTAAACCACACGGGCAGGCTAGGAGTTGGACTTAGTTGTCAGAGGCTTTTCGAGACGCATGCCATAAGGAGCATTTTATGAGCACTGGGAGCTTAATCCCAGTGCTGCTCCTGGCTATGACAACCTTGGAACCAAGGTTGTCCAAGGTGAACCAAGGTGACAGATGTGCAGTACTGCTTATTAATGTATAAACATACGCCGCCCACCTGACACTTCCCCGTTACCTCTTCCTGCCGATCAGAGCGGAGTGGGGCTCCAAAGCCATCAATCCACAGGTCTGCGTCCCGGTCATGCGCAGTAAGCCAAGACTCATTATAAGCCATGACACAGCAGTTCTTAAAGTCCTTCTGGTAGCGTACATTCCCTTGAATTTCATCCACCTTGTTCCTCAGAGATTGTACGTTCCCAAAAATCATAGAAGGAAGAGGAATGTTACCAAACTGACGTCTCCTCAGGCATAGTTTCACGCCTCCACACTTTCCACGCTTCCTTCTCTTGTCTCTTTTCACCGTGTCCATGAACGTCTCTCAAAATAAAGTCTGGCAGTTGCAGCTTAGACTCAATCACAGACGCTGCATCATCCGTGTTTAAATGCAGCAACATGTCCCTGGAATATTGTATTCTGCTCAGCATGATCCCAATCGCTCTCACCTCAGAGACACAGGGCCGGTGGAAAAGTAGCAACAGTGCAAAAAAGGGGAGGAAATCCATATTGATGGAACCGGGGAGCTCTTCGCCATACAGTCCACAAACATTCCAGGACAGAAACGACACAGAGAATTTCGTTATAAACACATTAAAGTGCGTAAAAACAGACACACAGACGACGAACTTTTTCACCAGCTGCCGGTCGCTGCGTGCGCATGCGCCCAGGGTAATAAGTTTATTCAATTAAAGATAATACATAGATAGCACAGAACTCCACAAATGTTGCACAAATGGAAACTGATACCTGCAGACTCGTGCTGGAGATGTGGAGGAAATTTTGCAATTGTATTTGCATTTTGCAAATACTTTGGACTTGCCCAGTACTCAAAGACTGGTGGAATAACATTAAAGAAATTATCTATGAAGTTCTAAACAGGCGGTTTCAAATCTCAGCAAAATTGTCAATGTTGGGTTCAACCACTGAACTCCAGGACTTGGACTTTGCTCCCTTCAAAAAACATGGATTATTTTGGCTCTTACAACAGCAAAACGGATCTTACTGAGGCACTGGAGGAAGAGACTGTCGTGATTCGAGCGCCGATCTCATCCGCGCTCGGGCCATGCAGTATTTTCCTCCCAGCTGATGTGTGCGTTCCCTATGGCTCTCCGAGCTTTTATTGTGACAGCGCTCGGAGGGGCTTCCGGCTGTCAGAGCTGAGGCCCTGAAAGCTGAGCTGCATTTCGCCTCATCAGCTGTTCCCTACTTAAGAGGGCAGCTGAGGGCGAAACGGGGGGCAGTCTCGTCAGAACTCCTCGTCTGACATCATCGAGCATCCCTCTGGTCAGATGTTTACAACCCCTCTTCTATTGTCATAAGTGTGTTTCGTTACAAATCCGTTCTTCCTTGTCATAGCCTGTGTTATCGTTGTAGTGTGTTTTAGCCCCTCGTGGCTCGTTATTTTGTCATCTTTCTGTTCCTTTAATAAACTGTGCAAACTTACTGGTTGATATGTGGCGTCTTTTGATGGCTCGTGAGGGCCATCCATGACAGTAGACTGCTGCCAGACTGACATGCCTGTCGCCGTGAGTTTGCCGTGGGCTGGAGTTTTTTCCCTTCGCTAGGGCTTGTGTTAAGTATGTCTGCCCTCGAGCATGGGTTTTGCCCTGAGTGGTTCCAGGAGATCGATGGCTATCTGGCCAAGGCCCATCACCTCATGCCCACTCATGCGGCACAAGATTACCTGTTTCTCGCCCAGAGGGCCATATTAAAATATCACCTCACCTCTTTTCCGAAAGGAAGGGAAAGGGTGACATGGATTGTGGCACAGCGTGTGTTAATTGAAAAGGCGGCCAAGGAACCTTCTCCTTTCTCCTTCTCCCCTGAGTACGGTGTCCCTGATGAGGGTGGAGATCCGTAGACTGGAGGGGAACCCCAGCAGGAGGCCGACGGAGAGGCATCCCCACTCCACGTCTCGGGATTCAGCTCCTGTCACCCGTCCAGCCCCAGTGCCATGTGTTCCTGGTCCCATCGTCTCACCATCAGCCAGTAAACGTCGCCGCCATGCCACAAATAGGCCTCAGCGAGAATCCTGTCTGGATCCAGCTCCGGGTCGTCGGAGGGACTCAGCCTCCCAGTCAGCTGCTTCTCCTACGTCACGACAGGAGGGAGTCCCCGCAGCTGCTTCCCCCGGGTCATCTGTCCCTGCTGCTCTGTCAGTTCCTTGTGCCCGGATCACCTCGGCTGTCGCCCCCTCCTCCTCGACGTCATCTCCGGCTGCTGTGAATGCTGCGAGTCATGCTTTGGCGAGGCCCATCTACAATCCACCGCGAGCGGCTCCTCCTCGTCTTCCCGAGGGGCCTGCCTTCACCACCCGGAGGGGAAAGGGAAGAACTCCGCCCACTACAGCAGGCACCATCGATCCCCCGGAGAACAGGCAAGTGCAATTTCATTCTTCTCCTCGTTGTTGTGATTTGCCTTGTCTGACTCCTGGGGGTGGAGTTCGGGGTTCGCAGTCCCCCGAGCTCCCACCACCTGCTGTAGCCTCTGACATTGAACCTGCTGCCTCAGTGTCTCCCTCCGCTGAGCGGTCCAAGACGCCAGGCCTACGTCGCCGGACGAGGAGCGGGCCTGTGGTCCTGGAGAGCCTGGTTCCAGCCCCGCAGCCACGTCATGGGCAGAGGAGGACAGCAGACTGCAGCGTGGAGCCTGCGCCGACGACGAAACATCCCCAGGTCTCCACCGATGAGTGGTTCGATCCAGCGGGTCGAGGATCCCCTGCCACCACGCCGTGTGGGTCGTTGGCGTGGACATCAGCGCTGGAGGATCCTCAGGCTGCGAAAAAAATCATGCCGGCTGCGGAGCCCGCCGTAGCCGAGTGGGAGCCAGAAGACGTTCTTCTTCGTCCTAAGCCCGAATCATCGAAGTCCTGGGCGGCGACAGAACTCGAGTGCAGGCAAGTGCTCTATTTTGTTTTCCTTCTATCTATTCTAGAGCATTTTTGCCTGTCTCTCGGGGAGACGAGCCAGGTGCAGCCGTCCCCTGCATCCGAGCTCATCTCACTGGGCTCTGTCGCTACCGGTGATCCTGATCCCGGTTCTTCTTCTTCTCCTGAGCCTTCTCCCAGGGTCACCGGTGCGGAGTCAACCCCAGTCGCTGTGCTGGAGGTTCCGGGTTAGGGGTTGGAGGTCATTCCTGGTGCTGCATCGACCCAGTCAGGGTCCATCACGGGTGCAGCATTGACCCAATCGGGGTCTGACGTGGGTGCAGCCGAGACCCAATCGGGGTCCATTGCAGGTGCTGCTCCGGCCCAATCGGGGTCCGTCGTGGGTGCAGCACTGACCCAACTGGGGTCCAGCAGGGGCGCAGCGCCGGTTCGGTTCAAGGTCGGTGAGGGAGCTGCAGATCCTCTGCTGCTTGACGCTGGACTGGCTCATCGTCATCGTCATCATCATCATCATCCCAGCTCATCTCCACCGGGGGCCGTGGGGGTTCTCAATATTCGGCCCAGCTCTCCTTCGCTGTTCCCCGCGACAGGGAAGCCGTTGTCATTCTCTCCCCTGCGGTCCTGGTGGCTGAGCAATGCGGGTCAGCTACCTGAAGGACTGCCTCACCCGTTTGGCATTCTGGGTCGGCCACCCGACCGACTGGACTGTCTGCTTGGCGACCTGGTCCGGCCACCAGAGATCCTGTTTTTCCGGGCCTGGGACTGGGGTAGGCCGCCCGAACGCTCCCTTTTCCCCTAATTAATTATTTCCCCTTATTTCCCCTTTTCTCCCTTTTCCCCTTATTATTTAATCTACCTATAAAAACTGACTGCCTCTTCTACCTATGTGTACCTACCTTGTCTGTTTACCCGTTCTCTGTATGTTTGTCCCTATGCTGCTTTGTAAAGCATCTTTGAGTATTTAGAAAAGCGCTATATAAGACTGATGTATTATTATTATTATTATTAACTATTTGGACATTGGACGCAGGGAGACCACCAGAACTGTTCCTGTTTCATTGGACTCTGCCTGCTGTCCTCCCCGTGTGTTTCTTATTTTCACTAAATAGTCAGGTCATTCGGGTGTGTTGTCATTTATTCTATTTTGAGCTATGTATTACCACTGGTTAGCGTGTCTTTTTTTTTCTCCCCTCCTCTGTCTGAGGGATGATTGGTATCTGCCACATTATGTCTTATGGGCCTGTGTGTTTTAGTTATACGCCTCCTTCTGTTGTTTGCATTTTTTTGTCATGCCTATGTATCATCTGTGCTTTTTTTTTTTTTTTTTTTTTTACTTATTTGTACACGTAGGTAGACTTGGTTTGCAGTCTGGTGACAAGCCACCGGCTGCTGGTCGCTGCGTGCACAAGCGCCCTAAACCTACATGTTTTTGGTGTGCGGGAGGAAACCGGAGAAATCCCGGAGTAAACCCACGCAACACGGGGAGAACATGCAAACTCCACACAGCTCACTGTTGGTCGGGGGCTGGGATCGAACCCACGATCTCATGATCCCCGCGATCCCCCGGCCGAGGGTAAAACTGTGCTGCCACAGTGCTAAACCACTGCGCCACCGTGCAGCCCTTTGTAGTGCTTTACGGAGTATTGTGTTTTTTTTCCTACCGTACTCTGTAACTGCTTCGTTTGTTCCCTGTCATCGTCTTGGTGTTTTTTGTCTTTTCTGGTTCTCACCCTCTAGGCCTCTCCCCCATCCTCCCACCCTGGGGGGGGGGGCCTTGGGTGTCATACGGCGCTCGGAGTTCGCCGCCTCAGGGGGAGGTACTGTCGTGGTTCGAGTGCCGATCTCGTCCGCGCTTGGGCCATGCAGTATTTTCCTCCCAGCTGATGTGTGTGTTCCCTATGGCTCTCCGAGCTTTTATTGTGACAGCGCTCGGAGGGGCTTCCGGCTGTCAGAGCTGAGGCCCTGACAGCTGAGCTGCATTTCGCCTCATCAGCTGTTTCCTACTTAAGAGGGCAGCTGAGGGCGAAACGGGCAGCAGTCTTGTCAGAACTCCTCGTCTGACATCATCGAGCATCCCTCTGGTCAGACGTTTACAACCCCTCTTCTATTGTCGTAAGTGTGTTTTGTTACGAATTCGTTCTTCCTTGTCATAGCCTGTGTTATTGTTGTAGTGTGTTTTAGCCCCTTGTGGCTCGTTATTTTGTCATCTTTCTGTTCCTTTAATAAACTGTGCAAACTCACTGGTTGATATGTGGCGTCTTTTGATGGCTTGTGAGGGCCATCCATGACAGAGACTGCCGCCTCCTGGCGAGGAATGGACTACAACTATGGCCCAGTTGGCCGCTTATGAAAGAGTGACATACTGTTTACTGAATAAACTTCAGCAATACAAATTGACTTGGGATCCTTTCACCAGTTGGCTTTTTTTTACATTCTTAGTTAGTCATATGACTAACTAAGAATGCTGACTATAAATGAATAAGATTGTAGGACAGAGAGGTTGTAATTTTAATTTTATTGCACTTTTTTGTTCTTTTATGTTATTGTAAAAAAGAAATCTTCAATAAAATGTGGACTGCAAAAAAAAAAAAAGTTTGGCTAAATAAAGGCAGTGTGCATTTCTGCTTGATGTGTGTAATGTTATATCTGTATACATGTGAGTTATATGGACATACTGTGGGCACCCAGCACTCGTGTGGGCGTCCAGCACAATGCAGACTGATAATATTCACGCTCAGCAGGAATTGCATACGAACAGAGAGCCCTAGGGGGACAACCAGAACAATGACTATTGTTATTCATCCCCGGAGTAAGGAGAGGAGTCTGGTGCCAGTTAATCATGCGATTGATATGTATTGTCTGATATGTATATCAATATGTAAATGTGCCATGCATTCTCTCTTGTCTGTATAAAAGAGCTGACTTTACATGCCTCACGAGTGCACACACAGCACGCAGTGCTGCAGTGTGTCTCATGATGATGGAGGAATAAAACTCTTAAACCTTCAGCTCCCCGTGTCTCGCCTGAACTTATTTTGTTCCTCCACAATACTTTATAAAGATAAAACTCACAAACATTATTTTGCACAGTATGGACCCTCTAACAAAACAAATATTAATGCTGTATATACGATTACGACCAGTAGGTGATTTATTATTTTTTAACAAGGGGGATAATGGTGGTGGAGCATCTACAATTTTAGTATACAAATAAACATAAATTAAGTACAATTTTACAAGAATAAATGTGAAAACACAATAAAAGGTGCTAATTTATCATTTAAAGAGTCACAAAATTACCATAAACAAGTTGCAAATTGAAAAAAGAAATAAATACAAAAAAAATACAAGAAATAAGCTAAAAAAAACAGCAAAAAGGTGCACATGTGTATAATTTTTCCACTTTCTCATCAGTTTGTTGGATTTTTCTTGAAAACTTGTAACATTTTTCTCAGAAATTTATAACTTTTTCTGATTAATTTGCAATTTTTTTTCTGGCAAATTTGTAACTTCTCTAAAAAATTTAGTACCTTTCTGTTCTGCTAATATCTGTCAAGCATATGTGCTGTATTTGCTCAGGAGAGAGAATGTACCGTATATGTACTGTGTGCCCATATCCCTACATGAGAATGCCAATGTAATCATTTCCTCCACAGAAACTGAATTTCAACTCCAAAGTTATACCATGACTTCAGGAAACATGCTAATGCCGGAAAGCCAAGGCTCAACTACATACAATGGTCAATGACATGTCTTGCTGTTTATTTCTCAGGCAACGTTGAGCACAGCATATCACAGGAAGAAGTGCTTATTGTTCTAATAAAGTGTTTTCTACTTCTCCATAGCTGACGGACAATAGAGCCAGAGGAGAGCAAGAGAGCAGGGGAAAGCCTTGCTTTTACATAGTTCTTTGTGAAAGACACTGAAATACCAAGAAAAAACAAACACCAAGAAAAGAATCACTTTTATTTCAGGGACTGCATGTGAATATGCTTTATCTGTCATCTACAGAAAGAGATCCAACATATGGGTCAAAATACTAAGAATAAACACAGATGATAACAATGAGCGTGTTTTGTCATTTGTCATGAGAATGTTTCATCTTTTTAAGATTAGACAAAAATGAAAGGCATGCCACCAAGAGATACCGCCAGAGAAGGGACAAGACGTGTAGAAGCCAGGAATAGAAAGGGAAACGAGAAGGAAAGAGGGAGATTCAGAGTGGTGTTTGTTATCTGTGATTCTGTTCCACAGAAGCAGGAAATGGTGTTGTTACACATAGGAAATGGCCTGATGGTAATGATAAGACAGAAAAATTGCTCCGGAAATCAAAACAAATCCAGTCAAGCACAGCTGAAAAATAGCATAGAATTAGAGTTAATCCACAGAAACATCTCCAAATCATTTTAACCCCTTGCACTCTGGTCAATTTCCCTAAAAACGCCAAAAAATAACATACCCAAAGTAAATCAAAAGCTGTTCTTCAACCCTTTGCAGCATCTTCATGGGGTTGGTCTCATTTAAAAGAAAACACTTTGAATTTTTTGGCAAAACAGTCATAATCTCTCTAAGTGCTCCTGCCACTGAGTAACAGTCATCTAAACATACTGAGCTTGAAGAAAATAAATTTCGCCTGGGTGTTTTTTGGATACAAATGCCTGCAAATAACACACAGCTATCAGATACGGGCTCGAAAATGCAACAGAAATGTAGAACCAAGTGTTATCCAGCTGAGGTCAAAATTTTGTAACAATACCACAAAAAATGAATATATTACACAGCTTTTTTCTTAGGTTGTTCCCAGGCGTTTTTGAACTGTGCCAAATTGTGCCAAATGGCACAGTTTGGAAAAACGTCTGTAACTTTTGAATGATTCAATATAGAAGCTTCATCTTGGGCTCTAATGAAAGGTGAAGGGCTGTGTGTGTGTGTGGGGGGGGGGTTGTTTATTCATTCATGAATGAATGA
Organism: Pholidichthys leucotaenia; assembly: GCA_020510985.1. Lineage (NCBI taxonomy): Eukaryota > Metazoa > Chordata > Actinopteri > Cichliformes > Pholidichthyidae > Pholidichthys > Pholidichthys leucotaenia. The sequence goes on along the minus strand of CM035850.1, from coordinate 103,100,861 downwards.
ATGAACAAACAAGCCCCCACACACAAAGAAGCATTCCACGTAAAAAATGTGTGGCTTTTTTTTAACAAGAAAAATAACCTACAGAGCACTAAAAATTATACTAAATTATCTGTAATGTAGAAGATAACAACTCCCACCCCCCCCACCCCCCACCCCCCGCTACAGAGGACGGACATCGCCCATCGCTACATGACGGAAAGCGGTGACGGTGCGCCGCGGTCTACTACGCACAGTTGTACTAAAATATCTGCAATATATCTGCAATCCGCTACAGAAGAGTAGCGGGGCGGGGGGGCGTTCACAACATGACGGGGGGGGGGGGCTGTTTGCAACATGACAGAGCAGTCCGGGTCCGTCATGTTGCGATAACGCACAGTTGTAATCTACCAATCGGTCAAAAGTCATTTGGATTACAATTTTCAGGGATAAAGAATAATTTAGCTTATAACACTTACCTGTCCACAACAGCAGTGTCGCTGGCGAGCTTCTCTTCAATTCAATTCAATTCAATTCAACTTTATTTATATAGCGCCATTTCACAACAACAGTCATCTCATAGCACTATCAACTGTAGGGGGAACCCCCACAGTTGCAGAAAGACCCCAGCAATCGGGCGATCCCGTGAGCAAGCACTTGGCGACGGTGGAGAGGAAAAACTCCCTTTTAACAGGAAGAAACCTCCAGCAGAACCAGGCTCAGGGAGGGGCAGTCATCTGCTGCGACTGGCTGGGGGGTGAGGGGATAGAGAAGAAGAAAAGAACAGACATGTAGAGAGCAAACAGCACGATGGGGACTCAATCTATGGGAGAGAACAAACAAATGTTAATGACCAGCAAAAAAAAATATTTCATTGAGAGTGAGAAAAGGAGTGAGGCCCAGTGTATTACTGGAGGTCCCCCGGCTGACTAAACCTATTAGCAGCATAACTAAGGGAGGGTTCAGAAACACGTGATCCCTCCCTAATTGTAGGCTATATCAAAAAGGCTGCACGGTGGCGCAGTGGTTTAGCACTGTGGCAGCACAGTTTTACCCTTGGCCGGGGGACCGCGGGGATCATGAGATCGTGGGTTCGATCCCAGCCCCCGACCAACAGTGAGCTGTGTGGAGTTTGCATGTTCTCCCCGTGTTGCGCGGGTTTACTCCGGGATTTCTCCGGTTTCCTCCCGCACACCAAAAAAACATGTAGGTTTAGGGCGCTCGCGCACGCAGCGACCAGCAGCCGGTGGCTTGTCACCAGACTGCAAACCAAATCTACCTACGGGTACAAATAAGTAACAAAAAAAAAAAAAAAAAAAAAAAAAGGTAGGTTTTAGCCCTATTCTTAAAAACAGAGATCGAGTCTGACTCACAAATCCAGATTGGCAGCTGATTCCACAGGAGAGGAGCTTGATAACTGAAGGCTCTGCCTCCCATTGTACTTTTGGAGATTCTAGGTACTACAAGTAATCCTGCATTTTGGGAGCGTAGTGCTCTGTTAGGATAATATGGTAGCATCAGATCTTTTAAATAAAAAGGAGCCTGATTGTTTAGAGCTTTGTAAGTAAGAAGAAGGATTTTAAACTTAATTCTAAACTCTATGGGAAGCCAATGAAGGGAGGCCAGAACCGGAGAGATATGATCCCTCTTTCTAGTACCTGTTAAAACTCTTGCTGCAGCATTTTGGATCAGCTGAAGACTTTTTGAAGATGTTTTAGGACAGCCTGATAATAAAGAATTACAATAATCTAATCTCGAGCTAACAAAAGCATGGATCAGTTTCTCAGCATCACTCTGAGACAAGATGCTCCTAATCTTGGCAATATTACGTAAATGATAGAAGGCAGTCTTAGAAACAAATTTAATATGTGAATTGAAGGACAAATCCTGATCAAAAATAATTCCAAGGTTCCTCACAGAGCTATTAAGAGAAAGAGTAACCGCATCCAAACTGAAAGTTTGATTTGGAAAGGAATTTCTAAGGTTTTTTGGACCAACAAGAATGACTTCAGTCTTATCTGAATTTAATAGCAGGAAATTACAAGTCATCCAAGCTTTGATTTCCTTAAGACAGGCTTCTAACTTGGCTAATTGATTACTATCATCTGGCTTCATTGACAGGTATAATTGTGTGTCATCAGCATAACAATGAAAATGTATACAGTGCTTTCTAATAATGTTGCCTAACAGAAGCATATATAAACTAAAAAGAGTAGGGCCTAGCACAGATCCCTGTGGAACTCCATGACTGAGCTTTGAGTTGAAAGAAAACTCATTATTTACATGAACAAACTGGAACCTATCAGATAAATAAGATCTAAACCACTGCAACGAAGTTCCATTAAGTCCAACATAGTGTTCTAATCTATCAAGTAGAATATTATGATCGATAGTATCAAAAGCTGCACTAAGGTCTAAAAGGACAAGTACAGAAACTAGTCCATTATCAGATGCAATGAGGAGGTCGTTAGTGACCTTCGCTAAGGCTGTTTCAGTACTATGATGGATTCTAAACCCAGACTGAAACTCTTCAAGTAAACCATTTCCCTGTAGGTGGTCAAATAATTGCGTAGCAACAACTCTTTCTAAGATTTTTGAAATGAAAGGGAGATTAGAGATTGGTCTATAGTTAGCTAAAGCTCCTGGATCTAGCGTTGGCTTTTTGAGTAAGGGTTTAATTACAGCCATTTTAAAAGCCTGCGGTACATGGCCTAAAGTTAATGAAGAATTGATTATATGAAGAATAAGGCTACCAATAAGTGGGAAGACTTCTTTAAATAACCTGGTAGGAATAGGGTCTAAAAGACAAGTTGAAGGTTTGGATGAGGAAACTATTTTGTCTAACTCACAAAGGTCGATTGGAGTAAACTCATCAAGACAGACATCAATAGAAGGAGTTGTAGTAGTTACAGTATTTAAGTTAACTGTGGGAAGAATCTGATTGATTTTATCTCTGATGGATGAAATTTTATTATTGAAAAGTTCATAAAGTCCTGACTAGTAAGCTCTAAGGGAATGCTAGGATTGACAGAGTCCTGACTCTTTGTCAACCTGGCTACAGTACTGAAAAGAAACCTGGGATTATTCTTGTTCTCTTCTATTAATGCAGAGTAATAACTCGTTCTAGCTTTTCTAAGAGATTTTTTATAAATTAAAAGATGATTTCTCCAAGCTAAATAGATTTCATCTAAATTAGTGGAGCGCCATTTTCTTTCTAATTGACGAGTCTTCTGTTTTAAGCTACGAGTTTCTATGTTGAACCAAGGAGTTAGAAATCTCTGATTAGACTTTTTCTCTTTTAAGGGGGCCACAAGTCTAGAGTCTGATGCAGAGAAGCTGAAACACTATCCACCATGTTATCAATTACAGAAGGAGCAAGCTGTCTATAGCTGATTTCCGTTGTGTTGACACATGGCATAGAGGAAACAATCTGCATAAATTTGGAAACAGCATCATCTGAAAGGCATCTACTGTAATAATATTTTTCTTTAGGAGCCAAATAGTCAGAAATAGTAAAATCAAAGGTTAACAGACAATGGTCTGACAGTACAGGGTTATGAGGAGACACTACAAGATTTTCTATTTCTATGCCATATGTCAGAACAAGGTCCAATGTATGGTGGAGGTAATGAGTAGAATTTCCTACTTTCTGAGAAAACCCAATCGAGTCTAATATTGAATTAAATGCCACATTAAGGCAGTCACTATCTACATCCACATGTATATTAAAGTCCCCTACTATAATTATTCTATCAGATTTCAGCACTAAATCAGCTAAGAAATCAGCAAATTCGGAAAAAAATTCTGAGTAGGTTGATGGGGACGATAAACTATGGCAAATAAAATTGTGGAATATTTACAGTTACTTTTAGCCAGCATTTTCAAATTTGACTCGATGTTGCCTGCTCTGGCCCCAGGAATGCATTTGACTATGGCCGCTGGAGTCTCTAGGTTCACGTTTCTGACTACAGAGTCGCCAATGATCAGAGTTTTTTCCTCAGCGGGTGTGTCGCTGAGCGGGGAAAAACGATTAGAAACAAACGTGAACAGGTTGGTGGTGTACCGGGGCTTTGCGACTAGGCTTCCTTCTCACCGTCACCCACCCAGTCTCCTCGCTGCTGAGGAGAGCCGGGGAACCGCTGACAGGGGGGCCTAAGCTAGCTAGCTCCGCTACAGCTAAGGGGTGTCCGTCGAGATTAACTGGCGCAGACGGTGTTTCAATGCAGCGGAGCCGGGATTCCAAATCAGACAACCTCGCCTCGAGCACCTCAAAAAGACAACATTTATTACATTTACCGTTATCACTAAAAGACGCAGAGGTGTAGCTAAACATCTGACAGAGAGAGCACACCAGAGGAGGAGAGGAAAGAGAGCTAGTAGCCATAGCTAGTGGCTAGCTAGTGGCTGGAGAGCAAACCACACAGGCAGACAGCAAAACAGGAAGTGACGATACGTTACCACAAGGAAGTGACGATCCCAGATCCCCAGTCACTTCCTCGTTGTCAGACGAACATGGCGCTGGTCCGCTTGTTACGGACTCGTGGTTCTGGTCACACGACCCGGTCAAACCATAATTCCATTATTGTGGTTTTGCGCTTCCATGATTGCGGTTTTGGCGAATGATTTTTCAAAACAAATAAGAACAGTAGTAAGAAAAAAAGACTGGCGAACGCCTGTGTGTCACCCAGCCTTACACAAAACATATTTTAGGCAAGGGACGCACGCTTTCGAACTTCTGTGCTTCAATTGGCTGGCTGTATTCGCAGCCGTTGGTAGGCGGGTCCTTCTTGCTAGGTTTTCAGTCATTGGTTCTTCAAGGTTTCAGAAACCCAATTCAAGGCTCTTATTAGTTGAATGAGAGGTCAATCACATCTAAACCAATCAAAGCACTCCTTTGGCTTTCTGTTCGCGGCTGTGTCTGTAGTGGAAGAACGGAAATGCAGCTTTTTTTTCCAGTGCGCACTAGGACGCACAGTGAGGGCGCCCTCGTGCGCTCTAGGACGCAGAGACGTGTCCGCCCGCGGTGCACCGAAGTGCAAGAGGTTAAAGTCAGATAGATACAGTTCTCCACCCAGAGGTCTTCATTCAGCTATTCCCCAAATCTTTGATCTATATAAAGCAAATACTTGCATATGACCTTGTTAAACCAACCATGGGTTGCCACCTTATCATAGTGGAGGGGTTTGTGTTCCCTGATGATCCCAGGAGCTATGTTGCCAGGGCAACTACCCCTGGTAGGGTCTCCCAAGGCAAATTGGTGCTGGGTGAAGGTCCAGACTGAGCAGTCCAGTAGATTTCCATGAAAAGTCTACAGCAATTATCCAGTGTACCCAAAGGAGCTACATGGGTCCATCCTCCAGTGGGCTCACCACCTGCAAGAGGGATCATGGGAATAAGGTGGTCTGTAAACTGGGCTGCAGTCTGTTAAAACCAACCCAGATCAGTATGATGAAAAATATGCAGTTTTTATTCACTGTCTTGGATTTAAATGTGCGCTTGGCACATGACAAAGGCACGTTAAATGTGCATAAAAACAGAACAGTGCTGGGGTTGAGCAGAACTTGAAGTAGTAGAAATATTTTTCTCTTGAACAACAAATAGAATGGGGGAGAAAAAATAAAAATCTGTAAATAACCATTTTGGTCACATCTTACTCAGGCATATTTCAAAGTGCATAAAATCTCACGGTGCAGTGTTAGTAGCATTAACATTTATTTCCCTTTTGAAATAAAATTTACTACATCCTGATCATAACTGACCTTTGCACATCACAAAGTGCATTTACAGTATCTCACAAAAGGGAGTACACCCCGCATATTTTTGTAAATATTTTATTATATCTTTTCATGGGACAACACTGAAGATATGACACTTTGATACAATGTAAAATAGTCAGTGTACAGCTTGTATAACAATGTAAATTTTCTGGCCCCTCAAAATAACTCAACACACAGCCATTAATGTCAAAACCGCTGGCAACAAAAGTGAGTACAACCCTAAGTCAAAATGTCCAAATTGTGCTTACTTAGCCATTTTCCCTCTCCAGTGTCATGTGACTCATTAGTGTTACAAGGTCTCAGGTGTGAATGGGGAGCAGGTGTGTTAAATTTGGTGTTATCGCTCTCACTCTCTCATACTGGTCACTGGAAGTTCAACATGGGAATTGTTGCTCTACATAAAGATGGCCTAGGCTATAAGAAGATTGCCAACAGGGACTTCCGGTCTGGACACCATGGTGATTGCAGCTTAACGCTGAAGCTCCCAGGCCCAATCCAGTAAAATACCTTGAAAATCAGATTTAATGGATTTTTGGAAGAGTGAAAATCAAAGGACAAAGTCATCATGCCTAAAGGAAAACAGAAGAAATCGACATTTACCAGGCCAGGACACGCATCGGCCGAAGAATCTGATCCGGAGGATTTCCATTCAGAAGACGAGGAGCTGAATGAAGCTAACAAAAAGGTTAGCTTGAAAATGGTATATAATGAATTAAGACGATTTCGCCGAGAGTGTTGGGCCGAATTTCGTGAATTCAAAGAAGAATTAAAAAGGACAAACAGCAGAGTGGACCAGGCTGAGAACCGAATCTTGGAAGCAGTGGAAAGAATAAAAGCACTGGAAGATTCCGTGCTGGATCTACACAAAAGGCAGTCAAGACTAGAGGCTAAGCTAACCGACCAAGAAGGAAGACTGAGAAGAGACAACATAAGAATTCACGGTCTGAAAGAAGGAGTCGAGGATGGTTTCAACACAATGGCGGCATGTGTGGAATCCTTACTGAGAGAGAAGTTGGATATTCTCCAATCCACCGACTTGAAGATAGAAAGGGCGCACCGTACATTAGCCCCTAGGCCGGCGGCGGAAGCGCCTCCACGTTCGGTGGTGGTGAAGTTTTCCAACTCCAAGAGGAAGAGGTTGTAAGAGGTTGTAAGACTGGCTTGGCAGAAAAAAGGATTTATGCACCAAGAGAGAAAAGTTTTTGTGGAACACGATTACGCCCCGGAGGTTCTTAAAAAACATCGGGAATACGACGACGCTAAAAAGGTACTACGAGAGAAAAAATTGTGCTTCCAGATGCCATTTCCGGCGAAGTTGAGGGTTTTCTACGGGGAAGAGACATGTCTCTATAACTCGGCGGAAGAAGCAACCGAAGATATGGCGAGAAGAGGACTCCCGGTAACGGTGTTTAAACCCGCAGCAGATCCAATCAAAAGAATCAAGGCTCAAATGTGGTCCACACAGAGACCCTCAAAACCCACGGGCCAGCAGCGGGAAACCCAGCGCCAGAGCTACAAGGAAAAACTAGCCGTTTACAGGAGGGAATAACGTTTTTTTTTTTTTTAGCCAGTCTGCACATCCAACCCCCCTCCTACAAGGTAACAAACATTAAAGGAGATGCAGAATCAGCATGTGGTAAAACATTTCATGGAACAGTCATAATATTAGAAACAAATAAGTCTTAAAAAAAAAACTTGTTAAAATAGAAATGTGACAATGATCCACATGTTCTCCCCACACTAACAAATACTGTATTAACGTGAATGTTTGCTGTGATGGTGGTGGGAGGGTGCACACAATTTCATAAGGTATAGGCATTAAAAAAAAAAAAAAATCATTACAAGTTCGGATTGGGACCTGAAATTCACGTTAAAAACATGGGACAACTTACAGGGGTAAGAGAGGGCCCTCAACATGTAACAGAGTTTGAGGATTTTCCCTCAGAGCCTACACTCCATCAAGGCTCTTCTAAGGTCACTAAAAAGACCTCATCTCAGGAAGTTCTTTTGTCAGTTTTTTGTTTTAAAGTTTTTTACACTATGTTCTTAATGTTTTTTATGTTCTTAATGTTCTTTCAGTTTCTGAGTAGCATAAAAAAGGGCCACCACACTGTTATACTAAATAAGACAACAAAATGGAGAAACAGGGTGTAACCAAAATAATCTCATATAATGTAAAAGGGATCCTGAATCCAGTTAAAAGATCCAAGATTCTAGGCAAAATGAAAAAAGACAAAGCAGGAATAATATTTTTACAAGAAACCCACCTAACAGACGTGGTGCACACTAAACTCAGTAGACAAGGGTTTAATATGATCTCTTCATCTTCATATAAGTCAGGGAGGAGGAGGGGAGTAGCAACATTGATCTCAACCAAAATTACATTTGAAAAAAAGTCAGAACACAAAGATAAAGAAGGGAGATACAGTTTGGTAATTGGGCGGCTAGAGGGAGAAGATATCACCCTGCTGAATGTATATGCACCTCCAGGGGCTAACTGGAAATTTTATAAAAATGTATTTGACCTAATGATAACTAAAGCCCAAGGTTTAGTGATATGTGGTGGAGACTTCAATCTAAGACTGAATCCATACTGGGATGCATCAGGTAATTCTCCACATCAAAATAATACTCAAAGTAGAAAAACTCGGATGCTACTAAAAGAAATGGGAATCTGTGATGTGTGGAGGGAATTCAACCCCAGTGTAAAAGATTATACATTTTACTCAGCGCCACATTCATCATACTCAAGGGTTGACTATTTTTTTATGTTTAATAGAGACATTGGAAGAGTAAAAACATGTAAAATAGGACTGATGGATCTCTCCGACCACAGTCCGATCTATATGGACTTAAGTACCCAAAAATTCACAAATAATACATTTTCTTGGAGGTTGAATTCAAATGTCCTGAAAGGACCACTGAAAGATGAATTGGAATCAGATATTCTCAGATATTTGGAAGAAAATGATAATGGAGAAGTATCCCCTTTAATACTGTAGGATGCATGCAAAGCTGTAATAAGGGGAAAGATTATCGCAAAACTGGCAATCCAAAAGAAACTGAGACAAGAAAAACTAACCACATTAGAGTCAGAACTTAAGAACCTAGAAAAAGAGCACAAAGACAACACTCATTCTAATGACTCGCTCAAAATTAAGGAAATTAAAAAACAAATAAATGAGATCTACACAATAGAAACCCAGAAGAAACTTACATTTCTGAAACAAAAATACTATGAAGCAGGCAGCAAACCGGCAAAATTACTAGCCTATAAATTGAGGAAACAACAAACGGAAAGAGCAATCTACAAAATCAGAAACCCAGTATCAAAGGAAATAAAATTCAGAATTCAGGATATTCTTAAAAGCTTCGAGAACTACTATAAGAACTTGTACTCCCTCAAAAAACATAAAAACTCATCCAAAGCATTCCTAAACACATTAAACCTTCCCCAACTTACTGAGTCTCAAAATAAAACACTACTGTCAGAAATACAACCTAAAGAATTAGAAAAAGCAATTATGAAACTTAAAGCTAACAAATCCCCAGGAGCAGATGGCTATACAGCAGAGTGGTGCAAAACCTTTAAACAGCAAATATCTCCTCTCCTCCTGAAAACATTTAACTGTCCTCCACACAGGGGAAATCCCCCCCTCCTGGAGAGAAGGGGTCATTGCAGTCATACTTAAACCTGAAAAGGATAAACTAGAATGCTCCAACTACAGACCAATCAGTGTATTAAATCAGGACTATAAGCTTTTTACCACTATCCTTGCCAAAAGGTTAAAAAATATACTGACAGACTTAATTAATTTAGCCCAAACAGGTTTTATAAGACAAAGACAGACACAAGACAACATTAGACGCACTTTACACATAATTCATCATATAAAAAAATATAACTTAAATGCAGTCATATTGGGATTAGATGCTGAAAAAGCATTCGATTCGGCTGACTGGTCTTTCTTATATAGAATCTTATCCACTTTCAATTTTCATAACAACTTCATTAGAACTATCCAGGCATTATATAAAAAACCAACAGCTAAAATAAGGATTAATGGTAATTTATCATCATCTTTTGAGCTGGAAAGAGGATGTCATCAGGGCTGCCCCTTGTCTCCACTGCTCTTTGCAATCTTCATAGAACCTCTGAGCCAATGGATAAGACAGAATCAAAAAATTCAAAGTATTACACTTGGTCAGAAGGAACATAAAATAGCACTCTTTGCTGATGACATTTTAATATACCTGGGGCAGCCGGACACCTCTTTTCCAGAACTACTCTCAGTTTTTTCAGAGTACGGAGATTTATCGGGGTACGAACTAAACATGCATAAAACCCAAGTTTTAACATTCAACTATGACCCAAATCAATATTTACTAAGCAAACTCAAAACTAACTGGGAGATGGAATCTATGAAATATCTGGGGGTCAATATCCCGAAACAACTCAACAAAATTATAACACTAAACTATGATCCACTGGTGGCAAAAATAAAATCTGATCTAGCAAGATGGAATATGATACCATTCTTGGGTACTGCACAAAGAATTGAAGCAGTCAAAATGAATATACTCCCACGTCTTCTATACCTTTTCCAAACAACACCGGTAGAACCTCCCAAAAAAACATGGCAGGAACTGGACAGAAGGATCTCAAGATTCATATGGCAGGGCAAGAGACCAAGAATCAGATATAGAACCCTACAGCTAAACAAAGACAAAGGTGGGCTTGCGCTGCCAAATATCAGGGACTATTTTAAAGCGGCACAAATTAAAACTTTAGTAGAGATATGTAACCCAGTCTACACTGCACAATGGAAGGAGATGGAATGCCAAATAACAAGTGACATCCCCCTACAGGCGATAATAGGGAACAATGCCTTACCTAAACTTTTGAATAACACTAACCCGTGGATAGAGACCCCGCTAAAAATTTGGTTTAAGATAGTCAGAGAGAATCAAACTAAAGAGCCCTATCAATTTCTGCAATGGATTGCCTATGATCAAGACTTTACTCCTAATAAAACATACACTAGATTTAAAAAGTGGAAAGAGAACGGACTGATAAAATATTACGATTTTTTTAAAGGGCAAATTTTAAGAAGTTTTGAAGACTTGAAAAAACAAGATCTAATAAATCAAGACCTTTACAGGTTCTTTCAGCTTAGACACCACATAAACAATATCCTTAAAAAGGAGGATTTGGAAAGGGCCCAGTCAGGTGTTCTGAAGGTCTTCTTAATGGCATATAAAGGGATCCCAGGGATCAGATACATCTCTAAAATATACCAAGGTCTTCAAGACTTAAAAGGAGACAACACATCATATATAAAAGAGAGATGGGAAAAAGAGGGGAATTTCACTTTACAACTGGAAATATGGGAAAAGCTAAATAAACAGCAATGGAAAAGTACCTCTTCCCTGCAGTGGAGAGAATTTGGATGGAAAAAATTTGGTAAGATTTTTCAGAACACCTGCACAAAACAAGTTTACTCATAAGGGCTGCACGGTGGCGCAGTGGTTTAGCACTGTGGCAGCACAGTTTTACCCTCGGCCGGGGGATCGCGGGGATCATGAGATCGTGGGTTCGATCCCAGCCCCCGACCAACAGTGAGCTGTGTGGAGTTTGCATGTTCTCCCCGTGTTGCGTGGGTTTACTCCGGGATTTCTCCGGTTTCCTCCCGCATACCAAAAACATGTAGGTTTAGGGCGCTCGCGCACGCAGCGACCGGCAGCCGGTGGCTTGTCACCAGACTGCAAACCAAATCTACCTACGGGTACAAATAAGTAACAAAAAAAAAAAAAAAGGGGTTGAATTGATGGCGCTTGTGTGGTGAAGAGACTGCAAATCATTTTCATGTGTTTTGGTCATGCCAAGTTATCCATCAATATTGGACCAATGTACAGACAATATTGGGGAAAATATTCAAAATAACAGTTCCCTTTTCTTTTGTAACTTTGTATTTGCGTTTACTACCGGATTCACTGGAAAGACGAGGAGAAAAATACTTATTTACTGTTTTAATATTGGCAAGTAAAAAAGCCCTAACTAAAAAATGGATGTTGAAGGACTGTCCTACACCTGAAGATTGGATTAACGTGATTCAAGACATTTACTAGATGGAAAAGTTGACATTCGCATTGAGACAGGACATGGATGGGTTCTTGAACTTTTGGCAACCCTGGATCGCATATGTGTCTTCCATTAGATCTAATCTTTGACAAATACCATTTCAATAATGGCACCGCTCTTTGTTCCAACGCTACTCAGATGCTCTTTTATTTTTATTTATTTATTTTTTTTGTTTGTTTGTTCATTTTTTGCTCTTTTGTTTTTGTTTGTTTGTTTGTTTTCTGTTCTCTTTAATTTCACTTTTTCTTTCACTTAAAAAAGGGGTGTTGTAATAATTATTCTTCCAATGTTGTCAAATAACAAAAAATAAGGGAACATGTGATGAAAATGTAAACATTGCAATGCTGTAATGACGTGTATACCCTTTACAAAAACTTAAATAAAAAAAAAAGAAGATTGCCAACACCCTGAAACTGAGCTGCAGCAAGGTGGCCAAGACCATACAGTGGTTTAACAAGACAGGTTGAGTGTATGTGTTACGACCTGAGCGCTGGGTTCTGTCCGCGCTCGGGCTACGCACAGCTCGCTGCTGGCCTTGACAGCTGTGGGTTGTATTCTGGCCTCACCGGGCTCTTATTGTGAAGGCGCTTTGTTGGGGCTTCCGCCTGTCAAGGTTGGTCAGCTGTCTGTCATTACTGCTCGTTAGTGTTCGCCTTTATAAGGCGGACACTGACGGCAGTTAGATTGCAGGAGTATCGTCAGACATTGTCAGATATCGTCTAAACCTCGTTAGACCTTCATGTCAGGTTCGTGTTCTTTCATGTCATGTCATAGTTTAGCTCGTAGTGGCTGGGGTTAGCCCTATGAGCCCTTGTATTGCTTAGTGTGTGTTTTTGCCCTTAGCGGCTCATAGCCTCGTGTCTTGTCTTGCGTTATTAATAAATTACCATCATTGCAAAACTCTCTGGTGGACTCTTGGCGTCTTATGGTGGTCCGCGAGGGTCACCGCATGACAGTATGTGCTCAGCATCATATTCAAAGGTTGTCTTTTGAAAACAGACATATAAGTGCTGCCAGCATTGCTGCAGAGGTTGAAGGGGTGAGGAGGTCAGCCTGTCAGTGCTCAGACCATACGCCACACACTGTATCAAATTGTTCTGCATGGCTGTCATCCCAGAAGGAAGCCCCTTTTAAAGATGATGCATAAGAAAGCCCGCAAACAGTTTGCTGAAGACAAGCACACTAAGGACATGGGTTACTGGAACCATGTCCTGTGGTCTGATGAGACCAACAGAAACTTATTTGGTTCAGATGGTGTCAAGCATGTGTGGCGGCAAATAGGTGAGGAGTACAAAGACAAGTCTGTCTTGCCTACTGCCAAGCATGGTGGTGGGATTGTCATGGTTTGGGGCTGCATAAGTGCTGCCAGCACTGGGGAGATACAGTTCATTGAGGAAACCATGAATGCCAACATGTACTATGACATACTGAAGCAGAGCATGATCCCCTCCCTTTGGAAACTGGGCTGCATGCAGTATTCCAACATGATAACGACCCCAAACACACCTCCAAGACGACCACTGCCTTGCTAAAGAAACTGAGCGTAAAGGTGATGGACTGACCAAGCATGTCTCCAGACCTAAACCACCATTGACCATCTGTGGGGCATCCTCAAACGGAAGGTGGAGGAGCGCAAGGTCTCTAACATCCACCAGCTCTGTGATGCTGTCATGGAGGAGTGGAAGAGGATTCCAGCAGCAACCTGTGAAGCTCTAGTGAACTCCATGTCCAAGAGAGTTAAGGCAGTGCTAGAAAATAATGGTGGCCACACAAAATATTGACACTTTAGGCACAATTTGGACATTTTCACTCAGGGGTGTACTCACTTTTTTTGCCAGCATTTTCGACATTAATAGCTGTGAGTTATTTTGAGGGGACAGCAAATTTACACTGCTATACAAGCTGTACACCGACTACTTTACACTGTATCAAAGTGTCATATCTTCAGTGTTGTCCCATGAAAAAATATAATAAAATATTTACAAAAATGTGAGGGGAGTACTCACTTTTGTGAGATACTGTAGCTGAATAAAAATGAACTGTCAAACACTTCAGTGCCCCCCCAAGAAAAGACTGATAACATTAACAACCATTGCACATCCACTATTGTGGTTTGTTTTGTTTTAAATCATCACGTGAGTAGGAACCTCTTCTTATAACTACACTACTTGAGGTTTTTCTTCAGAATTTATAACAATTTTCTTATAGTTTTCTATTTTATTCTGTAAATTTATTCAAATGTGAAATCATTTTCCTCAAATTTGTAATTTCCTCTTGTAAAATTGACTCTTTCTCAACTGTACAGTTGAGACTTTATTATACATTTGTGGATTATTACTCAACACAGCTAGGCTAGCCATCGCGCAGGAAGAGTTTAACTTGGAACGTTTAGGGATTGTTAGGCACTCCAATAGCCGTTGGGCATCCCTGCTGCACATGGTGCCCAAGTCCGATGGTTCGTGGTGGCCATGCGGTGATTTCTGTTCCTTGAACAACAACACGGAGCCCGACCGTTATCCCATTCCTCATATTCAGGATTTTTTGGTGCACCTGGCCAGAATGCCCATTTTTTCTAAGGTGGATCTGGTCCACGGCTACCACCAGGTCCCGATGCGCACTGAAGACATCTCAAAAATGGGGGTAATAACACCCTTCGGCCTTTTTGAGTTTCTTCGCATGCCGTTCAAGTTTAAGGGTGCTACTCATGCTTTTCAGAGGGTGATGGACCTGGTGCTCCACGATTTGCCGTTTGTGTTCGTCTACCTCAATGACGTTCTGGTGGCTAGCGCATCTGAGAAGGAGCACCTCTCATTTGAAGCAAGTTTTCCATTGGCTGGAGAACATGGATTGATAGTTAATCCAGCAAAATATCAGTTCGGGTTGCCGGAGATTGATCTCTTGGGCCATCGCATCTCATGTCGGGGCGTAGTTCCGCTGCCGGATAAAATGCGGGTGGTGTTGGATTTCCTGTGTCCATGCTGCAGGAGTTTTTGAGGATGGTTAATTTTTACAACCACTTCCTCCCCTGGGCAGCCCAGCTGCTACAACCCTTTACGATGCGCTCAAGAAGAAGAAACCCACAGATGGCATCAACTGGACCCCCAGTTGGGTCCAGATTTTTTCAGGTGCCAAAGCTGCACTCGCCAATATGGCTTTGCTGGCCCATACATCCCCGTCGGCGCAGATTGCACTAACTATGGATGCGTTTGACGTCATGGTCAGAGCAGTGGTTGAACAGTAAGTCTCCGGTTCAAGGAAACCTCTTGTCACACACTGCGCAATAACAAGCGTTAAGTACAGCGCTTTCGACAGTTATAGGCTCTCTACCTGGCCATGTGCCACTTCCAGTTTTGGCTTGAGGGTCGCATATGTACCACATTTGTCGATCACAAACCTCTAACCTACGCAATGTCCAAAATCTCGGAATCATGGTCAGCACGTCAACAGCGTCATCTAACTGCAACATCAGAGTTCACTACCGACATTCAGTATGTGTTCGGCAAGTTCAACGTTGTGGCCAACTGTCGCACACGCTGGTATCTCTAGTCAACTTGGGCATTGATTTTTCCACCATGGCTGCTGGCCAACCGGGTAAGGCAAACATTCTCACGCTCCGTTCCGTGGGTACGGGCCTTAAACTAGAGAGCAAGATAGTACAAGAGGGTTGTCCCCCCCCCCCACTTTGCGATATCTCCACCGGCCATCCCTGCCCGGTTGTTCCAATCGCTTGGTGACGTCGCATTTTTGAGTCCCTTCACTTTCTTTCACATCCTGGCTTACATGCTTCAGTTAAGCTGGTAGGGTCTAAATTCTTTTGGCCCCGCTTACACAAGGATGCGAAGGCGTGGGCTGCTGCTTGCATTGCATGCCAACGGGCTAAGGTGCAGAGGAACACCAACGTCCCCCTTTGAACCTTTCCGGATTCCGAGCAGGAGATTCGAACATGTCCACATGGATTTAGTGGGCCCCCTTCCGCCGTCGTAAGGTTTCATGCACCTTTTGATGATAGTGGACCGCACCACGTGTTGGCCAGAGGCAGTCCTGCTGGCTTCCACCACTTCTACCGACGTAGCCCACGCATTTTTGTCATCTTTTTTGGTTCCCCGTCAGACATTACCTCCAATAGGGGCCCCCAGTTTGTTTCGGAACTCTGGTCCACTGTGGCCGAGACCCTACAGGTCAAAGTTCACCGTACCAGTGCATACAATTTGCAGGCTAATGGTTTATGCAAGAGGTTCCACAAGTCGCTTAAAGCCGCATTTAGTACTGGGGTTACGCTCCGCACTACTACTGGGGTTACGCTCCGCACCCAAGGAGGATCTTGCAGCTTCCCCGGCTGAGCTCATTTTTGGTCAACCATTGTGGATCCCAGGTGAATTTTTACCGGAAGGTCTCGTGCCCACTACCGACTCGTCCGTGCGCTTTTTTCCTAGGATTGAGGCAGTTAGTGTCCCTGGGCCAGTGCACCATCGTTTCCCCCGCACTTTTGTTCCAAAGCATTTGGAGCATTCCAAGTCTGTTATCGTCAGACACAACGCCCACTAGACTCCACTGTGTCTGCTTTATGACGGCCCTTTCAAGGTTTTGGAAACGGGTGCAAAACATTTTGTGCTGGATTTTGGGGGGTGCAGGGAAACCATCTGCATAGATAGACTTAAGCCTGCTCACGTGTTGGCAGGTGGTGCTGGCCAAGGCTCCCTGGCATGGACGCCCGCCTGTGGTGGGTTCACAGGTTGGTTCTTCCCCTACAGAGGACTTTTTGCCAAAACTGGAGACTGAGTTGTCTCCCTCCCCACCTCAACCTAGAGACCACTCGGTTGGCCCAGCTGCTCCACGTTACAACCGTTATGGGTGATTGCTCAAGCCCAGGGTGCTAGACTGATAAGGCCCGTTCTGGGTGTTCGAGAGGGGGGCTGTATGGTGGACCACTAGGAGGCTCCACTCACTCCCAGTGACTTGGGGAGAGGGGTGGAGAGGCAGGGAACATTTATGTGTGCGCATTGGCGCCAACTGTCATTCATGTTATAGCTGGAGTTGAATAAAGTCCTGAACTGGCAGGTCTCGTGTCTCGTCCTTTCATTCTTCCACAATATTGTAAAAATACTTGAAATTCAAAATGCTGTCTTTAAATGTCAAAAATTCCCCAAATCATTTAGAAAGCATCAAAATTAAACTAAATAATAATTAAAAGTTTTTGATTTTGCAGTTGTAAACAGTCATTGAAAGAAAGTGTTTTAAATGTGTGGAAATAGACAATACTTAAAAGGCAGCACTTTATAATGTAGCCTGTGAAGTACTCTGAATTTACTGTGTGCTATTGGTGAAAGTACTGCTCTAAAACACTGAAGTATGATGTGACTGCTGGATTACAACCCCTCTTTTAATCACAGAAGTACCTTGCTGCTACCATTTAAGTACCATATACTTATCATTTAAGTACTCTGTGCTTGCCATGTAGGTACTTTGTGGTTGCCATATAAGAGCCCTGTAGTTTCTGTTCTTCGGGAATGTTTAATTCTTCAACTCATCTTTTGTTTAAGAACCCCCAAATTACTCAAAACTGGGATGGATTCTTGAGTCACTTTGCTCATGTGTAATTTCCCAAAAATACAAATTGTTTTTTGGGTGATGACAAAATTACAATGCAGTAAATATGGGGAAATTTCTAAATAATGACTGAGCAATGTACAGCCTGAAACTAACTGTTCATTTTGGAGTAGTTATAAAATTACAACCTAGTAAGTTCTGGGTAATTTTGAGGTAGTTTAAGAAAATAGATCCCAGTAAGTATTGGGTAATCTGGGGGTACTTTCAAAACTAAATCCCAGTAAGTACTGAATATTTTTTTTTTTTCAGAATCAGAATGAGATTTATTGCCATTGTTCATGTAGTACACAAACTAGGAATTTGTCTTGGTGCAATGCTGCAACATTAAACATGGAGTAGCACTAAAGATAAAAATAAAAAACTATGCATGCAATAAAAGGTAGAATATGAATAAGTAATACTAATCTATGCAATTTTTAAATATATTAACAAGCAGCAGATATTGTGGAGTTCCACATAGTGCAGTC
Organism: Pholidichthys leucotaenia; assembly: GCA_020510985.1. Lineage (NCBI taxonomy): Eukaryota > Metazoa > Chordata > Actinopteri > Cichliformes > Pholidichthyidae > Pholidichthys > Pholidichthys leucotaenia. Next base: position 103,082,892 of record CM035850.1, on the reverse strand, counting down.
GGTAGTGCAAAAAGAAAACAGTCATAACTGTCATGAGTCCGGTTGAGCTGCTGTACGTAGTGCACGAGAGTCTAATAAGTCACTTAGTGTTCAGCAATCTGATGGCAGAGGGGAAGAAGCTGTTCATGTAGCGGGAGGTTTTAGTCTGAATGGACCGAAGTCTTCTGCCTGAGGGGAGGGGGGCAAACAGTGCGTGTCCAGGATGTGAAGGGTCGGCTATGATCCAACCTGCACGCCTCCGGGTCCTGGAGATGTACAGGTCCTGGAGGGATGGGAGCTTGCAGCCGATCACCTTCTCAGCAGCGCGCACAACGCGCTGCAGTCTTAGTCTGTCCCTGACGGTGGCTCCTGCGTACCACACGGTGATGGAGGTGGTGAGGATGGACTCGATGATGGCCGTGTAGAACCTCACCAACATCTTGGTGGGTAGCTTGAGCTTCCTCAGCTGCCACAGGAAGAACATCCTCTGCTGGGCCTTTTTGATGAGGGAGCTGATGGTCGGCTCCCATTTGAGGTCCCGGGTGATGGTGGTGCCCAGGAAGCGGACGGAATCCGCAGTGGTGATGGGAGAGTCTGTGATGGTAAGGGGGGGCAGAGGGGCTGTGACTTTTCTGAAGTCCACGATCATCTCCACTGTCTTCAAAGCGTTCAGCTGCAGGTTGTTGTAGCTGTACCAGGACGCCAGCTGGGCCACCTCTCTCCTGTAGACGGACTCGTCGCCGTTGGAGATGAGCCCGATGAAGGTGGTGTCGTCCGCAAACTTGATCAGCTTGACAGACTGGTGGCTGGAGGTGCAGGAGTTGGTGTACAGGGAGAAGAGCTGGGGGGAAAGTACACAGCCCTGGGGTGATCCGGTGCTGATGCTAACAGAGTCTGAGACAGTCTTTCCCAGCCGCACATGCTGCCTCCGGTCCATCAGGAAGTTGGTGATCCACCTGCAGAGGGAGTCAGGCACGTTGAGCAGGGACAGTTTGTCCTGGAGCAGGTAGTTAGTAATTTCAAGGTAGTTACAACATTAGTACTCAGAAAGTAATGGCTAATTTCAGGGTAATTACAAAAAAAGAACCCAGTAAGTACCAGGTAATTTTGGGGTACTTATACAAAAATTTGCCCCATTATTAAACTTGTCTGTATCATGGAAACCACAGTTTATAGTAAGTAAAGGATACTTATATGATGAATATATGGTACTTAAAGGTCTGATGACACAATTTTGACATTTTTTAGCATGTTGTGTAAACCCAAAAGTCATTGTCTATGATCAATATAATAATTACAACTGCACCTGCATAGTTATCATCAAAAAAAAACAGCCGCTGACTGGACTGTGGTGCCGCCCACCGAATGAAGGGCAGCACCACCATGACATAAGCGACAGGACGAATGCCGGTGTTGTTGACTGGAATGACAGCAGCTTTGTAGCTTACAGTTTCTCTGGTTTCTTGTTTTAATTTTAAGGCTATGCCTTCGCGTTGTGTCGCAGGCTTAGATAAACAGCAGGACGTGAAAGACCGCATCACAGGCTTCAGCTCCAACTGTCATAATCCTCCTCGTGCGCTTTTACGCAGGAGGAGCGCACAAGGAGGGGAAGGATTAATGGATTTACACATAGCTTTGACCTACTTTCTGTGAGCACACGCTGATGCTTGCCGGTCCGGCCACGTCCCCTCTATCATTATCACCAGCTGATTCAAGCTCCCGCTGATCATCTTTCCCGGTCCTCACCCAGGTGCTTCTCATCACACCATCACCAGCAGTGCGTGTACTTAGCGGCCGTTTGCCAGTCACACACTGCTGGTCCATAGTATTGTCATCTGTGCTGTTAGTCTGCCAGTATTTTCAGCACTCTCATAACGTGTTAGTCACTCCATGTTCACCGTGGTTCTCGTGCGTCCTTGAAGCGATGTCGGCTCAGGGGTGCACCTGTGGCTAACACGTCTCCTCTCATTCGTTCACTGGGCAATGCCGGCCCCTGAACACCATCAGTAAGTGTGTTTGTGTTTTTTGTACGTCTTAACCTTTTTGAGAATTGTCTAGTCTTTCTGTATTAAATGTGCTGTGGTGAACCCTGCACGTAAATCCTCGTTATTTCATCCTCCCTCTCTGTGCCCTGCATAAGAGTGCACGAGGACGGGAAGGAAGAATGGATTTAGGTGCAGTATTCACAACAGCACATTTACTGAACATAAAGACTGATCCCAAAAGGTCAAGACTTACAAAAATACACAAACACAAACAGTAGGCGTTCGGGGCCAACATCGCCCAGCGAACGCATGGAGAGGAAACGTGTTAACCCGGGTTGCACCCCAGAGCAGACATCGCTACAAGGGCGCAACAGAACCACGGCGAACATGGAGTGACTAACACGTCGTGATAGTGTTGGCTGGCTGACAACACGGCAGATGATGCACACAAAACATGAACAGCTGACTGTCAAAGAGAGAGGGGGGGTGATCGGAGCGGCAAATCTTGGACAGTGCCCACCTGAAAGTGGGTCAAAACGGCACATTATTCACATGTACAAAACATAAAAACAACAAGAACTCAAAAGATAATACATAATAAACCCGATGCCTGAGCCACAGAGAATACACTGCTATGATTTTATTGAAAAATCGGGTTTAATTATATTTATGAACAAATAATTTGTTGTAATATCTGTAACAAAAGCATAACACTCGGTGTTCCCCTGCTGTGTGTTTGTCGCTGCTGCTACGGTGGGCATGTGTGCCTCTCCACTGTCACTCTCTGAGTCTGACTCGCTAGGCACGATGCCCGCATAGCACGGCTCAAACCTATAAGGTCTGATGCCCCCAGATTCTTCATTATCATCCCATTCTTCTGAACTATAATCATCTGAAGATTGGACAACACAAACTAATTCCAGACTACATGTGCTGGAACCATCGTCGATGTTTTCTACCGCTTCCATCCTGTGTGTACAATGGGCAGCCAAGCTCTGTGTTCTGTCGCTGACATTGCAACATGGCCGGGGGGGTTTCCAGCCACTGACGCAATTGGTGACGTGGCGCTCATGAAAAACATTGGCTATTCGTGTGGAAAAAAAGGATGTTTGACTTAGAACTGCACAGACCAACCTATTTTGTCATATTGAAATTATGTGTTGCAAATTAGATGAAGTCAGAATCGTGTCATCAGACCTTTAAAACGGGACTATCAGGGACAGCTGGGTAATAAGGGACATTTCTCTGGGAAATGTTTTCATACCTGTCAAGTGAGACGTTTTCGCCGTATTTTAATACCGTAAAACGCGGCTATAAGGGACAGCGGAGTAATAAGGGACACTTTTCTGGGAAATGTTTTAAATGTAATTCGTGTTGTTATTGTCAAATATTTTAAGGATTCATGGATATTTGACAATAACAACACAACTCAGCGTCCGGCGCAAAATAAAAAAAAGCAGAATTCTGTATTTGTAAGGCGATTCCGCTCTGTTCCACAGCCGCAGCACAGCTGAAAGTGTTAAACCATTATCCTAATGACTTTTCATTGTAGTGATAATAGCTCCCGCTGAGCGATCTGCCCGCCCCGACAATCAGGCTAATGATTGAGTCCACACTTCTCAATGTAGTGCAAATAGCTCAGGCTGAGCCATCTGCCAGCACCCTAGCTGTGGGGGATCACACACACGACATGCGCCTCAACACACTCAGTTTTTTTTCCCGTATATTTTTCTTTTGGGCATACAGAAATGGCAATACGCCCGTTTTTGCTAAAATTGCATTTCCCCCGTATTTTCCTTAAAATATTTGACAATAACAACACGAATTACATTTAAAACATTTCCCAGAAAAGTGTCCCTTATTACTCCGCCGTCCCTTATAGCCGCGTTTTACGGTATTAAAATACGGCGAAAACGTCTCACTTGACGGGTATGAAAACATTTCCCAGAGAAATGTCCATTATTACTCCGCCGTCCCTTATAGCCGCGTTTTACGGTATTAAAATACGGCGAAAACGTCTCACTTGACAGGTATGCGCCTCCATTTTCATATTGATCTGGTCAATTTCTTGACAGCAGCGGCTCTCCTCCACTGTAATAATAATGGCTTCCGAAAAATCAATATTTATGGGGCGCCCTCGACAGACCCCCTTCGGCTTCCCAATTCTGGAGGCAATTAATGTCCAGTTCAATGACATTTTCCACTGGTTCTGCTCTCTGGTCATCGTCGGAACTGTTGTCATCAGACAAAGCATCTGATTCCGTCTCGGACGGCTCGAACCTGTAAGGTTCTATGCCTCTGTCACTGTCTGAACCACTGACAAAAAAAAGACAAAAAAAAAGACAAAACTAAACTAATTTGTTCACAATCGCTGTCACTTTCCGTCATGATTGTCCAATGTTGATAAGTGTGAATGTGGATAGGCAGGGCAGCCAGGGTACAACTTGTGATGTCAAAAACATGGGCGTGGTCTGGACTGGCTGTCACAAGCCAGCGAGCAAGGTGGGGCCTTCACCTGTGTCAAGCCGCGCCATTCATCAGCGGCGCCACCTGCTCCCGCACCTGCTCGTCATCAACGGCGAGGGATAAAAGCCGTCTCGCCCTGAGCTTCGGCCTGAAGCCGTCAGACTTCGTTCCTCACCGTTGTGAGTCATCTCCAAACTTCAGCGCAAACATTTGGGTAAGAAGCCCTTACCTTCTTTTTCTCCAGTCTGCTCCCCTGTGCACAGGTGGATTTCCCGGCGGCGGACGACGTCCTTCCAACGCCCATTCCTCGCTGCTGCACCGAGCTCTCCAGGTGGCTGTCTCCCGGGTCTCGCCCCTTGCTGTGCCAGCTATCCTGTCCATCCAAGTAAGTCCTTCTCTCGCCATAATCTCCTCTGTGTTGGTGTATGCCCGTCACTCTCTCCCTGTGCTTTTCCCATAGGGTTGCCCGGCTGTACGGTCACCTGCCTCTGTGCCTGAAGCAGACGCCGCCACCAACACATTGACATCCCACAGACACGCACTCATTCACGCCTGTTGTTAATAAACTATTTGAACTACTCTGAGCCTGTGTGTGCGTCTCCTGAGCCGTGCGTTATGTCAGTACGGCTTCAGCAGAGCGGCTCGGCAGACGGCGGGCTCGCACACCGGTTTTCCACTCTCGAGGCTCGAGTGGATCATTTAGCTTATCAGCAACAGGTGATTTTTAATCAGTTATTGAATTTAACTAACCGGTTGGGCCGCTTGGATCCTCAACAGCCGTTCCCCCCGGCTCGTCAGGGTGGCGCGGCTCCTGCTGCTCCAGTGGCCGTCCAGCAGGCTCCGAATGCACCGGTTCGGCTCACACCTATTCCAACCCCCGCCCGCTTTAGCGGTAAGCTCGGCGGAGCGCGGGGGTTTATTATGCAGTGTGAGTCCGTCTTCCACCGCGTGCCCGGAGATTTTCCCTCAGATCATAGCCGAATTGGTTATATCGGGAATCTCCTGGAGGGGCGGGCATTAACGTGGGCCTACGCCGTTATGGCGAGACCCAGTTATGCCTCCCTCACATATAACCAATTCGTGAGGTGCTTCCTGGAGGTCTTTGACCATTCTCTAACCGAGACGGTCCAGATCGATCGGCTTCTCGCCCTCCGGCAGGGAAGCCGGTCGGCCGCGGACTACGCGGTCGACTTCCGGGTAGCGGCGGAGGAATTAGGCTGGGAGGAACGCCCCCTCTGCAGTCTTTTCCTCCGCAGCCTCAATGACGATCTGAGGGATGAACTGGCTGGACGAGATATTCCTGAGACGCTAGCGGAGCTGACATCCTTAGTGATTAGTTTGGATAACAGGCTGCGCGAGCGCTCCTCGGGGCGGAAGTCGTCTTCTTCTCGCCCTCGTGGAGTCTCGCCGCACCTGTTCCAAGCTCGCCCCCTGGCAGCGCCGCCAGCATCGTGCCCCGAGGAGTCGGAGCCGATGGTGACGGGCTGGACGAAGCTTTCCTCTGTGGAGAAACAACGCCGCCGTGAGTTGGACCTCTGCATGTATTGCGGAGGTGACCAACACACTGTGGAGCTCTGCCCACGGAAAGCCAGTCGGCGGGGTCCGCGAATCGCTGTAGGGGGCCTCGCGGATCTCATCCGGTTAAACACTCATACCCAATTGAAGCTGCCCATCCGTTTCTGCCACAACCCCACTGGGCATCTCACCCACGCACTGGTGGATTCGGGCGCAGAAGGCAGCTTCATTTCACAAAGCCTGGCAACCCGATTGGGCATCCGCTGTCAGGCACTGAGAAACCCCATCTCCCTGGTCAATCTCTCTCGTGCCTCCCTTGGGAGAGTTTCACATTAGACCGTTCCCGTCCCAGTCATCATCTCAGGGAACCACCGGGAGGAGATGGTTTTTTACGTCCTGCCCAACTCTGTGTCGCCCGTCATCCTGGGGTATCCCTGGCTATGCCTCCACAACTCTGTCCTGGACTGGAAGTCAGCTGGGGTATCGGCATGGAGCACGTTTTGTATGGGCACCTGCCTTCAGTCCGCTGCCTGCTCCCCATCCGCTTCTTCCCCTGTGGCGGACGCGGCACCTCCGGACCTGTCTCTGGTGCCTCCGGAATTTCACGACCTGGGTATGGTGTTCAGTAAAACCAAAGCAATGTCTCTTCCCCCTCATCGGCCCTACGACTGTGCCATCAACCTCCGCCAGGGGGCTCCCTTACCTTCTGGTCGGCTCTACAGCCTGTCAGCGCCGGAGAAGGAGACAATGAACACCTACCTGAAGGAATCACTGAGCGCTGGGATAATTCGCCCATCGTCGTCACCCGTGGGGGCAGGGTTCTTCTTCGTTGGGAAAAAGGACGGATCCCTCCGCCCCTGCATAGACTACCGTGTGCTCAACGACATCACTGAGAGGGACCGTTACACCCTGCCCCTCATGGACACTGCCTTCCACTCCCTCCAGGGGGCGACCTGGTTTACCAAGCTGGACCTACGCAGCGCTTACCACCTCGTCAGGATCCGGGAGGGAGATGAATGGAAGACAGCCTTCCGTACCCCGAACGGCCACTTTGAATACCTAGTCATGCCGTTTGGGTTAACCAACGCTCCTGCCGTCTTTCAGCGCCTCATCAACGATGTCCTCCGGGATTTCATCGGCCTCTTCGTGTTCGTCTACCTGGACGACATCCTTATCTTCTCCAGGTCCAGGGACGAGCACCAGGTCCATGTGAGGCGGGTCCTCCAAAGACTGCTGGAGAATCGGCTCTACGTGAAGGCTGAAAAGTGTGAATTCTACGCTAGGACCACATCCTTCCTGGGATTCATCATCTCTCAAGACCAGGTGCTCCCAGACCCAGAGAAGGTGAAGGCGGTGGTGGAGTGGCCTACTCCCGCATCCCGGAAGCAGGTGCAACAATTTGTTGGCTTCGCCAATTTCTACCGCCGCTTTGTGCCCAACTTCAGCTCGATCGTCGGACCACTGACCCGCCTCACGTCCCCGAAGGTCCCTTTCCAGTGGACAGAAGAGGTCGCTGCTGCCTTTAAGGCGCTGAAGGCGGAATTCTCCTCCTCCCGGGTTCTTCGCCAGGTCGACCCCGCGCTGCAGTGCATCGTGGAGGTGGATGCCTCGGACACGGGAGTGGGAGCAGTTCTATCCCAGCGGTCACCTGACGATGGCGCCAAACGACCCTGCGCCTTCTTCTCCCGGCGCTTGTCCCCGGCGGAGAGGAACTACGATGTGGGGGACAGAGAGCTCCTGGCCATCAAACTCGCCTTACAGGAGTGGCGCCACTGGCTAGAGGGGGCGGACCTGCTGTTCGTGGTCCTGACGGACCACAAGAACTTAGAATATTTACGATCTGCCAAGCGCCTGAACGCCCGCCAGGCGCGCTGGTCTTTGTTCTTCGCCAGGTTCCGTTTCTCCATCACCTTCAGGCCAGGCTCCAAAAACGGCCTGCCTGATGCCCTCTCTAGGCAGTTTACCCCCGTGGAGGCTGAGGAGACACCCCACACCATCCTGCCCAGGTCGTGCGTCGTGGGTGCCATCTCTTGGGACATCAAGAGCAAGATCCGGAAGGTGCAGGAGGTGGAACCTGATCCTGGCGGCGGACCGGAGGGAAGACTGTTCGTGCCATCTGTGGTCCGAGGAGAGGTCATCCACTGGCTCCACACCTCCCGGCTCACCTGTCATCCCGGCACCTCCCGGATGATCAACCTCCTCCAACGGTCCTTTTGGTGGCCAGGCCTGCGGAGGGACGCGGCCCGCTACGCCCGGGCTTGCCCAATCTGTGCCACCTGCAAGTCGGGAAACGCCCCTCCAGCGGGTCTGCTCCAGCCCCTGCCCGTTCCTGGCAGGCCCTGGTCGCACATCGCGCTGGATTTTGTCACCGGACTCCCCGTTTCCAACTCCTTTGACACCATCCTGACCATCGTGGACCGCTTCTCCAAGGCGGCGCACTTCGTCCCCCTGCGAGGTCTCCCTACTGCCCTGGAGACGGCGGATCTCCTCGTCCAACACGTGGTCAGGCTGCACGGGATTCCGGTGGACGTGGTCTCGGACCGGGGCCCCCAATTTTCATCCGAGGTTTGGAGGTCATTCTGTAACGCCATCGGAGCCAAGGTGAGCCTCTCCTCCGGCCATCACCCCCAGTCCAACGGGCAGTGTGAGCAGACCAACCAGGAGCTGGAGGCTGCGCTCCGCTGTGTGACCACATCCAAACCAACGTCCTGGAGCAACCATCTTGCCTGGGTGGAATATGCTCATAATACCGCTCGCTCTTCTGCTACAGGGATGTCCCCCTTCAAGGCGTCCCTGGGTTACGACCCCCCCGCTGTTTCCGGAGCAGGAGAGTGAGGTAACTGTCCCCTCAGTTAAAGCACATCTCAGGCAGTTCCGCTCCATCTGGACTGCCGCGCGCAATGCGCTTTTACGCACAGCGGAGCGCAACAGGACTGTGGCGGACCGGCATAGAAGACCTGCCCCGGCGTACAGAGTTGGGCAACGTGTCTACGTTTCCACCCAGGACGTCACCCTAAAAGGCGAGAGGAGAAAGCTGGCACAGCGTTTCATGGGTCCCTATCCCATCACCCGGATCATCAACCCGGTGGCTGTGCGCGTGGCTATTCCCCCCTCCCTCCGCATACATCCCACCTTCCACGTGTCAAAGGTGAAGCTGGCAGTCACCGACCCCCTTTGCCCTCCTCCTGCTGCGCAACCCGCGCCCCGGATGATTGATGGCCATCCGGCCTGGTCCGTCGCCTCCATCCTGGACTCTCGACGCCGGGGGTCGTGGGTTGCAGTACTTGGTGGACTGGGAGGGCTATGGACCCGAGCATCGACAGTGGGTTCCCTTGTCGTTTGTGTTGGACCCATCGCTCATGGCGGACTTCCACCGAGCGCACCCAGATAAGCCATCACCAGGAGGCGCTGCTAGAGGGGGGAGTACTGTCACACCACGCCATTCATCAGCGGCGCCACCTGCTCCCGCACCTGCTCGTCATCAACGGCGAGGGATAAAAGCCGTCTCGCCCTGAGCTTCGGCCTGAAGCCGTCAGACTTCGTTCCTCACCGTTGTGAGTCATCTCCAAACTTCAGCGCAAACATTTGGGTAAGAAGCCCTTACCTTCTTTTTCTCCAGTCTGCTCCCCTGTGCACAGGTGGATTTCCCGGCGGCGGACGACGTCCTTCCAACGCCCATTCCTCGCTGCTGCACCAAGCTCTCCAGGTGGCTGTCTCCCGGGTCTCGCCCCTTGCTGTGCCAGCTATCCTGTCCATCCAAGTAAGTCCTTCTCTCGCCATAATCTCCTCTGTGTTGGTGTATGCCCGTCACTCTCTCCCTGTGCTTTTCCCATAGGGTTGCCCGGCTGTACGGTCACCTGCCTCTGTGCCTGAAGCAGACGCCGCCACCAACACATTGACATCCCACAGACACGCACTCATTCACGCCTGTTGTTAATAAACTATTTGAACTACTCTGAGCCTGTGTGTGCGTCTCCTGAGCCGTGCGTTATGTCAGTACGGCTTCAGCAGAGTGGCTCGGCAGACGGCGGGCTCGCACACCGGTTTTCCACTCTCGAGGCTCGAGTGGATCATTTAGCTTATCAGCAACAGGTGATTTTTAATCAGTTATTGAATTTAACTAACCGGTTGGGCCGCTTGGATCCTCAACAGCCGTTCCCCCCGGCTCGTCAGGGTGGCGCGGCTCCTGCTGCTCCAGTGGCCGTCCAGCAGGCTCCGAATGCACCGGTTCGGCTCACACCTATTCCAACCCCCGCCCGCTTTAGCGGTAAGCTCGGCGGAGCGCGGGGGTTTATTATGCAGTGTGAGTCCGTCTTCCACCGCGTGCCCGGAGATTTTCCCTCAGATCATAGCCGAATTGGTTATATCGGGAATCTCCTGGAGGGGCGGGCATTAACGTGGGCCTACGCCGTTATGGCGAGACCCAGTTATGCCTCCCTCACATATAACCAATTCGTGAGGTGCTTCCTGGAGGTCTTTGACCATTCTCTAACCGAGACGGTCCAGATCGATCGGCTTCTCGCCCTCCGGCAGGGAAGCCGGTCGGCCGCGGACTACGCGGTCGACTTCCGGGTAGCGGCGGAGGAATTAGGCTGGGAGGAACGCCCCCTCTGCAGTCTTTTCCTCCGCAGCCTCAATGACGATCTGAGGGATGAACTGGCTGGACGAGATATTCCTGAGACGCTAGCGGAGCTGACATCCTTAGTGATTAGTTTGGATAACAGGCTGCGCGAGCGCTCCTCGGGGCGGAAGTCGTCTTCTTCTCGCCCTCGTGGAGTCTCGCCGCACCTGTTCCAAGCTCGCCCCCTGGCAGCGCCGCCAGCATCGTGCCCCGAGGAGTCGGAGCCGATGGTGACGGGCTGGACGAAGCTTTCCTCTGTGGAGAAACAACGCCGCCGTGAGTTGGACCTCTGCATGTATTGCGGAGGTGACCAACACACTGTGGAGCTCTGCCCACGGAAAGCCAGTCGGCGGGGGTCCGCGAATCGCTGTAGGGGGCCTCGCGGATCTCATCCGGTTAAACACTCATACCCAATTGAAGCTGCCCATCCGTTTCTGCCACAACCCCACTGGGCATCTCACCCACGCACTGGTGGATTCGGGCGCAGAAGGCAGCTTCATTTCACAAAGCCTGGCAACCCGATTGGGCATCCGCTGTCAGGCACTGAGAAACCCCATCTCCCTGGTCAATCTCTCTCGTGCCTCCCTTGGGAGAGTTTCACATTAGACCGTTCCCGTCCCAGTCATCATCTCAGGGAACCACCGGGAGGAGATGGTTTTTTACGTCCTGCCCAACTCTGTGTCGCCCGTCATCCTGGGGTATCCCTGGCTATGCCTCCACAACTCTGTCCTGGACTGGAAGTCAGCTGGGGTATCGGCATGGAGCACGTTTTGTATGGGCACCTGCCTTCAGTCCGCTGCCTGCTCCCCATCCGCTTCTTCCCCTGTGGCGGACGCGGCACCTCCGGACCTGTCTCTGGTGCCTCCGGAATTTCACGACCTGGGTATGGTGTTCAGTAAAACCAAAGCAATGTCTCTTCCCCCTCATCGGCCCTACGACTGTGCCATCAACCTCCGCCAGGGGGCTCCCTTACCTTCTGGTCGGCTCTACAGCCTGTCAGCGCCGGAGAAGGAGACAATGAACACCTACCTGAAGGAATCACTGAGCGCTGGGATAATTCGCCCATCGTCGTCACCCGTGGGGGCAGGGTTCTTCTTCGTTGGGAAAAAGGACGGATCCCTCCGCCCCTGCATAGACTACCGTGTGCTCAACGACATCACTGAGAGGGACCGTTACACCCTGCCCCTCATGGACACTGCCTTCCACTCCCTCCAGGGGGCGACCTGGTTTACCAAGCTGGACCTACGCAGCGCTTACCACCTCGTCAGGATCCGGGAGGGAGATGAATGGAAGACAGCCTTCCGTACCCCGAACGGCCACTTTGAATACCTAGTCATGCCGTTTGGGTTAACCAACGCTCCTGCCGTCTTTCAGCGCCTCATCAACGATGTCCTCCGGGATTTCATCGGCCTCTTCGTGTTCGTCTACCTGGACGACATCCTTATCTTCTCCAGGTCCAGGGACGAGCACCAGGTCCATGTGAGGCGGGTCCTCCAAAGACTGCTGGAGAATCGGCTCTACGTGAAGGCTGAAAAGTGTGAATTCTACGCTAGGACCACATCCTTCCTGGGATTCATCATCTCTCAAGACCAGGTGCTCCCAGACCCAGAGAAGGTGAAGGCGGTGGTGGAGTGGCCTACTCCCGCATCCCGGAAGCAGGTGCAACAATTTGTTGGCTTCGCCAATTTCTACCGCCGCTTTGTGCCCAACTTCAGCTCGATCGTCGGACCACTGACCCGCCTCACGTCCCCGAAGGTCCCTTTCCAGTGGACAGAAGAGGTCGCTGCTGCCTTTAAGGCGCTGAAGGCGGAATTCTCCTCCTCCCGGGTTCTTCGCCAGGTCGACCCCGCGCTGCAGTGCATCGTGGAGGTGGATGCCTCGGACACGGGAGTGGGAGCAGTTCTATCCCAGCGGTCACCTGACGATGGCGCCAAACGACCCTGCGCCTTCTTCTCCCGGCGCTTGTCCCCGGCGGAGAGGAACTACGATGTGGGGGACAGAGAGCTCCTGGCCATCAAACTCGCCTTACAGGAGTGGCGCCACTGGCTAGAGGGGGCGGACCTGCTGTTCGTGGTCCTGACGGACCACAAGAACTTAGAATATTTACGATCTGCCAAGCGCCTGAACGCCCGCCAGGCGCGCTGGTCTTTGTTCTTCGCCAGGTTCCGTTTCTCCATCACCTTCAGGCCAGGCTCCAAAAACGGCCTGCCTGATGCCCTCTCTAGGCAGTTTACCCCCGTGGAGGCTGAGGAGACACCCCACACCATCCTGCCCAGGTCGTGCGTCGTGGGTGCCATCTCTTGGGACATCAAGAGCAAGATCCGGAAGGTGCAGGAGGTGGAACCTGATCCTGGCGGCGGACCGGAGGGAAGACTGTTCGTGCCATCTGTGGTCCGAGGAGAGGTCATCCACTGGCTCCACACCTCCCGGCTCACCTGTCATCCCGGCACCTCCCGGATGATCAACCTCCTCCAACGGTCCTTTTGGTGGCCAGGCCTGCGGAGGGACGCGGCCCGCTACGCCCGGGCTTGCCCAATCTGTGCCACCTGCAAGTCGGGAAACGCCCCTCCAGCGGGTCTGCTCCAGCCCCTGCCCGTTCCTGGCAGGCCCTGGTCGCACATCGCGCTGGATTTTGTCACCGGACTCCCCGTTTCCAACTCCTTTGACACCATCCTGACCATCGTGGACCGCTTCTCCAAGGCGGCGCACTTCGTCCCCCTGCGAGGTCTCCCTACTGCCCTGGAGACGGCGGATCTCCTCGTCCAACACGTGGTCAGGCTGCACGGGATTCCGGTGGACGTGGTCTCGGACCGGGGCCCCCAATTTTCATCCGAGGTTTGGAGGTCATTCTGTAACGCCATCGGAGCCAAGGTGAGCCTCTCCTCCGGCCATCACCCCCAGTCCAACGGGCAGTGTGAGCAGACCAACCAGGAGCTGGAGGCTGCGCTCCGCTGTGTGACCACATCCAAACCAACGTCCTGGAGCAACCATCTTGCCTGGGTGGAATATGCTCATAATACCGCTCGCTCTTCTGCTACAGGGATGTCCCCCTTCAAGGCGTCCCTGGGTTACGACCCCCCGCTGTTTCCGGAGCAGGAGAGTGAGGTAACTGTCCCCTCAGTTAAAGCACATCTCAGGCAGTTCCGCTCCATCTGGACTGCCGCGCGCAATGCGCTTTTACGCACAGCGGAGCGCAACAGGACTGTGGCGGACCGGCATAGAAGACCTGCCCCGGCGTACAGAGTTGGGCAACGTGTCTACGTTTCCACCCAGGACGTCACCCTAAAAGGCGAGAGGAGAAAGCTGGCACAGCGTTTCATGGGTCCCTATCCCATCACCCGGATCATCAACCCGGTGGCTGTGCGCGTGGCTATTCCCCCCTCCCTCCGCATACATCCCACCTTCCACGTGTCAAAGGTGAAGCTGGCAGTCACCGACCCCCTTTGCCCTCCTCCTGCTGCGCAACCCGCGCCCCGGATGATTGATGGCCATCCGGCCTGGTCCGTCGCCTCCATCCTGGACTCTCGACGCCGGGGTCGTGGGTTGCAGTACTTGGTGGACTGGGAGGGCTATGGACCCGAGCATCGACAGTGGGTTCCCTTGTCGTTTGTGTTGGACCCATCGCTCATGGCGGACTTCCACCGAGCGCACCCAGATAAGCCATCACCAGGAGGCGCTGCTAGAGGGGGGAGTACTGTCACACCACGCCATTCATCAGCGGCGCCACCTGCTCCCGCACCTGCTCGTCATCAACGGCGAGGGATAAAAGCCGTCTCGCCCTGAGCTTCGGCCTGAAGCCGTCAGACTTCGTTCCTCACCGTTGTGAGTCATCTCCAAACTTCAGCGCAAACATTTGGGTAAGAAGCCCTTACCTTCTTTTTCTCCAGTCTGCTCCCCTGTGCACAGGTGGATTTCCCGGCGGCGGACGACGTCCTTCCAACGCCCATTCCTCGCTGCTGCACCAAGCTCTCCAGGTGGCTGTCTCCCGGGTCTCGCCCCTTGCTGTGCCAGCTATCCTGTCCATCCAAGTAAGTCCTTCTCTCGCCATAATCTCCTCTGTGTTGGTGTATGCCCGTCACTCTCTCCCTGTGCTTTTCCCATAGGGTTGCCCGGCTGTACGGTCACCTGCCTCTGTGCCTGAAGCAGACGCCGCCACCAACACATTGACATCCCACAGACACGCACTCATTCACGCCTGTTGTTAATAAACTATTTGAACTACTCTGAGCCTGTGTGTGCGTCTCCTGAGCCGTGCGTTATGTCAGTACGGCTTCAGCAGAGTGGCTCGGCAGACGGCGGGCTCGCACACCGGTTTTCCACTCTCGAGGCTCGAGTGGATCATTTAGCTTATCAGCAACAGGTGATTTTTAATCAGTTATTGAATTTAACTAACCGGTTGGGCCGCTTGGATCCTCAACAGCCGTTCCCCCCGGCTCGTCAGGGTGGCGCGGCTCCTGCTGCTCCAGTGGCCGTCCAGCAGGCTCCGAATGCACCGGTTCGGCTCACACCTATTCCAACCCCCGCCCGCTTTAGCGGTAAGCTCGGCGGAGCGCGGGGGTTTATTATGCAGTGTGAGTCCGTCTTCCACCGCGTGCCCGGAGATTTTCCCTCAGATCATAGCCGAATTGGTTATATCGGGAATCTCCTGGAGGGGCGGGCATTAACGTGGGCCTACGCCGTTATGGCGAGACCCAGTTATGCCTCCCTCACATATAACCAATTCGTGAGGTGCTTCCTGGAGGTCTTTGACCATTCTCTAACCGAGACGGTCCAGATCGATCGGCTTCTCGCCCTCCGGCAGGGAAGCCGGTCGGCCGCGGACTACGCGGTCGACTTCCGGGTAGCGGCGGAGGAATTAGGCTGGGAGGAACGCCCCCTCTGCAGTCTTTTCCTCCGCAGCCTCAATGACGATCTGAGGGATGAACTGGCTGGACGAGATATTCCTGAGACGCTAGCGGAGCTGACATCCTTAGTGATTAGTTTGGATAACAGGCTGCGCGAGCGCTCCTCGGGGCGGAAGTCGTCTTCTTCTCGCCCTCGTGGAGTCTCGCCGCACCTGTTCCAAGCTCGCCCCCTGGCAGCGCCGCCAGCATCGTGCCCCGAGGAGTCGGAGCCGATGGTGACGGGCTGGACGAAGCTTTCCTCTGCGGAGAAACAACGCCGCCGTGAGTTGGACCTCTGCATGTATTGCGGAGGTGACCAACACACTGTGGAGCTCTGCCCACGGAAAGCCAGTCGGCGGGGTCCGCGAATCGCTGTAGGGGGCCTCGCGGATCTCATCCGGTTAAACACTCATACCCAATTGAAGCTGCCCATCCGTTTCTGCCACAACCCCACTGGGCATCTCACCCACGCACTGGTGGATTCGGGCGCAGAAGGCAGCTTCATTTCACAAAGCCTGGCAACCCGATTGGGCATCCGCTGTCAGGCACTGAGAAACCCCATCTCCCTGGTCAATCTCTCTCGTGCCTCCCTTGGGAGAGTTTCACATTAGACCGTTCCCGTCCCAGTCATCATCTCAGGGAACCACCGGGAGGAGATGGTTTTTTACGTCCTGCCCAACTCTGTGTCGCCCGTCATCCTGGGGTATCCCTGGCTATGCCTCCACAACTCTGTCCTGGACTGGAAGTCAGCTGGGGTATCGGCATGGAGCACGTTTTGTATGGGCACCTGCCTTCAGTCCGCTGCCTGCTCCCCATCCGCTTCTTCCCCTGTGGCGGACGCGGCACCTCCGGACCTGTCTCTGGTGCCTCCGGAATTTCACGACCTGGGTATGGTGTTCAGTAAAACCAAAGCAATGTCTCTTCCCCCTCATCGGCCCTACGACTGTGCCATCAACCTCCGCCAGGGGGCTCCCTTACCTTCTGGTCGGCTCTACAGCCTGTCAGCGCCGGAGAAGGAGACAATGAACACCTACCTGAAGGAATCACTGAGCGCTGGGATAATTCGCCCATCGTCGTCACCCGTGGGGGCAGGGTTCTTCTTCGTTGGGAAAAAGGACGGATCCCTCCGCCCCTGCATAGACTACCGTGTGCTCAACGACATCACTGAGAGGGACCGTTACACCCTGCCCCTCATGGACACTGCCTTCCACTCCCTCCAGGGGGCGACCTGGTTTACCAAGCTGGACCTACGCAGCGCTTACCACCTCGTCAGGATCCGGGAGGGAGATGAATGGAAGACAGCCTTCCGTACCCCGAACGGCCACTTTGAATACCTAGTCATGCCGTTTGGGTTAACCAACGCTCCTGCCGTCTTTCAGCGCCTCATCAACGATGTCCTCCGGGATTTCATCGGCCTCTTCGTGTTCGTCTACCTGGACGACATCCTTATCTTCTCCAGGTCCAGGGACGAGCACCAGGTCCATGTGAGGCGGGTCCTCCAAAGACTGCTGGAGAATCGGCTCTACGTGAAGGCTGAAAAGTGTGAATTCTACGCTAGGACCACATCCTTCCTGGGATTCATCATCTCTCAAGACCAGGTGCTCCCAGACCCAGAGAAGGTGAAGGCGGTGGTGGAGTGGCCTACTCCCGCATCCCGGAAGCAGGTGCAACAATTTGTTGGCTTCGCCAATTTCTACCGCCGCTTTGTGCCCAACTTCAGCTCGATCGTCGGACCACTGACCCGCCTCACGTCCCCGAAGGTCCCTTTCCAGTGGACAGAAGAGGTCGCTGCTGCCTTTAAGGCGCTGAAGGCGGAATTCTCCTCCTCCCGGGTTCTTCGCCAGGTCGACCCCGCGCTGCAGTGCATCGTGGAGGTGGATGCCTCGGACACGGGAGTGGGAGCAGTTCTATCCCAGCGGTCACCTGACGATGGCGCCAAACGACCCTGCGCCTTCTTCTCCCGGCGCTTGTCCCCGGCGGAGAGGAACTACGATGTGGGGGACAGAGAGCTCCTGGCCATCAAACTCGCCTTACAGGAGTGGCGCCACTGGCTAGAGGGGGCGGACCTGCTGTTCGTGGTCCTGACGGACCACAAGAACTTAGAATATTTACGATCTGCCAAGCGCCTGAACGCCCGCCAGGCGCGCTGGTCTTTGTTCTTCGCCAGGTTCCGTTTCTCCATCACCTTCAGGCCAGGCTCCAAAAACGGCCTGCCTGATGCCCTCTCTAGGCAGTTTACCCCCGTGGAGGCTGAGGAGACACCCCACACCATCCTGCCCAGGTCGTGCGTCGTGGGTGCCATCTCTTGGGACATCAAGAGCAAGATCCGGAAGGTGCAGGAGGTGGAACCTGATCCTGGCGGCGGACCGGAGGGAAGACTGTTCGTGCCATCTGCGGTCCGAGGAGAGGTCATCCACTGGCTCCACACCTCCCGGCTCACCTGTCATCCCGGCACCTCCCGGATGATCAACCTCCTCCAACGGTCCTTTTGGTGGCCAGGCCTGCGGAGGGACGCGGCCCGCTACGCCCGGGCTTGCCCAATCTGTGCCACCTGCAAGTCGGGAAACGCCCCTCCAGCGGGTCTGCTCCAGCCCCTGCCCGTTCCTGGCAGGCCCTGGTCGCACATCGCGCTGGATTTTGTCACCGGACTCCCCGTTTCCAACTCCTTTGACACCATCCTGACCATCGTGGACCGCTTCTCCAAGGCGGCGCACTTCGTCCCCCTGCGAGGTCTCCCTACTGCCCTGGAGACGGCGGATCTCCTCGTCCAACACGTGGTCAGGCTGCACGGGATTCCGGTGGACGTGGTCTCGGACCGGGGCCCCCAATTTTCATCCGAGGTTTGGAGGTCATTCTGTAACGCCATCGGAGCCAAGGTGAGCCTCTCCTCCGGCCATCACCCCCAGTCCAACGGGCAGTGTGAGCAGACCAACCAGGAGCTGGAGGCTGCGCTCCGCTGTGTGACCACATCCAAACCAACGTCCTGGAGCAACCATCTTGCCTGGGTGGAATATGCTCATAATACCGCTCGCTCTTCTGCTACAGGGATGTCCCCCTTCAAGGCGTCCCTGGGTTACGACCCCCCGCTGTTTCCGGAGCAGGAGAGTGAGGTAACTGTCCCCTCAGTTAAAGCACATCTCAGGCAGTTCCGCTCCATCTGGACTGCCGCGCGCAATGCGCTTTTACGCACAGCGGAGCGCAACAGGACTGTGGCGGACCGGCATAGAAGACCTGCCCCGGCGTACAGAGTTGGGCAACGTGTCTACGTTTCCACCCAGGACGTCACCCTAAAAGGCGAGAGGAGAAAGCTGGCACAGCGTTTCATGGGTCCCTATCCCATCACCCGGATCATCAACCCGGTGGCTGTGCGCGTGGCTATTCCCCCCTCCCTCCGCATACATCCCACCTTCCACGTGTCAAAGGTGAAGCTGGCAGTCACCGACCCCCTTTGCCCTCCTCCTGCTGCGCAACCCGCGCCCCGGATGATTGATGGCCATCCGGCCTGGTCCGTCGCCTCCATCCTGGACTCTCGACGCCGGGGTCGTGGGTTGCAGTACTTGGTGGACTGGGAGGGCTATGGACCCGAGCATCGACAGTGGGTTCCCTTGTCGTTTGTGTTGGACCCATCGCTCATCGCGGACTTCCACCGAGCGCACCCAGATAAGCCATCACCAGGAGGCGCTGCTAGAGGGGGGAGTACTGTCACGCCACGCCATTCATCAGCGGCGCCACCTGCTCCCGCACCTGCTCGTCATCAACGGCGAGGGATAAAAGCCGTCTCGCCCTGAGCTTCGGCCTGAAGCCGTCAGACTTCGTTCCTCACCGTTGTGAGTCATCTCCAAACTTCAGCGCAAACATTTGGGTAAGAAGCCCTTACCTTCTTTTTCTCCAGTCTGCTCCCCTGTGCACAGGTGGATTTCCCGGCGGCGGACGACGTCCTTCCAACGCCCATTCCTCGCTGCTGCACCGAGCTCTCCAGGTGGCTGTCTCCCGGGTCTCGCCCCTTGCTGTGCCAGCTATCCTGTCCATCCAAGTAAGTCCTTCTCTCGCCATAATCTCCTCTGTGTTGGTGTATGCCCGTCACCCTGTCCCTGTGCTTTTCCCATAGGGTTGCCCGGCTGTACGGTCACCTGCCTCTGTGCCTGAAGCAGACGCCGCCACCAACACATTGACATCCCACAGACACGCACTCATTCCCGCCTGTTGTTAATAAACTATTTGAACTACTCTGAGCCTGTGTGTGCGTCTCCTGAGCCGTGCGTTATGTCAACCTGGTGTATTTTGTGCAATTATGTAAATACAGGTGGGTGATATGGTCTCCGGTATGAATATTTGGTTTAAGCTATGTGTATTTTATCTAAATTCGTTGTCATTTAGAAAAAAAAAATTACGTGACATTTGGCCTTTAATGACAGGAAGTGTAGTAAGCTGTAAGTGTCATGAACCGAGCCTGTGTTCTCCTGCGGGCTTGGTTCTGATCGTTCTTCGTTTTATGTTGTGAATTTGATTTCTGTCCTGTGTGTCATTATTTATATGTTTGGCTGGTGCTCTGGCCGGCGATCGTTAGGCAGCTGTTTGACCCACTTTCTGGTGGGCGCTGTCTAACATTCGCCGGTCCGACCACGCGCCCGTCCCTCTGACAGTCAGCTGTGTGCCCCGATAATTATCTTTCCCGCGCCTCACCCAGGTGTTCCTTATTTGTAAGGCCAGCAGTGTTTGTACTTAAAGTAGAACTGAACTGAACGGCATTGAACGGCACTGGGTGATAGTACATACAATTATAAAGATAATTTATCATTGGCACCCCCTCCACAAATCCCGGAATCTTGGAGAAAATCGCGATTTTGAATTTCCCGCCCTGAAAAATCAGACAAATCCGCCGATTAACCGGAAGTGCAGCCGGAGTTCCGCGTGACGTCACGAGTGTGACACAGTCCTCCATGTTTACCATTGCGAGCACGTCGACACTGGTTGTTTTTGGTGCATTTTGTCATGATAGTCGACTACAAAACACTTCCAACACCTGGGAAGATCTGTTCAGTGGCCAAGGAAAGCTGTCATGGCGACGAAAGGAAAGAAAGGGGGAGGAAAAGCGACCGGGAAGCGATGCGTTTCTAGATATAGATATTACAGTGATCCCTCACTTATCGCGTTTAATGGGGACCAGAACCGACCGTGTCAGGTATCAACACGGAGAGCCCGCACAACTCAAAATCCACCTCTCTGACCACCGCTCCACTCCTCTCCGCCCACCTCTTCACCGCTCTGGAATCTCGCAAGCTGACTGGCCGAGACGTTTTACCTCACAAGCTGATTGGCCGAGACGTTTTACCCAGCTTCTCTCCCTGCAGAGCGCCTTCTTTATCGCTCGTGTTGCTTAGTGGCACTTTTCGCTGTTCTCTTGTGCCTTTTTGTGCAAAATAGTGCTTGTGACGCCCTTGGGGGGGGGGTGACGCTACTTCGCGGTTTTTCACTTTTCGCGGTCGGTTCTGGTCCCCATTAAACGCGATAAGTGAGGGATCACTGCATTCCCCGGCGGCGGACCTCGCCTCTGCATCGCCGTCTGCCAGCTGCTGTCACAGGTGCATTAGGTCTCTGTCTCCCGGGCTCGCCCTTGTGCACGCCTGCCACCTGCCACACTCCTGCATCCTCCTCTGTCTCGTCACCGATCCTGAATGCCTCTTCACTCTGAAAACTCTGGTTTTCTTGACTGCTGGAACTGCTGGAACTGCTATCATCTGCCATTGTTGTTTTGTTTAGGGATCACACTCGTGACGTCACGCAGCGTCGTCTGCACTACTTCCGGTTTGTTTGGCACTGCCAGCCAGAGGCAAAAGTTTATCGGCTTATAGCTTGGCCATCGCACAGCCTAAAAATTTCTTTTATGTGTTGAAAAATACAATAGGTAATAAGGAATTAATCTGCTATTCTACTTTTTGCGCCAAAAGGTGGGTTCAGTTCTACTTTAAGCAGCTCTTTGCTAGTTAAACACCGCTGGATCATTATACAAGTCACACGGTCATTTCCTGTCGTGTGACCGTCCTGTCTCGAAGGATTTTATTTGTGCTCCATGGGAGAATTGGACTTCTTGGACTGCTCCTGCCCGTGAGTAAATTATATAACGTTTCTCCCTGCAGCTCAACTGCTACGCTTAGACTGTTGCCCAGTTTACTTTCCTGAGTCAGTTGAGCTTCCTAAGGTCTTCCTCGCTCTCCCGAGCGCATGTGTGCTATTTTGTATTATTTTTCTGTGGCCACGGTACATAGTGGTCTGCCCGCTGTTCGCTCCTGCGTCAGCCTTTTGTGTACATCTTTTCCCAACCTGTAAGTCTTTATTTTTTGAACTGTGTTTTGTCAATAAATGTGTGTTTGGTGAAAACCCTGCATTTAACTCTATCCATCCTTCTCCTCCTCCGTGCACTGTGGAAAAGTGCATGGGGAGTTTATGACAGAATGGTCCAGCCTGTAAAAAGGATTTAGCGGGTACACCCACACAAACCTTTTTCCACTTTTTGAACATTCTCCCTTTTCACCCACCTGTTTGTTGGAGCTTATCGTGCCCAGGGCTCGCCAACCTCATTGCCATAAGGAAGGACCAGCAGCTGGTGTCCCCAGGCTGGAGGAGGAGTGGGCAGCGGAATTCATCCAGGACTTTGTGGAGGAGGCTCTCGCGTCCCGTGGTCCCAAGAATAAATGGGAGTGTTTGCTTGGGGATGTAAATTTCTATGATTCTATGATGCCCTTGCCCTTGTTTTCAACGAGGAAAAGTGCCCCGGGGGAGGTTGTTTGCCCAGCAGGAACGGCTCCAGCGGGCTATTTACGGGAGACAAGTAATTGGAAGCTCTTGTGCCTGACTGATCTTTTTATCAAAGATGTAGAAGATCTTTACGTCTTCGCTGTAATGGTGATTGGGATCGTTCTGATTGGATCTGGAATCGTCCTGGTGTACCGCAAATTGTTGAAGATGGATACAACCTATCAAAATGCTGGCCAGGCGAGGTATATCCATCAAATTGAAAAAATGGAAAGGACCCTCATAGCGACAAATGGAGAACTGTCTCGGAAGGTGGATTACATCATGGTTTCGCTTAAGGACATCCAAGATAGATTCAACACCCAGCAATGAAGGATTATGTACTGAATCTGCAAGAGAATATAAAGTTATTCTCTGTGTTCAGTACCATTCGGCTTCATCCGGCTCCCTCACAAAAAATCCTCCTGATAATCTGCAGTCTTTGTTTCAAAACATTGAGCTCAAGGCCTTGGACAGGCAGCTGCTTGGCCAAGGACAAAAAACTGCCAGCAGTTAGACACAACATCTCCTGCCAAAGAGTCCTTGTTGTTCTTACTGATACAACACTCACACTCCAACATTACAATCATATTGATCCACAAAACTGATGATAAAGATGACTCACACACTGCTCTCTCTGTGTCTTGTGAACTTTTGGTCTGCTGAATGTGCATTGAGGGCTTTTTTTTTCTTTGTAATCATAATTTTGATCATATGTGACCACTATTCTGAGTCAATGATTTTTTTGCTCCTTCCTATTGTATTATTCTTATGCCACCTGTACCCTTCTGTTGGCAGGCGCGTTTCAGATGCCGCCGTGTCACCGGAAATGCAGGTTCATTTTCAGTGTCAAGTCAAATCCCTCGTATGTTATCAGTGATCTGTTATCAGCGATCTGTTATCAGTATCTGTTAATGTACTTGGCAATAAATCTTTTCTGAGTTCTGAGTTCTGAGTTCTGTCTGTCTGAGAATGTTGGTTAGTCTGTAACTATGTTTCTCCAACCTTCATCCCGCTTGCTTTGAGAATGTCAGTTATTCTGTAACTATGGTTTCATCCTTCATCCTGCTTGCTTCGCACACCACACTGCCGCCTTTAGATTACATCCAAGGATTCACTTGCTGAAACCAGATAGAATCAGCTCGGCCCTCAGCTGAGTTGGCACATACTAGAAGGGCACTGATGCACATGAAGGGAGCCCTCCCTCCTGTGTGAGGGAGTGGCAGAGTTCTATAAAAAGCATAGGACCCACTGTTGAAGTTGTACTCTCTCTTGATACGTCTTGAGAGTAGTGCTCCGGCGCTGTACCTTCTACTATATCTCAGTGTAACCCAGCTGAGAAAATGACCCTTTTTCTCATATTTCATTTGAGTTAATGCATTTGTGTGATTTCATTTTGAAAAATGTTTATTTTGAAAAGAGGAAGCGTGATCCTCGTTATCCAACTTTTATTTTCCTGTTTCATGGTCACGTTGGGTGATCTTGACTTTTTTATTTGTTAAGAGCGATATTAGTCCCGCCATCCGAGCAGAGTGCTGAGTCACGTACCCGTTTTTCAGTCTTTTGCACTCTGAGAACGAACGAGAGAGGCTGTAGACGGTCCGTATAAAAACCTGTGGGTCGTCTTGGTGAGTTTAATGTAGAAAAGTGTTATAATAAATCTAAACACTGTCCAAAGTTAATTTGAAACCTTTATTGTCTTAAGTTAATGGGAGCATGAGCTTGAGAGGCCATGTGGCTTCCCCTTGCTGTGTTCACGCTGATACCTCATCTTGGTGAGTGGAAACCAAGTGTGTGCTAAAGGAAGCATGCTAACGCCATGCTAATGTTAGCGTTATGCTAATGCTAATCGTGAGTGGATTTTTTTCTGTTTAAAAGCAATGGAAAAGGCTATTTTTGTTTCTGTATGGTTTTTCTAAATGTGCCCTTCAGAGGTAAAGTGGGCTATCCCACATGTAGGTCAAAAATGAGTTAATTGTACTACACTAATTGTTAAGGGTCTATCATTTTCTTAAACTGCCTAGCTCTGCATAAACCTTGAAGGTATTTATAGGGGGTAACTTTTTAATGATATAGGCACACTGATTTTTTGAGAATATTTCAACTTTAGAGCTCATTTTCTCAAAATAATGGTTTTGTGGAATAGCCCACTTTACCTCTGAAGGGCACAAATGTGATTTCAGTTCACAACAGTATGCTGAAGTACATTTAGTTCTTTTTGCACTATTTCTGGTTGAATGTAATGTGTAGTTTGATGCTAAAACCACATTTTGTTAGTTTCTTATGTAAATTCATAGGTTATGCTAAACCCAGTAGCTCAGACAGGGTTTTACTGACTTTAAAAGGGAATATTGGAGGTAATGGGACAGTATATTCCCTGGACATGTGATAAATTAACTGTATTTCATTTCATGATTTACAAAGAAAAGGTTAAAAATATTAATCATAATTTCATGGTTAAACGATGTAGGATAAAAAGAGAAATTCATTTATTTGGTTACATGAGAAGAAAAAGTATTTCATGTACTACCAAAGAGATTTTGAGAAAAAAACATGCATTTAAGATGTGAAATGTGAAATGTAAGATATTACTATATTACTGGATTGTAACAATAGTAATATGAGAGAAGAATTTAAACACTAAGCTATAGTGTTATATGAGAAGAGATTGAAAAATGAATTACTTTAGCTGTATACAATAATATCATTATTGTTGTGCAGACTAGGTTTTTTTGTTGCCGATTAAGAATCTTCTGGATCCTGGATTCTCTCCGGATGGAGATGGCGAGCCTGACCCGAGACCTGAACCAAGACCTGAGCCAAGACCTGAACCGAGACCTGAACCAAGGCCTGAACCGAGACCTGAACCAAGATCTCGATTGAAGAACATCCTTCCTCTCTCCAGTGCACAAAAATCAAAGTGGTAACAACTTAAGCCGTCACTTTAAAGAAGGAAAAGAACCCTGAACTTTGGAAATAAAAGATATCTTGACTGGTCAAACGACTAAAACAAAAAGACAAACAAACACTGAGCTCAGTAAGACATTTTTTTGGGTTTTATTTCATGCTGGCCATTGTTATTATTGTGTATTTGTAAATTGTTTGTATATTTTGTTCTCTTTATCTTTAAAAATAACAGCCATTATTGCTCAATTCTTGCCTCCAGCTATTTTATTCCACACTCATTTTATTCCCTATTGTAATCCTTATGAACCTAGCAACTGGTCTACACTAATAATTTCTTTTACCTAATTAACGTAAGGCAAGGGTTACATCAGCTTCAGTAAAATAAGTGAAACTATACTTTACCTCTCAGTCTGGTTATTTGGCCTTCATACCAAAAGAACCAGAGGTTAAGGTATTTAGCGCAACAATTGGTGTTTCCGCCCGGTTATGAGGCTAAATTTTAGTTTTGTAGACGGCGTGAGGATTTTTTCTCTACAGTTTGGCGACCGCAAAACTATAAAAGGCAAGCAGAAAACCTTTTTCAATAAATTTCTGCCTGTCCCTTCGGGGACAGACCTTTCTGTAGAGATTAAATATTCACGCACGTGTGATTTTATTTGTGGAATGAAACTGAGATATGGTCTTGTATTTATATGTTGTTTTTAAGGAATATTTACTGAGTTTGATGAGGAAATCTCCAAATGGTTTTAACCCCGTGGAATTAGTTATACGCGTTAGTACTCTTCCAGAAAGTAGAGCTGGAGATAGCTTGGGCAAGAGGTTTAAACCCCGAGGTGGACAAAAAAAAAAAAAGAAAAAAATCCTGTAGGGCCACCGAAAAAGAAGAGTTGCCCTGTTGAGCATTGCATAGCCTGGCTAAAAGGTTTAAACCCCGAGGCAACTGATATAGGGTTGCCGAAAAAGAAGTGTTACTCGGCTGATGCATAGCTTTGCCAAAAGATTTTAACCCCTTGGAATTATTGCTTAATTCCAGAAAGCAGAGTTGGCACCCCTAGCGTATTTAGCTCAGACTAAAAAGTTTTAACTCCTAGAGAGAGTCCAACGAGCGCATCTCTGAAATAGAGTTGGTCTTACCGCATTAGTTAGGAACCTACTGTGTGTGAAATAAACACATAAGTTTTAAGTAACCCGATCGGGACGATCGGTTCATAGGTGATGTATAATAATACAACCAAACTAATTATAGTAAAAAACACGATTATGTGTGAGACAATATTGTCGTGAGGAAGTGGAAATAAATAAGATCATAACAATAACTGCATTTTATGTTATAAGATATTGATATTAGACTATAGCATTTAAAGACGGCCGGACTAAATGAAAACAGAACCAGATAACGATAAAATGGACAATGAGAAACACAGTTATTTTATTTTTGTGAGTTTTAGATAGAAGCTGCTGCGGTCAGGGTTGTTATGTCTTTGTGTAATCTGCTCTGGTGTGGAAGAGAAAAAAGGTGAATCCTCCACGGAGGCGGGGGGAGCAGGCTGTGAAATTGTTTGTGATTTTTTTTTCCCCTCCTGGTATTTGTGGAGTGTAAAAGGGTTGGTTAATTAATTGTTATCCTTTTGAGAAATGTTTAAAATTATAGGTATTTGAAAATAGTAGCTTTGAGCACAAGGAGTCGACTAGAGTTGTGTGTGTGTCACAGCAGTGTAGAAAAAATGTAAGGACCTTCACGCTGCTACGACCTTATGGAGATAACGGAGAGAGGAGCAATTCTGTGTTTGTGTGTGTGGTTGCTTGAGAAAAAAAAGAGAATAAAAAAAACACAGGCTGTGTGGGTGCTGACCTGTGTGACAGGGGAGTGAAAGAGAAGTAATCTATATATGGGTATTTTTTGCAAAGTTTTGGGGTTTTACTTTTTCAATCTAACTTTGCGGGTTTTTAACTAATGTTGCGTACATGAAAAACTATTTACATATTTTTTAAAGCAATTTTTTGACGTATCACTGACTTTTTTTGACTGAAGCATAACAGTGCACTTTACAGGGAAAAAGGATGCAGGACTAACGATTTCCCCACTGCTGCCAAAACAACTGGCCTCTGCGACCCGGCCGACTCGCAGCTGTCCATGCCTCCCTCTACGTGACCACAGGCACATAGAACACTAAGTTAAGTACAAATGCTTGCATCTTAATCAATGCTACCAGCATGACAATGATGAAATTAATTGAATATTACAATATCATGCTGTCACTTAATAATGCCTAATCACTGAAGGCTTTATGTATACCCTATATTACATGATTTAAAGCACAGAGGTTCAAAAGAGATTGATAATTAATGTGTTTGTGCATATGATTTGCCAGAGACTAGGGATTATCAAATAGAGGTCTTGGTAATTGTATGTCATATTGTTGTTTTGTTTAAATAATACTATACTCACCTTTTAATAAATGACATATGCAATCTTATTTACATTTCGACCCTAGGCCTGACCATGTAAAAAAAAGGGGGGGGAGAACGCGAGAGCAGGATCTGAGACAGTCCATGCTGTGACTTTTTCCCTCCTAAAGAACACAGCAAGATGATGATGAAGTTTTTTATTATCGGGAGATGGTAAATTTATGAATAGAAAAGACAGAAATAGCACAAGAATTCCGATAAAATGGAGAAAGGGAATTTAATTTCAATGGTAAACTGAGACTGATTAGTGAGTTGTGTCAGTCTGACCTAGATAAGAATAGACAGAATCAGCCTTCAAAGGGAAAAAATACACAGGCCACAGATTGTGGTGCTGTGCCATAAATTCCTGAAAACAGAGATTAGGTTTACACCTGCAGTTACTAATTCTAAATCCTGCACTGGTCTAAGGCTTCTAATATATGACACTGTTTTGTTTGAACATAATCTTAAACTACAGTAAGTGATTACCCATGTCACTTAGTAAAACCTTTACTGATTCACAGAATATTTAGCGAATACTTGTTGTGAGTAGCGAACTCACATTGAAATTGTGGAAGCTTTAGGTGTGATTTAAAGGTTCTTCTGCTATTTTTCATTCTTTGTTTTTCAAGAGGAAAGGGAAAGCATTCACAAAATTTTTTTTAGCTTTCACCAGGAATTAGATTTGCCAGATCAACAAGGAATCATAACATCATCATTACCTTTCAATTTAATAAATCCTTGGTGACATATGCAATATGTAATAAAATAATAAAAAAAAAACAATTCACTTGTGTTTCTTAATATTAATAAACAATTGGGATAAACATTTAAGGGATACAAAACTAATGATGATCACTAGAACATAAGTAAAATCAATTTATGAGGAGATAAAATTTGCACTCCTGTTGATGTAAACACTGATGTGCAGACTGGGAAGCCGTGAGGTTTTCCCCAAATTTTTCTTTGCGGGATAGCACCGAGATTTGATCTTTGTGGGAGATGGAGAGAGGCCAGACAGTGGGTGTGTGTGTGGCGGGCTCATTGGCTGGAAGGGGCAACAGTGATTGACCATAGGGGAAAGGACCCCTAAATTGACAAGCATTTTTGAAGCTAAGTAGAACAAATGACATTGCAAATGACATAAAGCATAACAATTTGAATGACTCTGACATTAAAAATGTAGTGTTCATATGACTTTACACTGCAGGATTCATCTGATGCTACTCACCACATAATGGTGTGACAATATCACATTTCAGAAATGTGACAGTAATAAGGAATGTGTTTTCCCGATGCTCGGCCGTGGCCAAGCTGGGCCTCGAAACTACAGTCCACCCCATAATTTACCAAGGAATATATAAAATGAGGCATTCCTTGTACAAAATTAAGCCAAATTCTAATTAGGCAATATGCCCACCTTTTCATTGACTGAAGGAGTGTGACGTAATCTTTATTCATTTACACAAATTCAACATGTCTGTGTTAAACTGGATAAACTGATCTTACTTATCAATGCTAAATCATGTCAAATCTGCACAGACAGCTATATTGTTTTTCTTAAATGGAATTTGTAAATTAGTTCAAGAGACGTCACAAAGGAAGCCATGATTATTGAAACCTCATTTTGAAGGAGCTGTACTACTCACAAATGTTCATCTAAATTAACTGTGTGTAACACATAAAAGTAGTAACACACTTCCTTCCAGTAAAAGACAATACCCATTAAGCAAATACCCTGTAACTTTGCTGCATGTGCATCTCCATGCACCAAGGTGGGTACCAAAGAAATTAATTGGAAACATTCTCAGAAAAATAGATAGTACATAAAAATCATCAATAAATGATCAATAATGAAGAGAAAAATATAAATGAAACTGCACGGTAATGAAATCACAACATCCAATAGGAAAAGTTAAAAGTTACATCAATAAATTTCCAGATATTTAAGAAAATGTCTGTAGATTACTATAAAGGAAATATCATGTTTATAAGAAACAAGGTAAACTGATAAGGAAGAAAACTATGCAAACTTATGAGAAAAGTTCCAAATCTCTAAGAAAGTCCAACTTGTGCTGAATTTATGTTTACTGTGGGACTTGATTTAGAATCTACTACAAAAACAATATAGATTCTTACATTTATTAAAATTGTTTCACAAAAAATTGAGTGGGTACTGGCACAAGTCCCACTGTATCAAGTGTCCAGTGCCTCCAGGATCTCGGACATTGGCAGAAGTCCGTGATTCATTACCTTCATAACGCTAAAATTCTAATCAGATGCAAAAAGACATATGATAACATAAACATACACTTCATAAAACTTTCAAAATTCAAAAGAACGTCTATAACTTACTAAAATAGTTATAAAATTCATGTTACATAATTTCATAAAATTATACGATTATAATTTTAACCATCCTTAACCATCCTCTGCTACCAGGTTCCAAGGTTGTCATAGCCAGGAGCGGTACTGGGGTTAAGCTCCCAGTGCTCATAAAATGCTCCTTACGGCGTGCGTCTCGAAAAGCCTCTGACAACTAAGTCCAACTCCTAGCCTGCCCGTGTGGTTTAGTCTCTAAGCCCGGCGGAACTGCTTTTACTAATAGGAGAAGGGGCGAGGGCGGATCTCTGGCGCCTTAAATCCAGATGCTTCGGGTAGATGGTGGCTCGTCAACCTGGGAAAGTAGCCCATCTAGGGGAAGGTAAACCCTGATTTCAAACCTCCGCTGCCTTGCGGCACACCCGGTCATGGGAAAGGCTTCGGGAGTCAACCCTGAGGAAAAATCCGGAGTCAGAGCCCCTAAGGCAGTTCTCTGTTGTGCTCAACATTGTTCTGGCAGCTCCTGCGATGGCGCTGGTGCCAAACTATAGCAGCCCTGCTGTTCCTTTGGATACATCAGTGACGTGGAGAGGGGGGACATGCTGCATGGGTAACATCTTGTCCTCCATATCTTCCTGCCCAGGCTTGAATCCTACTAACGCCCAACGCTGGAAGGTAGAACACCGGTGCGCATCGGCCTGTTCAGCCACAGGCGGTGCTGTTCCAGCAGAGTAGACGTTTAGGATTCTCTTCCATGGTCATCATAGACCGACGGAGGCCGACGATACGATTATAAAGTATAGCTTAAATCTCAGAAAAAATAAAAATTTTTATAAGCACTAAAAGCTCAATTTGGCATTGACAATCATGTAGGTAGTTGGTTTGATAATGTATTTGATTGTATACTTATTTAAAAAAAAAGACAACAAATGACTGTTTCTCTATGCATACTGTTGGCGTTCGCGTCCAGTAACAACCTCTGCTAATAGAGAAGCAGGCTGTTTGTTTATCATGACAAGGGAAAAGGAAAAAATAATACAAGGGAAAGAAAAGGTAACACTTATCATCCTCATCATCCTCTAGTAATACTTAATATTGGTTATTAAGTTGTTCCATTGCTTTTACACTGTAGAGAATGTTTTATTCCTTAATAGCATTAACAGTTGGATAAATTATCTTTTATTGCTAAAATAATGCAGCTACTACAGGCTGTTTGGTTTTTTAAGAGAGAGACCATATACAGAAATAACATAGCAAACTTCATTTTGAATCACACCTGACACAACACATCACTTCACTGATTAGAAACATGATGACACTCCTTACTCTGCAAATGCAAGGTTAATTTCATCAGGGAACTCCTCTTTTTGAAGTGGCGATGGCCCTGTCCAACAGCTTAACACTCTCTGAGTATGCAACGGCTTACAGTGCGTCTCTCCCCTGTAGTGCTACCCTGCTTGACCAACGAAGCAAGCAAGTGTTATACCAAGGATCTACATTGACAAAGGTCATTGAGTCATGGGGCGTATTCGCATTTGGCCAGAACTGGGCAGATCTGTGTACCCTGTTTTGACAACTGACCGTACCCTCATCATGTCGACAGGGCAGGTGGGCAGGGTGAAGAGAGATGCTATTCTACCACTTGATGTCATTTATGAAGCATGGATGTAATTTCAGATGGAAAGTACAGGAGTGAGGTTTTTGTTCATCATCTCTTTGAGTGAGAGTAGAAACAAAATACCTTAGGGATGAAAACACTTAATTGTAGACTACGATCATTTACAAAATTATAACACCGGATACACACAGCTTCATTGCTTTGCAGGCAATGATAACCAAACTAATTAAGTTAGTGTTTCTCTTCATGGAGAAGTCTCATCATAAACTTGGTAATGATTTTATAGTGATAACTTTGGAGTTTTCTTGTGAGTCCTTAATATAATGATAAGGCTGGTTATCGTAAACTTAGTAATATGTTTTCATACAACTACTGCAGATGATGAGGATGGTGAAAAGGGATAATACTAAGGAGCTTGAAGGTTGCAATATGGTTTAGAGGATGTGTGTGAAACTGGGGGTCAGATGACCAGACACTGATAATGTCTTTGGTATGCCCTTCTCTTCTGTGTCTGAGGAATGTGCTGGAACTTCAAGCTCATGTAAATTAGGTTTATAGACGCACTGTCTGTCTCTGAAATGTGCCTGGATGGTTCTGCAGATCGCTCTCCCAAAGCAAAATAATTTGATCTGGGGTGCACAAGGATCAGGAGGGCATTTGGCGTCCCCATACGGCTTTCTCTTGCAAGGATCCTCCTCTATACCAAGGTGTCCAGGAAGCTGCCCACCTGCTTTCCTAAAGCGAGGATGGCAATGAAGTTGTGCCACGACTGGACCTGGACAAGGACTTTGAAGACGCACCGGAAATATTTTAGGGTCTTCAATAGGGTCTACAATGCACACTTACATGATGTTATCATTTGCTTCGCTGTGCCTCTGCCCCACAGGTTTCTTTTGTGAGATATGATTCATGGGATGTAGACGCGTATAGGGGGATAGATTATTTTGATATATTTTACATATATAGAATTGTTAGCCATATTGACCCACAATGTTTGCACCACGTCACGTTTCGTTACCTTGTATTGTCACGTTTCGTTACCTTGTATTCATACATGTGTAATGACAATAAAGTTGAATCTCATCTCATCTCATCTCACCACACCTGATGTCCACTGGAGAGATGGCGACCTGAAGGGGGCAGGTCCACGTGACTGCCGGAAGGAAACATCAGTTACATATAGAAACTTAGAAACACTTCACTCAGGGGTTAGAGTAGGATTATGAGATGGGTTTATGCCCATCTCAACAGGGAGAAATGCAAAATCGCGAATATAAGTTGCTATTAAGTTAGTGAGGTGCCCATCAGGACACCTCAACAGGGGGAATTGTTGGTAAATTTCTATGATGCCCTTGTCTGTCTGAGAATGTTGATTAGTCTGCAACTATGTTTCTCCAACCTTCATCCCGCTTGCTTTGAGAATGTCAGTTATTCTGTAACTATGGTTTCATCCTTCATCCTGCTTGCGTCGCATGCCACACTGCTGCCTTTAGATTACACCCAAGGATTCACTTGCTGAAACCAGATAGAATCAGCTCGGCCCTCAGTTGAGTTGGCACATACTAGAAGGACACTGATGCACGTAACGGGAGCCCTCCCTCCTGCGTGAGAGAGTGGCAGAGTTCTATAAAAAGCATAGGACCCACTGTTGAAGTAGTACTCTCTCTTGATACGTCTTGAGAGTAGTGCTACGGCGCTGTACCTTGTACTATATCTTAGCTTCAGTAAAATAAGTGAAACTATACTTTACCTCTCAGTCTGGTTATTTGGCCTTCATACCAAAAGAACCGGAGGTTAAGATATTTAGCGCAACAGGGCTATGGGCCTCCTCGAAGCGCATCCTGGCCTATGGAGGTGCCCACAATACACGGAACTCCTCTCCACGGTCTTCGCGCTCGAGCGCTCATTTCCCAGATTATCTGTGAGGACACTTCCTGCCGAGCCGAAGCGGAGTTGTTCCCCTCGTCGGCCATCCACTTCCTCTCCAGCTCAGCCCGAAGTGCCAGCCTCAACCCGTGCGTCCCCAACTCCATCGTGACAGCATAATCCCATGGCAAGACGCCGGGAGAGACCCTCCTCATCAACAGTGGCCGCCATTGTTCCAGCTGCCATGAGGTCTGCTGAATTCACCCCCGCCACGCCTACATCCGTCATCAGGGAGATGGCTCCTCCCCTAGTTTGCGGAGGGGTCCACGTCATCGCTGGCACAGGGAGGGATGAGTGTTTGCCACCTGCACCTGTGGATATCATCGACCGGGATGACAGGCAAGTATTTTTTCATTCAAAACCATTCATTAACATTGAATCTTGCCTGTCTCCCGAGGGAGAGGCCCAGTATCAGCAGTCCACTGGGTCCTCTCCTCCATCTGCAACTAATGATTGTTTCCTTCCCCTCTCTGTGTCTCCTCCTTTAATTCCTGAGGGCCTGCCGGTCCAAGAACTGAGCCGTTGGGCAACGGAGGAGGTTGAGGACCTGGATGATCCTGCCCAGGGGCCTGCACAGAGGTGTTCCCCTGCAGCCACGCCAGCGGACAAGGAGTGGTCGGTCTGCTCACTGCGCTCAAATGCCGGGTCGAAGAGGAGCGCCGTGAGAGGGGGGTCTGAGGACGCGCTTCCCTGGCAGTGAGGGCCCCCCCCCCCATGCCTGCTCAACCCCTGGACTCTCCGTCGGACAAGAAGTGGGCGAACCTGCTCGCCGCAGTCAACAGCCGGGTCGAGGAGGAACGTCAGAGCACCAGGACTGCAACCACCATCACGCCTGTTGCGGGGATCGCCGCAGCAGAGTCATTCCCCAGACCAGACCTCCAACCGACGGGACCCGGACCAGTGGCAGCAGCAGCATCAGAGTCCTGGATGGCGGTAGAGCTCGAGCACAGGTAAGTTATCTCTCCTGTAGTTCAATTGCCTGTGATTGAGAGATCTTGTCTGGCTCTTGGGGAGGAGAGTCGGGTGCGGCTTTCGGCCGCACCTGGGCTCCCCTCGCCAGGCTCTGCCGCTGCCAGCAATCCTAACCCTTCCTTCTCTCCCATGCCTGTCGAGCCACTCACTAGGGTCGCCGGAGAGGAGCTACCACCACTGGGGTGGCCTACTAACGACGACGGGAGACTGGCGGTCCCAGAGGAGATCGACAGGGGCACAGCACTGGGCGAGACGACGGAGTCGATGCACCCCAAATTGCCGGAGTCCTGGACGGTGGTGGAGTCCAGCTTGTAGTAGCCCCCAGGGCTGCCTCTCCGGGCTCTGCCGCTGCTGGCGAACCTGACCCGGTCTCTTTTTCTCTACATCCAGGTTCGGAGCCCCCTGCTAGGGTCGCCGGAGAGCAGCTGACCTCGCCGGAAGCCCCGAGGATAAGGGTCCAGCGCCAGGTGGCGTGAGGAGCACCACCTCCCTCGCTGGGGAAGCCACCGCGGGAGCAATGAGGCCCCCGATAGGGGTCACCGCTGGTGCAACGGTGCTCCAACCGGAGCTCACAGCGGGTGCAGCCATGTCCCAGACCGGGACCAGCGCGGGTGCTGCAGAACCTCAGCTGGAGGTCACCACAGGTGCAGCGTTGGCCCAATCAGGGTCCTCTGCGGGTGCTGCTGAACTTCAACCGAGGGTCACCGTGGGTGCTGCTGAACCTCAGCCGGAGGTCACCACGGGTGCAGTGGAGCCGGCCCGGTCGGGACCCACTGGAGGTGCAGTTGTGTCCCAAGCTGGAACCACCAAGGGTGCTGTGGACCACCCGGAGGATGCCGTGGTCCCCTTCTCCCTGCCCGACGCCGTGGAGGTTCCCTGGCCCCAGTCCAGTTTCCCACCAGTGATCCTTCCGGTGGGCAGGCCTCCTCCTGCTTCACCCCTTCGGTCCTGGTGGCTAAATAACGCTGGCCGGCCGCCGGAGGAATGGACTCCCCGGGTCTAGTGGCCCATGTTTTCTGGCAGGCCGCTGGACTGTGGGCGGCCTCCTGAGCCCCAACGCCCGTGGACTTGGGGTGGTTAATTGTGGGCCCTGGGCAGGGTATTGTGTTCCCTCCTTCCTGTTCCCCCTACCTCCCACCCAGGTTCGTGTTGCTTGTTGCTGTTGCTCCTGTTGGGGGGGGGGGGGGTCTTTATGATGTTACTGTGGGTGTCTGGTATCCATCCCTAGAGGGGGGGGGGGGGGGGCTCTGTCATGAACCAAGCCTGTGTTCTCCTGCAGGCTCGGTTCTGATCGTTCTTGGTCTTATGTTGTGTTTTGATTTCTGTCCTGTGTGTCATTATTTATATGTTTGGCCGCTGCTCTGGCCGGTGATCGTTAGGCAGCTGTTTGACCCACTTTCTGGTGGGCGCAGTCTAACATTCACCGGTCCGACCACACCCCCCTCCCTCTGACAGTCAGCTGTGTGCCCCAGTAATTATCTTTCCCACGCTTCGCCCAGGTGTTCCTTATTTGTTAGGCCAGCGGTGTTTGTACTTAAGCAGATCTTTGCTAGTCAAACACCGCTGGACCACTATACGAGTCACACGGTCGTCTCCCGTCGTGTGACCGTCCCGTCTCGAAGGATTTGTTATTTGTGCTCCATGGGAGAATTGGATTTCTTGGACTGCTCCTGCCCGTGAGTAAATTGTCTTGCGTTTCTTTGTGCGGTTAGCTGCTACGCTTATCTGGTAGCGTTTCTCCCTGCAGCTCAACTGCTACGCTTAGACTGTTGCCCAGTTTACTTTTCCTGAGTCAGTTGAGCTTCCTAAAGTCTTCCTCGCTCTCCCGAGCGCATGTGTACTATTTTGTATTATTTTCCTGTGGCCACGGCACACAGTGGTCTACCCGCTGTTCGCTCCTGCGTCAGCCTTTTGTGTACATCTTTTTCCAACCTGTAATTCTTTATTTTTTTGAACTGTGTTTTCTCAATAAATGTGTGTTTGGTGAAAACCCTGCGTTTAAATCCATCCATCCTTCTCCTCCTCTGTGTGCTTTTCCACAGCGCATGGGGAGTTTATGACAGTAAGAGAAGAAAGTTAAAAACAAGGCTTAGTAGCATAGGGACAGAGTAGGAAACAAATATGGTCTGATGATGTCAATTCATTAAAGAGCGGACTCTTTCCAGGTTGCCGAGGAGAAGACCCATGCCTGGGTGGGTGGCTAGTGAGAGCCGAGGAGCTACTGGGAAACAACGGAGATGGTGAAAACGTCTGCAGGCTAGTCAAACAATCCAACCAGTCCATTAGCCGGGTTAACTGATTCAAAATAATTTGTTGTTCAATTCAATTCAATTCAATTCAACTTTATTTATATAGCGCCATTTCACAACAACAGTCATCTCATAGCACTATCAACTGTAGGGGGGACCCCCACAGTTGCAGAAAGACCCCAGCAATCAGGCGATCCCCTGTGAGCAAGCACTTGGCGACGGTGGAGAGGAAAAACTCCCTTTTAACAGGAAGAAACCTCCAGCAGAACCAGGCTCAGGGAGGGGCAGTCATCTGCTGCGACTGGCTGGGGGGTGAGGGGACAGAGAAGAAGAAAAGAACAGACATGTAGAGAGCAAACAGCACGATGGGGACTCAATCTATGGGAGAGAACAAACAAATGTTAATGACCAGCAAAAAAAAAAATATTTCATAGAGAGTGAGGAAAGGAGTGAGGCCCAGTGCATTACTGGAGGTCCCCCGGCTGACTAAACCTATTAGCAGCATAACTAACAATTAACAATAATAATAAATTAATATTAATAAATTAATATTAATAAATTAATAATAATAACTAACAATAATAACTGTTGTTGATAAGCTAACTGATCTACTCGGGTCTCGAGGTTGTTAACTTTGCGTGTCAGCGCACTGTCAGCTGGGTCACTTTGGCGGAGTCGTACTGACATGGTTTGTTGATGCAGTGAGCAGACTCGGAAACCAAAGTAGATACAATTATCTTTATTGTAATAAAGTGGAGTGTGTGAATGTGTGGGTGTGTGCTCTTGCTGCAGCTGGGGGTGAGCAGAACACCATTCGACCTGGCAACCCTAGGGACAAACAGAGGCAGGATGGGTAGTGGCTTCACAGCTGGGAATGTGCTGGTTAATCTGCAGCTTACTGTTTGTAGAGATGTAGCGATGCTCAGGTTAGCACGGCGGCTATGTCCAGGAGGACAGTGTCCACTGAGCCCATTGCAGTGTGTAGATGGTAGAGGTGTAGTTTGTGAAAGGGTGAGGTTCAGTCCGCCGCCAGGTGGGACAGGGTCTGCCGCCACGGAGCTCCACCTGTGCACAGGGGACTGATATGGAGATGGTGAGGGAAGGCTGAGGCTTACTTGCGTGGTGAAGAGTTTCCTTCCAAACACAGGCAGGTTGTAGGTGGACAGCAGGGAAGCAGTCAGGCTGAGGCTGCAGTCTCTGGAATCAAAGAGGGCGTGCGTAGTCTTCACGGAGTAAGACAGACGACTCTGCACGGTTTCCAGGGCAGCGTGGATTATATGGCCCCAGCCGTGATGAGAAACAGGTGTGTGCGCAGCTGGAGAGGATAATCACATCCAAGCAGGCCATCACACACACCAATTAAAGGGCATTTTCCAAGGGTTTATTTTAAGTTTTGACACCCTCAGTGTCATGAGCCGAGCAGGCTTGGTTTTCCCCGGCTCGGCCCTGATCTCTGTGGGTTTTAGCTTCATTGTTTTTGTGCTTTTTGTGTATTTTTTCCATCATCTTAGCCACTGCCCGACCGGCAGCTGTTAGTCAGCCTCTGATCTTTTTCCCACACTGCTGACAGTCTGTCAGTCCTACCACGCCCCCTCGCTCTCCATATTCCACCAGCTGTCCCAGCCCCAGTAATTATCGTTTCTGCGCCTCAGGTGTTTCCAATTTGTGTGGCCAGCGGCGTTTGGATTTTAGCAGCTTGTCACTAGACAAACGCCACTGGGTCATTGAACGAGTCACTCCTGCTCTTCATGGGGAGATCGTCACGTCAGGAAGGATTATTATTTTGCACTTGCTGCAAGAATTGGACTTTTTGGGACCGCTTTCATTCGTGAGTAAACTGATTAGTGTTTCTTTTCAAGGTTCACTGCTACGCTTTACCTGAGGCATTTCCTCTCGCAGTAAATCTGCTACGCTTCAGGTGACATTTCTCCCTGCAGCCTAACTGTTACGCTTAGGCTTAGCCCTGTTTACGTTCCCCTCGAGTAGTGCATTTCCCTGTAATTCTCCCTGCTCTCCCGAGCGCTTGTGCATAATTGTATTGTTTTTCTTGTGGCCACGGTACACGGTGGTCTGCCCGCTGTCCACTTAGTGTCAGCCATTTTGTGTACATCATACCTTCTTGTAAGTCTTTATTTTTGAACTGTTTCATGTTAATACAGATGTGGACAAAATTGTTGGTACCCCTCTCTTAATGAAAGAAAAAAACCACAATGGTCACAGAAATAACTTGAATCTGACAAAAGTGGTAATAAATAAAAATTCTATGAAAATTAACCAATGAAAATCAGACAATGCTATTGTGAATTGTGGTTCAACAGAATTATTTTAAAAAATAAACTCATGAAACAGGCCTGGACAAAAATGATGGTACCCCTAGAAAAGATTGAAAATAATGTGACCATAGAGACATGTTCAACCAAGATGTGTCCTCTAATTAACATCACAGGTGTCTACAAACTTGTAATCAGTCAGCCGGCCTATTTAAAGAGTGACAAGTAGTCACTGTGCTATTTGTTGACATGTTGTGTGCCACACTAAACATGGACCAGAGGAAGCAAAGGAGAGAGTTGTCTCAGGAGATAAGAAAGAAAACTATAGACAAGCATGTTAAAGGTAAAGGCTATAAGACCATCTCCAAGCAGCTTGATGTTCCTGTGACTACAGCTGCACATATTAGTCAGAAATTTAAGATCCACGGGACTGTAGCCAACCTCCCTGGACGTGGCCGCAGGAGGAGATGGATAATACGAATGGTAACAAAAGATAAGATAAGATAGGATAAGCCTTTATTAGTCCCACAACGGGGAAATTCCAGGATTGCAACAGCACAGGGATAGCAACACTCAGAGCAACAATCAGAAGGCAAGAAAAAAAAAAAAAAAGGCAAGAGCAGCTAATATACATTTGTACATATTACTATAAATATATATATATACACACAGACACACAGTGCGGAGCATTGTAGCTAGATGGAATAAATATGTAGATATATAAACACCCACAGTACGGAGCATTGCAGCTAGATGGAATAATATGTAGATATATAAACACACAGTGTGGAGCATTGTAGCTAGATGGAATAAATATATAGATATATAAATATAAACACACCCAGTGTGGAGCATTGCAGCTAGGTGGAATAAATATGTAAATATATAAACACACACAGTGCGGAGCAATGTAGCTAGATGGAATAAATATGTAGATATATAAACACCCACAGTACGGAGCATTGTAGCTAGATGGAATAATATGTAGATATATAAACACACAGTGTGGAGCATTGTAGCTAGATGGAATAAATATATAGATATATAAATATAAACACACCCAGTGCGGAGCATTGTAGCTAGATGGAATAAATATGTAAATATATAAACACACACAGTGCGGAGCAATGTAGCTAGATGGAATAAATATGTAGATATATAAACACCCACAGTACGGAGCATTGTAGCTAGATGGAATAATATGTAGATATATAAACACACAGTGCGGACCATTGTAGCTAGATGGAATAAATATGTAAATATATAAACACCCACAGTACGGAGCATTGTAGCTAGATGGAATAATATGTAGATATATAAACACACAGTGCGGAGCATTGTAGCTAGATGGAATAAATATATAGATATATAAATATAAACACACCCAGTGCGGAGCATTGTAGCTAGATGGAATAAATATGTAAATATATAAACACACACAGTGCAGAGCATTGTTGCTAGATGGGATGAAACAGCACAACCGTCTACTTAGTTATCCTACATGGTATGATTATGTGCCCATACATATTCTCACCCTCCATAGCGACCGGTATTTTCCTAGTTGTATGCCGGAGGGGACCATTGTGTAAGTCTATTGCATCTTTTGCATTCAAAAAACTATTAGGTTGTTATGTCTTTATTGCTATCTCTGCGAGCAGCCCTGCTTAGGTTGTACAGTCTGACAGCCGTTGGTAGGAAGGACCTGCGAAACCTCTCGGTTGTGCACCTGGGATGATGTAGTCTGCTGCTAAATGAGCTCCTCAGTGCATTCAGTATGTCCTGCATAGGGTGGAACTCGGACTCCAGCAGAGATGACAGTTTAGCCACCATCCTTCTCTCTCCTATCTCCTCCACCGGGTCAAGGCGCTGCCCCAGGACAGAGCTAGCTTTCATGATCAGTTTGTTCAGTCTCTTCCTATCGGCTGCTGTAATGCCACTGCCCCAGCAGACCACTCCAAAAGTGATGGCTGATGCCACCACCGTGTCATAGAATGTCTTCAGCAGCGCCCCTTGTACACCAAAAGACCTGAGTCTCCTCAGTAGGAACAGCCTGCGCTGTCCCTTCTTGTAGAGTGTGTCAGTATTGTGTGACCAGTCTAGTTTATTGTTCAGATGAACACCCAGGTACTTGTAGGATGTCACCATCTCAATGTCTGTTCCCTGTATATTTACTGGTGCTGTGAGGGGTTGTCCATGCCTGCGGCAGTCCACCACCAGCTCCTTAGTTTTCCTCGCGTTGATCTGGAGGCAGTTCCGATGGCACCAGTCCACGAAGTACTGGATAAGCCCTCTGTACTCAGCTTCATCTCCATTGGAGATGAGGCCAACGATCGCAGAGTCATCAGAGAACTTCTGTAGATGGTAGTGTGTTGTGTTGTGTGAGAAGTCCGCAGTATAAAGAGTGAACAGGAAGGGAGCCAACACCATTCCCTGGGGGGCCCCCGTGCTACCAATGATCGTGTCGGACACACAGTCCCGGGTTCTCACAAACTGAGGCCGGTTCGTGAGGTAGTCCAGGATCCATGATGACAGGTGCTGGTCCACCCCTGCGCGCAGCAGCTTGTCTTTCAGGATCATCGGTTGGATGGTGTTGAAAGCACTGGAGAAGTCAAAGAACATGATCCTCACCACATTCCCGGGCTTCTCCAGGTGGGACAGAGAACGGTGAAGGAGGAAGATCACCGCATCCTCCACCCCAATGCCATGCTGGTAGGCGAACCAGTGGATTGGAGTGGATCCATCGCTGGTTCCACCAGGGGGCGGAGGTGAGCAAGGAGCAGTCTCTCCAGGGTCTTCATCAAGTGGGACGTCAAGGCCACCGGTCTGTAGCTGTTCAGGTCTTTGGGGTGGGAAGTTTTTGGTACAGGTACCACACAAGATGTTTTCCACAGCTGTGGTACCCTCCCCAGCTTCAGGCTCAGGTTGAAGATGTACGCCACAATCCCACACAGCTGGTCTGCACAGGACTTGAGGAGCTTTGCGCTGATGCCGTCTGGTCCCGTCGCCTTCCTCGCCTTGATCTTCCTCAGCTCCATCCTCACCTGGGTCCTGGTCAGGGTCAGGATGGGGGGCTGTGTGTTGGAAGTGGGGGGGTGTTGGTGGAGTGGGGAGTGGGCAGCAGGACTTGATGTCTTTAGAGGCAGCAGTGGTTGTTGTGCAGTCAGGGGGGAGGGCGGTTGGTCAAACCTATTGAAAAACAGATTCAGATTGTTCGCCCACTCCCTGCCCCCCGTGGCCTGGGGGGAGGTATTCTGGAGCC
The DNA here is from genome assembly GCA_020510985.1 of Pholidichthys leucotaenia. Taxonomy (NCBI): domain Eukaryota; kingdom Metazoa; phylum Chordata; class Actinopteri; order Cichliformes; family Pholidichthyidae; genus Pholidichthys; species Pholidichthys leucotaenia. The sequence continues at coordinate 103,040,680 of CM035850.1, read as the reverse complement.
CAGAGATGGTTTTGAGGTTCCTCCAGACCCCGCTGATGTCGGTCTGTTACAGCTTGTCCTCCATCTTCTTCCTGAAGATGTCCTTGCCTTCTCTGATCTTTCTCCTCAGCTCCCTCTGTACGGACTTCAGCATCTCCCTATTCCCCGACCTGAAGAGCCTCTTCTTCTCTCTCAGAAGTGTTTTTATCTCAGGGTTGATCCAGGGTTTGTTGTTTGAGCAACACCGTATGGTCTTGGTAGGAACGGATTTGTCCACACAGAAGCTGAGGTAGCCCATGAAGGTGTGAGTGATGCCATCGATGTCCTCACCATGTGGATCGCAGAGCTGCTTCCAGGCGGTGGCTTCAAAACAGCCCTTTAGAGTGTCCATTGCCTCCTCAGACCATAACTTCACTGTGCGCATGGCCGGAGGTTGTCTGTGCACTAGGGGTTTGTACACTGGCCGGAGATGAACCAAGTTGTGATCCGATCTCCCGAGTGGGGGGAGTTGTGATGAGGTGTACGCCTCCTTAGTGTTTGCGTAGAATAAGTCCAGTGTTTTATTGTCTCTAGTGTGGCATGTGACATACTGGGTAAACGTGGGTAGAATGGGAGATAGTGAAACATGGTTGAAATCGCCTGAGATGAGGAGAAGAGCATCTGGGTGTTCTGTCTGCAGCCTGCCGGTTACTGAATGGATGACGTCACGCGCTGTCCCAGCGTTCGCCGTCGGATTTGCATAAACAACAATGCAGATCACGTGTGAGTATTCTCTCGGGAGATATGTAGGCCGAATGCTAACAGCTAGCAACTCAATGTCTTTGCTGCAGTGACGTTGTTTAACAGTGATATGTCCCGGTCTGCACCAGTTGTTGTTAACATACATTATCACTCCACCGCCCCTTGCTTTGCCACTGTCTGGTGTTCGGTCTGCCCGTATCATGTGGAAACCCTCCAGCTCAATGTTAGCACCTGCTGCTAGTTCAGTTAGCCACGTCGCAGAAAACAAAAGGAGAGAGCACTCCCGGTATGTGCTATCGTAGCGGCAGATAGCCGCTAGCTCATCTACCTTTCCCAGTAACGACCGTACATTTCCCATGACAATAGATGGAAGCGAGGGTCTGTACCTTATATTTTTTGTCCTCCGCCTTACTCCAGCCCGGCAGCTGCCGCGTTTTCGCCTCAGTTCTCTCGGTATGTCGAGTTTTTCCAATAGCACCGGGTGGCGGTTGAATGCTAGCAGCTCTTCCCTGCTGTACCGTCTCCTGCTATAAACAGTGGCTCCGTCCACCGGCTCAGGAGACATTTGGGACGATCTGTGTGTCCGTGATATAAATGGAGTGAAAAAAAAACGGATCAAAAAGAGAGAGGGAGGGAAAAAAAGACTCGGAATCGAGCCGCTGTTGCAAAGGGCGGCCAACTCGTGTGGCGCCGGGAGTGAAAAAAAAAAAAGAGCCCAGAACAACCTCTAAACACATTCAAGGTGAACTCCAAGGTCAAGGTACATCAGTGTCAGATCGCACCATCCGTCCTTGTTTGAGCCGAAGTAGACTTCATGGGAGACGACCAAGGAGGACACCACTGTTGAAAACAAATCATAAAAAAGCCAGACTGGAATTTGCCAAACTGCATGTTGACAAGCCACAAAGCTTCTGGGAGAATGTCCTATGGACAGACGAGACAAAACTGGAACTTTTTGGCAAGGCACATCAGCTCTATGTTCACAGATGCAAAAATGAAGCATAGCAAGAAAAGAACACTGTCCCTACTGTGAAACATGGAGGAGGTTCTGTTATGTTCTGGGGCTGCTTTGCTGCATCTGGCATAGGGTGTCATGAATCTGTGCAGGGTACAATGAAATCTCAAGACTATCAAGGTATTCTAGAGAGAAATGTGCTGCCCAGTGTCAGGCAGCTTGGTCTCAGTCGCAGGTCATGGGTCTTGCAACAGGATAATGACCCAAAACACACAGCTAAAAACACCCAATAATGGCTAAGAGCGAAACATTGGACTATTCTAAAGTGGCGTTCTATGAGCCCTGATCTAAATCTTATTGAACATCTGTGGAAGGAGCTGAAACATGCCGTCTGGAGAAGGCACCCTTCAAACCTGAGACAACTGGAGCAGTTTGCTCATGAGAAGTGGGCCAAAATACCTGCTGAGAGGTGCAGAAGTCTCACTGACAGTTACAGAAATCGTCTGATTGCAGTGATTGCCTCAAAAGGTTGTGCAACAAACTATTAAGTTAAGGGTTCCATCATTTTTGTCCAGCCTGTTTCACGAGTTTGTTTTTTTTTTAATAATTCTGGTGAACCACAATTCAAAAGCATTGTCTGATTTTCATTGGTTAATTTTCATAGAATTTTTATTTATTACCACTTTTGTCAGATTCAAGTTATTTCTGTGACTATTGTGGGTTTTTCTTTCATTAATATACACTACCGTTCAAAAGTTTGGGGTCACCCAGACAATTATTTTGTGTTTTCCATGAAAAGTCACACTTACTTACCACCATGAGTTCTAAAATGAATAGAAATATAGTCAAGACATTGACAAGGTTAGAAATAATGATTTGTATTTGAAATAATAATTTTTTTCCTTCAAACTTTGCTTTCGTCAAAGAATCCTCCATTTGCAGCAATTACAGCATTGCAGACCTAACATGATTGCACAAGGGTTTTCTAATCATCCATTAGCCTTCTGACACAATGAGCAAACACATTGTACCATTAGAACACTGGAGTGATAGTTGCTGGAAATGGGCCTCTATACACCTATGTAGATATACATAGGTATATCTACATAGGTCACATACACACTACTGCACCTATGGACATCTTGTATATTATAGTTAGTTATTCTTTTTCCCCAAGTATGTCTCAGGGATGTGTGAATGGATGGGGGTGGGGGGGTGGGGGGGTGGAGCTATGTGGGAGTGTGTCTTAATCATGCTGCTTCTTATATGGGGGCGGCAGTGGCTCAGGAGGTAGAGCAGGTCGTCTAATAACCCGATGGTTGGCGGTTCGAATCCCGCTCTCCCCAGATATCCTGCCGTTGTGTCCCTGGGCAAGACACTTCACCCGCATTGCCTCCAGTGCCCATAACACTGGCTATGAATGTGTATAAATGCATAAAATGTTCGGTGGTGGCCGGAAAGGCCGTTGGCGCAGATTGGCTGCCACGTTTCCGTCAGCCTGCCCCAGGGCAGCTGTGGCTGCAGAAGTAGCTCGCCACTACCATTGTCTGTCTGGAGTGAATGAATAATGTACCTAATTGTAAAGCGTCTTTGAGTATATATGATAAAGCGCTATATAAAACCGATGCATTATTATTATTATTATTATATGGATGCCGAGAGAAACGCAATTTCATCTTGCCTGCACTACAGTTGTATGTACAGCAATATGACAATAAAGTTTGATTTGATTTGATTTTGATTTGATATTGCACCAAAACCCAGACATTTGCAGCTAGAATAGTCATTTACCACATTAGCAATGTATAGAGTGTATTTCTGATTAGTTTAAAGTTATCTGCATTGGAAAAAAGTGCTTTTCTTTCAAAAATAAGGAAATTTCTAAGTGACCCCAAACTTTTGAACGGTAGTGTATATTAATGAAAGAAATATATATATTTATATTTATATATCTACATTATATATTTATATATCTACATATTATTCCATCTAGCTACAATGCTCCGCACTGTGTGTGTTTATATATCTACATATTTATTCCATCTAGCTACAATGCTCCGCACTGTGTGTTTATATATTCACATATTCATTCCATCTAGCTACAATACTCCGCACTGTGTGTTTATATACTCATATATTTATTCCATCCAGCTACAATGCTCCGCACTGTGTTTATATATTTATATACCTATCCCATCTAGCTACAATGCTCCACACTGTCTATATATATATATATATATATATATACAGTGGGGCAAAAAAGTATTTAGTCAGCCACCAACTGTGCAAGTTCTCCCACTTAAAAGATGAGAGAGGTCTCCAATTTTCATCATAGGTATACCTCAACTATGACAGACAAAATGAGAAAAAACAAAAACAAAACAGAAAATCACACTGAAAGATTTTTAATGAATTAATTGGTAAATTCCTCAGTAAAATAAGTATTTGGTCAATAACAAAAGTTCATCTCAATACTTTGTTATATACCCTTTGTTGGCAATGACAGAGGTCAAACGTTTTCTGTAAGTCTTCACAAGGTTTTCACACACTGTTGCTGGTATTTTGGCCCATTCCTCCATGCAGATCTCCTCTAGAGCAGTGATGTTTTGGGGCTGTCGCTGGGCAACACAGACTTTCAACTCCCTCCAAAGATTTTCTATGGGGTTGAGATCTGGAGACTGGCTAGGCCACTCCAGGACCTTGAAATGCTTCTTACGAAGCCACTCCTTCATTGCCCAGGCGGTGTGTTTGGGATCATTGTCATGCTGAAAGACCCAGCCACGTTTCATCTTCAATGCCCTTGCTGGTGGAAGGAGGTTTTCACTCAAAATCTCACGATACATGGCCCCATTCATTCTTTCCTTTACACGGATCAGTCGTCCTGGTCCCTTTGCAGAAAAACAGCCCCAAAGTATGATGCTTCCACCCCCATGCTTCACAGTAGGTATGGTGTTCTTTCTCCTCCAAACACGACAAGTTGAGTTTTTACCAAAAAGTTCTACTTTGGTTTCATCTGACCATATGACATTCTCCCAATCCTCTTCTGGATCATCCAAATGCTCTCTAGCAAACTTCAGACGGGCCTGGACATGTACTGGCTTAAGCAAGGGACCTGTCTGGCACTGCAGGATTTGAGTCCCTGGCGGTGTAGTGTGTTTCTGATGTAGCCTTTGTTACTTTGGTCCCAGATCTCTGCAGGTCATTCACTAGGTCCCCCCATGTGGTTCTGGGATTTTTGCTCACCGTTCTCGTGATCATTTTGACCCCACGGGGTGAGATCTTGCGTGGAGCCCCAGATCGAGGGAGATTATCAGTGGTCTTGTATGTCTTCCATTTTCTAATAATTGCTCCCACAGTTGATTTCTTCACACCAAGCTGCTTACCTATTGCAGATTCAGTCTTCCCAGCCTGGTGCAGGTCTACAATTTTGTTTCTGGTGTCCTTTGACAGCTCTTTGGTCTTGGCCATAGTGGAGTTTGGAGTCTGACTGTTTGAGGTTGTGGACAGGCGTCTTTTATACTGATAACGAGTTCAAACAGGTGCCATTAATACAGGTAACGAGTGGAGGACAGAGGAGCCTCTTAAAGAAGAAGTTACAGGTCTGTGAGAGCCAGAAATCTTGCTTGTTTGTAGGTGACCAAATACTTATTTTACCGAGGAATTTACCAATTAATTCATTAAAAATCCTTCAATGTGATTTTCTGGATTTTTTTTTTCTTATTTTGTCTCTCAAAGTTGAGGTATACCTATGATGAAAATTGGAGACCTCTCTCATCTTTTAAGTGGGAGAACTTGCACAATTGGTGGTTGACTAAATACTTTTTTACCCCACTGTATATATTAATATTTATATGTACATGTGTATACTCGCTGCTCTTGTTTTTTCTCTTGCCTTCTGATTGTTGCTCTGAGTGTTGCTATCCCTGTGCTGTTGCAATCCTGGAATTTCCCCATTGTGGGACTAATAAAGGCTTATCTTAAATCTTAATTAACAGAGGGGTACCAACAATTTTGTCCACGTCTGTAAATGTGTGTGTGGTGAACTCCTGCATTTAAATCCTCATCCTTTCTCCCCTCGCCGTGCACATAGGAAAAGCGCACGAGAGGGTTTATGACAGAATGACCCAGCCCGTAAAGAAGATTTAGCGGGTTCACCCACACATTCTTTTTTTCTCTTTTTCTTTGTCATTTTCTGAACTGTGTTTTCATCCACCGGTTTTCCCACTATGCCTTCGGCGCGCCGCTCCCATGCCAGCCGGAGGAGACTAGTAGCGAGGCATCCCACGGTGGAGGAAGAATGGGCGGTGACCTTCATCCAGGACTTTATGGATGAGGCCCATAGAGCCCACGAACCCAAGGCAAAGTGGAGCAGCCTGGACGCAGCGGATGGGATTCTGGAAGCGCATCCTAGTCTCTGGGATTACCCTCAATACGCGGACCTGATCGCTTCGGTCTACGCGCTCTCGCACACGTTTCCTGGTGTGGGGAGAGCGGCATTAATCGCAGAGCCCATGCGGGAACGTGCTCCACAGTCTGCAGCCGTTCTCTCCCCCGCTTCGCCATCAGTGTCAGCCATCCATAGGCAGCGTCATCCCACTAGGAGACGCCGGGAAAAGCCCTCCTCTTCAGCAGCGGCCATCATCACTTCAGCCGCCGAACGGTCCGCTGGATTCTCCCCGGCCATGCCTACCTCCGTCGTCAAGGAGACGGATCCTCCAATAGTCTGTGGGGGGTCTACGTCATCGCTGGCACGGAGAGGGATGAGTTTCTGCCCTTTGCAGCTGTGCAGGTCATCAACCGGGATGACAGACAAGTATCTTTTCATTCTAAATCATTCATTAACACTGAACCTTGCCTGTCTCCCGAGGGGGAGGCCCAGTATCAGCAGTCCACGGGGTTCTCTCCTCCAGCTGCAATAAATGATTGTTTTCTTCCCCTCTCCATGTCTACTCCCATTCCCCCTGAGGGCCTGCTGGACCAAGAACCGGGCCGCCAGACGATGGAGGAGGTTGAGGCCCTGGATGATCCTGCCCAGGAGCCTGCACGGAGGTGTTCCCCCGCAACCACACCGACGGACGAGGAGTGGGCGAATCTGCTCACCGTGCTCAACCGCCGGGTTGAGGAGGAACACCGAGAGAGGGAGGTCAATGGACGCGCTTCACCGGCAGTGAGGGTCTCACCTCCTACGCCTGCTCAGCCCACGGACTCACCCTCAGATGAGGAGTGGGCTAATCTGCTCGCCACAGTCAACCGCCGGGTGGAAGAGGAGCGTCTGAGGACCAGAACTGCAACCACCATTATGCCTGCTGCAGGGGCCGCTGCAGCAGAGCCACCCCCTGGGCCTGACCCCCAGCCAACGGGATCCGGACCGTCACCGTCGACAGCGTCGAAGTCCTGGACGGCGGTGGAGCTCGAGCACAGGCAAGTTATCTCTCCTGTAGTTCATTTATCAATGATTGAGAGATCTTGTCTGGCTCTTGAGGGAGGAGAGCCGGGTGCGGCTGACCAGATGATAGGTTTGTTTATCTCTGCTTTTTGTGTAGTGCATGTCACGATGCACCGACTGGCAAAAGTCCACCACAGACCTTGCGACAGATGTGCTTATCTGCCAGGATGTCCAGTCTAACCCCGTGCAACTGGGACAGATATTGTTTTAAGTTCTGCCAGGATGCCCAGTTTCACCCTCCACACCCTCGGAAGGGCGGGGTTGCCAGTTGAGTTGCTGACGGCCCGACCCATGAGACAGGTAGTACCGGTTTTCATGGTTATCCGGTAGCAAGCAAACAAATGCCTGACCTGACATGGAAAAAATGTTAGAAAAAATGTTAGAAAATGAAAGTTAGAAAGATAGAAAAAGATAACACTGAAGATTATACTGTAAACTTGCCCTGATTGCATAGGTCTAAAGGATAATTCACCATTTGTGGAGAATGAGGTGCATGAGCAGACTGGGCGGAGCGTCAGCAGGGACCAGATCTGACAAATCAACACAGAACATGCCGAAGAAGCACCCCTTCCCCGTGTTCTCTATGCCGAATTATCAATCACAGCAACTTTATGGTATATATTTTGACTGAGCAACGGGAGTCTCGGCTGCTGCCCGTGTGCCAGTGATGTCCTTTGTGGCACCATGGGTCCCCACCAGCACAAATGCGGGACGTATCAACCATGTGCTGGATAAATTTTCAGCATGAGGCACATATTTTTTCCAGTTTATAAAATTTTTCACTGGGTCTGAGGTGTGTGGGGGGGAAAAAAAGGCATTTTAGTTAACGTTTAGAGGGTCAAAAATGCAATTTTTAGGCAGAATAATAACAAATAATAATAATCTCGCACCAATAAAAAACAGATGCTTACAATAGAGCGGCGGCGCTCAGTCTTTGCCACTCATGCCCTCAAGGTTCAGATCATTATTTGTATTGTCCCAGCGTGACGATATAACCATGGCCTCAATCTTACCATTAAAGTTTTAAAAAAACTTTTAATAACAAAATATTGCTAATATATAAACTGATGCACTGCAATGGGTCTCAAATATTTGTAAAGGTGTCCTGTTATAGTAATGTATGAGTTTATTGACGATACACAGAAGAAATTCAACATTACACTGAACTCCATCACTGAACAGTGATATAAACTAAAATAATGATGAGTGAACAACTCCCATTCCCCAAAGTGAAGATACACTATTATCAGACAAATAAGTGATCTGACAAACAAATAAACAAGGGATCTGAAACAGTCGCTAATATTGGATGTCCCATTCATTTTCAATATTTAGGTATTCTAATAAATATTCACAAATCAAATAAATCTTAGTGCCATTTACTCCCTTTTATATTTGTCAAAGTCTAACATGTGATTGCCTACGTATAGGCTACACTTCTTTGTATTCCACTTTCAAACACAGCCTACATTTGGGCCTGGAAAGCCTGACTGGGAAACCTGTTTCAGACAGGAATACTTGGTTCTACGGGCAATGCAATATAGTCTCTATAAATGCAAGAAATCTCTGTCCGTCTGTTCCACACATATCTCTTGAACCATTCATCAGATTGGCCTCAGATTTGATACGTGCTGTGCTGAGGTTACAAGGATGTGCATCCCAAAATTTCCGCCTCCATGGATATGCGGAAGTTTAGGAGGGGAAATCTTTAATGAACGTCCATAGGGGCGCTATGGGCATTCATAGCTATTACATCATAGATGCACAGATGTTGCCATTGTTACTGTTGCTAGGCAGACACATCATCAAAGATCAAAGGCAGGCTTCACTGAACAAGTGATGACATCAGAGATCAAAGGCAGGTTTCACCATGGTTACTGTTGCCATGGTAACAGTACCTTTCTACAGGCATGCGGAAATGCTTGCTTACACTTGCTTTCTATGGGCATGCACGGATATGCACTAGTAGTTATAAATGTCAAACAATGTGTTTTTAAGTCACACCACTTGTATTATGCCTTCAATGAACATTACTATGCTATTCAAATAAAAAATGTTTGTGTTTACAATGTCATTTTTTGGGGGGTCAACTTTATGGAAGGGGGGGGACATGACTCCTGCTTCCCCCCCCCACCCAGGATTTACGCCCTTGTTTTAAATTGACAAACATCATATGTGCGACTCGTGGCAAAATTCGATCAAGATAAAAACAATTTCACTTTTGCCACTCATTTCAATGGAGATTTTTTCCAATTTAAGGTCCCATATCTGGAAGTAGAGGGGGTGTGACTTAGGCTGCATTCACACCAGGATAGTCCGGGGGTCTTGGTTCGATTGGGTGGGGAATGCTGAGAATTTTCACACCTTCATTTGGTTTGGTTTGCATTCACGCTACATGTTACTCTTGTGGACCAAACTGCCTGGACAACGTCACACAGGTACGACAACTGCTCGTTTGGGGTGCTGTAGCCAAAACCACCACTGACCAGGAAGAAAAAATCTTGGTGAAGAAGAAAAATCAGGCTCATCAATTGGCCAGGACCGAAAACCGAAATCTGTTCCCTTTAGCCGGGTTGTTGGTCCGCCACAAACAAGACATTTTTTTAACTTTTCTCCTCGGCTTTCTCCGGTTAAAGGATTTCTTGGATCCGTGTGGTTGTCTTTATTGTTGTTTTTTACCCAAAATGCGCTACGGTAAACGCCACTTCCTCTTCTCAGACTACGTCTTGCTATGGTTACACAAATGCCGAGGGGCACTTCTGCCCTTTGGTCCACTGGATAGTCTGTTTGCATTCACACTGCAAGCGAAGCACACCAGAATTCATTTGCAAGTGAACCGAGACCCCCCATTTTCAGGCAGACCAGAGTTTGCTTGTTTGGTGCACACAAGAGTTCGAATGTGTGTTCAGACTTAACCAAACAAACCGAATTATCCGCGGAAGCGGAACAGTTCCTTTGATCCAGACCAAAAAGTGGCCATGTGAATGCGCCCTGAGGCTCTCTATTGAAGCAACATCTCAAGACATCAGCCAGGAAGTTAAATCTTGGGTGCAAATGGGTCTTCCAAATGGACAATGACCCTAAGCATACCGCCAAATCAGTTACATAGTGGCTTAAGGACAACAAAGTCAATGTTTTCGAGTGGTCATCACAAAGCCCTGATCTCAGTCCCAGAGTTGAAAAGACGTGTGCGAGCAAGGTGGCCTACAAACCAGACTCAGATACACCAGTTCAGTCAGGAGGAATGAGCCAAAATTCTGGCAACCTATTGTGAGAAGCTTGTGGAAGGATACCCAAAAGGTTTGACACAAGTCATGCAGTTTAAAGGCAATGCTACCAAATACTAAGGGAATATATGTAAACTGCTGACTTTGAAGAAAGTAATAAAAAAATTCTCTAAAAAATTATTTAGCAAATATAAAAATTATTTATCAAATAGAAATAATTTTGGTAATCCTAACTGACCTAAAACAGGAAAATAGTCTGATTAAGGGTGCTTTCACACCTACAGGCTTTAGTTTGTTTTAATCGAACTCGAGTTCATTTTCTCTGTTAGTGTGGTTCATTTTGTCTGACGACAACATGTAATCACACTCAGGTGCACACCAAAGGAACCGTACCGAGACCTCCTGAAAGAGGTGGTCTCGATTCGAATCAACTGGCAAACTCTGGTGCGGTCCTGCAGGTGAGAAAGTGACTGTACGAAAACAGGACCAGCGACAAACTGTAAAACATTTTATGCCACTGTACATACCTGATGAATCTTTGAAAATATCTGTGGCTGAGCACATCACAGTTCTGGAGGATTAAAGAACATCAACTGTCATGAACCCACCGTGTGCTTTTCCAGCGTGCACGGTGAGGGGAGAAAGGACGAAGATTTAAGTGCAGGTTAACACCACACACATTTATTAATATGGTTAGCAGGCAAACAGTCACTGTTTCTACAATTCTCATGGGATAGGGAGTCCTCCAGGACACTCAACAGTCTGGGTGAGAAGACCGGGGAAAGACCACACACAAAGTATACTCATGAGACTGGAGCTGTCCAAGTAAGTCCGAAACGCACATGGTGAATGCAGTCCTTAGTTGACGTGACACCATCCGAATACCGTCGATGGAGTACAATGACCCAGCAATGCACGACTGGAGACAGGCTCCTTAAAAACATGCATTGCTGGTCTCCCAAATTAGATCCACCTGGGCGAGGAGCAGGAAGATGGCATACGGGAGGGGGAACAGCTGATAGCAATAGAGAGGGGGCGTGGTCGACCGGCAGACAGTTAGACAGCGCTCACTCCAGCGTGAGCGCAAGAGGCTGCCTCCCCACTGCCGGCCAGAAGGCAGTGGCTATGGGCACGGCAAAGCACACAGAAATCCATACTAACATAGATACAATGTGGCACATACCCATAGAGCGGCCAGGACCAAGCCAGGGGATGCCAAGCCGGCTTAGTTCCTGACAGAGCCCCCCTGTTAAGGGATGGATTCCCAGACACCCAAAGAGACATCCCACCCCCAACAGGAACAAACAATCCAAACGCGGGTGGGAGGTAGGGGGAACAGGAAAGGTGGGAACACACACCCCGCCCAGCGACTTCAATTAACCCCCCCAAGTCCACGGGCGTTGGGGCTCAGGACGCTGCCCAGAATCCCAAGCCCAGCAGAAGGTCCGGTGGCCTGCTGGAAAACATGAGCCACCTGACTCGGAGAGTCAATTCTTCTGGCGGCCGGCGTTGCTCAGCCACCAGGACCAAAGGGCTGAAGCAGGAGGCGGCCTACCCACCGAAAGGCTCACTGGTGGGTAACCAGACCAGGAAGAGGGGACCTCCACGGCGTCCTCAGGGTGGTCCGCAACAGCACCCGCGGTGGACCCCAACTGGGCCGGCTCTGCTGCACCCACAATGGCCCCAGACCGGGCCGGCTCCACTGCACCCACGATGGACTCCACCGGGAGCCTGGCTGCACCTGCGGTGACTTCTGGCTGAGGCTCAGCTGCACCCGCGGTAGACCCTGACCGGGCCTGCTCCGCTCTACCCACAATGGCCCCAGACCAGGCCGGCTCTGCTGCACCCATGATGGACTCCAGCGGGAGCCTGGCTGCACCCGCGGTGACCTCTGGCTGAGGCTCAGCTGCATCCGTGGTGGACCCAGACCGGGCCGGCTCCGCTGCATCCATGATAGACTCCAGTGGGAGCCTGGCTGCACCCGTGGTGACCTCTGGCTGAGGCTCAGCTACACCCGCGGCGGACCCAGGCCGGGCCGGCTCCGCTCCACCCACGATGGACTCCAACGGGAGCCTGGCTGCATCCTTGGTGACCTCTGACTGAGGATCAGCTGCACCCTTGGTGGACCACGACCAGGCTGGCTCTGCTGCACCCACGATGGGCTCCGGTTGGAGCACCGTTGCACCAGCGGTGACCCGCATTGGGGGCCTCATTGCTCCCGCGGTGGCCTCCCCAGAGAGGGAGGTGGTGCTCCTAACATCACCTGGCACTGCATCCCAATCCTTGGCGGCCTCCGGCGATGTCAGCTGCTCTCCGGCGACCCTGGCAGGGGGCTCCGACCCAGGAGGGAGAGAAAAAGAGACCGGGTCAGGATTGTTGGCAGCGGCAGAGCCCGGTGAGGTGGCCCCGAGGGCTACTACAAGCTGCCCCAGGCCCTCCTCGCCATGAGTCGGGCAGTGTGACATTGTCATCTGAGGTATTGCCACAATGAAGCACACTCGCCTGAACTCGGGCTCTCCCGCCGTCCAGGACTACAGCGATTTGGGGTGTGTAGCCTCAGTCATCGTGCCCGGTGCTGTGGCCCCTTCAATCTCCTCAGGAACCATTGGACCTTCGTCATCATGAACTGGAACCTCTTGGGCCTCCGGTCCCTCTCCCCTCAAGTGACCTGGATCAGGTGCCAGCAAGCTTGTGGGGGTACATAGAAGGGGTTGGATGAGGTTAAGTGTGAGCGTGTCGCATGCTGCTGGGGCGGAGCACTTAGAGGGTTGCTCACCCCGAGTCTCCTTGCCAGGAGGCAGGCAAACTTGTTCATCAAGCATTACAGTTAAACGAGAAGTAACTTGCCTGTCCTCCTGACATGAGACGTCCTCCACAGCCTTAAAGACGTCTCCCCCCTCCAGGCATTCCTCCTCGTGCAGCGCCGGCAAGACCGGAGACCTCCTCCGGTCGGGATTCCTCCTCTTTTTCCTCCCGGACAACTCAGGAACCAGGTAGTCTGGGACACAAAGCACAGTACTGAACAGCTCCGTCTCCTCCGGGGGGGCGGGGGGAAAGCGGAGTGGTTGTGAGGAGTTCGAGTGTTGGGGGACCCTCGCCCGACCTCTCCTGAATCCAGCAGTTGAGCACAGCAAGCAGGTCTGACCAGTCCTCGTCCGTCGGCAGGTCCGGAGATGGAACCTTCACAGCCAAGAAGGGGCGTCCTCGGGCCTCCCTCTCATGGTGCTCCTCCTTGACCCAGCGATTGAGTGCCGCGAGCAGGCTAGACCACTCCCTGTCTGAAGGTGAATCCAGGTGTAGAGCAGGCGTAGGAGGTGGAACCCTCACAGCTGGGAAAGCGCGTCCTCAGCCCTCCCTCTCACAGCACTCCTCCTCGTCCCGGTGGTTGACGAAGGCAAGCAGATTCACCCACTCCTCGCCGCCCGCCGGTGGGATTGCGGGGGAACGCCTCTGTGTGGGCTCCTGGGCAGGACCATCCAGGGCCTCAACCTCCATCGTCAGGTGGGCCAGTTCTTGGACCGAAGGGCCCTCAGAAATTAACGGAGGAGACACGGAGAGGGGAAGGAAACAATCATTAATTGCAGCTGGAGGAGGGGATCCAGTGGACTGCTGATGCTGGGCCCCTCCCTCGGGAGACAGACAAGATTCGGTGTTAATGAATGATTTAGAATGAAAATATACTTGCCTGTCATCCCGGTTGATGACATCCACAGCTGCACAGGGAGGAAACTCATCCCCCTCCGTGCCAGCGATGATGTAGGCTCCTCCGCAGACTATTGGAGGAGCCGTCTCCCTGACAACAGAAGTGGGTGTGGACACCGCAGTGCAGACAGGCTTTTTTTCTTCTACAAGGGCGTTTTTCTCTTGTTTCCTCGGCTGGAACTATTGCTACTACTACGCTTTGCATTGAGACTGGATTTGTGGAGAACAGGATTAAAATGCCAACGCAACAACAGAAACTAAATATTCGCTCCAAAGCCGGTGCTAGCAAGGAAAATCTGGCTAAAGCTGGCGATACCACAACGAGCCCTCCTCCCTCTCCGCCACCTTCAACAGGTGCAGGTGTTGCCAAAGACCAAATGGCGGAGGACATCTCTAAGATCTATGCACTGTTGAAAGAAATATCAGAGAGGCAAGACGCTAAACTTAACTCTATTGAGGCGTCAACGAGGGTGGTGGACACCAAGTTAATGGAGTTAACCACCCGGCTGGGAGACGTGGAATCTTGCATCGCCTTTCTTGAGGATGCTAATGTAGCTCTGGATGCTAATCCCCCCGCAACCCAGACGCAGGTGGAAGATTTACTTCTGAAGCTGGACGACTTGGAAAATAGATCACGCCGAAACAATCTACGCTTTATTGGCTTTCCAGAAAACTGTGAAAAGTCAGATGCCCTTACCTTCATGCGCAAAGCTATCCCAGATCTGTTGAAAATTGAGTTCCCTGGAGGGCTGGAAATTGACCGTGCGCATCGGAGCCTCGCCAGACGCAAACCAGACGGCCAGCCACCCAGGGCTATCCTGATTCGACTTCTGCGCTTCCAGGATAGGGAGCGTATTGTGGAGGCAGCACGCGGGATGGGAAAGCTGGATTCGAATGGTCATCACATCATGATTTTCCCGGACTATTCCAGACGAGTATCCGAGATAAGGGCAGCGTTCAAGCAGTGTAAACACCTGCTGCACCAGAAGAAAATTGCATTCTCTCTCAGGTATCCTGCAGTTCTCGTTGTGAAGTTGGCAAGTGGTAAACAGGAGTTCACTGACCCTAAGAAAGCACTGAACCTGATTCTCTCACTACCGTGAGACATTGATGAACAATGGTATGGATACATGATATATGTTTATTTGTTATATATTTTTGACGTAGGATTTGATGCAGTATTAATGTAAGGTTCCATTTTTTTTTTATTTTATTTTTTTTTTTTTTTTTACTGCCCACGTTGTATTATCTGTAGGCATGAGGCTGCTGCGATGTTGCGGCTCTCCTTAAGTTTGTTGTACTGTTCACAGTCACGGTCCTAGAGTTTTTTATTTTCTTTTTTTGGTTGGTGCTGTTTTTGTGCACCGATGGGTGACATTGGTTTTAGGTCTCCGTTTATGTTACTTTATGATTAAGTGGTTTTCGTTTCTTTTTTCTGTATTTTTAATTTTTATTGTGTTTGTCTTTTGCCCAGTGAGGGGGTTTTTGGTGGAGAATTGCTGGATATTTTGGATGGTAATATGTACCGTTTATGATGTCGGCTAATTGTCAGAGCTTTCTTAACCTCATTACTTGGAATGTTAAAGGCCTTAACCACCCAATTAAGAGGAAAAAAAATTATTAAATCAAAAAAAGTGGATGTAGCATTGCTTCAGGAGACCCACCTTACTAAAAGAGAATCTAAAAAACTCTGTCGGGATTGGGTGGGCCATGGGTTTGCGTCTTGTGGTAATAGCCAGAGCAGGGGGGTGGCAATCCTTTTTCATAAACATTTGCAGTTCAAGTGTCTAAAAGAGGTTAGTGATGATGATGGACGACTCCTTATAATTCTTATAGAAATTCAGGGCCACAGGATGATACTCGCTAATGTTTATGCACCAAATATAGTTGATTGTGCATTTTTTGCACATCTGGAACACGAATTAAGCGAAATGGGTAATTATCCCATTTTAGTAGGTGGGGATTTTAATCAGGTCATGGACAACATTTTAGATTGGAGCACCCCCTCACAGCGTTCATCTAAATCTGGCTCTACATTGAAAGACATGTGCAATGCAATTGGGTTGGTAGACGTGTGGCGGCTTTTTAATCCGTCCATAAGGGATTACACTTTTTATTCCACTGCTCATAATGTGTTTTCCAGGACTGATTACTTTTTAATGTCAAAATTCTCTGTTTTTTTTCAGTAAATAGGCCTACATATCTCCCGAGAGAACACTCACACGTGATCTGCATTGTTGTTTATGCAAATCCGACGGCGAACGCTGGGACAGCGCGTGACGTCATCCATTCAGTAACCGGCAGGCTGCAGACAGAACACCCAGATGCTCTTCTCCTCATCTCAGGCGATTTCAACCATGTTTCACTGTCTCCCATTCTACCCACGTTTACCCAGTATGTCACATGCCACACTAGAGACAATAAAACACTGGACTTATTCTACGCAAACACTAAGGAGGCGTACACCTCATCACAACTCCCCCAACTCGGGAGATCGGATCACAACTTGGTTCATCTCCGGCCGATGTACAAACCCCTAGTGCACAGACAACCCCCGGCCATGTGCACAGTGATGTTATGGTCTGAGGAGGCAATGGACACTCTAAAGGGCTGTTTTGAAGCCACCGCCTGGAAGCAGCTCTGCGATCCACATGGTGAGGACATCGATGGCCTCATTCACACCTTCACGGGCTACCTCAGCTTCTGTGCGGACAAATCCGTTCCCACCAAGACCATACGGTGTTGTTCAAACAACAAACCCTGGATCAACCCTGAGATTAAAACACTTCTGAGAGAGAAGAAGAAGATCTTCAGGTCGGGGAACAGGGAGATGCTGAAGTCCGTACAGAGGGAGCTGAGGAGAAAGATCAGAGAAGGCAAGGACAGCTTCAGGAAGAAGATGGAGGACAAGCTGCAACAGACCGACATCAGCGGGGTCTGGAGAAACCTCAAAACCATCTCTGGGCTCCAGAATACCTCCCCCCAGGCCACGGGGGGGCAGGGAGTGGGCGAACAATCTGAATTTGTTTTTCAATAGGTTTGACCTACCGCCCTCCCCCCTGACTGCACAACAACCACTGCTGCCTCTAAAGACATCAAGTCCTGCTGCCCACTCCCCACTCCACCAACACCCCCCCACTCCCAACACACAGCCCCCCATCCTGACCCTGACCAGGACCCAGGTGAGGACGGAGCTGAGGAAGATCAAGGCGAGGAAGGCGTCGGGACCGGACGGCATCAGCGCAAAGCTCCTCAAGTCCTGTGCAGACCAGCTGTGTGGTATTGTGACGTACATCTTCAACCTGAGCCTGAAGCTGGGGAGGGTACCACAGCTGTGGAAAACATCTTGTGTGGTACCTGTACCAAAAACTTCCCACCCCAAAGACCTGAACAGCTACAGACCGGTGGCCTTGACGTCCCACTTGATGAAGACCCTGGAGAGACTGCTCCTTGCTCACCTCCGCCCCCTGGTGGAACCAGCGATGGATCCACTCCAGTTCGCCTACCAGCATGGCATTGGGGTGGAGGATGCAGTGATTTTCCTCCTTCACCGTTCTCTGTCCCACCTGGAGAAGCCCGGGAATGTGGTGAGGATCATGTTCTTTGACTTCTCCAGTGCTTTCAACACCATCCAACCGATGATCCTGAAGGACAAGCTGCTGCGCGCAGGGGTGGACCAGCACCTGTCATCATGGATCCTGGACTACCTCACGAACCGGCCTCAGTTTGTGAGAACCCGGGACTGTGTGTCCGACACGATCATCAATAGCACGGGGGCCCCCCCAGGGAACGGTGTTGGCTCCCTTCCTGTTCACTCTTTATACTGCGGACTTCTCACACAACACAACACACTGCCATCTACAGAAGTTCTCTGATGACTCTGCGATCGTTGGCCTCATCTCCAATGGAGATGAAGCTGAGTACAGAGGGCTTATCCAGGACTTCGTGGACTGGTGCCATTGGAACTGCCTCCAGATCAACGTGAGGAAAACTAAGGAGCTGGTGGTGGACTGCCGCAGGCAAGGACAACCCCTCACAGCACCAGTAAATATACAGGGAACAGACATTGAGATGGTGACATCCTACAAGTACCTGGGTGTTCATCTGAACAATAAACTAGACTGGTCACACAATACTGATGCACTCTACAAGAAGGGACAGCGCAGGCTGTCCACTTCCATCTTCCATCTTCACTTCCGCCCTCCCAAGAGAGTAGACGCTTTTTTCTTCTCTCCTGCTCTGATTTTTTCCTCCCCTCCTAACTACTGGATCCCAGCTTGCTGTTGTCTGTCTGCGTCTAACTGTGAACGCCGAAAAGAAATTATGGAGTTAATAAGCTGGGCTTTGAACACAATTGACACTATTTTTTCAACAACGAAAAGTGCTCCGGGGGAAGCTGTCTGCCCCGCTGGAACAGCTCCAGCGGGCTATTTACGTGACACAGGTAATTGGAGAATGCTGTGTCTCACTAATCTCTCTATCGAAGATATTGAAGATTTGTTTATCTTCGTAATATTGATGAACGGGATCTTTCTGATTGGGACTGGAATTGTCCTGGTTTACTGCAAATTGCTGAAGATGGATTCAACCTATCAAAATGCTGGCCAGGCGAGGTGCATCCATCAAATTGAAAAACTGGAGAAGACCCTGATAGCGACTACTGGAGAACTGTCTCGTAAGGTGGATTACATCATGATTTCGCTTAGGTCTTTCCACGACGGATTTAAAGCCCCGCAATGAATGAAGGATTAAGTACTGAATCTACAGAAGAAATATAAGTCTTCTCTGTGATCAGTCCTATTTGGCTCATTCCCCATGAAAATTCCTCCTGGCTGTCTGCAAACTGTGTTTTCAAAATCATCGAGCACAAGGCCTTGGACAGCCAGCTGCACAGCGCCAGATAAGGACTGGGCGCCAGCCAGACAAAACATCTCTGCCAAGAGTCCTTGGTGTCTCTCTTATTATCATTAACACTGCTCAACACCGCACACACACTGATCCATGAACTGAATAAAGATATACACTGCTCTCTTGTGTCTCGTGAATCCTGTGTAGCGAATGTATGTGCAGAGAGCTTTTTTTTTCCTTGATCTCCTAATATTGATTAATTATGTAACCAGTATTTTGAATCAATGATTTTTTTGCTCCTTCCTATTGTATTATCCTTATGCTACCTGTACCCTCCTGCTGATAGGCGCGTTTCAGATGCGCCGCGGCACGGAAATGCAGGTTCATTACTGTGTCAAGTCAAATTCTCTCGTATGTTATCAGTGATCTGTTAATGTACTTGGCAATAAATCTTTTTCTGATTCTGATTCTGATTCTGATTCTGTTCCTACTGAGGAGACTCAGGTCTTTGGGTGTACAAGCGGCGCTGCTGAAGACATTCTATGACACGGTGGTGGCATCAGCCATCACTTTTGGAGTGGTCTGCTGGGGCAGTGGCATTACTGCAGCCGATAGGAAGAGACTGAACAAACTGATCAAGAAAGCTAGCTCCGTCCTGGGGCAGCGCCTTGATCCGGTGGAGGAGATAGGAGAGAGAAGGACGGTGGCTAAACTGTCATCTCTGCTGGAGTCCGAGTTCCACCCTATGCAGGACATACTGAATGCACTGAGGAGCTCATTTAGCAGCAGACTACATCATCCCAGGTGCACAACCGAGAGGTTTCGCAGGTCCTTCCTACCAACGGCTGTCAGACTGTACAACCTAAGCAGGGCTGCTCGCAGAGATAGCAAAAAGACGTAACAACCTAATAGTTTTTTGAATGCAAAAGATGCAATAGACTTACACAATGGTCCCCTCCGGCATACAACTAGGAAAATACCGGTAGCTACGGAGGGTGAGAATATGTATGGGCACATAATCATACCATGTAGGATAACTAAGTAGACGGTTGTGCTGTTTCATCCCATCTAGCAACAACTGACATAACGCACGGCTCAGGAGACGCATACACACACAGGCTCAGAGTAGCTCAAATAGCTTTATTAACAACAGGAGTGTATGAATGTGTGTCTGCGGGATGTGAATGTGTTGGTGGCGGCGTCTGCTTCGGGCACAGAGGCAGGAGACCGTACAGCCGGACAACCCTATGGGAAAAGCACAGGGAGAAGGGTGACGGGCACACACCAACACAGGAGATAAATAAGCGAGAGAGGAGCTTACTTGGACAGGACGGATGACTGGCACAACAAGGGACGAGGTCCGGAAGACAGCCACCTGGAAGGCCCGGTGCAGCAGCGAGGAACAGGCGATGGAGAGGAGTAGTCTGCCGCCGGGAAATCCACCTGTGCACAGGGGAGCAGACTTGGAGGAGAAAAAAGGTAAGATCTTCTTACTGGAATGTTCAGCTGAGAATGAAAGGGAAACTCACAGCGATGCGTAGGGAAGTCTGACGGCTTCAGGCCGAAGCCCAGGGCGAGGCAGCTTAAATCCCTCGCCGCTGATGATGTGCAGGTGTGCGTGCAGGTGGCACCGCTGATGAGCGGCGTGGCGTGACAGTACTCCCCCCTCTAGCAGCGCCTCCTGGCGATGGCTTCTCTGGGTGCGCTCGGTGGAAATCAGCGATGAGCGATGGGTCTAACACAAACGACGAGGGTACCCACTGCCGATGTTCAGGCCCATAGCCCTCCCAGTCCACCAAGTACTGCAACCCACGACCCCGGCGCCGGGAGTCCAGGATGGAGGAGACGGGCCAGGCCGGATGGCCATCAATCATCCGGGGCGCGGGTTGCGCAGCAGGAGGAGGGCAAAGGGGGTCGGAGACTGCCAGCTTCACCTTGGACACGTGGAAGGTGGGGTGGATGCAGAGGGAGGGGGGAATAGCTACACGCACAGCCACCGGGTTGATGATCCTGGTGATGGGGTATGGGCCCATAAAGCGCTGTCCCAGCTTCCTCCTCTCGCCCTTTAAAATCACGTCCTGGGTCGACACATAGACTTGCTGACCAACTCTGTACGCCGGGGCAGGTCTTCTGTGCCGGTCCGCCACGGCTCTGTTGCGCTCCGCCGTGCGTAAAAGCGCATTGCGCGCTGACGCCCAGATGGAGCGGAACTGCCTGAGATGCACCCGTACTGAGGGGACAGTCACCTCACTCTCCTGCGCCGGGAACAGTGGGGGGTTGTAACCCAAGGACGCCTTAAAGGGAGACATCCCTGTAGCAGAAGAGCGAGCGGTGTTGTGGGCATATTCAACCCAGGCGAGGTGGTTACTCCAGGACGTTGGTTTGGATGCCGTCATGCAGCGGAGCGCAGCCTCCAGCTCCTGGTTGGTCCGCTCACACTACCCGTTGGTTTGGGGGTGATGGCCGGAGGAGAGGCTCACCTTGGCTCCTAGGGCGTTGCAAAACGACTTCCAAACTTCTGAAGCAAATTGGGGCCCCCGGTCCGAGACCACGTCCACCGGAATCCCATGCAGCCTGACCACGTGCTGGATTAGGCGGTCCGCCGTCTCCAGGGCAGTTGGGAGACCTCGTAGGGGGACGAAGTGTGCCGCCTTGGAGAAGCGGTCCACGATGGTCAGGACGGTGTTGTAGGTGTTAGAGACTGGGAGTCCGGTGACGAAATCCAGGGCGATATGCGACCAGGGCCTGCCAGGGACGGGCAGAGGCTGGAGCAAACCCGCTGGAGGGGCATTACCCGACTTGTTGGTGGCACACACTGGACAGGCCCGGGCGTAGCGGGCAACGTCCCTCCGCAGGCCCGGCCACCAGAAGGACTGCTGGAGGAGGTCAATCATCCGGGAGGAGCCAGGGTGACAGGTGAGCTTGGATGTGTGCAACCAGTGGATGACCTCCCCCCGAACTGTGGATGGCACGAACAGCCCCCCCTCCGGTCCGCCGCCAGGGTCAGGTTCCACTTCCTGCGCCTTCCGGATCTTGCTCTCAATGTCCCAGGTGACGGCTCCCACGACGCACGACCTGGGTAGGATGGTGTGGACCGTGTCCTCCGACTCCTCAGGGGCGAATTGCCTAGAGAGGGCGTCGGGCAGGCCGTTCTTGGAGCCAGGCCTGAAGGTGATGTTATATTGGAACCTGGCAAAGAACAAGGACCAGCGCGCCTGGCGGGCGTTCAGGCGCTTGGCAGATCTAACGTACTCCAAGTTCTTGTGGACGGTCAGGACCACGAACGGTAGGTCCGCCCCCTCTAGCCAGTGACGCCACTCCTGTAGCGCAAGCTTGATGGCGAGGAGCTCTCTGTCCCCCACGTCGTAATTCCGCTCTGCCGGGGACAAGCGCCGGGAGAAGAAGGCGCAGGGCCGTTTGACTCCGTCATCTGGCGACCGCTGAGATAGCACCGCCCCCACTCCTGTGTCTGAAGCGTCCACTTCCACGATGCACTGCAGCGCAGGGTTGACTTGGCTAAGGACCCGGGAGGAGGAGAACTCCGCCTTCAGCACCTGAAAGGCAGCCGCGGCCTCTTCGGTCCACCGGAACGGGACCTTTGGGGACGTGAGGCGGGTCAGCGGGCCGACGATGGTGCCAAAATTTGGGACGAAGCGGCGGTAGAAGTTTGCAAACCCAACGAACTGCTGCACCTGCTTTCTTGATGCAGGTGTGGGCCATTCCACCACCGCCTTCACCTTCTCTGGGTCCGGAAGCACCTGGTCGTGGGAGATGATGAACCCGAGGAAGGATGTTGTCTTCGCGTAAAACTCGCATTTCTCGGCCTTCACGTACAACCGGTTTTCCAGCAGTCTTTGGAGGACCCGCCTCACGTGGACCTGGTGCTCGTCCCTGGACTTGGAGAAGATAAGAATGTCATCCAGGTAGACGAACACAAAAAGGCCAATGAAATCCCGGAGGACGTCATTGATGAGGCGCTGAAAGACGGCTGGAGCGTTGGTCAACCCGAACGGCATCACCAGGTATTCGAAGTGGCCGTTCGGGGTACGGAAGGCTGTCTTCCACTCATCTCCCTCCCGGATCCGGACGAGGTGGTATGCGCTGCGTAGATCCAGCTTGGTGAACCAAGTCGCCCCCTGGAGGGAGTGGAAAGCGGTGTCCATGAGGGGCAGGGTGTAGCGATCCTTCTCCGTAATGTCGTTAAGGGCACGATAGTCAATGCAAGGACGGAGGGATCTGTCCTTCTTACCGACGAAGAAGAATCCTGCCCCCACAGGTGATGACGATGAGCGGATTATCCCAGCACTCAGCGACTCCTTGAGGTAAGAGTTCATGGTCTCCTTCTCCGGCGCCGACAGACTGTAGAGTCGCCCAGAGGGTAAGGGTGCCCCCTGGCGGAGGTTGATTGCGCAGTCATAGGGCCTATGAGGAGGGAGAGACATCGCCTTGGACTTGCTGAATACCATACCCAGGTCGTGAAATTCCAATGGCACCAGGGACAGGTCCGGGGGCGCAGCGTCCGTAGGTGAAGGAGAAGCGGACGGAGAGCAGGCAGCGGACTGTAGACAGGTGCTCATGCAGAACGTGCTCCATGCCGACACCCCGGCGGACTTCCAATCCAAAACGGGGTTGTGGAGGCGTAGCCAGGGATACCCCAGGATGACGGGCGACACAGAGTTGGGCAGGACGTAAAAGGTTATCTCCTCCCGGTGGTTTCCAGAGATAATAACCGGGACGGGGATGGTCTGGTGTGTTACTCTCCCCAGGGAGGCACGAGAGAGGTTGACCAGGGAGATAGGGTTCCTTAGTGCCTGACAGCGGATGCCCAATCAGGTTGCCAGGCTTTGTGAAATAAAACTGCCCTCCGCGCCCGAATCCACCAGTGCGTGGGTGAGATGCCCAGTGGAGTTGTGACAAAAACGGATGGGCAGTTTCAATTGTGTGAGGGGACTTAACCGATTGACATCCGCGAGGCCCCCTACAGTGACTCGCGGACCCCGCCGACTGGCTTTCCGTGGGCAAAGCTTCACCGTGTGTTGGTCATCTCCGCAATACATGCAGAGATCCAACTCACGGCGGCGTTGTCTCTCCGCCAGGGAAAGCTTTGTCCAACCCGTCACCATCGGCTCCGACTCCTCGGGGCACGATGGTGGCGGCGTCGCCAGGGGGCGAGCTTGGAACAGGCGCGGCGAGACTCCACGAGGGCGAGAAGAAGACGACTTCCGCCCCGAGGAGCGCTCGCGCAGCCTGTTGTCCAAACTGATCGCTAGGGATGTTAGCTCCGCTAGAGTCTCCGGGATATCCCGCCCAGCCAGTTCATCCCTCAGATCATCGTTGAGACTGTGGAGGAAAAGGCCACGGAGCGTTCCTCCCAGCCCAATTCCTCCGCCGCTACCCGGAAGTCGACCGCATAGTCCGCTGCCAACCGGCCTCCCTGCTGGAGGCTGAGAAGTCGATCGACCTGGACCGTCTCGGTAAGAGAGTGGTCAAAGACCTCCAGGAAGCGTCTCACGAATTGGTCATACGTGAGGGTGGCATAACTGGGCCTCGCCATAACGGCGTAGATCCAAGTTAATGCTCGCCCCTCTAGGAGATTCCCGATATAACCAATTCGGCTATGATCTGAGGGAAAGTCTCCGGGCACACGGTGGAAAACGGACTCACACTGCATTATGAACCCCCGCGCTCCGCCGAGCTTACCGCTAAAGCGGGCGGGGGTTGGAATGGGCGTGAGCCGAGCCGGTGCATCCGGAGCCTGCTGGACGGCCGCTGGAGCAGCAGGAGCCGCGCCACCCTGACGAGCCGGGGGGAACGGCTGTTGGGGGTCCAAGCGGTCCAATCGGTTATTTATAATAATCAACTGATTAAAAATCACCTGTTGCTGAAAAGCTACTTGGTCCACTCGAGCCTCGAGAGTGGTAAGCCGGTGTGCGAGCCCGCCGTCTGCCGAGCCGCTCGGCTGAAGCCGTACTGACATAACGCACGGCTCAGGAGACGCACACACACAGGCTCAGAGTAGCTCAAATAGCTTTATTAACAACAGGAGTGGATGAATGTGTGTCTGCGGGATGTGAATGTGTTGGTGGCGGCGTCTGCTTCGGGCACAGAGGCAGGAGACCGTGCAGCCGGACAACCCTATGGGAAAAGCACAGGGAGAAGGGTGACGGGCACACACCAACACAGGAGATAAATAAGCGAGAGAGGAGCTTACTTGGACAGGACGGATGACTGGCACAACAAGGGACGAGGTCCGGAAGACAGCCACCTGGAAGGCCCGGTGCAGCAGCGAGGAACAGGCGATAGAGAGGAGTAGTCCGCCGCCGGGAAATCCACCTGTGCACAGGGGAGCAGACTTGAAGGAGAAAAAAGGTAAGATCTTCTTACTGGAATGTTCAGCTGAGAATGAAAAGGAAACTCACAGCGATGCGTAGGGAAGTCTGACGGCTTCAGGCCGAAGCCCAGGGCGAGGCGGCTTAAATCCCTCGCCGCTGATGATGTGCAGGTGTGTGTGCAGGTGGCGCTGCTGATGAGCGGCGCGGCGTGACAACAATGCTCTGCACTGTGTGTGTTTATACATTTACATATTTATTCCATCTAGCTACAATGCTCCGCACTGGGTGTGTTTATGTTTATGTTTATATTTATATATCTATATATTCATTCCATCTAGCTACAATGCTCCGCACTGTGTGTTTATATATCTACATATTATTCCATCTAGCTACATTGCTCCGCACTGTGTTTATATATTTACATATTTATTCCATCTACCTGCAATGCTCCGTACTGTGTGTTTATATACTCATATATTTATCCCATCCAGCTACAATGCTCTACACTGTGTGTCTGTGTGTATATATATATATATTTATAGTAATATGTACATATGTATATTAGCTGCTCTTGCTTGCTTGCTTTTTTTTTTTTTTTTCTTGCCTTCTGATTGTTGCTCTGAGTGTTGCTATCCCTGTGCTGTTGCAATCCTGGAATTTCCCCGTTGTGGGACTAATAAAGGCTTATCTTATCTTAACTGTAGTCACAGGAACATCGAGCTGCTTGGAGATGGTCTTCTAACCTTTACCTTTAACATGCTTGTCTATATAGGGCAGCACGGTGGCGCAGTGGTTAGCACAGTGGCAGCACAGCAAGAAGGTCATGGGATCGATTCCACCCTTGACCATCGTGGGTTCGATCCCACCCCCAGACCATCGGTGACCCTTCTGTGTGGAGTTTGTATGTTCTCCCCGTGTCTGCGTGGGTTTACTCCGGGCACTCCGGTTTCCTCCCACATGCCAAAAAAAAACATGCAAGTTAGGTTAATTGGCATCAATTGGGGATTCTAAATTGTCCTTAGGTATGGATGTGAGAGTGAATGGTTGTCTGTCTCTCTGTGTTGGCCCTGTGATGGACTGGCGATCTGTCCAGGGTGTACCCTGCCTCTCGCCCAAAGATGCTGGGATAGGCTCCAGCCCCCCCGCGACCCGAAAGGATTAAGCGGTAGAAGATGGATGGATGGATGGATGGATGCTTGTCTATAATTTTCTTTCTAATCTCCTGAGACAACTCTCTCCTTTGCTTCCTCTGGTCCATGTTTAGTGTGGCACACAACATGTCAACAAACAGCACAGTGACTACTTGTCACTCTTTAAATAGGCCGACTGACTGATTACAAGTTTGTAGACACCTGTGATGTTAATTAGAGGACACATCTTGGTTGAACATGTCCCTATGGTCACATTATTTTCAATCTTTTCTACGGGTACCATCATTTTTGTCCAGGCCTGTTTCATGAGTTTGTTTTTTAAAATAATTCTGTTGAACCACAATTCAAAAGCATTGTCTGATTTTCATTTGTTAATTTTCATAGAATTTTTATTTATTACCACTTTTGTCAGATTCAAGTTATTTCTGTGACCATTGTGGGTTTTTCTTTCATTACCAGAGGGGTACCAACAATTTTGTCCACGTCTGTATCTAGAACGTGTCTGCACTTGTGTGACTTGACGTCATCTGAACTATCTGAATAAGTGCTCTGTTTCTTGTGATTCATAAATGTCAATCATGTTTTGTGGTTAAAGGTGAATAGTTGAAACAGAAAAGCAACATCAGTAAATCAGCCTATAGTTTCAGCCTATTTGCAGTATTCTGAAAATAATGAAAACAGAGAAGTGGTGAGCTCACTTCAAACAGGATGGTGGAGCTTTGAGGGCACTCTGAGATAAATGGATGCGTCACATCCACCTTTTGTTAAAACAGGTGGAACCAATCACCAGAGGAAAAGGAGGAACCAAACAAAAGTCACACAGGACAGCCACCTCCGATCAGGGTTTGATGACTTTTTAGTGCTGGGATTTCCTCCGCTCTGAGTCACCAGCAATAATGCTCCATGACTAACACTAATTACACTGTATTTTATCCACAAATATGGAGACTGTCCCCATTAAGCAGTCCCTTGAGTTGTTTAAGCTGCAGCTTATCACTACTCATTTCTTACTAAGAATTTACTTGCTTCCATGTTTGATGAGATTAGTCATTTAAACAGGTGGTCAGCTGGGCACATGAACCTGATGTCCTCAGATGTATTCCTGGAGGAGATGGAAAACAAAAACAAAATTTAGACATCCACAAACTGATGACAAGCAGTTGCAAAGAGGAGAAAAAATAAAAGTACTACAGAGACACAAACCAACTACAAAGAGAGAAAAAACAACCAAAAAGATGCAATATGACTACAAAGATAAGAAAACTAGGGTGTAAAATGGTGAGAATCTGACACAAAACAACAAAAAAGACATGAAAAAAAAAACAAGTTTCAATGCAGCAACTATAAACAGGCACAAAATTACACAGGGACACAAAATAAAAAAAATAAGTACAATTAAAATAAAAATATTGAAAAACAAAACTGGACATCACTCTTCTCCTTCTTTTTGGATTTGATTGGTGTTTGGCAACCAGCTTACAGGTGCATTACCGCCACGTACTCCACTCTGTATCATCACTGCTCGTGGGTCCTATCCACTTACTTCACTCTATATCATCACTCTATATATCTTGGTCGTGGCAACTCTACCGCCACGTACTTCTTCTTCTTTTAGATTTGATTGGCGGTTGGCAACAAGCTTACAGGTGCATTACTGCCACTGACTTGATTATCACTCTATATCTTTGTATAAGGAGTTCTTATAAGGAGTTCTGAACAATCATCTTCTTCTTTTAGACTTGATTGGTGGCTGGCAACCTGCCCACAGGTGCATCACCGCCATGCACCTCACTCTACATCATCACTCTATCTGGTCAGGAGCAGTAGTCCGTATCTGCGTCTCATTTCATTCTTCTTCTTCTTCTTTTAGATTTGATTGGCAGCTGATCCATCAGCCCATGACGTCTGTGAACTTAAAGATCCCCCACTTAACAAGTCCTCAGCTGCTTTCCAATGTAGCCCCTTAATGCCAAGATATTTTACTGCTGCTTTCACAATGATTTTGATTTTTTTCTGTTTTCTTGGAAGCCTGCGCAGTGCAGTTGATCACATCTACCACAAATAAGACAAAATTATTTTCCTTCATAACCAGAGAATCTTTCTTAATTTTTTATTTTTAATAAATTTGCAAAAATCCCCAAAAAACTTTTTTTCACATTGTCATTGGGGTATTGTGTGTAGAAACTTGAGGAAAAAAATGAATTTAATCCATTTTGGAATAAGGCTGTAACATAAAATTGTGGAAAAAGTGAAGCGCTGTGAATACTTTCTGGATGCACTGTAGTTTTAATTTGTTTTTCTTTATTGTATCTGATACATGCACTTCATTTCTTTACCATGCTTGGTGTGGACGTCCCTTTAAACGTCAGGTCTGAGTCCAGAATCACACCCAGATTTCTGACTTGGTTGTTGGTTTTTAGCATCACTAATTGAAGCTGAGAGCTAACTTTGAGTTTTTCTTCTTTGGCGCCGAAAATTATTTCAATTTTGTCTTCATTTAACTAAAGAAAATTCTGGCACACTAAATCTTTAATTTGATCGATGCAATTGATCAGAGTTTGAATTGGACCATGGTGTCACGATCTGAGCACGGAGGATTTCACCGTGCTCTGTCTCTTTGCCTTTTTTGTTTTTCCTTATTTGTATAATATTGTATTTTGGAGTTCTGGGCCAGTGATGTTATTTCTAGTTTATTTTTCACATATTTGGTATTGTATGATTTATTTTCCTGTTTACGTTCAGTGTAGTTTTGTTTCCACTTTATGTTGCCAGTGTCCTCTTTTCTTTCTCTCTCTGGAGCTGCAGTTGTCAGGAGCACTTCCAGGCTTCTCCCTTGTTGCGGGCGGTGCTCCTATCAAACTGTCAGCTCTGTCTCCCATCCTCATGACTCACAGCTGATTGTCATTTTCTCCCCAACCCGCTCATGTGATTCATGCCGGTTACTTTTTGTGTTAATTGTTTCTAATCCTATTTAAGGGCTGTTATTTTCATTTCTCGTTGCCAAAGTCTTAAGTTTCCATCTCCTGTCTCCACCAGAACCCAGCCCTTGTTCTGGTGCGGTATCTGTAAGTTTATTTTGTATTTCGGTTTGAACACTGTTTTGGTCTTTGTGTTTGTTTAATAAATTTCACAAACTGCAGTCCAGCGCATGGGTCTCACCTCTCTGCCCTGAGGAGCAATTCATGACAGAAGACTCCGGCCAGTTTGAGAGCCAGCGGCTGCAGTGTGTGTTAATTTTGCGTTGTTTCACTCCAGCAACAGCGGAGGCTCACAGGTTTTCCTTATTTCTTCCCAGTTTGTTTTTTTGGGGTACCATGTCAGTCACCCCAGATTTGTCAACCCCGAGTCTGAGCGAGGCGGAATGGTGGTGTATGTGCATCTTGGAGGACATTCTTTCACAGGCTCGTGCCTCTCATACTCCCGAGGCAGCCCAAGAGTGTCTGGAGGGTGTGGCGCAAGTAGTCGAGGCCTGCCTCAGCTTGTGGGACCACCCAGAAATTGCAGACGTACTCATGTCCATTATCATCCTACAACCTGTGAGTCACAGGCTGGGAAAATCCACTCTTCTGTCCGTGCCTGCGCCGATGAAGAGCAAGCGCCCGCGGACACGGAAGCCTCTAGCCTCTCGCCACTTTCCGGCAGCTGCTCCACCTCCTCCTCCCGGACACTGTCCCGCACTATCAGCCGAGGAGCTGGAGGAGCGCAGGCAGGCCATGTTAGCGGAGACAGAGCTCTTTCTGGAATATAAGCCATGGCTTCTCCCGGATCTCACTCAACAACTGAAGGAGGTTCCACCGGGACCTCTTGCACCTCTCCTGGAGCCGACATCTCCACCTCCCGTGTCCCGCTGTTGTTCAAGGAAATCACGGCTAAGGAATGCCTCCACCTCTCAGTCGGCAGTTTCTCCCCCGTAGAGCCAGACAACTCCCACAGCAGTTTCCTCTTTGTGTCTCTCCTCGCTGGCTGTCCCGTCAGCCCACTCATTCTCCTTTGCTGCTGCAGCTTCCGTCTCCTCGACGTCTTCTCCCGCTGTTGAGAGCTCAGTCATTTCTTCTCCGGCTCGGCCCATCACCATCTCAGCAGGGGCGGCTCCTCCACGTTCCACTGAGGGGCCCACATCCAGCGAAGTCACGGAGAGGGCTGATTTCCACCCAGCTGCAGCAGAAGACATTGCACCCAGGGAACTCAGGCAAGTGTTGTTCAACTTTCATTCCATTAAACATGAATTATCTTGCCTGATTCCTGGCGGTGAGGCTCAGACTAGGCAGTCCTCTGAGTCCTCACCATCTGCTGCAGCCATAGACTGTTCACCTGCTCTCTCCGTGTCTCCTCCTGTCCCCCTTGAGTGTCCACCGACCCCGGGACTGAGCTTCCGGGCTATGGAGGAGCCTGCGGCCCTGGAAGACCTGGTTCCAGCCCCGCAGCCACTGTTTGGATGGAGAGGAAGCGCTGCGACCAAGCTGAAGCCTGTGCCAACAATGAAGCATCCCTTGACCTCAGCTACGCAGGAGTCAGCTCCAGCAGCGATTTGACC
The DNA here is from genome assembly GCA_020510985.1 of Pholidichthys leucotaenia. Classification (NCBI taxonomy): domain Eukaryota; kingdom Metazoa; phylum Chordata; class Actinopteri; order Cichliformes; family Pholidichthyidae; genus Pholidichthys; species Pholidichthys leucotaenia. The sequence continues at coordinate 103,009,765 of CM035850.1, read as the reverse complement.
TGCTGAATCCACGCTGAACGAGCCACCTGCGTGGGTCACATTGCCGGGGGGTCCCAGGACTGCATTGACCACCATGCCTGCTGCAGGGGCCACTGCAGCAGAGCTGGAGCTGGGTCTCCAGAGGGCTGGGCTCGAGACGTCGTCGCCTGGATCGACAGAGTCCTGGATAGCAGTGGAGCTCGAGCTCAGGCAAGTGCTCTCCTTTGTTTTCACTGTTTCAATTTTGGAGAGATTTTGTCAGACTCTTGGTGGGGAGGGCCAAGTGCAGCCGTCAGCTGCACCTGAGCTCACCTCATTGGGCTCCACTGCTGCTGGTGACCCTGACCTTGTTTCTCTGCCTCTCCCGTCTGAGCTTTTCCCCAGGGTCACCAAGGACCATCCAACTTTGCTTCCCGAGATCACCGTGGGTCCAGCTCCTCCTGCCAAGGTCATCACGGGTGCTCCATCCCAGCCCGGGTCCTCCGTAGGTGCTGCTTCCCATCTGGTTGAGGTCTCCGCGGGTGCTCCGTCCCAGCCCGGGTCCACCGAGGGTACGGCTGTGGCCCAGTTCAGGCCCACCGATGGTTCTGGCCTAGTCCGGGTCCACCGAGGGTGCAACTTTGCTCCAGCCCCGAGCCACTGCAGGTGCAACTTTGCTCCAGCCCAGAGCCACCGTGGGTGCAACTTCCCCATTAGTTGAGGTCGTCGCAGGTGCTTTATCCCAGCCCAGGGCCTCTGTGAGTGCAGCTTCTCCGGGTCCACCAAGGGTGCAGCTCTGTCCCAGTCTGGGTCTACCGGGGGTGCAGCTCTGTCCCACTCCGGGTCCACCGCGGGTGCAACTTTGCTCCAGCCCGGAGCCACCGTAGGTGCAACTTCCCCATTAGTTGAGGTCGTTGCGGGTGCTTCGTCTCAGCCCGGGGCCTCCATGGGTGCAGCTTCTGCTCAGTCCGGGTCCACCAAGGGTGCGGCTCTGTCCCAGTCCAGGTCCACTGTGGGTGCAGCTCGGTCCCAGTCTGGGTCCATCGCGGGTGCAACTTTGCTCCAGCCCGGAGCCACCGTAGGTGCAACTTCCCCATTAGTTGAGGTCGTCGCGGGTGCTTCGTCCCAGCCCGGGGCCTCCATGGGTGCAGCTTCTGCTCAGTCCGGGTCCACCAAGGGTGCGGCTCTGTCCCAGTCCAGGTCCACTGTGGGTGCAGCTCGGTCCCAGTCTGGGTCCATCGCGGGTGCAACTTTGCTCCAGCCCGGAGCCACTGTGGGTGCAACTTCCCCATTAGTTGAGGTCGTCACGAGCGCTTCATCCCAGCCCGGGGCCTCTGTGGGTGCAGCTTCTCCTCAGTCCGGGTCCACCAAGGGTGCAGCTCTGTCCCAGTCTGGATCCACCGGGGGTGCAACTTTGCTCCAGCCCAGAGCCACCACGGGTGCAACTTTGTTCCAGCCCGGAGCCACCGCGGATGCCCCGGTTCGGGTGCTCCGCGGGTGCTTACTCACATGGGAGTAAGAACTCCCATGTGAGTTCTTACTCCCTCTAAGAACTCACATTTCTCTGGTTTGTTTTGGTCCCTCCGTGCCTGGGTCCCCTTCCTCCCGCCTGGGGTGGGGTTGTTTTCTTGTCTTTTGGTGGGGTGGGTTCTTAGTGTGGGTGGGCGCTTGTTTTCTTTTTGATGTTGCCCGGGATGTCTGGTCCCTACCCCTTGAGGGGGGGGGGACTCTGTCACGATCTGAGCGCGGGGGATTTCACCTCTCTGCCCTGAGGGGCAATTCATGACACAAAGTCTCCTGGTAAGATGGTTATGTACGTAGATTTGTGCATCATCTGCACAATTATGATAATATATTTTGTTGTTTTTTTAATAATTTGAGTGAATGGGAGCATAGAGATGTTGAACAGCAAAGGTCCCAAAATGGAACCTTGAGGAACGCCGCAGGTTAATTTTGTTCGCTCAGATTTGTAGTTACCTATAGACACAAAATAGTCCTTGTCTTTTAAATAAGACTCAAACCAGTTAAGTGCTGTACCAGAAATTCCCGCCCAGTTTTTCAGCCGGTCTCGTAAGACTGAGTTCCAGGACCAAGACTGAAATATTGCTACTATCTGTATTGGAGTGGATGTCATTAAGGACCTTAACTAGAGCTGTCTCAGTGCTGTGGTGTGGCCGAAAATCTGACCGGAAGACATCAAAACAGTTATTTAGAGTGAGGAAGTTGTGCAAGTTAGGTTAATTGGCATCAAAACTGGGGATTCAAAATTGTCCTTAGGTGTGACTGTGAGAGTGAATGGTTGTCTGTCTCTCTGTGTTGGCCCTGCGATGGACTGGCGATCTGTCCAGGGTGTACCCTGCCTCTCGCCCAAAGATGCTGGGATAGGCTCCAGCCCCCCCGCAACCCGAAAAGGATTAAGCAGAAAAAGATGAATGAATGAAAAAGTTGTACAGTTGTTGAAAGATAGCTTCTTCTATTATTTTACTAAGAAAGGAGAGGTTTGATATGGGCCTATAGCTATTCATGAGTGAGATAGCTAGGTTACTCTCTTTAGAAGTGGCTTGATCACAGGTGTTTTAGGCACGGAGGGAACACACTTTAATGTAAAGACATATTTATAATCTGTAGAAGCTCTGATCCTATTCAATCAGAAATGTTTTTAAAAACCCTGTAGGGAGAATATCAATGCAGCAAGTAATGGAGTTCAGGTGGTGTATTATGTCATCCAAGTTTTTATGATTGACTGGAAAAAATTAGACGCAGGAAGAGGGTCCTTCTCTATGTAGGTGCCATCTTGGCTCATGTCCATGTCTTTCCATGGTTTTTTTAATGTTATTACATTACACAAATGGCTTCTGCGGGTTCTAGAGAAGATTCATGGATGTAGTGAAGGAGGACATGGAGAGGGTTGGTATTACAGAGGAAGATACAAAGGATAGGGTGACATGAAGGCAGATGATCCACTGTGGCGACCCCTGGAGGGAGCAGCTGAAAGAAGAAGAAGGCTTCTGTGGGTTCTAATATATGCTTTGAAAGAGTGTGATCACTGTTAAAATGTGAACTGATTGCATTTTTTAAATCTAACTGCTAGATTGTGCTGAATATTACAGACTGCAACTTAATGTCGTATAAAATTTGATATAGTGGGGTTCATATGTATGTTGCTGCTAAGTGGTTAACATTTTTGACACATTCTCCCAAAAAAGCCACACCAACAATGATGGAATAACTCATTCCAGCCTGATGAAATCAGAGTGCTCAGATCTTGACCTTGAGCAGAGCCTCCTGGAAGCAGACCCACTTGAGGATCATTGTGCATGAGTTTGCCGAACATTTGGGGCATTTGCTTAGAAGGAGTAACGATTTTTGTGAAATCATAAATACCCAGATCTCCCGACCTTTGACATTGACCGTGACCTTGAGCTCAACTTGGATGCAGACTCAACTGAGGATCATTGTGAGTGACTTTGGTGCCCACTAAGGCAAATGTCTTAGAGGAGTAGCAATTCCTGTGAAATACAGATGGACGGATGGATGGACGCCATGCCATTGTATTAGCTCCTTTTGGCTTTGCCTGAATGAACTAAAAATAAGCCAACTGCACCTAATTGTGTGCTGGTCCATGGAAGCATGTTATTTAATATGGAATATGTTTTATTTGACATTTTTTATGTTTTATTTGACATACACACTCAGCTGTAATTTACATCTGGATCATATGGGTCAAGCTAACCTTACCTTCTCCACTGCCACTTTAGCTGAATCTAGGGAAAGAAGGAATTTCCTGTGAGCGCATGGTTCTTTACAATGCCTCATGAATACTCTGCTCTGTGTCAGAGTGGAAGTAGAGAGTGAGCATACAGCATGATCTACACATGCACACTTCTTTAATATAGGCAGACATTAACACTGGGATTAATAGTCTTTTTGGTCTGGGTCCAAACAGTAATAACCGAACACTTTTTTAATGGAAGAAAAGTGGAAAATATGCAAACCATACATGAGACAACAGTACTAATTCCTGCCATGTATTAAACATAAAATCTAAAGTAAAACTACTTTTTTTTTTCTTTTAATCTGTTTATAAGGATGAACTTCACACTGTAGCAGCTATTTTTGCACAAAAAACCTTTACATTAATTTTTAGAGTGTAGTGTGTCCTACACAAAGACAAAAGGTGGTTTTGGTTGGTCTAAACCAGATTTGATGATGTGCCAAATTGTGAAGCCAGCAGATTACAGAGGTTCCTGCAGGAAAAAAATACAGAGAACACTTTATATTTTGTTTGTAATCTGCCTGTTCAGAGTTTGCCAAATGGGGAGTTGTGTAATAGCTATCTTGTTTTGGTTTATATTTCATTATAGAGGATGCTGATACAATTCTGAAAATGTGGTTGTGTGGCACATATGTTGGGTACATATTTTCCATAAATGTATTGCTGAATGTTTATTGTGTGCTTCACGTCTCGAGGGACAAAAGGACTGAACCTGCAGGAGGTATTGAGGAGGTGTGAGATTTGTCCTTTGTCTCAGAGAGAGGCCCTGGAGGGATTTCCGGACCATCGAAGGCTGAGAGACAATGGTGGAGGATCAAAGGGGTTACAATGTGACTGTATGTTTGCTCAGACACCATGTGACTTGAGTTTCGATGTTTCGGAGTATAAGAGAGTGATGTGACTGTGATCTGTCTCTTTTCTTGCTTGGAGGTTGTTAGAGAATGTGTTCTGATAATAAAACTGAACCTGAGAAATAAACCCAGCCTCATCATTGAACACATCCTCTACACTGGTGACCCTACGACAAATTATGGCCGGTGACGATTCTTCTGCACCGGACTCATCAGGAGCCAGCCAGGCTAATGCAGCTACCACAGTCCAGCTACCTGATTTCTGGCAGCATAACCCGCGCTCCCGGTTTAACGCAGTCGAGGCACAGTTCCATCTTCGGGGAATTTCGGCAGACGCCACGAAATTCTACCATGTGGTTGCGAAGCTGGACAGCCACACAGCCCAGCGGGTAGAGAGCCTGATTAAACACCCGCCAGACGACGACAAGTACGGCGCACTGAAAGCGGCTCTCATCCGTTCTTTCACCCCCTCGCTGGGAGAGCGAGCAGAGAAGCTCCTGGCGTTGACTGAAGGCGAGGCCGAGAGACCTGCAGACCTGATGGCGAGGATGCTGAGTTTGAGAGACTCCGAAGATGACGGTTTTATTTTTGCCCATCTTTTTCTCAGGACACTGCCGTCAGCGGTGAGAGTTACCCTGGCCAGTTCACAGCTGCTGGCCCAACGAGACTACCACGAGCTGGGCCAGGAGGCGCAGCAGCTCGTCAACGCTCATAGACGACACACGGCCACGGCCGCAGCAGCAGAGCTGAGCGCAACACCCGGAGATGGCAGGGGGCCAGAGGCTGCAGCACCAGACTCACTGACGACGGCAGCAGCGGAGGCCAGGAGACGCAGAGCGGGCGATGTCTTTTGCTTTTACCATCACCGTTTCGCTGAGAGAGCACGCAAGTGCATTCCACCGTGCCAGTTCAAGCGCTCGGGAAATGCCAAGACCGGGAGTCTGTAGCAGCTGCAGCTCTCGGCGAAAAGAACAAGCTGCTCTACCTGAGGGACGAGCGATCAGGGAGGCACTTCCTGGTGGACACAGGCTCCCAGCTGAGTTTCATCACACCCTCCTACGCTGACCGGCTGGCGCCTTCCAGTGGTCCCCTGGTGTCGGCGGCGAACGGCTTGGCGATTAAGACCTTCGGGGAGAAGACTCTGCTCCTGTCTCTGTCATGCCTGGCTCTCACGAGCCAGAAAGGAGACGCGAGGGCGACCAGTGAGTTTGCATAATTTATTAACGTAAACACACAAAGTACAAATAATAAAGTAAAGAGCCACGTGGGGCTATAACACGCACAACACTAGATAACAAACAGTAAGGAAAAGAGCCACGTGAGGCTAAAATACGCACAGAACTAAGGACAATGTACAACCCAGACAGAAAGGCTAGAGAGGCGGCGAGGGGAAACACACGCCGAGCTGCAGCACTTACTAAGGGTGTAGCGCCGAGGTAACGGGGAACTGAAGCTGGACATGGGAACTCCAGTCGTGGAAACACGGTGCACGTCCTTCCGTAGTGAGGTCGCAGCGAGGAGTAACTCTCAGCTGCTTGTTTAAGAGCGAAAGGGAACCCAATCAGAAGCGGGGAAGATAATTAACAATAATAGGAGACAGCTGTCCCGGAGCAGCTGGGCTAGACAGATGATCAGCTGAGCGCTGTCAAACTATGGGCCTAGTAAGACCCGGCACGGAATAGCGTGGAGCAGGAGCGACACTGGACAACCTGAACGCGGAGAAGGATAGCGTTCAGGTCGTGACAGTACTCAACCCCCCCCCCCCCCCCCCCCCGGAGGGAAGGACCAGGGAGGGCGGTGGGAGCCAGGTCAGGGGGGAAACGAGGGACAAGGAGAAGGAGGGAGAGAAGAAAAAAAAAACCCAGGTAACAGTATAGAATCTGACACCATAACAATTTCAAACAGGAAATAACTATCACCCCCCCCCCCCCCTCTGCAGCAGCCAGACGGTCAATGCAGGTAACCACAGGAGGTGGGGAAAAACGACAAGAACCAAGATACAAAGCCACAGCGACATAGTCATGGAAAAAAAAAAAGCTCACAATAACTTAGGGCGAGGACAAGACAAAACTCATGTCCCGAAGGTCAGAAAACTACAAAACTCTGATGAACATCTGGCTGAAGTAGACTCTTACACATGTAAACCCTGACCAAAACAGAATATATAAAGGAAGCAATTCGGGCATAAGACCTAAAAATAGAGCCTGAGGCCGCAAACTGGCATAAAGATATGAAAAATCAACTCCTCAATCACGTATTAACACAACAGAAGTCACAAAACAGTCAGGAGGAGGACAAAATTCTGAACATATGGTTGAAGTAGGCTCTTACACATGTAACCCCGGCCAAAACAGAATATACAAAGGAAGCAAACCGGGCATAAGATCTAAAAATAGAGCCTGGAACTGCAAATTGGCATGAAGATACAAAAGGAACAACTCCTCAATCATGTATTAGCACAAAAAAAAAAAAAAATGTCACCAAACAGTCTGGAGGAGGATATAAATGCAGATAAACAAGACTACTCTGAATGAGACCAGGCAATGTGAAGCAAAAGCTACTTAAAGGGCTAATTTGAATAAGAGATCATACTGGGATTATAAAACAGAAAATAGTCTAAGGAAATTTTAGTTGGAATGACACCACAATAAGGACTCTAGGGCAGAAAGTTCTTTGATGTCCTGAATAGGATTAAATAAGGGAGGACAACCAAACACAAAGCAACTAGCAGTCAGTTAATTCTTCAGGAACGTCAGCAGGTGGAGCGGGGCAGGCGGTGACAGTTTGTCCGGCAGGCGACCCGAACTCCACCAGGCCAGGAACCACAATACCAGTTCGGGCGGCCTACCCGAGTCCCAGGCTAGGAGACACAGTTTCTCCAGAGGCCGACCCAGATCACCAAACCAGCCAGACGGCTCCCCAGGTGGTCGTCCCGTGACCTCAGGCCACCGAGAGCTGAAGGAGAAGTTTTGGTGCAGCTTCCTCCCTGAGGGAAAAGGCAGGAGGAAACTGACCCAGGTGAGAGAAACCCCAACAGTGGCAGGGTGAGAGGAGATGGAGGCAAGGGGCAAAGTCAGCCTGACATCTGATGAACACATGGGCAGGGGGAAACTGGCCCGGATGAGCAGAACCCCAACAGCGGCAGGAGGAGAGAAGATGGAGGCAAGGGACGAAGTCAGCCTGACATCAGACGAACACAATCCTCCAGCTCCCTCACTGACCTTTAAACGGACCGGCGCAGCACCCCCGGTGGACCCCGATCGGGCCAGTGCAGCACTCCTGGTGGATCCCAACTGGACCGGCGAAGCACCCCCGGTGGACCCCAATTGGGCCGGCGAAGCACCCCCGGTGGACCCCGATTGGGCCGGCGAAGCACTCCCGGTGGACCCCAACTGGACCGGCGAAGCACCCCCGGTGGACCCCGATTGGGCCGGTAAAGCACTTCCGGGCGCAGCATCTGAGGCGAACACCGTGCAGAGACCCGGAACCTCTGAGGTGGCACCCAGAGCAGGTTTGTCTCCAGTGACCCTGGGGAGAGGCTCAGAGGGACAAAAGGAACTGGGATCAGGATCACCGGCAGCGGCAGAGCCCGGCGAGACAGGCTCGAGCGCAGCAGACGGCTGCACCCGGCTCGCCCCCCCGAGAGACAGGCAATAATGCTCCAGAAAATAGATGAGAGAGAGAAAATAGAGCACTCGCCTGATCTCGGGTTCTACCGCCATCCAGGACTTCAATGCTCCAGGTTCAGCGTGCAGGACTCCGTCTTCCGGCTCCCACTCGACTGCGAATGGCTCCGCAGCCGGCATGATGGTACCCACAGTCAGACGACCTCCAAGTGCCGAAGACCACGTCGACAGCCCGCATGGCGTGGAGGCAGGAGATCTGGGCTCTGCTGGGCCAAACCATTCCTCTGTGGAGGCCCGGGGACGCTTAATCGTCGGCGCAGGCTCCAACAGGCAGTTCGACCTTCTCCTCTGCCCATGACGTGGCTGTGGGGCTGGGACGAAACCTTCCAGGGCTGCAGGCCTCCTCCTCGTTCGGCGGTGCAGACCTGGCACCGGGGCACACTCGGGGGGGGGGGGGGAGACACAGAGGACGCAGGTTCATATTTTACTTTTGCAGCGGGAGGAAAGAGCTCAGGGGACTGTGAACCCTGAACTCCTCCCCCAGGAATCAAACAAGGCAATTCACTCATAACGGGAGGAGAATGAAAAGACACTTGCCTGATTCCCGGAGAGTCGGTGGAATCCGCTGCAAGGGGCTTGAGTCTTTCTTCTCCCAGCCGGATGGAAGTGGAGGACCCCCCGGACAGACAAGGTGATGCCTCTCGCACCGGATCGGGACCGGGGACACCTAAAGATGAATTTGCGCTGTTCTCATCAGCCGGAGTGAATGACGAAGAGGGGGGAGAAACAGCTGAGGAGAACTGGGGGCCCAGAGCTGACGGGACAGCGGGAAGAGAGGGCCCAGGAGCGAGAGCAGCTGATTCGCTTCTTCGGCGAGACACGGGAGCTACAGCAAGCTGGGAGGCAAAATTCATATGGCTTCCTGGAGCGGGATCCGGATGGGGCTCTCGCTGAGATGTTCGGGGAATTTGGGAGCGACGTCTTCTGAATGTGAAGTCGGGGAAACGCCGCTCCTGTACGGAGACCAAAGCCAACAGGTCAGCGTATCCCAGATAATCATACAGCTCAGGGTTCTTCTCAACCAGCCTGACCGCCGCTATCACGTGCTTGATGGCTACGGGGGGATAGACGGCGGAACAAGCGGCAGCCACTCGGTCCACAATGCGAATCGCTGTCAACCTTATCTTCTTCGGGGGAACCCCGGTTGACGTCACCCTACCTTGGGGATTACCCCTGGGTGAGGCGAACTCCTGGACTGGATCGGCGGCAGGAGCAGGATTCCGAAGCGAGGAGCGATGGTGTCCTGTCTTCGGCCTCCTGCCGGGGTTCTCCTCCAGCCTACGGAGTCTCTCCCAGGCCACAGAGATGTCTGCCCTCCTCGCCTTAACCTCGGGGAGATGGAAGTAGCGAGGGAGGTTGTTAATCATGTTCTCGGCGAGCTCCAGATGCCAGCGTATCTCGCTGGGAGTATCGTAGAGGTCCGTGGTGAAAAGCGTCCCATCCACAAGGTCCAGAGCCTCCGAGAGATCGTGGCCTGGGTGCCGCATACGCCTCCTGGAGGGAGACATGATACCAGCTTGCCTGCACCCAGAGGAAGGGGAAAACAACAAGTCCCACTGCAAACTCACGGTCACAGACGTCTCAGTCTGGCTGCGACCTACTGTCATGCTTGGCTCTCACGAGCCAGAAAGGAGACGCGAGGGCGACCAGTGAGTTTGCGTAATTTATTAACGTAAACACACAAAGTACAAATAATAAAGTAAAGAGCCACATGGGGCTATAACATGCACAACACTAGATAACAAACAGTAAGGAAAAGAGCCACGTGAGGCTAAAATACGCACAGAACTAAGGACAATGTACAACCCAGAGAGAAAGGCTAGAGAGGCGGCGAGGGGAAACACACGCCGAGCCGCAGCACTTACTAAGGGTGTATCGCCGAGGTAACGGGGAACTGAAGCTGGACATGGGAACTCCAGTCGTGGAAACACGGTGCACGTCCTTCCGTAGTGAGGTCGCAGCGAGGAGTAACTCTCAGCTGCTTGTTTAAAAGAGAAAGGGAACCCAATCAGAAGCGGGGAAGATAATTAACAATAATAGGAGACAGCTGTCCCGGAGCAGCTGGGCTAGACAGATGATCAGCTGGGCGCTGTCAAACTATGGGCCTAGTAAGACCCGGCACGGAATAGCATGGAGCAGGAGCGACACTGGACAACCTGAACGCGGAGAAGGATAGCATTCAGGTCGTGACAGTCTCTACACGGCCGAACATTCGAGTGGACTTTTGTCATAGCAGCAGTCAGTTTCAACATATTAGGTGCTGATTTTTTATGCTCACATGGTTTATTGGTTGATCTTGCTAACAGACGTCTGGTTAATGCACTGTCTTTTCACTCTATTTCCTGCACAGCCCGGGTGGCTCCGCCGACTGCACAGGCCAACGTCATAGCCGCAGGTGGTAAGTTTCACGCACTGCTCACTCAGTTCCCAGCACTCACAGTCCCAACGTTTTCAGCGACAGTGGCTAAACATGGGGTGGAACATTTTATCACTACCACCGGGCCGCCCGTTTTTGCAAAAGCTCGGCGCTTGGACTCAGCTAAGCTGGCCAGAGCGCGCGAGGAGTTCGCCAACTTGGAAAAACTGGGCATCATTAGACGTTCTAAAAGCCCCTGGGCTTCACCGCTACACATGGTCCTAAAGGCTGATGGTTCGTGGCGACCTTGCGGTGATTTCTGCAGGTTGAATAACACCTCAGCGCACGACCGCTACCCGATCCCGCACATCCAAGATTTTTCGGTTCATTTGGCGGGGGCGCACATTTTTTCTAAAATGGACTTGGTGCGTGGTTACCACCAGGTCCCAGTGCGCGCTCAAGATATACCCAAAACTGCGGTAATAACTCCTTTCGGGCTTTTTGAGTTTTTGCGCATGCCTTTTGGATTAAAGGGTGCCGCGCAGACGTTCCAGCATATGATGGACGCAGTTCTTCGCGATCTTCCTTTCGTGTTCGTCTACCTGGACGACATTTTGGTAGCCAGCACGTCCGAGGATGAGCACGAAAGCCACCTCACAGAGGTTTTTCGGAGGCTGGCAGAGCACGGGTTAATAATTAACCCAGCGAAGTGCCAGTTTGGGGTGGCGCAAATTGATTTTTTGGGGCATCGCGTTTCACCAGAAGGAGCGGTCCCTCTGCCCGATAAAGTACGCGCAATAACGGATTTTTCCCAACCTCAAACGGTTAAAGCGTTACAGGAGTTTTTGGGAATGGTTAATTTTTACAACCGTTTTCTCCCAAGCGCGGCGCAGCTCATGCAACCATTGTATGCTGCACTAAAGAAGCAAAAACCCACAAATGAAATCGAATGGTCTCTGGATCGGGAGCGCGCATTCTCCCAAGTCAAAACAGCCCTAGCAAATGCGGTTTTGTTGGCACACCCAGTCCCAACGGCCCGCATGGCGCTCACCACTGACGCTTCCGACTTAGCGGTGGGGGCGGTCGTTGAACAGTTTGTAGCAGGGACCTGGCAGCTGCTCGCATTTTTCAGCAAAACCTTGCACGATAGCGAGCGAAAATACAGCACGTTCGACAGGGAGCTTTTGGCCCTACACTTGGCCATTCACCATTTCCAGTTCTGGTTGGAAGGGCGCCGTTTCACCGCGTTTGTGGACCACAAGCCGCTAACGTTTGCGATGGCCAAGATTTCGGAACCTTGGTCGGGCCGGCAGCAAAGACAGCTGGCCGCGATATCGGAGTTCACCACCGATATCCAGCATGTCGCAGGTAAACATAATGTAGTGGCAGACTGTCTCTCGCGTGCTGTGGCGGCGCCAGGCCCCATGGGGGCAGACTCTGCAGCTGTGGCCGCGGGCCAAGGTAGCGGCGCGGAAGCGCACGCAGCCCCGGTCCGCGTAGGTTTAGATTATGCAGCCATGGCCACGGAGCAGATTAGCGATGCGGATGTGCGCGCGCTCCAGTCTGGACCAACAGGGTTAAGGCTGGAGGACAGAGTGCTGCAAATGGGCATGCCTCTCCTAATCTGCGATGTCTCCACGGGACGGCCACATCCCGTGGTACCAGTCACGTGGCGCCGCCGCGTTTTTGACTCGGTCCATTCCCTGGCGCACCCCGGAGTGCGCGCATCGATCAAGATGGTGGGGGAGAAATTTGTTTGGCCGGGGTTGCGTAAACAGGTCAAGGAATGGGCGGCAACCTGCGTAGCGTGTCAGTGAGCCAAAATACACAAGCACACTAGAGCTCCTTCGGAGCCTTTTCACATCCCGGCTAAACGCTTTGATCATGTGCATGTCGACTTGGTGGGCCCCCTTCCGTTGTCACAGGGGTGCACACACCTTTTGACGATGGTGGATCGCACCACGCGTTGGCCAGAAGCAGTTCCTCTGGCATCCACCACTGCGGAAGAAGTTGCACGCGCGTTTTTAACAGCTTGGGTTGCGCGTTTTGGAGTTCCGTCGGACATAACGTCCGATAGGGGTCCTCAATTTGTTTCTGAACTCTGGTCATCGATGGCCCACAGCCTAGGGGTGAAGATTCATCGCACTACCGCATATAACCCCCAAGCTAACGGTTTATGCTTCCTGGCCCGGTTCATCACAGTTTCCCACGCGTTTTTGTGCCAAAGGCTTTAAAAAATGCAGAGTTTGTTTTTGTTAGACATGATGCTCATCGCCCAAATTTGCGGCCACCTTATGATGGACCTTTCAGAGTGCTGGAAACAGGAGAGAAGCATTTTTTGCTAGATTTGGGAGACAGGAGGGAGATGATTTGTATAAACAGACTCAAACCTGCTTTCGTTTTGGCTGATGAACAAGTGCAGTTGGCGAGGGCCCCTCGTCGCGGTAGACCACCGAGAAGGCTTTCTCCAGAACCCCCACAGAGTTTGGCTAACAGTTCTAATCCACAGATGCAGGAAGACACTATAGAAGCAGCAAGGCCGGCTTACAGCAGATACGGCAGGAGGTTTAGACCTAGGCAACTGGTGGATTGAATTTTTGTTGTGTGGTAATATTTTTTTTTTATGCCATGCATCTCTGATTATGTTGTCCCATATTAGACGTTTGGGGGGGTTATGTGGCACATATGTTGGGTACATATTTTCCATAAATGTATTGCTGAATGTTTATTGTGTGCTTCACGTCTCGAGGGACAAAAGGACTGAACCTGCAGGAGGTATCGAGGAGGTGTGAGATTTGTCCTTTGTCTCAGAGAGAGGCCCTGGAGGGATTTCCGGACCATCGAAGGCTGAGAGACAATGGTGGAGGATCAAAGGGGTTACAATGTGACTGTATGTTTGCTCAGACACCATGTGACTTGAGTTTCGATGTTCCAGAGTATAAGAGAGTGATGTGACTGTGATCTGTCTCTTTTCTTGCTTGGAGGTTGTTAGAGAATGTGTTCTGATAATAAAACTGAACCTGAGAAATAAACCCAGCCTCATCATTGAACACATCCTCTACAGTTGCTATATTTACTGGTGTAAGAAATGATAACCACATAAAAATATTTTTCCTCTTTTTTTAAGATTTGCTATAAGTTATCAAATGCAGTAAATATATGTACAGTAAATGGAATGATTGTGAATAGAAAAACAACCAGACCGTCAAAGATGGAGTAGCTCATTCCGGCCGGATGAAATCACCCCATGAGTGCTCAGCTCTTCTGTCTGTTGACCTTGACCTTAAGTACAGCCTAGATACAGACCCATCTAGGATGTGCTTAAGATCAAGGTCAATCTCCCCTGACCTTTGATAATGACCTTGACCTTAATCTGGATCCAGACCTACAAGAGGATTCTTGTGAGTGAGTTTGGTGAGCATCGAGGCAATTGCCTAGGAGGACTACCAATTCCTGTGAAATGTGGCTGGATGGACAGATGCTGCGTCATTGCATTAACAACTTCCAGCTTCACCAGAATGAGCTAATGAAAACATGAGCTGAAGCTGATTAGTCTCATCCACCATTTTAATACTTTTCATCAGCATGAACCTATTTTGTCTCTCCTTTTGTATTATTTCTTTGATGGCTGCATTATGAAGAGTCACAAAGTCCATCCAGTAGGTCCTCATTTTTTTTTTCTAGGAAGCCCTGATCTGCATATTGAGTCATTCACTTTTTTATACAGTCTACAGTATGTCCCTGTCACTGATTTTCATTTTCAAGTTTGGCTTAGGGAAATAATGTGGTTTGGGTTTAAAAACAACTACAGCTTTTGCTAAAGGAAGTGGAAAATTTAAGAAGAACAAAGTTAGCAGCTAGTGTCATCAATGTGATGTGTCATAAACCGCCCTTCAGGGCAAGAAAAAGACCCAAACGCTGGAGCTATGAGTTGCTGACATTTAATAACAAAAATAACGCAAGAACACAAAACTTACAAGACAGGAGTTAACAACGATAAACAGCCCAGAGGCTGGGTGTGCAGAAACACCGGAGCAGACGTGGGGCTTACGTCTGGATGAAACGGGAGAACAGCCTGGACAGAACCAGGCTGAGGCATACAGGAACACCGGGATTACAAGGAATAAAATAAAAGGCTAAAGGCTAAGATGGAGAACTCCCATCTAGACACTAAGAAGGATGCTGCAACGGACTGCATTGCAGTGGATCTTAAATAGCCACAGAGACAATAATCAGAACTGATAACATGATGAACAGGTGTGGGTGACATGAGCGAGGATAATCAGACCAAACTACTAACAGCTGTGACAGCCCGCAAACTTGAGTTACAGAGGAAATAACACACACGACTGTCACAATAAAAGCACAAACTGGAAATGACTGCTACATGATAATGCAGAGGATATACAAAGACTGTTGACTCAGTAATACATAACAAGAAGAGGACAGAAGGAGAAGGTGAGGGTAGGCTCACGTCAGACAGGCAGATAATACTAACAGTTCAAAACTAAATGATCAAAGACACAATATGAAACTAGATGGGACTAGGAATAATTAAACTAAGAAAGAGGAATTCTAATAACACACAAAAACAAAAGGCAACTCATAATTATCAAACATATAAATACAAAACAGAAATGGGGAAATTACAGAAAATAATCTAACACAAACTGAAAGCATGAGCACGGTGCTGCGCCGTGCTCAGCATCATGACAAAATGTTCTTCCACTATTAAATCATTTTTAATTGTTTTTACCCTATTTCTGTACTGTGCCATTTTAACCACATTTTTACACTGTTTCTACCCTGTTGCTTCTGTTTTTACTATGTACTTTCACTATTCTTAGAGTATGTCAAATGAAAGTCAAGGCATGATACAGCTGGTTCTCAGTTGTCCTGCTTTTGCCCTGTTTTTTCCCCACTATTTTAATGTTTTTCCTCTGTTTTTACACAATTGTTACTGTTTTTCCAGTACTTACACTGTAATTTGCTGGCTGTATTATAAAGTGCAACTGAATCTTTTTCTAATGTAATGCCAGTCATGGTAATCCTACCATTTTAATGTAAGGACTCAACTGTCCACATTCAGTAAAAGGGTAACAACTTTTGGCAGCTACCACTGATTGCTCCGGAAATAGCTGTATTTTGGCTAGTATCAACAAAGGATTTGTGATAAATTTCCAGGATTTTCCTGCAGAGTTACAGCCATTTTACTCAGAAATGAACAACTTCTTACTTGAAAATTTGCAGCTTTTTATTATTCATAATTTTGCAGCTTTTTCCTCATGAATTTAGAACTTTTCTTACTCTTGAATTTGCAGTTTAAAAACAAAAGCTTAAATTTGCAGCATTTTACTCAAATCTTATATTTGCAGCATTTTAGGTTGGAAACAGTTGGAAACTTACACCTTTTTTGTCTTTTTGCTAAAGTTGCAGCTTCTTTCCCGTAAAATTCAACATTTTTTTGGTCAGAAATTGGCAGCTTTTAACTGAGACTTACATCCCCTTTTTTATTTTTATTTATTTATTTTTTGTCAGGTCAGGCATTGGCTTGCTTGCTACCGGATAACCATGAAAAATGGTACTACCTGTCTCATGGGTTGGGCCGTTGGCAACTCAACCGGCATCCCCGCCCTTCCGAGGGCATGGAGGGTGAAACAGAGCATCCTGGCAGAACAAAAAACAATATCTGCCACAGGTCTGTGGTGGACCACTCCCAGTTACACAGGGTGAGACTGGGCATCCTGGCAGATAAACATATCTGTCGAAAGGTCTGTGGTGGACTGTACCAGTTGGTGCATCAAGACATGCACTATACAAAGAGCAGAGATAAACAAACCTATCGTCTGGTCAGTCACTGCAACAAATACTGGAGTCAGTTTGTCTTGGCTTGTCTTTGCCACTGATAACACCTTTATCTGCCAAGAATGTGCTGCTAGTCCAGCAAAAGCTAGCGGTACTCAAATACTTTGCAAGCAGTTTCATGAAATGGTCAATCAGAAAGCAACTCATACCGGCTCAGATGTCGCCCGGGTTTACAAGGTCCGCGCTGATCTGTTCACACTCCAACAGGCAGCGAAAAGTAAGCTAAGAGCAGGAAGACAAAAGAAGAGGAAAACAGCAGCCTTGTTTGTAGCAGAATGGAATGTATGCACTCTGTTGGACAGAACAACATCACAACGCCCAGAAAGACAGCCCGTGCTTGTGGCCCTTGAAATGAACAAGTACAATGCAGACATAGCTGCACTTATTGAAACAAGATTGCCTGGATATGACAGCTTGGAAGCCCATGGGTACATCTTCTTTTGGAGTGGGAGATCAACTCAAGAAAGGACAGAAGCAGGAGTGGGCTTTGCAGTTAGAAAGGAGATAGCAGCAATGCTTGATGAGGAACTGGTGCCAATCCACGACAGGATAATGACTGAGACTCCCACTACAGCGGAAGATGTATACCACACTCATCAGTGTATACGCCCCAACAATGACCAACACAGAGGAGGTGAAGGAAGAGTTCTACAGTGATTTATGTGAGACTATCAGGCGTGTACCGACTGATGACAGGCTGATACTCGTTGGAGATTTTAATGCCAGAGTTGGTTCGGACACTGAGAAATGGAAAGGAGTGCTAGGCAATCATGGAGTAGGCAAGTGCAATGTTAATGGAGAACTTCTACTTGCACTATGTTCAGAGTACAGCCTTGTGATAACCAACACTCTATTTAAGCACAAGGACACACACAAGAAGACATGGATGCACCCAAGATTCAAGCACTGGCACTTGCTAGACTACATCATAGTCAGGCAGAGAGACATAAGGGATGTATTGGACACCAGAGCAATGAGAGGCGCGGACTGTGGTACTGATCATGTTATGCTGAGATCTAGATTAAGGATTTGGAAATGAGAACAGCACTGCAGGACAGGTGCAAAGCCACCACGGAAGCTAAACACTAGTGCACTGAAAGGCCAAAAGAAGCAGGAAGAACTTGCACAGGAAATGGATGAAAACTTGAAAGACTGGAACAGCAACAACTCGGAGAATGACATAGAAGAGAAATGGGCAACACTGAAGGATATGATGTATCAGACGGCGAGTGATGTATCAGGCCACCCTGAGAGGAAACATCAAGATTGGTTTGATGAGCATGATGAACACTGGAGAAAGTACTAGAAGCGAGGAAAACAGCTAGGCAGGAAAACCTACAGTGTAACACAAGGTCGAAGAAGAAGAAATACTCAAAGGCTCAGAGTGAGCTACAGAAGTACACCAGAGAGATGAAGTCCAACTGGTGGGATGAAAAAGCGGAGGAACTTCAAACTGCAGCAGACAGGAAGGACATGAAGGCATTCTTCACAGATTTGAGAGAAATCTACGGCCCTAAACCAAAAGGACTGATCCAACTAAAGGCTATGGATGGTGAACGGTTTTACAGGAGAAAGACAAGATCCTGGACAGATTTGCAGACCACTTTGACCAACTACTAAACAACCCTGGAGATCTCACTGAAGATGTTAAAGAAGCTCTAGTGCAGCGACCAGCTGTATCAAGTCTGGATGAACCACCAAATTTTGATGAACTAATGGCAGCTATCAAGACAACACAAGATGGTAAAGCTCCAGGAAGGGATGGAATTCCAGCAGAAGTGTGGAAATTTGGTGGTGTTCAGCTGACCAACTGCCTGCACAAGCTCATCCAAGAGATATAGGATGCCCAGAAACTACCTCAAGACTGGAAGGATGCAAGTATTGTGCCTTTGGTCAAGAAAGGTGACAGGAAATATTGTGGAAATTACCAAGGTATATCACTGCTAGCCACTGTTGGTAAGATTCTCTCACGTGTACCACTGAACAGACTCAATGAACACATCTCGTAGAATGTACTACCGGAAACCCAGTGCAGCTTTAGAAGTGGAAGAAGCACAATGGACATGATTTTCTGCTTGAAACAGGTTCAAGAAAAGTGTATCGAACAGAACATGCCGCTTTATGTAGTCTTCATAGACTTCAGTAAAGCCTTCTATACTGTTTCGCGACAAGGACTTTGGCAGGTACTCAAGAAATATGGCTGTACAGAGAAGTTTGTCAGCCTGATTAAGGCACACCATACAGGTATGCAAGCAAACGTGGCAATGAGTGGTTCAGTATCAAAAGACATTTCAGTAAGCAACGGGATGAAACAAGGGCGCCTACACTCTTCTCACTATATCTGGTAGCCATGCTTGAGGTGGCCTTCAAAGACATTTCAGAAGGAGTATACATTCAAACAAGGAAAGAAGCAGACTTGTTCAATGTGGCACAGTTTAAAGACAAGGGTAAGACATTGATAAAGGTAGTAAGAGAAATGCTCTTTGCCAACAACAGTGCTCTAGTTGCACACAGTGTGGAAGATATGTAATCTTTAGTGGAGAAATTTGCAAGAGCAGCTAGCCAATTCAGTCTCAAAATCAACATCAAGAAGACAGAGTGCCTTTAACCACTGCACGGTGGCGCAGTGGTTAGCACTGCGGCAGCACAGTTTACCCTTGGCCGGGGGATTGTGGGGATCGTGGGATCGTGGGTTCGATCCCAGCCCCCGACCAACAGTGATCTGTGTGGAGTTTGCATGTTCTCCCCGTGTTGCGTGGGTTTACTCCGGGATTTCTCCGGTTTCCTCCCACATGCCAAAAACATGCAGGTTAGGTTAATTGGAGACTCTAAAGTGGCCCTAGGTAAAGACATGCATGTTAGGTTAATTGGCTGTTCTAAATTGTCCCTAGATATCTGTTTCCTATAGGCCCTTAGAATAGAGGGTTAGTATTAATGAAAGCGCTTTGAGTGGTCTTTGTGACTAGAAAAGCGCTATATAAGTGCAGGTTAGTTAGTTAGTTAGTTTATCAACCACCAAAGTTCCAATTATCAACATCACTACCAGAAGAGATCAGCACTGGTACAGCTCCACTAGTCAAGTGCAAGACTTTCAAATATCTAGGGAGTACTGTTTCAGAGAATGCTAGGCTGGAGGATGAACTACAGACGTGAACAAAATTGTTGGTACCCCTCTGTTAATTAAAAAACCGAAAACTGAAAAACCCACAATGGTCACAGAAATAACTTGAATCTGACAAAAGTGGTAATAAATAAAAATTCTATGAAAATTAACCAATGAAAATCAGACAATGCTTTTGAATTGTGGTTCAACAGAATTATTTTAAAAAACAAACTCATGAAACAGGCCTGGACAAAAATGATGGTACCCCTAGAAAAGATTGAAAATAATGTGACCATAAGGACATGTTCAACCAAGATGTGTCCTCTAATTAACATCACAGGTGTCTACAAACTTGTAATCAGTCAGTCGACCTATTTAAAGGGTTACAAGTAGTCACTGTGCTGTTTGGTGACATGGTGTGTACCACATTAAACATGGACCAGAGGAAGCAAAGGAGAGAGTTGTCTCAGGAGATTAGAAAGAAAATTATAGACAAGCATGTTAAAGGTAAAGGCTATAAGACCATCTCCAAGCAGTTTGATGTTCCTGTGACTACAGTTGCACATATTATTCAGAAATTTAAGATCCACGGGACTGTAGCCAACCTCCCTAGATGTGGCCGCAGGAGGAAACTTGATGAAAAATGGAAGAGACGGATAATACGAATGGTAGCAAAAGAGCCCAGAACAACCTCTAAACACATTCATGGTGAACTCCAAGGTCAAGGTACATCAGTGTTAGATCGCACCATCCGTCCTTGTTTGAGCCAAAGTGAACTTCATGGGAGATGACCAAGGAGGACACCACCGTTGAAAACACATCATAAAAAAGCCAGACTGGAATTTGCCAAACTGCATGTTGACAAGCCACAAAGCTTCTGGGAGAATGTCCTATGGACAGACGAGACAAAACTGGAACTTTTTGGCAAAGCACATCAGCTCTATGTTTACAGACGTAAAAATGAAGCATACCAAGAAAAGAACACTGTCCCTACTGTGAAACATGGAGAAAGTTCTGTTATGTTCTGGGGCTGCTTTGCTGCATCTGGCACAGGGTGTCTTGAATCTGTGCAGGGTACAATGAAATCTCAAGACTATCAAGGTATTCTAGAGAGAAATGTGCTGCCCAGTGTCAGACAGCTTGGTCTCAGTTGCAGGTCATGGGTCTTGCAACAGGATAATGACCCAAAACACAGCTAAAAACACCCAAGAATGGCTAAGAGCCAAACACTGGACTATTCTAAAGTGGCCTTCTATGAGCCCTGACCTAAATCCTATTGAGCATCTGTGGAAGGAGCTGAAACATGCCGTCTGGAGAAGGCACCCTTCAAACCTGAGACAACTGGAGCAGTTTGCTCATGAGGAGTGGGCCAAAATACCTGCTGAGAGGTGCAGAAGTCTCATTGACAGTTACAGAACTCGTTTGATTGCAGTGATTGCCTCAAAAGTGATTGCCTCAAAGTGATTGCCTTTTATTTAGTCTTTATATTAATGATTTGCCCACTGTTTGTTCTGAAGCTGAATGCTTAATGTATGCAGACGACACGTTTTTTTTTTGTTCATGGTCGCTCCAAAGACACTGTTGCTGCTAAACTTAGTAAAACAATGTCCTGTGTCACAACTTGGTTGCAGGAGTGCTGTCTACAGTTAAATGTTTCTAAAACTGTAGGCATGTATTTCACTAAAATAAATAGAGTGTCACCTGACCCTGACATACATGTTAATGGAGGAAAAATACAAATTGTTAGCCAATATAAATATCTTGGGTTAATAATAGATTCACAGCTTTCCTTTAAAGCCCATATTGATAAATTGTGTACAAAAATCAATTTAAATCTTGCAAATTTCCATGCAATTCGAAATGAAATGTCAACTGAAGCCGCAAAAATATACTTGCATTCAATGATTCTAAGTCACTTCAACTATTGCCTAACTAGCTGGTCCCAGGCAGGTTTGAGTGCAAAAAAACCATTGGAAGTTTTGTACAAACAAGCACTTAAAGTTATGGATAAAAAACCTAGGCATTATCATCATTGTGCAATTTTAAAAAAATACAGTCTTTTAAATTGGGATAGTCTTCATACATTTGCAAATTTAAATTTGATTTATAAAGTACTGCATGATTTGGCTCCAGATCTTCTGGCAGAGTTCATCAGCCAAAGAAACAGCTCTGAGCGCGTCACTCGAGGCTCTGTCAGAGGTGACTGTTTCATTCCTCTGCGCAGGAGCACTTTCAGTAAGTCGGCCTGGTCAGCGAGGAGCGCTACTGAGTGGAACTCAGTACCTGAGGAGGTTAAACTGCTCACAACATTCAAGGCCTTCACAAAAAAATTGAAAATGTGGCTTATAAACACCTACAGCTGCCAACACTAAAAGATAAGTCTGCTGTGATGTTTGATGTTGTGTTTAAATGTACGGTTTGTTATGTATATGTTATTTGTTACATTAGTGCCCTCTTAAATGTCTAACCATGTTTTTTTCTTGTAGATGCATTTTACTGCTTTTTTACATCTTGGCCAGGGGACTACAGATGAAAACTAGCCTTTTGGCTAATTCTGGCTTTTTTAACCATGTGTAATCATGTGTTTTATGAAAATGCATTGTCCCTTTTCAAATAAACTAAACTAAACTAAACTAAAAGGTTGTGCAACAAAATACTAAGTTAAGGGTTCCATCATTTTTGTCCAGGCCTGTTTCATGAGTTTATTTTTTAAAACAATTCAGTTGAACCACAATTCAAAAGCATTGTCTGATTTTCATTGGTTAATTTTCATAGAATTTTTATTTATTACCACTTTTGTCAGATTCAAGTTATTTCTGTGACCATTGTGGGTTTTTCTTTCATTAACAGAGGGGTACCAACAATTATGTCCACGTCTGTATCTCTCAGAATGGGAAGAACGAACGCTGTTTAGAAACTTGAGGAAGAGACTGTGGAACAATCAACATGTGTCTATCCGTGTGAAATGCAAAGTGTACAGAGCGACAGTACTGGCTACTCTATTGTACGGTGCTGAAACTTGGGACTGTCTACAGAGTGCAGGTGAAGAAACTCCACGCGTACATGATGAGACACCTTCAAGCCATAATGAACATCCCATGGAAAGACAAGATAACCAACACAGAAGTGCTGAAACGAGCTGGTCTACATCAATGGAGGACATGCTAATACAGATGAACCTGAGATGGCTCAGACATGGTGAGAGGATGGACCACCAGCATCTCCCTCGGCAGTTACTCTACTCACAGTTATGCGAGGGCTAACGCAATCAGGGTAGACCAAGGCTCAGATTTAAAGCCACTGTAAAAAGAAACTTGAAGAAGCTGGACATAGACAGGAGTTCCTGGCAGCAGAAGGCTAAGGACAGAGCTGTGTGGAGGAATCTGATCAGACCTAAATGAAACAGTCATTGTCGCCCACGACAGACTGCTATGATGATGATGATGATGATCAACAAAGGATAATAAAACCAAAACAAGCCCACACTCACAACCTCCGCAATATACAAGTGAACATGTCAGACGTTGATACCGGAAAAATGCACAACCTCAATCAGGCCAAGGCCTCACACCTCTGTAAGTGCCAAACAGCTGTGGCAGGTGACATGTCACTGTGGATAATAAAAAGAGTTGATGTGGAAAAGGAGCAGGAGAATATCCCTGATGGCTGAGAGAACAATGGAGTTGAACGGATGTGATAAGAGACAGGACATCCTGACACTGCCACATCTCGGTCCTTACACCCACCACTAACACGTCACCTGGCAGCACTGCAGCTGTCAGCCTCAGTCAAAACATCACAACACAAGACAACGGAAGTAAACGATAAAACAGCTGCTTATGACTGTAACAGCTCATTTACACACATTTTCTGTCTTACTTCAACTGACTTTCAATCCTCTTCAGAGCATACCTCCACCTCTCCAGGATCTCTTCCACTTGCTCCCTACCCTCACTACAAATCACAATATCATTTGCAAACATCACAGTCCTTGGAGACTCCTGCCTCACTATATCTGTCAGCCTGTCCATCACCATGGCAAAGAAGAAGAGGCTCAGAGCCGATCCCTGATGTAATCCCACCCCACCTTGAATCCATCTGTCACTCCTACCATCATAAATTGCCCATTCAAGAAGCAGAACTGAGGACACCAAAGGTGAACAGTAGGTTTGCACATTTAATAACAACAAAACACACGTGTACAAAAACACACAAAAACTCAAACACTTATGAACAAGGCAGGATACAGGAAGGGAGATGTAAGATAAATGTCTGAGAACCAGAAGGCTGCTGCGGGGAATGAACCACGCAGCAGCGCTTAAACAGAGACCAACCAAATTGGGAACAGGTGTGGGTACATGAGTGAGGAAATAATCAGACCAAACACTAACCAGCTGTGACAGCCCGTGAACAGAGTTTGACAGAAGGAAGTGACAACGGGAACTGTCAAAATAAAAGCACAATCCAGGATGAAACAAAAAGGGAATATAATCCATAAAGGAAAGGACAAGATAATACAACAAGAAATATAATATACATGAAAACCAAAACGACAAGAGAGAATGAGGATACAAAACTGAAGAAGGCTAATAATACAAACTAATAATTGTCATAAATGCCCCTTCGGGGCAGAGAGACAGATCCACACGCTGAACTGTAGCTGTGACATTTATTAACCAAAAGAACAAAATCTAAAAACTGTGCAGAGGATAGAAAAAATGCAAACAAAGAAAACTTACAGACAAGGGCACTCCAGAGCCTGTTTCGCTCTGGAGGAGATGAGGAGAATAAGGTCCAGTAACATCAGAGAATACATCAATACAGCCACAGTGAGATAACAATGAGGCAGTCTTTAAATAGTAGGCAACAAAATGAGCGGCAAATACGGGAGCTGAGCTGGCAGGTGACCTAATTGCATAACTGCTCACAGCTGATAGGAGAGAAGCCTGTGAGCAGTAAGTGGGAGTGTCTGGAAAGAGGGGGAACAGAAGACAAAATCCAAAATATACACATAAACAGACAAAATAATAATGACAGAAATGCAATACTCAAAATAAATTGAGTCTGAGCTCAGAAATGGCATTTGAGCTCAGACTCACGACAATAATTACTAAGGCGGCAAAGGAGACCAAAGGACGAAGACAAAATATAAACACAGGGAAATAAATTGGAAAACAAGATAATACAGAAATACATCAACAACCACACTAAGATAAAATAACAGGAAACTCAGACCAGAAATAAAAGGACAAACTCAGACAACAAAATACAACAACCCATACTAAATACAAAATAAACAGAAATACAAAAAATGGCTAAAATAAATTTGAAGGCTGAACACGGTTCTCCATCCGTGCTCAGTATCGTAACACCTACAGCACACCTCATCACCATTTCACTGTCCTCATACATGTCCTGCACCACCCTCACATACTGCATTGCCACTTCTGACTTCCTCATACAGTACCACGCTTCATCTCTTGGCACCCTGCTTGACTGGTGACACCTAAACCAGCAGAGCGAGTGTCATGGGACACTCTGTAACAGGTTTCTTCAGCCAAGTGCACACACAGACACACGCAGGCACACACACACACACACACACACACACACACACACACACACACACACACACACACACACACAAACACACTTGTATTGCACAGAGCTCCCCACCTTAGGGGAACAGTGATTATTTATACTAGTTTATGAGATTTGCAAATCATTGCATTATGTTTTCATTTTTATCTTTCACAGTGCCTCAGCTTTTTAGGACTGAGGTTTTAGAATAATAGAATAAAAGAATAAGGCAAGTTT
The DNA here is from genome assembly GCA_020510985.1 of Pholidichthys leucotaenia. Taxonomy (NCBI): domain Eukaryota; kingdom Metazoa; phylum Chordata; class Actinopteri; order Cichliformes; family Pholidichthyidae; genus Pholidichthys; species Pholidichthys leucotaenia. The sequence goes on along the minus strand of CM035850.1, from coordinate 102,984,354 downwards.
ATTTGTATAGCACATTTCACGTACAAGACAATTCAAAGTACATATAATAACCAAACTGAGCTGTATGGTGGCAGTGTTAAGTTCCATAAAATGAAGTGGAAGGCATGGAGAGAGAATATTCAACCACCTCCACCACCATATTTGACTTTAAAGTGCAGAAGCATCTATTACATCTATTTGGGAAATGTTAAAGGATTCTTTTGTAGATGTATGCACTCAGGCAAAAAAAGAGAAGAGGATGCATCTGGCATTCTGGAGACATGGATGGAGCTGTGTGCACAGGCATACACACCTACAGAATGACAAGTAAAGGTGTATAATTTCATTCCTCTGGCAGACACTACAGTCGATTTTCTGTGGAATTGTTATTACTGAGCTAACAGAAACATTGCTTTCATGACCCAATCCCCTCATATGTGATATGACATGCATGCATGTCTTTGAGTGTGTATGTATGCATGCATGTGTGCACAGGTTTGCGCATGAAGTAATGAGCTTTCCAGGCTGACTACTGATTGTGTTTTGCAGGAATGTTGTTTGCCAGTATGTTGACATCCATGCTGGACCAACACCTGCTACCTCTGCCTTTAATCTGAAGGCAATCACAACATCCATTTGTCCCAGTTACAAACAAGGACAAATCTTTATAGTTTATGTGGAAAAATGTTCCTGTTGTGGCTAAGACTGAGACTGTTTTGGATAAAACTGCCACAAAATAAATTAGTACCAGCTCTATAGTAAGGAGGCCAAGATGAACAGGCATGTACTGTATATCAGTGATCTGAATGCTTTGTGCTTTAGAAAAAAATACATTTAAAAAAATAAAATAAAAAATTTAACAGAAAAATGTTGTAAATTTGCAAGAAAAAAGTTACATAGTCATGTGAAAATTTGCAAGTCTGTCTCAAATTTACAACAGAATGATACATATCCTGGTCATTTTGATTAAGCACAAAAACAGCTATTTCTGGAGCATTTCAGTCCTTGTTGGTGCAACTGAACCAATTCATCAGCTATGGCTGGCAAATCACTGTCTAAAGATCTCAGATAAAGCCATGGACAGGCACAAGTCAGGAAAAAAGTCAAAGGTTTTTATCAAGCCCTTGAAGCAAAGTGAAGTCTATTATTATCTAGTCTATTATCAGGGCATCCCTCCAAACTGGATGAAAGAGCAAGGAGGAAACTGGTCAGAGAGCCTACCAAGAGGACCACAGCGACTTTAAAGCAGTTGCAAGAATTTATGACAAAGAATAGTGATTGTGTATGTGACAACAATATCACAAATTCTCCACAAACATGGCTTGTATGGTAGGGTTGCAAGAAAAAAGTCACATCTCAAGAAAAGGAAAATCTCCTTGGTTCTGTCAAGACATGGGCTGGGCCCAAGGCCTCACCTTGAGTTATTTTGTATTTTCTGCACTTATTATTTGTTGGATTCTTGATTCTGTTCTCAGTTCCAATTATTATTATGATTATAGTTTAGTCCAGACATTGTTGTTTTGGTCATATCTCCCCTGGTTCCCTGTCTGTGTCTTCCTCGGTGTGTGTGTGTGTGTGTGTGTGTGTGTGTGTGTGTGTGTGTGTGTGTGTGTGTGTGTGTGTGTGTGTGTGTGTTCAGCCCTGCCCTCCTGTCAATGTCAGCTGCCTTGTGTCAGCTGTCAGTGATTAGTTTTCCCCATCTGTCTCGTGTTGTCCTGATTGCGCCCCTGTCTATATGTACCAGTGTTCAGTCTGTGTCGAGTGTGGCATCATTAATGTTTCTCCTCCATGTCTCCTGTGATTTCCCTTGCCCATGAGTTATTTATGTTCCAGTGAGTTCTGTGTAGTTTAGTTTATGTTGTGCTTTTTCAGCCCACAAGCTGCCATTCTTTTGTGTCCCATATTAGTTTAATAAATCATTGTTTTTCACCACATCCTGCCTGCACCTGGGTCCTCTCTACCACTCACCTTTTTGACAGAATGATGCCACCAGTGTTGGACTCAGCAGGCAGAAAGTTTGGGAGACTGATATCGCATGCCGAGCAGGCTGTTCCAGACAGACTCCTCCGGGAATTTGTCTCGGCCTCCCGCTTGTGTCGCTCACTACAGGAAGCCCAGGAGTATCTGAGGGCTGCACTGAACCTGGTGAAGGTGTACCCTCATCTTCGGGACAGCCCTGAGTGGGCCGAGCTGGTGGTTTCAGTTACCCGCATCTATCATATGCACCAGGATGGGGTGCAGAGCGTCCCTGGCACACCTACCACCCCAGACCAACAACTCTTACACGGGCAGGAGGAGAGCTCTCTGGTTGAGATGAGGCCTGACTCGACGACTAAGCACCACCTGGTGTCAGCATTATAGGACCCAGTGCTTTCTATGAGAAGTCTCTTGGCACCTTTACGCACATCTCCTCCGTCATCACCACCCGATGACCCCACTGTGTGCCGGATCGGGGTTATGGTGGCTATGCCTTCTTGTGTGGCCAAGGAAGAAGAGCTGGAGGAGCGCAGGCAAATTTTTCTTTCCCAGACTGAGATTATGCTGGACTACAAGCCTTGGTTGCTCCCTGATTTTATATCTCAGTGGGGGGAGGATCAGCTGGCCACCAAAGACTCTGCTAGGAAGCGGGCATCAGTTAAGCACCATATGGCACAACGGTCCAAATAGTCCCCTCCGATTTGCCCAGCTCCTTCTCGGCTGTTTTCATAGTGTTTACCGATTCTGGGTGGGAACAGACTGATTATAGAGGTGCTTACGCTTACCGAAGCTCCTGTTTCAGTTCCAGCTTCCTCCTCTGTGCATACACCTGCACACGCTCCACCAGTTTCTCCAGTGACAAAGCCCGCAGCTCGGCCTGTGAAAAAGCATGCAGTCTCTCCTGAGTTTTCACGGGTTCCCATGTCTGCACCTTCACTTAGTACCATGCCAGTAGAGCCCACTCCTCCTGCTGCGTGTGTGGCACGCTTCAAGGCTCCAGCTGATCCTGAGGAGCACGCGCTAGTTCCTGTTCTGCCGGAGATGCATGCTCCAGTTCCTGTGGCTCATCCAGAGGCTATCACCACAGCAGCTGTGAATCAGGAATTGAGGCAAGTACTTTTCTCTTCTCAAACACCAATATTAGTTAAGACTTGCCTAGCTCCTGGTAATTATGGTGACGCTTCACTCACGTCCTGTCTCTCTCCTTTGTCCAAGGTGAATATTGCAAGGTTGGATGTCCTCACATCCCAGGAGCCATTGCTGGAGATCTGGACATATCAACCTTCAACACCTGAGGTCAGCACGCACCCGCCATTTGTTCCTGAGGCCAGAGCACACCTATCCTCTATTCCTGAGGCTGGCACGCATCTGCCGCTTGTTCCAGTGCCTGGCACACCCTCCCGGTTGCTTCAGAGAATGGCGCACCATCACCTGATGTTTCTGTATTCGGTGCACTGCTATCATTTGTCCCTGTGGTCAGCACGCCTGTGTCACTAATGTCTGAGGTTTGTGCGTAACAATTATCTGTTCTAGAGTACAGCGCATTTCTGTCAGCTGTTTCTATGGGCTATGTGCCCCAGTCACCTGCTATGGAGTGAAAGGCGCCTATATCACTGGCTTTGGATCTGATAAATCACCTGTCAGAGGGTTATGAATTAAAGACTCCGGTTTCTGTGTCCCCTGAACTGGAAATTTCTGTATCTGTGTGTCCTGAACCAGAAATTTCTGCATTGGTGTGTTCTGAACCAGAAATTTTACCATTTGTGTGTCCTAAGCAAAAGATTTCTGCATCTGTGTATCCTGAGCCAGCGATTTCTGTATTTTTGTATTTTGGGACCAGAAATTTCTGCATCTGTGTGTTTTGAAACAGAAATTTCTGCATTTGTGTGTCGTGAAACAGAAATTTCTATTTCTGCATCTGGGGGTCTTGAACCAGAAGTTTCTGCACCTGTGTGTCCTGAACAAGAAATTTCTGCATTTGGGTCTCCTGAACCAGGAATTTCTGCATTTGTGTCCCCAGAAACAGAAGTGTCTGCATTTGTGTGTCCTGCACCAGAACTTTCTGCATTTGTGCCTCCTGCACCAGAACTTTCTGCATTTATGCCTCCTGCACCAGAAATTTCTGCATTTGCATCTCCTGCATCAGAAATGCCTGCATTAGTGTCTCCAGAACCAGAAAATTCTCCTTTAGTGTGTCCTCAACCAGAAAATTTTGCTTTAGTTTGTCCTGCACCAGAAATTTCTGCATCTTTGTTTCCTGTGCCAGAAATTTCAGCATCTGCATCCCCTGTGCCGGGAATTTCTGTGCCTGTGTGCCCTGTGTCAGAAATTTCTGCGCCTGTGTCTCCTGAGCCAGAAATTTTTGCACCTGTGTTCCCTGAGCTAAGAAATTCTGTATCTGTGTCTCCAAAACTAGAAATTTCTGCATTTGTGTCGCATGTGCCAGAAATTTCTGCATCTATTTCTCCTGAGCTGGAAATTTCTGCTTTTGTGTCCCCTGAGCCAGAAATGTCTGTTTTCTGTGTCTGCATTAAGATTTCCTGTGTTAGCCTCTAAGCTTAGAGTTTCTGTACTATTTCCAGTGCATAAGGTTTCTATGTTGCTGCCTGAGTCAGAAGTTCTTTTGCGGTTTGAAATTCCCACGTGGTTGTCCCTGAGGCAGAGGGCTCCTTTGTGGTCTCCAAAGCAAGGGGCCCCGATGTTACCTTCTGAGTTTGAGACCCCCATGTTGTTTTCTTTTGAGCAAAGGGCTCTAATGTTATCCCCTGAGTTTAAAGGTGTTATACTTTCACTCTCTAAGGTTGAAATTTTTGAGAGTGGAGTGTTCGTATCACCTTCCCCTGAGTATTATGCTCCTGTGTTAGCTTCTGGGCAAAGAGCTCTTGTGTTAGCTTAAGAACTGAGAGCTCCTGTGTTAGCTTCAGAGCTGAGAGCTCCTGTGTTGGCTTCAGAGCGGGGAGCTCCTGTGTTGTTTTCTAAGCCTAAAGCTCCTGTGTTTCCTTCTGAGGTTAAGGCATCTATGACGTCTCCTGAGGTTGCGGTTTTGGTGTTGTCACCTTCCAAGGTTGATATGTCTATGTTGTCACCTTCCAAGGTTGACATGTCTATGTTATCATCTCCTGAGGTTGACATGTCTATGTTATTATCTCCTGAGTTTAAAGGGTCTATGTTATCATCTTTTGAGTTTAAAAGGGCTATGTTATCTTCTTCCGAGTTTGAAATTTTTGTGTTGTCTGCTCCAGGGCAAGAAGCCCCTATGTATGTCTACCACTCACCTTTTTGACAGGTCCCCCTTGCTCTGGATCTCCTACCTCCCCGGAATTCTCGAGTAAGCCATCCCTGCAACATTCAAATTGCTCTGGCTAACTCTTACTCCAGTCCTTGGCCAGTGACCGACAGGTTGGAAACCCCACGCTTGGATCTGCTGTTTCCCTTTCTCCCGGACAACAAGTAAGCCCAAAGATTCAAAGATATTTTTTTTGTCAATACTTCGATATGTACAGGGCATACAGGAGAAATGAAATGTTGTTTCTCTCTCTCTTAGTGGTGTGCGCAATATATAAGAAAAAAGAAATAAGGATGAAAAACAACAACAGCAGTCTATGTACAGTAATGCTACCCGTAGTGCAAATAAAGATAAACGATAAAACCCAGCAATCCTACTGTATATACAGAGGAGGTAGAGGGTTGCTGGGTTTTATCAGTCTTGCTCCAACCTTGCTCAGTTTCACTGACCATCTCCTCAAGATCCTCTCTGGACAAACTCACCAACCCCATCCTCCCAGATTGTTCCTCAATCTAAAAACATATCTACACCTGTCAAAGCTTTCTATTATTTACTTTGTTCTTTCTCCTCCCTACAGGGATATTTCTGATAAGTGGGTTAAACCACCCAAACATTATCATTGCAATAATGACAAATCCTTGCCTCTACATTCTGGTCTTGGTGTGTTGTGTCTGCTATTGGGGTCTCCTCCATTTAACCATGACAAATACAGCTCACCATCCAAATTACATCATTCGTAAAGTAAAGCATGGAGGTAGTAATATCCTGTTTTGTGGATGATGTGTCTCTGCTCCAGGGACTGAAGCATTTGTCGGGATTGAAGGAAAGTGGATAGGGCAAAATACCATCAAATTCTTGAAGAAAATTTGCTGCCCTCTGCCAGAAAATGTCAATGGAAAGAAAGTTCACCTTCCTTCCTTAAGCATCATTTAAAATCAGTGGAATGACATGAAGACTGCAGTCCACCGAGAGTCTCCATCAAATTTAACAAATCGAGCAGTTTTGCATAGAACAGGGGTCACCAACTGGCGGATTCCGGTCCGGCTCTGGACCCTGAGAGTCCTCCATCTGGACTCCAAAGCCTTTTGATACAATTTGGGAAAAAGGGGGAACTGTTTTGTTTTGGCTGAACAAAAAAAGTGAAACTGAAATGCTGTATCAACGACCGCCTGGACAGTTTATGGCGTAAGCCCTTCGGCGCTCTACGCAGACTCCACTGTCCGCAGTGGGTCACAAAAAACACGGTTTACTACAGGCGTCTCACACACACACACAAGGCCAGGAAATCCACCTGGACACACATGTTTTGTTGCAGGTCTTTTTTTTTTTTTTTTTTTTTTGTTACTTATTTGTACCCGTAGGTAGATTTGGTTTGCAGTCTGGTGACAAGCCACCGACCGCTGGTCGCTGCGTGCGCGAGCGCCCTAAACCTACATGTTTTTGGTATGCGGGAGGAAACCGGAGAAATCCCGGAGTAAACCCACGCAACACGGGGAGAACATGCAAACTCCACACAGCTCACTGTTGGTCGGGGGCTGGGATTGAACCCACGATCTCATGATCCCCGCGGTCCCCCGGCCGAGGGTAAAACTGTGCTGCCACAGTGCTAAACCACTGCGCCACCGTGCAGCCAGGTCTGTACCCATTAAATGAAGTGCTGTTGTGAAACTTGAGTGTATCTACTGCTGCACATCTGCCTCCGATTCTGCCAAGATTTGTCCAGGCTGATACAGGAATGAGGTCACTTTGTCCATGACCATGATCACATTGGGCTTGCATGACACTGGTTATATGGCGGTCCTTTTTGCAGCCTCCAATATCATGTAGAGTGGATCCGGAATGTACTCACAGTGCTTCACTTTTTCCACATTTTGTTATAGTACAGCTTTATTCCAAAATGAAATAAATTATTTTTTTCCTTAAAATTCTACACACAATATCCCATAATGACAATGTAAAAAAGTTTTTTTAAAAATAAAAAATTAAGAAATCACATGTACATAAGTATTCACCGCGTTTGCTAAATACTTTGTTGATGCACCTTTGGCAGCAATTACAGCCTCAAGTCTTTTTGAATATGATGACACAAGCTTGGCACACCTACTATCTTTGGGCAGTTTCATCCATTCCTCTTTGCAGCACCTCTCAAGCTCCAGGTTGGATAGGAAATGTCGGTGCACAACCATTTTCAGATCTCTGCAGAGATGCTCAATTGGATTCAAGACTGGGCTCTACCTGGGCCACTCAAGGACACTCACAGAGTTGTCCTGAAGCCACTCCTTTGATATCTTGGCTGTGCACTTAGGGTCGTCGTCCTGCTGAAAGATGAACCGTCACCCCAGTCTGAGGTTAGGAGCACTCTGGAGCAGGTTTTCATCCAGGACGTCTCTGTACATTGCTGCATTCATCTTTCCCTCTATTGTAGCTAGTCTCCCAGTTCCTGCCGCTGAAAAACATCCCCACAGCATGATGCTGCCACCACCATGCTTCACTGTAGAGATGGCATTAGTCAGGTGACGAGTAGTGCCTGGTTTCCTCCAAACATGATGTCTGGCATTCGTGCCAAAGAGTTCAATCTTTGTCTCATCAGACCAGAGAATTCAGTTTCTCATGGACTGAGAGTCCTTCAGGTGCCTTTTGGCAAACTCCAGGCAGGCTGCCATGTGCCTTTTACTAAGGAGTGGCTTCCATCTGGCCAGTCTACCATACAGGCCTGATTGGTGGATTGCTGCAGAGATGGTTGTCCTTCTGGAAGGTTCTCCTCTTTCCACACAGGAATGCTGGAGCTCTGATAGAGTGACCATCGGGTTCTTGGTCACCTCCCTGACTAAAGTCCTTCTCCCCCAATTGCTCAGTTTAGTCGGCCGGCCAGCTCTACGAAGAGTCCCGGCTTTCCGAACTTCTTCCATTTATGGATGATGAAGGCCACTGTGGTCATTGGGACCTTCAAAGCAGCAGAGTTTTTTCTGTACTCTTCCCTAGATTTGTGCCTCAAGACAATCCTGTCTCAGAGGTCTACAGACAATTCCTTTGACTTCATGCATGGTTTGTGCTCTGACATGCACTGTCAACTGTGGGACCTTATATAGACAGGTGCGTGCCTTTCCAAATCATGTCCAATCAACTGAATTTACCACAGGTGAACTCCAATTAAGCTGTTGAAACATCTCAAGAGTGATCAGTGGAAACAGGATGCACCTGAGCTCAATTTTCAGCTTCATGGCAAAGGCTGTGAATACTTATGTATGTACATGTTATTTCTTAGTTTTTTATTTTTAATAAAATTGCAAAAATCTAAAAAAAAAAAACTCTTCACATTGTCATTATGGGGTATTGTGTGTAGAAGTTTGAGGAAAAAATGAATTTAATCCATTTGCAAATAAGGCTGTAACAAAACAAAATGTGGAAAAAGTGAAGTGCTGTGAATACTTTCCGGATGCACTGTAAAAACTCTGTAAAAGCTCTTTGTGTTACTGAACATGAAAAGTTCCACCTCCCCTCTCCCTGTAACCATGGTGTTACAGGGCAAGGGGAGGTGGAAGCCCCTGAATTGGAATTGGAATTGGAGTTGGAGCCCCTGAATCACAGTCGAGTCAGGAAGTGCCAAAAGATTCCCTTAACTTGTTAGGACCTGAGCTGGGGAGCAGGACCAGCTTATAGAACCTCCTGCCGTTTTAGCTGGTGACCCCTGGCATAGAAGATTGGGCAAATATTGCAAAGTTTAGATGTACAAAGTTAGTAGAGATGTATCCCAGCATATTAAAGGTTGTAATTAAAGCAGAATACTGACACATGGGGGTGGTCCTTTATCCAACTCAGTGATTGTTTTTATTTTTTTTCTGACCTGATGTTGTTATATATCTCAGCTCAGTGTTAGAAGCTGCACTGAGTAAATACAGCTGGAAGAAACAAAAATAATGTCCATCTTCATTTCAGTTTGCTAAGCAACACAATGTGATCATTGTGAAAGGGGGGTGATCTTTTTCAATACTTGGTGTACTTCTCTGTTTTATCTTCATTTTAAGGCTCAAATATGTTTTGTGGCATCATGCAAATCTTTTGGGGGGGTAAAAAAAGCATCCCTGTCTTCATCATAAGCTGAAAGATTGTTTTGCATCCAATTTGGAAGTTCTACCTCCTATTACTGTTATCTACTGTATCTACAGTGGAATGGGTAAGTCAACAGCCCCTCAGCAAAGTGATTGAGGCCTCTTTGTCTATATAAGGTAGAATAACTTGTTGACTAGAAACATTTAGATTGTGGATGGTGTACGTGAACACTTTAATTATACTAGGTGTGGTCCAGCTATTATCAACATGCTTCATTTTGTCTGCTGTAAACATTAAAAGTGGTCACACACAAAGACTATGCACGGGACAGTTTTCAGAGCGACCGGACGTGACATGAAGAAGATGAAAAAGATCTAATCTGGGTGTGACCTAATTCTTGCTTTGTTTCTGGGCTTAACTGTTTAGGACTTTTTTCCTGTCATAAAGTTAGTAAAATAATATATTTACAAAAGTACTTTAGCTGAAATCATATTCAGTGGATTATCTTGAAGACAAATTTTGAATTGTAACTTAATTGGCATATTTCTGCTTTTTTTTTCTCCACATTAAGATGTTAAGGAGGCACACCAATACAGTTTTTTTTATGTTGTTTCAATACTTCAAACTGTGTAGATAGATAGATAGATAGATAGATAGATAGATAGATAGATAGATAGATAGATAGATAGATTCCATTTTATTTATATAGCGCCAAATCACAACACAGGTTATCTCAAGGCACTTTACAGAAAAGAGTGGGTTTAGGCCACGCTCTCACATTTATAGAACCCAGCAGAGACCCCTAAGAGCAAGCACTGCGGCGACACAGGCGAGGAAAAACTTCCCTTTAACAGGCAGAAACCTCAAGCAGAACAATAGTTCATAGAGGACGGCCATCCGCCTTGACCGGCTGGGTTGAAAAAAGAGGTAAAAAGTAGGAGGCCTGGCAGTAACTACATTCAAAACAAATGTAACAAATACAATACTCAAAGCCAGACATTCCAGTATCAAGCCAGGTTAGGCTGCACATGCGAGTGAAGGCCTGGCAGCGGCAACATTTTTAACTATAGGCCTTATCAAAGAGAAAAGATTTCAATTTACTCTTGAATAAAGAGAGAGTGCCTGCCCCCCCAAACTGAACTGGGAAGATGGTTCCACAGGAGGGGATCTTGATAACTGAAAGCTCTACCTCCCAATCTACTTCTGGAGACCTTGGGGACCACCAGTAGTTTGGATTTTTGGGAGCGCAGAGCTCTGGTTGGATGATAGGGAACCATGAGTTCTTGCAGATAAGAAGGAGCCATACCATTAAGGGATTTATGTTAGGAGCAATATCTTGAATTTAATTCTATATTTTATTGGGAGCCAATGTAAAGAAGCTAAAACTGGGGTAATGTGATCTCTTCTCCCTCTTCTCATTAGGGTACGTGCAGCTGCATTCTGAATGAGTTGGAGAAACTTTATGGACTTATTAGGACAACCTGATAAAAGTGAATTACAATAGTCTAACCTAGAGGTGATAAAGGTGTGGACAAGTTTCTCTGCATCTTTATGAGACAGGATGGACCTAATTTTAGAAATATTACACAGATGGAAGAAGGCAGTCTTAATGGTTTGCTGTATATGAGAGTTGAAAGACATATCTTGGTCAAAGACAACTCCAAGATTCCTAACAGAAAACATAGAAGCCAGTGCAATGTCATCTAGTGTTGTTATCTTACTAGAAAGAGTACTTCTAGCATGTTTGGGGCCAAGAACAATGACTTCAGTTTTATCTGTATTCAGCAATAGAAAGTTGTTGTTCATCCAGGTTTTAATATCCTTAAGACACTCCTGGAGTGAACCTAAATGGCTGGGATCATCTAGAATCTAGATGATCCCAGCCCCAGAATCTAGAGGACCCCTTATATTTATCCATCAATCTAGATTCTAGATTGATGGATAAATATAATTGAGTGTTGTCAACGTACACTATGAAAAACGTATGAAAATAAATAGAATGCTTCCTCTTAATGTCTCCCAAAGGCAGCATGTATAATGTAAACAGTACTGGTCCAAGTACCGATCCCTGCGGAACTCCATAGCTAACCGTGGTCTGGGTAGAGCACTTGTTATGGACATGAACAAACTGGGAACGGTCTGATAGATAAGAATGGAACCATCTTAGTGTTGTTCCTTTCAAACTAATTCGCTGTTCAAGTCTCTCTAGCAGAATATGGTGGTCAGTGGTGTCAAAGGCAGCACTAAGGTCCAATAAGACAAGGACGGAGACAAGTCCTTTGTCAAATGCCATAAGGAGGTCATCAGTAACTTTCACTAAGGCTGTCTCTGTGCTGTGGTGTTTCCTAAAACCTGACTGAAATTTCTCAAATATAGAATTATTTTCTAAAAAAGTGCACAGTTGATTGGCGACTACTTTTTCGAGGATCTTGGAAAGGTAGGGGAGGTTAGATATTGGTCTATAATTGGCCAAAATCCCAGAATCAAGCAAATGATTTTTAAATAGAGGTTTAATTACTGCCACTTTAAAAGACTGCAGTACATGTCCTGTCAATAGAGACATATTAACTATGTTCAAAAGCAGTGGACTAATCGGAGATAGCAATTCCTTCAGAAGTCTAGCAAGGATTGGGTCTAAGAGACAGGTAGTTGGTTTAGAGACTGACGCTATTAGGACTAGATCAGAATGACTAATATGAGAAAATTCAGAAAAGTGGAGTTCTGAGCCTTATGGACACAGCAGTGTTAGGCAGAGGCTTGGTATTTTCAAGGGGGCTATTTTTTGGAATATTGTTCCTAATACTGACAATTTTATCATTAAAACAATTCAAAAAGTCATCAGCACTAAGAGTTGGAGGAATGTAGGGATCTATGGCATTTTGGCTCTTGGTTAGCTGAGCCACAGTGTTAAAAAGAAATCTATGGTTTTTTTATTTTCTTCTATCAAGGATGAATAGTACTGTCGCCTAGCGCTACGGAGAGATTTCTTATAGGCGCTAAGGCTGGCATTCCAGACTGAACATGATTCTTCTGTCTTATTTGCACGCCAAAACCTTTCACAGAATCTAACTTTCTGTTTTAACTCACGAGTGTGGGAGTTGTACCATGGAGCTAATCTCCTATTTTTAATAGTTTTCTTTTTAAGAGGGGCTATGGAGTCAAGTGTTGTCTGCAGTGAGGCTGCAGTACTATCAACTAAGAGGTCTAAAATTCTAATGGATTCAAGCAGTCAGTACTGTCTGCTATATTGAGACATGGTAATAGAGTAAGTGCTGAAGGGATTAATTCTTTAAAGCGAATCACAGCACTATCAGTTAAGTATCTGGTAACTATATTTCTGCTTGACGCTGTAAAATCAGATAACACAAATTTGAACGTTATCAAATACTGGTCAGTCAGTGTAGGATTTTGAGGGATGGCAAGCAGCTCATCTTTTTCTACACCATAGGCCAAGACTAGGTCAAGGGTGTGATTATGGTGATGAGTTAGTTTACTAACACACTGAGAAAAACCAGTTGAATTTAAGAGGGAGAGAAATGCTAACACTATGACTATCATTATCAACGTCTATATGAATATTAAAATCACCAGCTGTGATAATCTTGTCTGAACTGAGAACTAAGGTTGTTAGCAAAAGAAGCACTGGGAGGGAGATATACTGTGGTAAATAAAAGAGGCTGTTCTGACCTCCAGGATGGATGTGTTAAGCTAAAAATTAAGCATTCAAAAGAGTTAAAATTTGAGTTTAGCTTAGGCAGAGGGTTCACTGGTAATGTGGATTCGTATATTACCCCGACACCACCACCTCGGCCAGTGTTTCTAGGAATATGAATATTACCATAACTGGGGGGGATGGCCTCATTGATACTAACAAAGTCATCGGGGCGTAGCCATGTTTCTGTAAGACAGAGAATATTTATATTGTAATCCATGATCATATCATTAATTAAGATCTCTTTATCGGACAGAGATCTTATATTCAGCAGTCTGCTTTTAATTATTTTATTTTTCTGTGGTAGATTAATGGTTTTAATCTTTATCAAGTTATGTTGTATTTGTCTTGGGTTATAATGTTTTGGGTATCGGGGGACAGACACAATCTCTATAGGGTTGTGAAATAACGACTGATCTAAACAGAGGGAATTATTTGGATTAACAAGGGTAATATGAGAGGTGGAAGCAAAAGAAAGCTGGTTGGCAGACCCAGGCACTTTGGGGTGAGGTGACACACCAGCTTTCAGTCACTATACTAAAAAATGCTGAATCGAATAAAACAGATTGTCCCTCAAAAGCTAGATAGATAGATAGATAGATAAGATAAGATAAGAGATAAGATAAGCCTTTATTAGTCCCACAACGGGGAAATTCCAGGATTGCAACAGCACAGGGATAGCAACACTCAGAGCAACAATCAGAAGGCAAGAAAAAAACAAGCAAGCAAGAGCAGCTAATATACATATGTACGTATTACTATAAAATATATATATATACACACACACACAGACACACAGTGCAGAGCATTGTAGCTGGATGGAATAAATATATGAATATATGAACACACAGTGCAGAGCATTGTAGCTAGATGGAATAAATATGTAAATATATAAACACACACAGTGCGGAGCAATGTAGCTAGATGGAATAATATGTAGATATATAAATATATAAACACACCCAGTGCTGAGCATTGTAGCTAGATGGAATAAATATGTAAATATATAAACACACACAGTGCAGAGCATTGTTGCTAGATGGAATGAAACAGCATAACCGTCTACTTAGTTATCCTACATGGTATGATTATGTGCCCATACATATTCTCACCCTCCATAGCGACCGGTATGTTCCTAGTTGTATGCCGGAGGGGACCATTGTGTAAGTCTATTGCATCTTTTGCATTCAAAAAACTATTAGTTTGTTACGTCTTTTTGCTATCTCTGCGAGCAGCCCTGCTTAGGTTGTACAGTCTGACAGCCGTTGGTAGGAAGGACCTACGAAACCTCTCGGTTGTGCACCTGGGATGATGTAGTCTGCTGCTAAATGAGCTCCTCAGTGCATTCAGTATGTCCTGCATAGGGTGGAACTCGGACTCCAGCAGAGATGACAGTTTAGCCACTGTCCTTCTCTCTCCTATCTCCTCCATCGGATCAAGGCGCTGCCCCAGGACAGAGCTAGCTTTCTTAATCAGTTTGTTCAGTCTCTTCCTATCGGCTGCAGTAATGCCACTGCCCCAGCAGACCACTCCAAAAGTGATGGCTGATGCCACCACCGTGTCATAGAATGACTTCAGCAGCGCCCCTTGTACACCAAAAGACCTGAGTCTCCTCAGCAGGAACAGCCTGCGCTGTCCCTTCTTGTAGAGTGCATCAGTATTGTGTGACCAGTCTAGTTTATTGTTCAGATGAACACCCAGGTACTTATAGGATGTCACCATCTCGATGTCTGTTCCCTGTATATTTACTGATACTGTGAGGGGCTGCCCATGCCTGCGGCAGTCCACCACCAGCTCCTTAGTTTTCCTCGCGTTGATCTGGAGGCAGTTCCGATGGCACCAGTCCACGAAGTCCTGGATAAGCCCTCTGTACTCAGCTTCATCTCCATTGGAGATGAGGCCAACGATCGCAGAGTCATCAGAGAACTTCTGTAGATGGCAGTGTGTTGTGTTGTGTGAGAAGTCCGCAGTATAAAGAGTGAACAGGAAGGGAGCCAGCACCGTTCCCTGGGGGGGCCCCCGTGCTACTGATGATCGTGTCGGACACACAGTCCCGGGTTCTCACAAACTGAGGCCGGTTCGTGAGGTAGTCCAGGATCCATGATGACAGGTGCTGGTCCACCCCTGCGCGCAGCAGCTTGTCCTTCAGGATCATCGGTTGGATGGTGTTGAAAGCACTGGAGAAGTCAAAGAACATGATCCTCACCATATTCCCGGGCTTCTCCAGGTGGGACAGAGAACGGTGAAGGAGGAAGATCACCGCATCCTCCACCCCAATGCCATGCTGGTAGGCGAACTGGAGTGGATCCATCGCTGGTTCCACCAGGGGGCGGAGGTGAGCAAGGAGCAGTCTCTCCAGGGTCTTCATCAAGTGGGACGTCAAGGCCACCGGTCTGTAGCTGTTCAGGTCTTTGGGGTGGGAAGTTTTTGGTACAGGTACCACACAAGATGTTTTCCACAGCTGTGGTACCCTCCCCGGTTTCAGGCTCATGTTGAAGATATACGTCACAATCCCACACAGCTGGTCTGCACAGGACTTGAGGAGCTTTGCGCTGATGCCGTCCGGTCCCGGCGCCTTCCTCGCCTTGATCTTCCTCAGCTCCGTCCTCACCTGGGTCCTGGTCAGGGTCAGGATGGGGGGCTGTGTGTTGGGAGTGGGGGGGTGTTGGTGGAGTGGGGAGTGGGCAGCAGGACTTGATTTCTTTAGAGGCAGCAGTGGTTGTTGTGCAGTCAGGGGGGAGGGCGGTTGGTCAAATCTATTGAAAAACAGATTCAGGTTGTTCGCCCACTCCCTGCCCCCTGTGGCCTGGGGGGAGGTATTCTGGAGCCCCGAGATGGTTTTGAGGTTTCTCCAGACCCCGCTGATGTCGCTCTGTTGCAGCTTGTCCTCCATCTTCTTCCTGAAGCTGTCCTTGCCTTCTCTGATCTTTCTCCTCAGCTCCCTCTGTACGGACTTCAGCATCTCCCTGTTTCCTGACCTGAAGATCCTCTTCTTCTCTCTCAGAAGTGTTTTTATCTCAGGGTTGATCCAGGGTTTGTTGTTTGAGTGACGCCGTATGGTCTTGGTGGGAACGGATTTGTCCACACAGAAGCTGAGGTAGCCCGTGAAGGTGTGAATGAGGCCATCGATGTCCTCACCATGTGGATCGCAGAGCTGCTTCCAGGCGGTGGCTTCAAAACAGCCCTTTAGGGTGTCCATTGTCTCCTCAGACCATAACTCCACAGTGTGCATGGCCGGAGGTTGTCTGTGCACTAGGGGTTTGTGCACCGGCCGGAGATGAACCAAGTTGTGATCCGATCTCCCGAGTGGGGGGAGTTGTGATGAGGTGTACGCCTCCTTAGTGTTTGCGTAGAATAAATCCAGTGTTTTATTGTCTCTAGTGTGGCATGTGACATACTGGGTGAAAGTGGGCAGAATGGGAGACAGTGAAACATGGTTGAAATCGCCTGAGATGAGGAGAAGAGCATCTGGGTGTTCTGTCTGCAGCCTGCTGGTTACTGAATGGATGACGTCACGTGCTGTCCCAGCGTTCGCCGTCGGATTTGCATAAACAACAATGCAGATCACGTGTGAGTGTTCTCTCGGGAGATATGTAGGCCTCATGCTAACAGCTAGCAACTCAATGTCTTTGCTGCAGTGTCGTTGTTTAACAGTGATATGTCCCGGTCTGCACCAGTTGTTGTTAACATACATTATCACTCCACCGCCCCTAGCCTTGCCACTGTCTGGTGTTCGGTCAGCTCGTATCATGTGAAAACCCTCCAGCTCAATGTTAGCATCTGCTGCTAGTTCAGTTAGCCACGTCTCAGTAAACAAAAGGAGAGAGCACTCCCGGTATGTGCTATCATAACGGGAGATAGCCGCTAGCTCATCTAACTTTCCCAGTATCGACCGTACATTTCCCATGACAACAGATGGAAGGGAGGGTCTGTACCTTATATTTTTTGTCCTCCGCCTTACTCCAGCCCGGCAGCCGCGGCGTTTTCGCCTCAGTTCTCTCGGTATGTCGAGTTTTTCCAATGGGACCGGGTGGCGGTTGAATGCTAGCAGCTGTTCTCTGCTGTATCGTATCCTGCTATAAACAGTGGCTCCGTCCACCGGCTCAGGAGACATTTAGGACGATCTGTGTGTCCGTGATATAAGTGGGGTGAAAAAAAAAGACGGATCAAAAGATAGATAGATAGATAGATAGATAGATAGATAGATAGATAGATAGATAGATAGATAGATAGATAGTCACGATCCGGTGCATGGGTGGGTGCCGTGCTTAGTTATTAGTTTTATTTTGTCTTTTTCTGTTTGTTTATTTTTCTGTTTGGCTGTATTTGGTTTCTGTTTCGGGTTATTTTGTTATTAGAGTCTGTATTCCCTTCTTCGGGTTTTGTTTTGATTGTGCTGGCGCTGTGGCAGCTCGCACGTCACATCCTGCTGTCGAACCCTGTTCGCACTCTGTCACAGCTGCCAGCAATAATCGCCACTCTGGAGCCCGCAGGTGTTAGTGATCAGGGGCGGCCTATTTAAGCTGTGGGCACCATTTCCCTGGCGCAGCGGCGTCGACCATGTTTCATCCCAAGAATCTCCTGAATACCTTGCTAAGTTAAGTTATTGTTTATTCTGTCTTGCCCATGTCTTTGTCTATTTACATTTTTCGCTCCAGCCTTTGAGCGGTGTTTTTCATTGTTGTGTGTTCAGTATTTCCTGTTTCTTTTGTAAAACTTAAAACTCACAAACTGGGCTTGGCATCCTGTTTGCCCTCAGGGAGGGCTGGTTTATGACATAGATAGATAACAATAGTAAGACTCAAGCTCTCACCAGTTTGTTAGGATATTCTCTTCAACTAATGACTCTTCTCATAATTTTTGGTCTTTTTTGTAAATTTAATACTGCTGTACAAGAAAAAAAAATCCCTCATAAATTTAATTTGTCAAAGATGCACTCTGGGCGGATATAAATCCCCTATAAAACATATCTACATTATCTAAAATGTTATCTTATGCCCTTTTTTTCTACAAAACATTTTATTGTCTGACAGTTTTGTGTCATACCAGGATCTGTGAATACTCCCACCCACATACCACAAGGCCAATAGTGCCTAGTGCTACATTAAACAGAAGAAATCCTGTGATAAAAAAAACTTACTGGTTGAAGGACATGCCAAGTTGGATGCACCATGGCCCAGGATAATGACTGAAACTATATCGATCCTTAAAAGCAGTTTAACAGTAAAACCCATCTTAACCCCTTGCACTCCGGTCAATTTCCCTAAAAACGCCAAAAAATAACGTGCCCAAAGTAAATCGAAAGCTGTTCTTCAACCCTTTGCAGCATCTTCATGGGGTTGTTCTCATTTAAAAGAAAACACTTTGAATTTTTTGGCAAAACAGTCATAATCTCTCTAAGTGCTCCGGCCACTGAGTTACAGTCATCTAAACATAGTGAACTTGAAGAAAATAAATTTGGCCTGGGTGTTTTTTCGGATACAAATGCTTGCAAATAACACACAGCTTCAGATCCAGGCTGGAAAATGCAACAGAAATGTAGAACCAAGTGTTATCCAGCTGAGGTCCAAATTTTGTAACAATACCACAAAAACTGAATATATTACACAGCTTTTTCCTCAGGTAGTTCCCAGGCGTTTTTGAACTGTGCCAAATTGTGCCAAATGGCACAGTTTGGAAAAATGTCTGTAACTTTTGAATGATTCAATATAGAAGCTTCATCTTGGGCTCTAATGAAAGCTGACACTCAGGGCTGTGTATGTGTGCATGTGTGTGTGTGGGGGGGGGTTGCCCCCCCATCGCTACAGAGGACGGACATCGGCCATCGCTACATGACGGATTAGACTCATGTGGCAATGTGGCGACTGCGGCGCAGTCACCGCGGCTTCCCCCCCCCCTCGCTACAGAAGAATAGCGGGGGGGGGGTGTTCATGGTCTGGACGCGGCAAACGAACCGTGTACCGCGGAGCACGCACTTCGGACTTCGTGCGCCGCACAGTTGTAACTTACCGATCGGTCAAAAGTCATTTTGATTACAATTTTCAGGGATAAAGAATAATTTAGCTTAGAACACCTTACCTCTTCACAGCAGAAGCGGAGCTGGCGAACTTCTTCCTCATTGTCAGACGAATGCGACGCTGGTCTCGCGACCCGATCAAAACATAATTCCATTATTGCGGTTTTGCGCTTCCATGATTGCGGTTTTTGGCGAACGATTTTTCAAAACAAATAACAGTAGTAATTAAAAATAGACTGGCGAACGCGTGTGTGTCACTCAGCCTTCATCGTCGGCCTCCGTCGGTCTATGATGACCATGGAAGAGAATCATAACGTCTACTCTGCTGGGACAAAAACGAAAAAAGCACCGCCTGGCCGAACATGCCGATGTGCGAATGGCAGTCGCTGTCACACAGGTTGCACTTGTGGATGGTCTCCGTGCTGCTGGGTCTGTGGGGTTCTTCCTGCAGGTCCTTTTTTTCATCTGCTACAGCAGTCAGTCTCTCTTCACCCAGCCTTACACAAAAAAGCTTGCGAACTTCTGTGCTTCAATTGGCTCGCTGCATTCACAGCGTTGGTAGGCGGGTCCTTCTTGCTAGGTTTTCAGTCATTGGTTCTTCAAGGTTTCAGAAACCCAATTCAAGGCTCTTATAGTCGAATGAGAGGTCAATCATATCTGATCTGTTCGCGGCTGTGTCTGTAGTGGAAGAACTTTTTTTTTTTTCAGTGCGCGCTTGGAGGCAGCACCCTTGTGCGTCCTAGAGCGCACGAGAGCGCCCTCGTGTGCTCTGGGACACAGAGACTTGCCCGCCCGCGGTACAACAGAGTGCAAGAGGTTAATTTGGGTCAAGTAGCTGTCCAAAAACGGTAACATGCTCTGGAGGCTAACTTCATTTAGGCCAGAGAGTCCTGATTGGCTCAACACTACAGACCTGCTATAGTTACATTGTGGGCCACATATGTATCACTTTAAGCTTCACATCTCAGAGTAGAACAAAGGACTGGGCCTCCTGTGAGATAACAGGAGGATGTGAAAATTTAGTCTTTGGTATGCAAGAGACGGCCTTGGGGGATTTCCTGGTCTATTTCCAGAGTCTATGAGGAGGATGTTATAGGATTTAAGGAAAGATGCATTGTTACTTGTGATTAAATGCATTGTGACTGTGAGCTTTGAAGGTCCTGGATATATAAAGGACGAATGTCTGTGTTTTCTCTCTCTTTCTGCTTTGCTGATGTTGGAAGATGTGAATAAACCTGACTCGTGAGATAAACTCTGCCTCGTCATTTTCACATTTCCACACTGGTGACCCTAAGACGTATCATGGATGAAAGAAATTCCCCCGGGCTAGCCGAGTCAGGAGCTCCCAGCCAAGCGTATGCCGCTACCGTCCAGCTACCGGACTTTTGGCAAGACAACCCGCGCTCCTGGTTCCACTTGGTCGAAGCACAGTTCGCCCTCCGGGGGATAACGGTAGATGACACGAAGTTCTACCATGTGATTGCAAAGCTCGACAACCGCACGGCTCGGCATGTGCAGAGCCTATTGGAGCGGCCACCTGCCAACGCCGAATACGGCGGGTTGAAGGCTGCGCTTATCCAGCGTTTCACTCTCTCAGGCGAGGAGAGAGCAGAGAGGCTCCTGGCTCTGAACGACTTGGGAGATGGCATGCCCATTGACCTGATGGAGAACATGCTGAGCTTAAGAGGCTCAGACGGTGACGCCTTCCTCTTCACCCACATTTTCCTCAGGACCCTACCGTCGGCCACGAGAGCGACCCTGGCCAGTTCGCCGTTGTTGGACCAGCGGGACTTCCGTGCGCTGGCCCAGGAAGCGCACCGGATTCTCAACCCCAGCAAACAGTGCGCGGCCACCGCGGCAGCGACGGAGTTCGGCGCGATGGCCGGAGATGGCGGGGGGCCAGAGACGGCGGTAGCAGACCCACCGACGACGGCGGTGGCGGGGGCCAAGGATCGCGGAGGAGACGCCCTCTGTTTCTACCATCGCCGCTTTGCAGAGAAGGCACGCAAATGTATACCACCGTGCCAGTTCAAGCGCTCGGGAAACGCCAAGACCTGGGGTCGGTAGCAGCTGCGGCCCTCGGGGAGGAGAACAAGCTGCTCTACTTGAAGGATGTGCGCTCGGAGAGGCAATTCCTCGTGGACACAGGCTCCCAGTTGAGTTTCATCACACCTTCCTCCGCAGACCGGCTGGCGGTTTCCAGAGGTCCCGGGGCGTCAGCAGCGAACGGCTCGGAGATTAAGACCTTTGGTGAGAGGACTCTGCTTCTGTCCCTACACGGCCGTACATTTGAGTGGACTTTTGTCATAGCTGCAGTGAATTTCAATATGTTGGGGGTTGATTTTCTGTGCCCACATGGTTTGTTGGTTGATCTTGCTAACAGGCGCCTGGTTAATGCACTTTCTTTTTATTCTATTCCCTGTACAGCCCGAGTGACCCCGCCAACAGCACAAGCCAACGTCACAGCTGCAAGCGGTAAGTTCCACACACTGCTCACTCAGTTCCCAGCACTCACGGTTCCCACATTTTCAGCAGCCGTCGCTAAACACGGAGTGGAACATTTTATTACTACCACCGGACTGCCCGTTTTTGCAAAAGCTCGGCGCTTGGATTCAGCTAAACTGACCATAGCGCGCGAGGAGTTCGCCAACCTGGAAAGGCTGGGCATCATCAGGCGTTCAAACAGCCCATGGGCTTCCCCACTTCACATGGTCCCGAAAGCTGACGGCTCGTGGTGACCTTGCGGAGATTTCCGCAGGTTGAACAACGCCACAGCGCACGACCGCTACCCAATCCCGCATATTCAAGATTTTTCCGTTCATTTGGCGGGGGCGTGCATTTTTTCTAAGATAGACTTGGTCCGCGGTTACCACCAAGTCCCAGTGCGCGCTGAGGACATACCCAAAACAGCGGTAATAACTCCGTTCGGTCTGTTCGAGTTTTTGCGCATGCCATTTGGGCTTAAAGGCGCTGCGCAGACGTTCCAACGCATGATGGACGCAGTGTTGCGCGATCTCCCCTTCGTATTCGTCTACCTGGACGACATCTTAGTAGCCAGCGCGTCCGAAGACGAACACGAAAACCACCTCACGGCAGTTTTCCAGAGGTTGGGAGAGCACGGTTTAATAATCAACCCAGCGAAGTGTCAGTTCGGGGTGACGCAGATTGATTTTTTGGGGCATCGCGTCTCTCCAGAAGGAGCGGTTCCGCTGCCTGACAAACGCGCGGTAGCAAATTTTCCCCAGCCACAAACGGTCAGGGCATTACAGGAGTTTTTGGGAATGGTGAATTTTTATAACCGTTTCCTCCCCCGCGCAGCGCAGCTCATGCAACCATTGTATGCCGCACTCAAAAAACAAAAACCCACAAATAAGATCGAATGGTCTCCGGAGCGAGAGCGCGCATTCTCGGAGGTCAAAACAGCCCTGGCAAACGCTGCGTTGTTAGCACATCCAGACCCAACGGCCCGCATAGCGCTCACTACTGACCCGTCGGATGTGGCCATAGGGGCGGTCATGGAGCAGCATGTAGCCGGGGCTTGGCAGCCGCTCGACTTTTTTAGCAGGACTTTGCGCAATAGTGAACGAAAATACAGCGCATTCGACAGGGAGTTGTTAGCTCTCCACTTGGCCATTCGCCACTTCCAGTTCTGGCTGGAGGGACGCCGTTTCACCGCGTTTGTTGACCACAAGCCGCTGACATTCGCGATGGCCAAGGTTTCAGAACCGTGGTCGGGCCGGCAGCAAAGACAGCTGGCTGCCATCTCAGAGTTTACTACCGATATTCAGCACGTGGCGGGTAAACTGAATGTAGTGGCAGACTGTCTCTCGCGCGCCGTGGCGGCCCCAGTCCGCGTAGGGATAGATTATGCAGCCATGGCCGCGGATCAGGTTAGCGACGCGGACGTGCGTGCGCTCCAGTCTGGACCAACAGGGTTAAGGCTGGAGAACAGGGTGCTGCAAGACGGTATGCCCCCCCAATCTGCGATGTCTCCACTGGGCGACCACGTCCTGTGGTACCGGCCGCGTGGCGCCGCCGCGTTTTTGACTCGATTCATTCTCTGGCGCACCCGGGAGTGCGCGCATCGGTCAAAATGGTAGGAGAGAAATTTGTATGGCCGAGCCTGCGCAAACAAGTTAAGGGGTGGGCAGCAGCCTGCATGGCTTGTCAACGAGCCAAGGTACACAGACACATGAGAGCTCCCTTGGAGCCGTTTCACATCCCGGCTAAGAGGTTCGATCACGTTCACATGGACCTCGTAGGCCCCCTCCCGCCATCACAGGGGTGCACACACCTTCTGACAATGGTGGACCGCACCACACGCTGGCCGGAAGTGGTCCCACTGGCGTCAACCACAGCCGAGGAGGTGGCGCGCGCGTTTTTAACAGCATGGGTAGCGCGCTTTGGAGTCCCGTCGGACATTACGTCCGACAGAGGTCCTCAATTTGTTTCCGAACTTTGGTCAGCAATGGCCCGCAGCCTGGGGGTAACGATCCACCGCACAACCGCATACCACAATCCGCAGGCTAATGGGTTATGCGAACGTTTTCATAGGTCATTGAAAGTGGCTCTCAGAGCATCGCTGACAGATGCAAATTGGGTGGACAGGCTACCGTGGGTTTTATTGGGGTTGCGTTCTGCACCTAAAGAGGACTTAGAAGCCTCCCCGGCTGAGCTAGTTTTTGCGCAGCCACTTCGGCTGCCCGGGGAGTTTCTCCCAGATAATCCTGCACCAGATAGCTCCCCATCTCAGCGGTTGCAGCGTGGCACGGAATCGGGCACGCTGCCTGGCCCCGTTCACCACAGTTTTCCGCGCGTTTTTGTGCCTAAGGCTTTGAAAAACGCAGAGTTTGTTTTTGTCAGACACGATGCCCATCGCCCACCGCTGCGACCACCTTATGATGGACCATTTTGAGTGCTTGAAACAGGGGACAAGCATTTTTTGCTAGATTTGGGGGGCAGGAAGGAAAAGATTGGCATAAACAGGCTCAAACCCGCCTTTGTGGTGGCGGACGAGGATGTGCTGTTGGCCAGGACTCCTCGGCGCGGCAGACCCCCTCGGGGACATTCCCCACAACACCCACAGGGAGTGACAAACAGTTCGCACCCCCAGACAGCAGCCCCCCAGCAGGATGGAGCCGCAGAAGTGGCGAAGCCCGCTTACAGCAGATACGGGAGGAGACTGAGGCCCAAGCAGCACGTGGGTTAATGTGTAATGATTTTATCATGACATGCAGACTGTTATCCTGTTGTTCCATCTTAGATGTTTGGGGGGGGGGGGTCATGTGGGCCACATATGTATCACTTTAAGCTTCACATCTCAGAGTAGAACAAAGGACTGGGCCTCCTGTGAGATAACAGGAGGATGTGAAAATTTAGTCTTTGGTATGCAAGAGACGGCCTTGGGGGATTTCTTGGTCTGCCAGAGTTAATGAGGAGGATGTTATAGGATTTAAGGAAAGATGCATTGTTACTTGTGATTAAATGCATTGTGACTGTGAGCTTTGAAGGTCCTGGATATATAAAGGACGAATGTCTGTGTTTTCTCTCTCTTTCTGCTTTGCTGATGTTGGAAGATGTGAATAAACCTGACTCGTGAGATAAACTCTGCCTCGTCATTTTCACATTTCCACAAAGTCACCAAAAATGCTCCATCTAAACTCACTTTTTTCAGGGGGCGGAACTTAACTTTAAAGCAAAAAAAAGCAAACATGACACATTTGAATGATATTGCTCTTGATGTGTCTTGTAAGTCATAAAAAACATATTACAGACAATTAACAAGAGGAAAAAAACTACATTTTTGGTGGAGTGTCACTTTAATATATTTGTAAGGTCTTTGTTTTAAACACATTACAGTTGTTTTGAAAATTTACAACTTTCTTCTAATAAATTTGCAAGTTTTTCCTGGTAAATTTGTGACTTTTTAAACAAATTTATTCCTTTTTTCCTAAAACGTTGTCTCTTTTTGTGATGAATTTGATACATTTTTCCATACAAGTTTTCAACTATATACTCATAACTTTGAAACTTTTAGTCAGAAGTTTACATGCACTAAGATTACTATGTCGTTATACAATTTGTGAAAGCCCAGATGATGATGTCATGGCTTTGGAAGCTTCTGATAGGTTAATTGATAACATTTAAGATAATTGGATGCACACCTGTGGATGTAATATAAACCACACCTCAAACGCACTGCTTCCTTGTGTGACATCATGGGAAAATCAAAAGAAATTGGCCAAGATATCAGGAAGAGAATTGTAGACCTCCATAAGTCTTGTTCATCCTTGGGTACAATTTCCAGATGCCTGAAGGTCCCACGTTCATCTGTTCAAACAATTATACACACATATAAACACTATGGGAATGTCCAGCCACCATACCACTCCAGAAGGAGATGGGTTCTGTGTCCCAGAGATGAACATATTTTGGTGGAAAATGTGTGTATCAACCCTAGAACAAAAGCAAAAGACCTAGTGAAGATGCTAGCTGAAGCTGGTAAAAGAGTGTCATTATCCACAGTGAAAGTCCACGAGGGCTGTACTGACAAGGGTTGAAAGGCCACTCAGCAAGGAAGAAGACCTTACTCCAAAAGTGACATAAAATATAGCTGCAAACGGTGATCATCGTGTTCCAAGCAAATGTAGACTTCAAGGTCTTGTATTGCTTAGCCACAACGGCTTTTAAAATCCAGGGTCTGCTACACATTAGTTTTAAAGCAGCACTATGTAACTTTCTTGCTAACTGTAGGAACATTGAAAAGGCCACAACCATGTCAACCATGACCCCAGCCCCAACAGCCAACCACAGGACTTTTTGTTGGTGGTGGCTAAAGTCATGTCCTGTGATACGCTGCTGGGACTGAGGCCACATCTGCTGCCCCCCAGTAATCCCACCAAATAGACAGCTGTTGCAGGCAATGTGGGCCCACTCAGGCTATGGAAGAAGTGACATTCACATGGTCAAATGTTGGTGTACCATCAAAATACTTTTGTAAACACTATTTTGAGGTAAAAACCTTACACAGTGTACAGTATCTTTAAAAAGTACAGGAGAAGCATGCTGTACTTCAGTCGTTCAGAAGAACAAGACCTTTGAACCTCAGACTACCTGCATACCAAGCACTCACCTAAACCACAGCACCACACAACTGCTGTAGCTTGCACAGTAACTTTCTCAAATGATAAATGTTCAATTAAAAGGATTCCCAGCAGCAGTCGTACAGCATTTAAAACTTAATGTGCACTACTTGTTGTTTTCAAATGCATGTATGTATTTTGCACTTCAGAAGAAAAACAAATTACCAGAAGGATTTGAACCATGGGTGACAAACGAGCATCTTAACCCCTACGCCACACAATAACTCTGGGTTACACACCGACTTCCTCACACACTAACAAAATGTTCCACTGAGAAGACAAAATGTCTGACAGATATTTCAGAAACATTATTTTTTTGAATATTAACAGAACTGCATGAAATTTGGTGGTTAGCTGAAGAATACTGTTGTGATTGTCAGTCTGATGTTTCATCAAATTTGAATCAGTATATCTCAAGCCCAAAAATAAATGCCAAAGAGAAACTGTACAACTTTTGGCCTAGAAAATCAAATCATATTGGCATTTTCAGATAATTTTAACAACTTCTCATTATAAATGTCTGTCACCGGAGTGGTGGCCTAGAGGTAGAGCATCCGCCCCACAACCAGGAGGCTGGGGTTCAAATCCAGGCCGGGGTCATGCCAAAGACCATATAAAAATAGAACTTCCTGTCGTCCAGCTTGGTGCTCAGCAAAATGGAATGGAGGAGGGAAATGTTGGTTACCCAGCCACAGGGGGTGTACAAACCACTGTACTCCCTGTGCCAGTCCCAAGCCCGGATAAAAATGGGCAGGGTTGTGTCAGGAAGGGCATCCGGTGTAAAACAACTCCAACTTATGGATATGGCTGATATATCGATGTCTACCGCAGCAACCCCACCATAACATGGGAAGAAAGCTAAAAGAACAATTATACAGTAAATGTCTGTAGATGAGCTCTGCTTAATTACAAGCAATTTGGATTTATAGCCTAGGAGGAGTTCACTTGCACATTTTTGGAAAATATGGTGCAGAAAACTTCATTTTCAAAGTCTGCCACCATTGAAGTTGTGGAAAGTTTCAGTGAATAGAATGATGAAGGAAAAAGTGTTTATTATAGAACCACCTATGTACGTAGTGCCTTGATTTTTTTTTTTTTTGATTTTTTTTTGTCCTGAGTAGTGGGGATAGTTTCTGGTCAGACTGTAAAATTTCAAGCTTCCACATATTACCGTTTTTGCTCCCCATGCACTTTTAGCGGGGAAAAAAGAAGAAGAAGAAGAAGAATCAGAACAAAAACAAGAGGTTTCCCGCAGCATAGCTGCTTAGAACACTAACAAGCCAGATTACAGTTTGCAAATACACACAAGGACAAAGACCTTAAATTTTGGAGATACAGACGTGGACAAAATTGTTGGTACCCCTCCGTTAATGAAAGAAAAACCCACAATGGTCACAGAAATAACTTGAATCTGACAAAAGTGGTAATAAATAAAAATTCTATGAAAATTAACCAATGAAAATCAGACGATGCTTTTGAATTGTGGTTCAACAGAATTATTTTAAAAAACAAACTCATGAAACAGGCCTGGACAAAAATGATGGTACCCTTAACTTAATATTTTGTTGCACAACTTTTTGAGGCAATCACTGCAATCAAACGATTTCTGTAACTGTCAATGAGACTTCTGCACCTCTCAGCAGGTATTTTGGCCCACTCTAATGAGCAAACTGCTCCAGTTGTCTCAGGTTTGAAGAGTGCCTTCTCCAGACGGCATGTTTCAGAGGGGTACCAACAATTTTGTCGACGTCTGTATGTTCTGTGGCCTGACAAAACTAAAATTGAACTGTTTGGCCATAATGAAGCTTGCAAGCCTGAGAATGCCATGCCATCTGTAAAGTACAGCAGTAGTAGCATTTGGTGTGTTTTCCTGCGGGGGGGGACTGGTGCATTTCACAAAATAAATGCCATCACAAGGAAAGGACATTACGTGGAAATATTGAAGCATCATCTCAAGAAATCAGCCAGGAAGTTAAAGCTTGGGTGCAAATGGGTCTTCCAATGATCCTAAGCATACTGCTAAATCAGTTATAAAGTGGCTTAAGGACAACAAAGTCAATGTTTTGGAGTAGCCATCACTCCAAAACATGGAGTTTTGGAGTGTCCCTGTCTCAATTCCATAGAAAATTTGTGGCCAGAGCTGAAAAGACGTGCATGAGCAAGGCGGCCTATAAACTTGACTCAGTTACACCACTTCTGTCAGGGAGAATGGGCCAAAATTCCAGCAAACTATTGTGAGAAGCTTGTGGAAGGGTACCTAAAACGGTGGACCCAAGTCATACGGTTTAAAGGCAATGCTACTAAATACTAAGGGAATATATGTAAACTTCTGACTCTGAAGAAAGTAATAAAAAAAATTCTCCAAAAAATTATTTAGCAAATTTTAAAAATGATTTAGCAAATAGAAATAATTTTGGTAATACTAACTGACCTAAAACAGAAAAAAGTTTAGTCTGATTTAATGTCAGACAGTGAGAACAAAAGGTTATGTCTTTTTTATAGTGTATGTAAACTTCTGGTTTCAACTGTACACCGATCAGACATAACATTGTGACCACCTGCCTAATATTGTTCTGGCCCAGCTTTTGTTGCCAAAACAGCCCTGACCCATCGAGGCATGGACTCCACTAGACCCCCGAAGGTGTGCTGTGTTATCTGCCACCAAGATGTTAGCAGCAGATCCTTTAAATCTTGTAAGCTGCAAGGTGGATTTGTTTGTCCAATACATCCCACTGATGCTTGACTGGATTGAAATCTGGGGAATTTGGAGGCCAAGTCAACACCTCAACCTTTCAATTTTCAACCAAATTTAGACAATACAGAGAAGTCTATATGGACTCGTCTTTTCAATAACCTGAAAAAGATGCCTTTTCATCTCACAAAGCCATATTTTCAGCATTTTTCCAACCAATTTGTGCTAGGAGGGAAGGGACGGGTAACATATCGATCACTGAGACAACACATCCCTGTCTCTGATAATGCTTTATGTGTGGTTTACAACATTCAGCCAGTATTTGTTAGTATTGTGACGTTGTGAGGGTTCACACAAGAAAGGAGAGATGATTGTGACGAAAACAGGCTTTATTTATACACACCTCCTCAACACAGACAGGAGGGGAGGTCATTCGCACAGACCGCCATCTCACTGAGGGTGACACAAACGCATGATCAGTCACTGCTCTGACTCTTCTTATAACACTGCTGTGTCATTACAACGCAGCCATAATGACTGTCATTATAACGCAGTTATAATGACACAGCAATAACACTTTAGAACACACGAATGATAACACCCTTTGAATCCTCCGCTGCCAAAGCATGCCGGGAGAATCCCCGCCCCCTTAACACAGCCCCGACGTTACACTGCACCCCCCCCACAGACTGGTTTTTGTCCCCAGAATAATAAAAGTCCAGTTCAAAAGTCCAACACGAATCTGTCCAGGTGTCAAGGCGGTCTCCGTTGTTGACAACCAGCACGCACAGACCTGCTAGTGTTCATCTGTGCCTCGGTCTGAGTATCTGGTCGGGGTGAAGGCCCCAGCTCGACCACCCGCGGGGCGGATGGCTGGTACGGGGCGAGACGGTCATGGTGGAGCACCACGACCCGGTCTCTTTTCTGCAAATTCTGACCAATGGCTTGCCAGTTTTGGTGACAGTCCCCTTTTTCGCTCTGGGCAGAAAACCCAGACTCGATCTCCTGGTGCAAAAACATGCAGGTTAGGGAGTTAAGGGGCGTTTGCGCACGCAGCGACCGGCAGCTGGTGGTTTGTCACCAGACTGCAAAACAAATCTACCTACGGGTACAAAATAAGTAATAAAAAAAAAAAAAAAAAGTCCCTACCCTGGCAGCGGGAGTCATATGCCCGATTCTGCCGGCTCACCACCACCACCAGGGCCTCCCGAGCCAGTCCGTGCACCGTGTGGAGACGTTCCTTGAAGCAAAACAAATAATCCAACCCCGGTTTGCCCTCCACCTCCGGCTCCGGGGGGGGGGGGGGGTGCCAAATACCAAACCCACCGGTGTGCACCGCTCACGTCCAAACATCAGTGCTGCAGGAGTGCACCGGGTGGATTCCTGTGCTGCTGTCCGGTACGCCCACAGAACAAAGGGCAGATGCAGGTCCCAGTTTCGCTGTCGCTGGTCCACTAGGACAGCGAGCTGGGTGGTAAGGGTCCGGTTGAACTGTTCGACCAGGCCGTCGCTCTGTGGAAGTAGCGGGGTGGTCCGGGTCTTCCGGATGCCCAGCTGCTTGCAGACCTCCCCGAAGACCTCTGCCTCAAAGTTCCGACCCTGATCGTTGTGCAGCTCCTCTGGTGCACCAAACCGACAGAACATCTCGTCCACCAGTTTTGATGCTGTGGTGGTAGCGTTCTGATCATCGACTGTGTACGCCTCTGGCCATTTGGTGAAGTAACCCATTGTGGCCAACACGTAGCGGTTCCCCCTGTCTGTGGTTGGGAAAGGGCCCAGAATGTCCACTCCTACCCACTCCATCGGTGCTCCCACCCAGTACTGCTGCAAGGAGGCGTGGGATTGCTGAGTCGGCCCTTTCTGAGCCGTGCAGGTGTCGCAGCGATGGACGTGGAGCTCTACATCCGGGTGACATCTGGGCCAGTAGAACTGGGCTCAAAGATGCAGCAGAGTCTTTGTCACCCCGAAGTGGCCCGCCCCCACCGCCCCGTGGACCAGCTGGCGTACGTTGGGCCGGAGCCGCCGGGGAACCAGCAGCTGCCAGATGTGACGCTACCCAGCTGGAGTCTGCCACTGCCAATACACAACACCCTCGTAACAGCTCTCTGTGCTCTCCCTCCTGGGATAACACCGCCCCGATGCCCTGGTTGCTGGCGTCCATGTCCATGATGAAAGGGCGGTTCAGGATACTGCAGGATGGGGGCTCTGATGAGCGTTGAGCGAAGCTGGGAAAAAGCAGCAGCACAGCCCTCACTCCACTGAAACGCACGGCCCTTCTTCTGTGTCAGCTGATGCAGCGGGCTGGCGATGGTGGCAAAGTCTTTCACAAATCTCCTATAATAGGAGGCCAGTCCGAGAAAACTCCGTAGCTCTCCCACACCCCGCGGCACTGGCCAGTTTTTCACCGCTGCCACTTTCTCTGGATCGGTGGCGACTCCTGCTGCACTGACGACGTGGCCCAGGAAGGTGGTCTCCCGCCGAAATAGGTGGCATTTCCACGGGTGTAGCCACAGCCCAGCCTGTTGGATGGCGTCCAATTCTTCCTGGAGGTTGGACAGGCCGCCGTCAAAATCAGCTGCATGAACCAGCAGGTCATCCAGATAAACAATGCAGTGTCTCCGAGGCACGTGAGCCAACACTCGCTCCATCAGACGTTCAAAGGTGGCCGGGGCGTTGCAAAGTCCAAACGGCATCACCTTGAACTGATACAGTCCCTGCCCGATGGAGAAGGCTGTTTTCTGGCGGGCCTCAGCTCTACCTGCCAATAGCCACTGCGGAGGTCCAGCGAGCTGAACCACCTGGAGCCGGTGATGTAATCCAGCACGTCATCGATGCGGGGCAGGGGGTAGGAATCCTTGGGGTGACGTCATTCAGGTGTCGGTAATCCACACAGAACCGCCACGAACCGTCCTTCTTCCTAACCAGCACCACCGGCGCCGCCCAGGGGCTGCTGGAGGGCTCAATAATGTCTGCCTCCAGCATTTCCCGTACTTTTTGTTCTGCTGCCGCCCGCCTTGAAAAAGGCAGACGGTGGGGGCGGAACCGGATCGGCCTGGTCTCGCCGGTGTCGATCCCGTGCTGCACCAAGCTGGTTCGGGTGCACTCCTCATCCTTCGCAGCGAAGACATCCATGTAGCAGTCCAACAGCTCCCACAGCTGGCGTCTCTGTCCCGATTCCAGTCTGCTGCAGCTCTGCTGGAACAATTCCTCGACCGCCTGCTGCGTTTCTGCTGACACACTGACCCACTCCGCTGTGGCCCTCCCCTTGCTGTCTTTATCGGTGGTCGCGCTCCCTCGGCTCGTGCTGGTGGCGCCATTGTGTTCAGTACTTGAGATGACCCGCCCGGTTCGGTCCGCCCTGGCGGTCCCTCGATCATGCAGGCCTCCGGGTTCCTCCTCTGGGCCCCACTGCAGAGCGTGATGGTCCGAGTCCCCAGCAGGAGGGACAATCTGGCGGTGTCAATTTTTGCACTCCATGCTGCGAGCAGATCGAGTCCAATAATGCAGGGGTCTTGAACGTCAGCCAGCCAGAATGGGTGGTTTGTGTTCTGGCCGGCCACCCCCACCACAAGAACTCTTTGCCCTCCCAGTCTGGCGCGCTCACCGGTGGCTGTGGTGACGCAGCGCCCAGTGGGTTTCCACCCCTGCGGTTCAGCCTCGTCCGTACCTGGCAGCACTCCGGGTCGGACCAGGGAGATGGTAGAACCTGTGTCGATCAGGGCCCAGATCGGGTGTTGCCAAGGCTGCACTGTAGGTACATTCCTGGCGAGTGTCCAATTTGGCCCACACGCGGTGACAGTTCATCGGGGAAAATGTCTGTGGGAGGTGGCAGGTCCCCGTCCATGCCACCTCGCTCTAGTTTAATGTCGGCGAGGGGCCAGTTTGTTGTGGGGTGGGTGCCGGGTAGTACCGCGCAATGTGTCTTGGCTCTCCGCAGCGGAAGCACCCTTCCTCGTGCCGCCATGGCCATCTTCTCCGTGGCCGCGCCACTGTGGTTCGGCGCAACTCCTCCTCCTCCTCCTTGCTGTCAGCCATGGCCTGGAAGGCTCGCTGCCTCGGTGCAGATGCATCAGCTGTACAATCCATTAGCGGTCCCACCCGCTCCGCTTCTGCCACAGCCGTCTCCCAGCTGCTCGCGGCATGAATCCGGATGTGGCTCTGGAGCTGGGCCGGGCGGAGCCCCTGGATGAAGTTCCAGAGGGCGAGCTTCTCCACTACCTCTGGCTCGAAATCCGGGTAGCTACACTGTGTCAGCAGCCGTAAGTCCGCTGCGTAGGCTCCCAGGCTCTCTCGGCTGCCTCGCTGGCGGTTGCTCAGCTGTTTCTCGGCATGTTCAGCGTTGGCCACTCTCCCAAACCGCCTCCAGAGCACTCCTTGCAGCGCTGGCCAGCTGCGGCGTTCCTCGGGCCGGAGATCGGACAGCGTGCGGAGAGCTCTTCCCTCCAGGGCCAGCGCGACCTGCATGGCGGTCTCTTCGGGTGGCCAGCCGTTCGACACAGCAGTCAGCTCGACCTGGACCAGGTAGTCGTCCAGCAGGGTTTCACCGTTAAAGCGGGGACCTTTGGCCTGCTGCCGGATGGGTGGGACAGTCGCCTCTTGGTCGATTGCCGCCCCTGGTCGCAGTGGAATTGCCGGCCCGTCCTGCCCTGAAAAGGGCGGGGAGCGGGGCTGATCTGCTCTGCTTAGCCTGTCCTGCCTTGAGAAAGGCAGAAGGTGGAGTACGCTGGTCCCGTCAGGTCCGCTGCTCCGTTCATCCCGGCGAGCAACTCTGGGGGTCGGTGTACCAGCTCTGTCGTCCATTCCCACCTGAGTGATGAACCGCTCCAGCTGCTGAATCTCTGCTCTGATCCTGGCTTCCATCTGCTCCATATCCCACTTCTGACACCAGTGTGACGTTGTGAGGGTTCACACAAGAAAGGAGAGATGACTGTGACGAAAACAGGCTTTATTTATACACACTTCCTCAACACAGACAGGAGGGGAGGTCATTCGCACAGACCTCCGTCTCACTGAGGGTGACACAAACGCATGATCAGTCACTGCTCTGACTCTTCTTATAACACTGCTGTGTCATTATAACGCAGCCATAATGGCTGTCATTAGTTATAATGACACAGCAATAACACTTTAGAACACATGGATGATAACACCCTTTGAATCCTCCACTGCCAAAGCATGCCGGGAGAATCCCCGCCCCCTTAACACAACCCCGACATTACAGTATGTTACTTAGTCTGGCAGCCAAAACTAAAAGCTAATATTAGCCTCAAACAAGGCACAACCATCAAATTATAAATCTCTTAGCTGGAGTTCATTAGCATTTAAAGTAAAATGCCATTAAAAACTGCCTGGTTTTTAGGAGAGCTCCTTCCCCGTGTGAAAAATGGTACTGCAATAATTAAATCCTGAGTTGTTTTGAACAAAGCATTTCATAGGCATTTCATTAACACCTCTGGGAGCCATACATATGGAAAGAGTGCACTGTATGGGGCTCTTTACAAGAAAATTGTCACAGATATACAGTGGATTTTAAAAAAAATTTACACAAAAAAGTTATTTAAGTAGTAACAACTTTACTCTCGCCATAAGTGCTTCTTTTCCCGGAAAAAAGAAACGCACTTATGGTGAGAGTAAAGTTGTTACTACTTCAATAACTTTTTTGGTAGAATCTTATTATTACTCAATTTTTGGTGAGTACTTTTACTTGTACTTGAGTCATTCATATGATGAGGTAACTGCGGCTTCTCTAGCTCCCTCTGAATTCCCCCCCCCCCCCCGCCCAACCACAGGAAGGAAGCATCGGAGCGTCAGCGGACATTTGTACACGGGTTCTCATTGGCTGAGGAAAAGACGCACTCACCACTGATTGGCCCAAAGTTTGTCGGCGCTGTGATAAGAATCCAGCGGGTCCACACACACGAGACATCAGCAGGAGGCAGTGACACGGTCACGTAACTTTGGCTTCATTTCGCTAATCGGCAGTAACAGAAATGCTCACCGCGTGTTTGGAGTTCCTCGGCCTGGCCATCTGCGGCTCCGGCTCCCTGCTGGTGGTGACCGCCTGCGGCATGCCCATGTGGAAGGTGTCCGCCTTTATCGGCTCTTACATCGTGACGGCTCAGAACATCTGGGAGGGCCTGTGGATGAACTGCGTGGTGCAGAGCACCGGCCAGATGCAGTGCAAAGTCCACGACTCGGTGCTAGCCCTGACGGCGGACGTGCAGACGGCCCGGGCCCTGACGGTGATCTCCGCCGTGCTGGCGGTGGCCGCGCTGGCGGTGACGGTGGCCGGGGCGCAGTGCACCACCTGCATCAAGGACGAGGTGATGAAGGCGAGGGTGGTGCACGCCGGCGGAGTGATCTACATCGTCAGCGGCTTGTGCGTGCTGGTGCCGATCTGCTGGATGGCCCACAACATCATATCGGGCTTCCGGGATCCGGCGGTGCCCGCGGCCCAGAAGAGGGAGATCGGTGCGGCGATCTACGTGGGCTGGGCCGCCTCGGGGCTGCTGCTGCTGGGGGGGGCCCTGCTGTGCTGCTCATTCTCTCAGGTGGTCAGAGGCGCCTACTCCATCCAGTACTCCCCCACCAAGAGCATCGCGGTCAACGGGGACTTCAACAAGAACCATTATGTGTGAGACGGAAGTGCAGCTCTACAGAATCTCCCAAAAATTTGCTGAAACCCTTTATACGTCAGTAGTGTTGCTGAGAGATCTGCAACCTGCGGCTCCAGGGCCACTTGTGACTCTTTCCCCCCATAATCACGCTGTTAAAAAATGGATTTGAGCAGTAGGTCATAGGAACGGCTTTCTGTTATGTGTCCAGACAGTTTGGAAATGTCGTCTAATGTCATGAGTTGTAAATATTCCAGCTCAGGTTTTTAAGGTGTGTTAATTTTTTCTTCTTTTTTAATTTATGATTTTAAGGCAGTAGTTGGAGTTAAGTTTGCAGGTTTAACCACCCTGACCACCTGGTTTTGTCACAAAAGTAAAGGAGTTCTAGTGCGTCAGTACATTAGAATATTGTGGATAAAAATACTTTTTTTGCAATGCTATTTTTTAAATGGTCATATATTATGTATTTATTACACCATGAACTATTTCAAAGCTTTTTGATTTAATTTTAAGTGATTATATATATCATTTTGATATTAAATTACCACTCACAATATTCTAATTTACTTGAGTAAATTTACAAAAAAATGGCACAGTAAAGATAAGTCACTTTTGCTTGTAAAAGTTGCAACTTTTCAAGAAAGTTTGAAATTTTGTGAAACTTGTCTAAAAATTTCATTTAAAACAGGTGCAAAAATTCAGTTAAATTTTTTTTAAATTTTGTGAAAACAGTCCCATGGGAAAAACTCAAATTTGCATTAAAAAGTCTCACATGTGAAAACAATTAATAAACAAGAAAAATGTGATGACTATGCAATGAAAAAAATCAAAAGTCACACATTTATGAGAAGAAAGATGCAATTTTTTTTGAAAAAAAAGTTAAATTTTTATGGAAAAAACTGGGGGGCAAACATGAGAACAAAGTCACACATTTTTGAGAACGGGTCAAGTTTATATGGGAAAATGGTGACAAAAATTATGAAAATAAAATTAAAAATAAGAAAAATACTAATTTACAAAAAAGGCTCAAATTTGCCAGAAACATGGAAATAACAATATTACCAGCAATCACAAACTGAACAACCATTATAAATAAAATAATAACAACTGGGGTTTGTGCAAGTAGTCTGGGTGCCCTTCACACCAAATAATTAATCTCACCAATTTAAAAAAATCAACAAAATGTGTTATTTGTCAAGGATTGGCCAAATTTTTGAAAAAAAAATCTCAGTGTCTCTTCTCATAAGTCGCAGACCTCTGTTCAAAAGCAGAATAAATTAAAATAAGCTGTAAACTGTTGCTGAAATGAATGTTTTTAATGGTTTTGTTCAGCACCGCAAGTTTATGTGTACTCCTGATGAATTTAAGTGCTGCAAAGTAAAGACTAAATGTATATTTTGCATTGTACATATTTATAAATGTGTTTTGTTGGTATCAGACTTTTCAGCTGCAAGCCTTTAACCAACAGGGTGTAATGTAATTGTGCTGTTGTGCAGGCTTAGTAGAGTGTCAGAACTGCAGAGCTGTGCTGTAAATAGTTTTTTCTCTCTCTCTGGCTCTCATTCTGCAGACTTATATTGTGATGTTTGCCAGACTGGTTCAGTGAACATGCAGCAGACACTTCAGCTCATTCAGGCCAGTGTGCACTCATGTTGTGGTCAAAGGAGGGAGTTTGCATATGAATACATGTACAGTGTTTTGTACTTATGATTTTATAGTCTTTTGATAGAAAATTCTTTCCTAATTAAAAAAAGGTGAAGCAACCATTAAAGTTTATGGCCTTATTTGATTTTTCATATTTGTACAGTCAGAATTCAATATACTGTAGACATTCCTGGCTATATAGTTGTTTTTTCAATACATTTATGTGCATACATCACAATCATAGCTGGTTCCTCCATAGGGCATACACAAATGCTATGGGGGGGGGGGGGCAAAATCTTACATAGGGTCCCCACTTCTGATAATGCTGGATGCTTCTGAGTCGGGGGTGGGCGCTGTCCTCTCCCAGCGCTCCTCCTCTGACCAGGAGCTCCATCTGTGGGCGTATTTCTCCCGGCGGTTAACACCAGTCGAGAGGAATTACGCTGTTGGGGACCGCGAACTGTTGGCCATTAAGCTGGCATCAGAGGAGTGGAGACACTGGCTGGAGGGAGCTAGTCAACCGGTCATTGTCCTGTTTTCTCAGGACGCTCTCGTGGGAGATAGTGCAGAGGGTCCGGCAGGCGCAATCATCGGAACCCATCCTGGAGGGAGGCCTCCCGGACCAGCTGTATGTCCCCACAGCATTACATGGGAGAGGGGATTAAGTGGGGGCATACTAGCTTTTTTGCCTGTCATCCCGGCAACTCCAGAGCTATCGATTTGCTTTGAAGAGTGTTTTAGTGGCCCACACTCGGGAGGGATGTGCGAGAGTACGTCAAGGCCTGTCACACCTGTTCCGCTAATAAAATTGACTCTTCCCCTCCTGCGAGCCTCCTCCATCCTCTCCTGGTGCCGGGTCACCCGTGGTCACACATTGCCTTGGACTTTGTTGCGGGCCTCCCTCCATCCCAAGGGAAAACTGTTCTCTTGATGATAGTCAATCGTTTCTCCAAGGTCATCCACCATATTCCTCTCCACAAACTGCCATCTGCCACAGACAGCCGACCTGCTGAAACAGCACGTCATCCGGCTGCATGGTATTCCCAAGGACATCATCTCGGACCGGGGGCCTCAATTCACATCCCAGGTGTGGAAGGCATTCTGCCATTTCTTGGGTTCACCCGCCAGATTGACATCAGGTTACCATCCTCAAAGCAACGGTCAGGCTGAGCATGCTAATCAGTCTCTGGAGGCCACCTTAAGGTGTGTAGCATCCTCAAACCCAGCCACCTGGAGCTCCCATTTGACCTGGGTAGACTATGCTTACAACTTGGTGATCTCCTCCTCCTTTGGGCTCACGCCTTTTGAAGCATTGATGGGTTACACACCACCTCTGCTGCCCATGGTGGAGAGGGGCTTCACCATCCCATCCATGGAGGCTCATGCGTGCCGGTGCCGTCATCTGTGGAGGGCCACAGGAGCTGCCCTCCTTCGCTCTGCGGCGCACAATAAACAGTACGCTAACCGTAGACGGGCGCCGGTGCCGAAGTACACAGTGGGACAGAGGGTCTGGCTGTCCACCGACCAGATCCCGCTTAAAACGGAGTCCTGGAAGCTCTCCCCCCACTATCTGGGCCTGTTTACCATCAAGCGGTTGATCAATGATGTCACTGTTCAGTTGGACTTTCCTCCCTCTATGCAAATCCATCCAACTTTCCACATCTCCCAGATTAAGCCCATCTCCGCCAGTCCCCTCTGCCCTCCTCCGGATCCCCCCCACCCCCACCCCAGATCATCAACAGCCAGACCATGTATATGGTGGAGAGGATTTTAGACGTGCGTCGTCAGGGACAGGGGTGCCAATACCTCGTTCACTGGAAAGGATACGGTTCGGAGGAGAGGTCATGGATCCCAGGGTCGTACATCTTTGACAAGTGCATGATACGGGCATCCCATCAGACCCACTGATGCAAGCCCAGTGGGATGCCAGGAGGCGTCCCTTGAGGGGGGTCACTGTGGTGATCAGGCGAGTGTGCTCCCCTTCCCTTCCTGTTCCTGTTTTCCCGGCTCCGGAAGATTAGACACACCTGGTCCTCACAGGAGTTCCCTGCTGGACTCTGCTGATCTAATAGTAAGTGTGCTTTCCCGCATTATTCTCCCTTTGGAGGATCTGTCCCTAATAACCTCTGTTTGCTCTTTCCCATAGGCTGCATGCGTTCCAGGGGGCACCTTTCTTGTTGGAAATTTAAGTTGGTGTTTTTGTGTTTCGTTTTTCTTTAGTTTATGCACTTTTATTTTCTGAGTTGTTTTCAATAAATTTGTGAAACTTTTTATCTGAGTCTGAGTGAGCGTTCTGGCAGCTCTGCGTCTGAGTCTAACCCTGTTCTGAATCATGACAGGAGATTTGATTTTACAGGGAATTTATATGCATCGGAGTTTGTCTTTAAACTAACACCAGGTGGCCTGTCTGTCACATTCTCCCCACTGACACGAACACAGACCGCCTAGCCAAGCATGCTAAAAGATCAACCTAGCATCACAGCGTAAATATTTTTTTTAAAAAGCCAGAATGATGCAAGATATGTTAACGACTGTGGATTAATGAACTTGGTGGTAACAGAGATGTCTATTAGGGTGACTGAAACCTAAAAAAAAAAAAAACAGCAGTGCTTCGTAAACAAACTTCTTGTAACACTGCTATAGACAGCTAGACTGGCTAATAATACACCCACGGGTGGGTATCAAGGACGGCGCTGGGCTGGGTTCACCGTTTTATGATAACCTATGGTAAATCTGGAAGAGTCCATCCATCCATCTTCTACCGTTTAATCCTTTTCTTTTCGGGTTGTGGGGGGTGGGGGTGGGGGGCTGGAGCCTATCCCAGCATTTTTAGGCGAGAGGCAGGGTACACCCTGGACAGATCACCAGTCCATCACAGGGCCAACACAGAGAGACAGACAACCATTCACTCTCACAGTCATACCTAAAAACAATTTAGAATCCCCAATTTGATGCCAATTAACCTAACCTACATGTCTTTGGCCTGTGGGAGGAAACCAGAGTACCTGGAGTAAACCCACACAGACACGGAAAGAACATGCAAACTCCACACAGAAGGATCACCAATGGTCAGGGGATGGGATGAAACCCACAATGGTCAGGGGTGGAATCGACCTTCTTGCTGTGCTGCCATAGTACTAACCACTACGCTACCGTGCTGCCAGAGCTAGAAAGTGCAACTTTTTCATGGTCTTCGGTATGACATGGGTACGGTATCAACCCAATGATGTCCTGGCTGAGTTGCAGATGCTCTACCAGACTGGAAAAGGAATCTTGGCAACATTTCATTTTATAGCTTTTTTAAGCTTCTCTAGTAGCAGTTGACTATGGCATCCAGTGGTAAGTCCTAATGATATAGATCAGGGGTGTCCAATCACATCCCTTTTTATTTTTTGACAAATGAGGATTTTGATATTTTTATAATAATTGTGTGACCAATAGATGCATTTCAGAAGGTTAATAGCTAAAAAACACAATTTTTCAGTCAATGACCTCTTTAAAAGAATCACTTGACCCAATAATTTGTATTTGTTCTGAGTCATAACTTGATTCAAATTCTTTCATCCATAACTGTGGCAAAAACAGAAATATCTCAATTATTATAGGATTGATTATAGTAAACAAAGCAACAAATAGAAAATTATAATCACAGTGAGTCAAAAAAATATTTCAATCATCTGACTATTTATCCGCCATAAGGCCAACATTTTGGTTTGACAGATACCACCATCAGTTAACATGCTAAATTAACTGATACATAGTTAACATGTTTGCCCACCTTTACGTAGCATACTAATGTAATGGCATTAGTACTGGCCAACTACATAAAGGCGGGCAAAACTTGCTAAAACAGCTAGCATAAAATTAGGTAAAAGAGCATACATTTAGAATGTTTACTATAACAACATGCACGTGCTGTTGTACAGACATTACAATGAACAAATAAAATAGGGAAAAGGCCCATTAAGGCTGAACATTAAGTCTTTTCCTGCCTCACCACTGTATAAACATCATAATGTGCCAAATTCTATCATGCTCCCACCTCCCTCCCTTTTGATATTTTTCAGAGAAAACAGAACATGTGCATTTGTTTGTTTGTGGAAATGCTGGAAGTAACCAATGGGCAGAAAATGATGTCAAAATAATCAGATGTCTGGTTCACACACCCAGATGGAGAAGTAAACAACCAGTGTGGTCCTGCACAGTAGCATGTGGGGCGTATTTGAACAATGCACCCCACAGACTATCGTCAGTATCAGTACAATCAAGAGAGCACAACTGCAGCACCAGGAAGTTTGGCCTAGATCTGGACCAGCACAGCAGTTAGTGTCCTCACATGGGGAAAAAAGGAAGAGTGTGCATGCACACACACATACAAACAAAATCAAGAACAACACAAATACACAGCAACGGTGATTTGCACACGTAGCCTTAGTAAACAGAACAACAGTTGCCCTCCACTTCAAAGAGTTTGTCAGTTTTATTTAGTTCAAAGAAAACTGATAGAAAAATTCCATATTATCCACATTATTATTGTTATTAATAATGTATTATTATTCTTAAGCTGTATCATGTCTTTCCTATTTCATGTCTGATGTTTATATGTGCATTCCATGCAGGATAAGTTCATACATTCCTTTATATTATTCTTCCATATTATATTTCATATTATACTGTATGTCTGAAAGGACTTGTGATTCATGTATGGCCTTGAACAGCCCCGGTCTGCATGTGAGTGCACCTGAGTTAGCAATTTTAATCACCAGCTGTACTGTATTTTTTTTTTTTTTTTAGATTTAGTATACTTTATTGATCCCCAGAGGGGAAATTGAGGGTCATCCACCACCTGGATGGATGAAGCAGCCACGATACGGCGCTATCCCTTAACCATTCACACACACATTCACACCTAGGGCCACTTTAGAGTCTCCAATTAACCTAACCTGCATGTTTTTGGCATGTGGGAGGAAACCGGAGAAATCCCGGGGTAAACCCACGCATACACGGGGAGAACATGCAAACTCCACACAGATCACTGTTGGTCAGGGGCTGGGATCGAACCCACGATCTCCCGATCCCCATGATCCCTCGGCCAAGGGTAAACTGTGCTGCCGCAGTGCTAACCACTGCGCCACCGTGCAGCCCAGTATGTCTAGTCCTGTTCAGGTTCAGGTTCAGGTTCAGGTTACTTTATTTGTACCCGTAGGTAGATTTGTTTTGCAGTCTGGTGACATCCATATTTACAAGCCACAAATTACATTCAACATAGACACAAACACAGGCACACATGAAATTGACTATAGACATGATAAAAATACTCCAGGCTCCATCAATCAGGGTATAAAAAGACAAAGAGATGGGAGAAAAACCAGAGGTAAGAGAGAAGAGTCATATTAAAATTTAAAAATTAGTCAAAGAGGTTAAAAACTTAAAGGTCTAAAACCCAATAAAATATTTAGAACCCAAGTAACATCCTACAAAAATAAGTAAATATAAAATGGAGTTAATAAATAGGTAACTAAATTATGTGCAATATATTGTTACAGCTTGTTCAACTCTTTGACAGCAGCAGGGACAAAGCTGTTTTTGTAGCGCTGGGTTTTACTTTTTGGGACAGCAAACCTCCGTCTTGAGGGAAGAAGCTGAAAGTTGCAGTGCAAAGGGTGTGAGTCATCATTTAAAATGGAGGTAGCCATCCTCTGTACTTGTCTGGTGTACAGGGATGTCAGGCTCAGCTGTGACTCACCAAGCAAACGACTGGACCATCTAACTACCTGATCCAAGGATTTCCTCTGTTTCAGTTTTATCTGACCAAACCATGACACTACAGAAAAGGATAAAACAGATTCAATAAAAGCCCGATAAAACATTGTCATTATGGTTCGGTCAATTTGGAAGCGTGCAAGTTTTCTCAAGCAATGCAAATGTTGCTGACCCTTTTTGCACACCCTTTCACAGTTCTCTTCAAAGTTTA
Organism: Pholidichthys leucotaenia; assembly: GCA_020510985.1. Classification (NCBI taxonomy): domain Eukaryota; kingdom Metazoa; phylum Chordata; class Actinopteri; order Cichliformes; family Pholidichthyidae; genus Pholidichthys; species Pholidichthys leucotaenia. The sequence goes on along the minus strand of CM035850.1, from coordinate 102,941,268 downwards.
AATTACTATCAATAATCGTCCCAAGATATTTGTAGGATTGTACACATTCGGTGGTCTGGCCTTTTAGTACGGTGACTTTGTGCCTGGGAGTTTTCCTCCTAAAGTCAATAATCATGTCTTTAGTTTTTGTTGTATTCAGCTGCAGGTAGGAATCCTCACACCAGTGAACAAAATCATCAACTACTGGGCCGTGGCCACTCTCACCATCCTGGAGGAGACTGACAATAACTGAATCATCAGCATACTTTATAATGTGTCTGTTGTTATGTCTGCTCCGACACATGTTTGTGTACAGGATGAAGAGTAGTGGTGACGACACACACCCCTGAGGAGAGCCAGTAGAAGAGCACTTTAGGTCAGACAATGTACCATTGACCCTTACTCTCTGCGTCCTGTTGGTTAAGAAATCCAGAATCCAACCCACCAGATTACTGCTCAAATCAAATTGTTGCAGGAGCCTTTCAACTAAGCTATGAGGTTGGATTGTATTAAAGGCGGAGGAAAAGTCCACAAATAAAAGCCTGGCGTGTGTCCCATTAAAATCCAGATGTTTAAAAAGCATGTTAAACAGAGTGACAGTGGCATCCTCCACTCCTCTGTGAGGCCTATAGGCAAACTGCAGAGGATCCAATGCATGTTCAGCCTGCCTTAGGACCTCACATCTGACCAGTTTTTCAAAAATTTTCATTAAAATTGAAGTCAAAGCAACTGGTCTAAAGTCGTTTACCATTTTAGGACAGCTGGATTTTGGAACGGGAACAACCACGGCTTCTTTCCAGATCTTAGGCACATGTTGTGTTTGTAAGGACTTATTGAAAATGTAATGAAATATAGGACTCAGTTCATGTGCACAGGACTTTACCAAGCGCCCACATATATTATCAGGGCCCTGACTTTTGTTCACTTTTACAGCGCAGAACTCCCTTTTAACATCCTGCATCTCAATATTAAAGTGCTGATTGTCTTTGCATTTCTGTTTCAAATCTTGGGTTTCTGTGCTAAAATCAAAGGAGTCAAAACAACCATAAAAACAATTAAGAGCATTAGCCAGCTCTGTGTCTGAATTAAAACCATCTAAAAACACACGATTACTGCGCTCTGTGCTCTGAAGGCCTGCAATAGTTTTCATACTGGCCCAGGCTGAACCAAGTTTCTTTGTTGCCATCTTGCTTTCTAATTCTGATTTATAATTCTGTTTTGCTCTTAAAATTTCAGACTTCAGCTCTTTTGTGTGTGATTAATTATACTGAAAATTATTCTAACAAAAACACAACCACGCCCAGCAGGGTATACAATATTATACTGTAGATCTGATCAACTAATCAGAATCAGAATCAGAATCAGAATCAGCTTTATTGGCCAAGTATGCACAACACATACAAGGAATTTGACTTTGGCTAAAAACTTGCTCTCGTTGTTCAGGTGAAGGATTTAAATAAGGATTCAATGACAACCAGAGTATGTACAGTAAATTACAGTCTGTCCACGTTTCTATAAAAGGATGCAAATATATACAGGAATATATGCAGTTATTTACTCGGACTAACCACACTTTGCAGAAATATATGAAAAAATATACAATCACACAGTATTTCAATGTGGACTCAGATTCAGTGATATAATGTGAATGAAGTAAAAAGCAGTGTGAGAGTTATGTGCAATGTAATAATGGATGAAAAGTCATGAGTACAGCAACAGGTAGGACTAGGTGAATGTTAGGAGTTCATCAGAGTGATGGCTTGAGGAAAGAAACTGTTCCTGTGACGGGTGGTTTTGACCTTCAGTGATCTGTAACGACGACCAGAAGATAGAAGTTCAAACAGTTTGTGGCCGGGGTGTGATGGGTCAGCACAGATGTTTCCCGCCCGTTTCCTGGTTATGGACCGATATAAGTTCTCAATGGAGGGTAGGTCGGTACCAATGATCCTCTCCGCAGACTTAATGATCCGCTGCAGTCTGGTCTTGTCCTGTTTAGTGGCAGATCCAAACCAGACAGTGATGGAAAAGCAGAGGACAGATTGGATGATGGCGGTGTAGAAGACAACCAGCAGCTCCTGAGGCAAATCAAACTTCTTGAGCTGACGCAGAAAAAACAACCTCTGCTGGGCCTTTTTCCGGACAGTGTCAATATGGGAGGACCACTTCAGGTTCCGGGAGATTGTGGTACCCAGAAACTTGAAGGAGTCCACAGTGGACACTGTGCTGTTGAGGATGGTGAGTGGGGGTAATGAAGGGGGGTGTCGCCTGAAATCCACAGTCATCTCCACCGTTTTGGCTGGGTTAAGTTCAAGATGGTTCTGGCTGCACCAGAGGATCAGCTGCTCCACCTCCCGCCTGTATGCAGACTCATCATCATCCCGGATCAAACCGATGACTGTGGTGTCGTCCGCAAACTTCAGGAGCTTCACCGAAGGGTCCTCTGAGGTGCAGTCGTTGGAGTAGAGGGAGAAGAGCAGTGGGGAAAGGACACATCCTTGGGGGGCGCCAGTACTAATTTTTCGGGAGCTGGATGTAAATCTCCCTAGCTTCACCTGTTGCCACCTGTCAGTCAGAAAGCTGGAGATCCACTGGCAGGTGGAGGGGGGCACCTTGAGCTGGAGGAGTTTCTGATGAAGAATGCCTGGGATGATGGTGTTGAACGCTGAGCTGAAGTCGACAAACAGGATCCTGGCGTACGTCCCTGGGGAGTCGAGGTGTTGCAGGATGTAATGTAGTCCCATATTCACTGCATCATCCACTGACCTGTTTGACCGGTAGGCAAACTGCAGTGGGTCCATCAGGGGGCCTGTGATGACCTTCAGGTGGCTCAGCACCAATCTCTCCAAGGATTTCATGACCACAGAGGTCAGGGCAACAGGTCTGTAGTCATTTAATCCTGTAATAGAGGGTTTCTTGGGAACTGGAATGATGATGGAGCGTTTGAAGCAGGAAGGCACTTCACGCAGCTCCAGTGATCTGTTAAAGATCCGGGTGAAGATGGGGGCCAACTCGTTGGAGCAGACTCTCAGGCAGGACGGAGACACACCATCAGGTCCTGCAGCCTTCTTGATCTTTTGTCTCTGAAAGACCCGGCGCACCTCCTCTTCACAGATCATTAGTGCTGGTGGGAGATCAGAGTGGAGGAGGGATGGAGTTCCTGGGGCTGCAGATAATCCTTTTGTGTGGGTGGGAGGTGAGAACTGTAGGTTCTTTTCAAACCTGCAGTAAAAGCTGTTTAGGTCATTAGCCAGCTGGAGGTTTTCCGCAGGGTGGGGGGATGGTCTCCTGTAGTTGGTGATATTCCGTAGGCCTCTCCAGACAGAAGCAGAGTTGTTAGCTGAGAAGTTTTTTTGTAACTTCACACTGTAGCTCCTCTTAGCAAGCCTGGTCTCCTTCGTCAGCATGTTTCTGGCCCGCTTGTACAGAGTCCAGTCACCAGTCCTGTAGGCCTCCTCCTTGGTCTGACGTAGCTGCTTCAGTTTAGGAATGAACCAGGGTTTATTGTTGTTGTATATGCAGAAGGTCTTGGTCTGCACACACATGTCCTCGCAGAAACAGGTGTATGATGTCACAGTGTCAGTGAGTTCATTTAAGTTAATGGCTGCAGCTTCAAAAACACTCCAATCTGTGCAGTCAAAGCAGGCTTGTAACTCCAGCTTTGATTCCTCAGTCCATTTCTTCACAGTCCTTACAACAGGCTTGGAAGTTTTTAGTTTCTGTCTGTATGTTGGAATAAGATGGAGCAGGCAGTGGTCAGAAAAACCCAGAGCTGCACGGGGGACGGCATGATAGGCATTCCTTAAAACTGTGTAACAGTGGTCAAGTGTATTTGTGTCCCTGGTGGGACATTTAATATGCTGTCTGTATTTGGGAAGCTCATTTGTGAGATTAGCTCTATTGAAATCACCCAGAATGATAAGCAGAGAGTCTGGATGTTTTTCCTCCACCTCTGCTATCTGGTCAGCGAGGAGCTGCAGTGCCTCCGTTGTACAAGCAGCAGGCGAGATATAAATTCCAACCAGAATAAATGAGGAGAACTCTCGCGGTGAATAAAAGGGTTTACAGTTTATGAACAGTGACTCTAGGTTAGGGCTACAAAACTTCTTCAACACTGTGACATCAGTACACCAACCTTCGTTTATGTAGAATAAACGTTTATGTAGAATAATACTGTGTATTGTGGTGTTTATTGTGTGGTGTTTATTGTGGTGTTCTCCTGCTGAGGAGACTCAGGTCTTTTGGTGTACAAGGGGCGCTGCTGAAGTCATTCTATGACACGGTGGTGGCATCAGCCATCACTTTTGGAGTGGTCTGCTGGGGCAGTGGCATTACTGCAGCCGATAGGAAGAGACTGAACAAACTGATTAAGAAAGCTAGCTCTGTCCTGGGGCAGCGCCTTGATCCGATGGAGGAGATAAGAGAGAGAAGGACGGTGGCTAAACTGTCATCTCTGCTGGAGTCCGAGTTCCACCCTATGCAGGACATACTGGATGCACTGAGGAGCTCATTTAGCAGCAGACTACATCATCCCAGGTGCACAACCGAGAGGTTTCGTAGGTCCTTCCTACCAACGGCTGTCAGACTGTACAACCTAAGCAGGGCTGCTCGCAGAGATAGCAAAAAGACGTAACAAACTAATAGTTTTTTTGAATGCAAAAGATGCAATAGACTTACACAATGGTCCTCTCCGGCATACAACTAGGAACATACCGGTCGCTATGGAGGGTGAGAATATGTATGGGCACATAATCATACCATGTAGGATAACTAAGTAGACGGTTATGCTGTTTCATCCCACCTAGCAACAATGCTCTGCACTGTGTGTGTTTATATATGTACATATTTATTCCATCTAGCTACAATGCTCTGCACTGGGTGTGTTTATATTTATATATCTATATATTTATTCCATCTAGCTACATTGCTCCGCACTGTGTGTGTTTATATACTTGCATATTTATTCCACCTAGCTGCAATGCTCCGTACTGTGGGTGTTTATATATTTACATATTTATTCCATCTAGCTACAATGCTCTGCACTGTGTGTTCATATATTCATATATTTATTCCATCCAGCTACAATGCTCTGCACTGTGTCTCTGTGTGTGTGTGTGTGTATATATATATTTTATAGTAATATGTACATATGTATATTAGCTGCTCTTGCTTGCTTGTTTTTTTTCTTGCCTTCTGATCGTTGCTCTGAGTGTTGCTATCCCTGTGCTGTTGCAATCCTGGAATTTCCCCGTTGTGGGACTAATAAAGGCTTATCTTATCTTATCTTATCTTACAGAATATTGTCTGGAATGTAGTAAAGAAATAGATACTAATAATTATTATTTACATTTATGGAGCACCACCAGGTATTATATCTGTTAGAATAATTTTCAGTGTAATTAATCTGAGTCAAAAATCAGGCAGAAAATTTAGATATAAGTAGATTTATTCCTCATGAGGGAGAAATACAGAGGCAGCCCAAAGTCTGACCACCCATACCTCTGAATCAGCCATTCATTGTTCTAGCTTTTAAAGCTGTGTTATCCATGGCAAAATGGAGAAACTGTCCTTAAGTACATCTGGCAAGACGAGGTGTAACAGCTCTTATCTTTGCTCCCAGGAAACAAGGAGCCAGTACATTCTCGGTCGCACAGGACTAGACATCCAAAAATGTATTAGTACAGCTGGTGATTAAAATTGCTAACTCAGGCACACTCACACGCAGACCAGGGCTGTTCACGGCCATACATGAATCACAAGTCCTATCAGACATATAATATGAAATATAATATGGAAGAATAATATAAAGGAATGTATGAACTTGTCCTGCATGTAATGCACATATAAACATCAGACATGAAATAGGAAAGGCATGATACATCTTAATAATAATAATACATTATTAATAACAATAATAATGTGGATAATATGGAATTTTTCTATCAATATCCTTCCTCCATTATGTTCTTTTTGCTCAGCAGTGGTTTTTCTCTTGGAACTCTGCCATGCAGGCCATTTTTGCCCAGTCTCTTTCTTATGGTGGAGTCATGAATAATGACCTTAACTGAGGCAAGTGAGACCTGCAGTTCTTTGGATGTTGTTATGGGGTCTTTTGTGACCTCTTGGATGAGTCATCACTGCACTCTTGGGGTAATTTTGGTTGGCCGGCAACTCCTGGGAAGGTTCACCACTGTTCCATGTTTTTGCCATTTGTGGATAATGGCTCTGACTGTAGTTCACTGGTGTCCCAAAGCTTTAGAAATGGCTTTATAACCTTTTCCAGACTGATAGCTCTCAATTACTTTGTTTTGCATTTGTTCCTGAATTTCTTTGGATTGAAGCATGATGTCTAGCTTTTGAGGTTCTTTTGTTCTACTTCACTTTGTCAGGCAGGTCCTATTTAAGTGATTTCTTGATTGAGAACAGGTGTAGCAGTAATCAGGCCTGAGTGTGGCTAGGGAAATTGAACTCAGCTTTCCAAAGATGTGACAAACCACAGTTAATTTATGCTTGAACAGTGGGGAGGCAATCACCTTTTCACACAGGGCCATGTAGGTTTGGATTTTTTCACCTGTAATAATAAACACCTTCATTTAAAAAATGCATTTTGTTTACTTGTGTTATCTTCATCTAATATTTAAATTTGTTTGACTAGTGCATACCCATAGAAACCAAGTATAAGCAAGTATTCCTGCATGCCCATAGAAAGCAAGTGTAAGCAAGCATTTCTGCATGCCTGCCTTTGATCTTTGACATGGTTACCATGGCAACAGTAACCATGGTGATGCCTGCCTTTGATCTTTGACGTCACCACTCACTTTGACATGGTTACCATGGCAGCAAGCATTTCTGCATGCCTGCCTTTGATCTTTGACATGGTACCCATGCATGCCTGAAGAAACCAAGTATAAGGAAGTATTTCTGCTGCATGCCTGCCTTTGATCTTTGACATGGTTACCATGGCAATAGTAACCATAGTGATGCCTGCCTTTGATCTTTGACATGGTTACCATGGCAATAATAACCATAGTGATGCCTGCCTTTGATCTTTGACATGGTTACCATGGCAACAGTAACCATGGTGAAACCTGCCTTTGATCTTTGACATCACCACTCATTTTGACATGGTTACTATGGCAGCAAGCATTTCTGTATGCCTGCCTTTGATCTTTGACATGGTACCCGTGCATGCATGAAGAAACCAAGTATAAGGAAGTATTTATGCTGCATGCCTGCCTTTGTCCTTTGACATGGTTACCATGGCAACAGTAACCATGGTGATGCCTGCCTTTGATCTTTGATATGGTTACCATGGCAACAATAAGCATGGTGAAACCTGCCTTTGATCTTTGACATCACCATTCGTTCAATGATGCCTGCCTTTGATCTTTGACATGGTACCCGTGCATGCCCGAAGAAACCAAGTAAAAGCAAGTATTTGTCATGCGGTGACCCTCGTGGGCCACCATAAGACGCCAAAAGTCACCAGTGAGTTTTGCATTTGATGTTTTATTTTATCAAGACAAGACGAGACACAAAGCTGTGAGCCGCTGAGGGCAAAACACACACTACAGAATACAAGGGACCGTAGGGCTAACCCCAGCCACTATGACCTAAACTATGACATGAACGAGAATATAACACGAATCTGACATGAACGAGGACCAGGAATGTTTGACGATACTCCAGCATCAACCAGCTGTCAGCGCCTGCTAATAAAGCCAGCAGCTAACGAGCGGTGATGCCGAACAGCTGATCGACCTTGACAGCCGGAAACCACACCGAGCGCTGTCACAATAAGAGCCCAGTGGAGCCAGAATGTAATCCACAGCTGTCAAGGCCGGCAGAGATGATGCATGGCCAGAGCGCGGACGAGATCGGCGCTCGGGTCATAACAGTATTTCTGCTGCATGCCTGCCTTTGATCTTTGACATGGTTACCATGGCAATAGTAACCATGGTGAAACCTGCCTTTGATCTTTGACGTCACCACTCGCTTTGACATGGTTACCATGGCAACAGTAACCATGGTGATGCCTGCCTTTGATCTTTGATCTTTGAGACGTCACCACTCATTCAATGATGACTGTCTTTGACTGCCTGCCTTTGATCTTTTGTGATTACACACACACACACACACACACAGATTTATTGAATTACTATGGTGTCTATAAGACATCATATAGACATGTAAACATCATAGGCACATCATTTGCTATGAGTCCAAGTTGGTGGCAGTAGGACACAGTCCAAGGACGGATAATTTCATCACACATAAGGAATTGTTCAGAACTCCTTATAAGAACTCCTTATACAAAGATATAGAGTGATGATAATCAAGTTAGTGGCAGTAATGCACCTGTAAGCTGGTTGCCAACCACCAATCAAATCTAAAAGAAGAAGAATCATAGGCGAATCCTATGATCTTTTAGCGAGTCCTATGGTCGTGACAAACATCGTCACATTGTGACATCGTGACAGAGACTTTTTGAATTATATATAGAGTGATGAGCTGAGACTTGTATAGAGGGATGATCTAGAGGTAGTGCATGTGGCGGTAATGCACCTGTAAGCTGGTTGCCAACCGCCAATCAAATCTAAAAGAAGAAGAGGAACATTTAAATGTGACAAACATACAAAAAAAAAAGAGAAATTGGGAAGGGGCAAACACTTTTCACACCACTGTAATTGCAAATTTGTTCATGTAAATTTCTGACCTTTTTGGTAAATATGTAATTTTTAGATTAGATTAGATTAGATTCAACTTTATTGTCATTACACATGTATGAATGCAAGGTAACGAAACACAGTTTAGCATCCAATCAGAAGTGCAAAGGACAGCAGTGCAGTATTTACGGTAATTAACAGTATGTGCAATTTAAGCAAATATATGCAAATATATGCAGCAGTGCAGAAAGTTAAGAGTACTGTTATGTGCAAATAATGTGCAATAAGTTAGATGTAGTTATGTAGTTATGCAGTTATGTACAGGTGAGGATGGTAAAAGATGATTGTAAGAGAGTCAGCGGGGAACTAAGTTCAATAACGTGACAGCTGTTGGAAAGAAACTGTTCCTAAACCTGCTGGTTCTAGTCCGAAGGCTTCTGAAACGTCTTCTGGAGGGGAGAAGCTGGAACAGTCCATGAGCAGGATGGTTGGAGTCCCTAAGAATGCTGCATGCCAGGCGCAGACATCTTTTCCTGTAGACGTCCTCTATAGCTGGAAGTGGAGTCCCTGTGATGCGTTGGGCGGTTTTCATCACCCGCTGCAGCGCCTTGCAGTCAGCTACAGAGCAGCTCCCATACCAGAGTGTGATACAGTTGGTCAGGGTGCTCTCTATCACGCAGCGGTAGAAGTTGCCCAGGATGTCAGTTGACAGATGGTTCTTCTTCAATGTCCTCAAGAAGAAGAGGCGCTGATGGGCCTTCTTGATCAGGCTGGTGGTGTTAACTGACCAGGACAGGTCCTCTGAGATGTGGGTCCCCAGGAATTTGAAGCTGGGGACACGTTCAACAGCTATGCCATTGATATGTAATTTTACCATCAAGTTGCAACTTTTTTCTTTGTTAAAATAGAAACACAAATATAAATTTGTGAGATGACAATACTGTTTGAGGAAAAAAAAACCAATAGTCTATCAACATACCAAACTCAGCAAATCTCTATATTATCAATAACTAGTGCATACCTGTGCATGCCCGTGCATACACGTGCATGCCCGTAGAAACCAAGTGTAAGTATTTCTGCATGCCCATAGGAAGCAGGTGTAAGCAAGCACGTCACCACTCATTCAGTGATGCCAGCCTTTGATCTTTGATGATGTCATAGTTAGTCCTATGATGTTTGATGATGTCATAGCCAGTCTGATGATGTCATAGGGAGTCCTTTGATCTTTGATGTTATACCACTCATTCAGTGATTCCTGCCTTTGATCTTTGATGATGTCATAGCAAGTCCTATGATTTGTGATGATGTCATAGCGACTCTATGATCGTGAGTGATGCCTGCCTTTGAGCTTTGATGATGTCATAGTGAGTCCTATGATCTTTTAGCCAGTCCTATGATCGTGACACACACACAGACACACGTGACACACAGACAGACAGACAGAGAGATTTCTTGAATTATATATAGAGTGATTGCTATCATAGGGTATAAACTCCTTTTGCAACTCTATCCACCTCTGCTTTCTCCAGTAACAACACTGTATTTCAAAGAAAGCTAAACCATAGAGTGAGGCTGCAGCACACCTTTAGTAGAGGATGAAGTTGTTGTTGAAGTCACCATTAACCACCAGCAGCTCCTCCAGAAACTCTACATCAAGCAGCTGAGGGATGAGCTCCATCACTCCAGTCCCCATGCTCTTACACACCGAGAACAGCCTGCTGCCCCTACAAAAAAGACACGTGACAAAATGTTCATCTTTTTAGTTAAAAAAAAATTTTGAAAAAGAGAGAGAGAGAATTTTTTTTTGGGGGGGGCAGTGCGGTGGCGGAGTGGTTAGCACTGCGGCGAGCACAGCAACTCACCCTTGGCCGGGAGATCCTGGGTTCGACCCCAGCCCCCGACCAACAATGATTTGCGTGGAGTTTGCATGTTCTCCCCGTGTCTGCGTGGGTTTACTCTGGGATTTCTCCGGTTTCCTCCCACATGCCAAAAACATGCACGTTAGGTTAACTGGCATCAGTTGGGGTTTCTAAATTGTCCTTAGGTATGAATGTGAGAGTGAATGGTTGTCTGTCTCTCTGCGATGGACTGGCGATCTGTCCAGGGTGTACCCTGCCTCTCGCCCAAAGATGCTTGGATAGGCTCCAGCCCCCCTGCGACCCAAAAAGGATTAAGCGGAAGAAGATGGATGGATGGATTTTCAACTTTTTCCCTAGTAAATTATCAGCTTTTCCACATGAATTTCTGACGCATTCTAGTAAATTTTTAACTTTTTCCTCATTTTTCCTTATAGATTCCTGAATTTTCTTGTAAAGCTGCAACATCTTTTTTAGAAATTTGTAATTTTTGTTATAAATTTACAGCCATTTTTTTTATTTGCAATTTTTCTCATTAATTTGCAATGTTTTTTGTCAATTTACAACTTTTTTCTTTCTTTTCTTGTAACTTTTTTCTCATTGTATGAATGCTCACACTCTTGTAAATTTTGAGCTTTTTTCTGGATAGTTTGTGACTTTTTTCTTGTATATTTGCAACCTTTTTCTTCTAAATTCAATGAAAATGTTGCAAATATAGGAGAAAAGTCACAAATTTATGAGGAAAAAATTGCAAATTTACAAGAAAAATTTAGAAAATTCAGCGCGGTGGCAGAGTGCTTAGCATTGCAGCTAGCACAGCAACTCACTCTTGGCTGGGGATCCTGGGTTTGATCCCAGCCCCCGACCAACAGTGATCTGTGTGGAGTTTGCATGTTCTCCCCGTGACTGTGTTGGTTTACGCTGGGATTTCTCCGGTTTCCTCCCACATGCCAAAAACATGCAAGTTAGGCTAACTGGCATCAAACTGGGGATTCTAAATTGTCCTCAGGTATGACTGTGAGAGTGAATGGTTGTCTGTCTCTCTATGTTGGCCCTGTGATGGACTGGTGATCTGTCCAGGGTGTACCCTGCCTCTCGCCCAAAGATGCTGGGATTGGATCCAGCTTCCCAGCGACCCAAAAAAGATTAAGCGGAAGAAGATGGATTAGACTAGTACATATCTGTGCATGCCCGTAGAAACCAAGTATAAGCAAGTATTTCTGCATGCCCGTAGAAAGTTACTGTTACCATAGCAACAGTAACCATGGTGATGCCTGCCTTTGATCTTTGACATGGCACCCGTGCATACCCGTAGAAACCAAGTATAAGCAAGTATTTCATCTTCTTCTTCTTTTAGATTTGATTGGTGGTTGGCAACCAGCTTATAGGTGCATTACCGCCACTGACTTGATTATCATCACTCTATAGCCTCATTTCCACTAGCCCAGCACACCTCGGAACGGCTCGATTCACTTCAACACGACTCGGAATGCTTCTGTCTCCATTAGCATGGCGTTGTGCTTAGGCTGGGATGGTTGGGATGGTTATAACAGCGAGGCGGCGCCACAGCAAGGCTGCGCCACACTCCCAGCGAGGCGGGGCCACACTCCCGTGACGTAACGCACGCGACCCAAGCAAAACATAACACACAGCTGTACAAGGCCACTCCTCGGTCTGTGGCTTTTTTCACCGTAAACGCCAAAAAGGACCGCCAGACAAGGGTACAGGCAGCAAGATGAAAACACTCTGGAATAGTTCTGCAGCTTCTGGGAGAGCCAAAGGCGTGAGGATACAAACTAGGTCGTATATGACGGTAAGCTAATGGTTGCTAATGCTAGTTTGCTATAAGTACGTCGTGCTACACTTTAATGTCTGCAAGTTATCGCTGTTAGGTACTAAAATATGTACGCTGTGTGTGTTTCAGATGGCTCTGTGGTGGGGAAATTACTGCTTCACTCGCTCTGGGCGTGCCTGTCACGGATGTCATCAGCCTGTCACTGATGTCAGCAGCCTGTCACTGATGTCAGCACAGCTTCACAAACGAGCAGTGGTTATAGAGCTTAAGAATGTCTGTAGAAACGTTTTATTTCCTGTACAACAAATTGCTCTGATCTGCTTGAAAATCATGGAGAGACTGTTGAGACATCATGGACTTACCTGCTTCTGCAGCAGAGTCTGAGATGGTGTCATAGAAAAAAATGATCAGCTGACACAACTTGATCGCCAGTTTAATAACTATATTAGCCACAAAATATATATTCAAAAAGTAAACTTTACTGAGTTAGGTATAATAAGATATATTTGACAGTTATGCATTTTAGGCAAAAACAAACTTGATCTAGGATTAAAAGCAATTAAAATAATGCAGTCACAAGGTTACATGGAAACATGTACTGTAAGAAATATATATTCTCTGCATCAACAATGTACTAGATATGCATTCATGTTGTATTGCACTGGGAATTGCACTGACAATAAACCTCTGAAGTTTTTGCAGATGTCTCTTTTTTTATATGTGAAGGTTACCACCATAAATTAAATACTGAAAGATTGGAAAAGCTAAGAATAATCCAGCAGTTTGAGAAATCACTTTTGGTTTGGTGTAAGTCTGTCAACAGAATTATGAACCATAAAGCAGTTTGTGTTAAAATGTTAAATCCCATTAAACCTAATCCGGGGGCTTCCAATCATGTGTCATGGGGGGCCAAGACCCTGCAGGTTCTCTCTTCTACCCAGTTTCTTCAGCAGGTGTTGTCACTGATCAGTCAGTGGAAGAAGTTCAGTGGAATCTGCTGTTGAAGACACTGGTTGGAGGTAAAGCCTGCAGGGTCTTGGCCCTCAATGGCACATGATTAGACACCCCCCCCCCCCCCCCCCGCCCAAACCCATTATGATGAAGAGCAGATGCTAATATGACCCAGAATTCCTCCATATTCTGGTACTGTCACTATTGAGAAACGTGTTATATGTCAATTTAATCCTATCCAACTTTTACTTTCAAAGTAAGTGTAAATATTTGCAAAAAGCACACATTATTGGAAATATGTTATATTTCAATTTAATACTATCCCACTTGTACTTACAAAAAAGTGTGAATATTCATAAAAAGCACACACATGCAAAAGGTAGCACCACAAGCAGTGGGTCACAGCGGTTTTGGGCAACAGCAACACAATTGTGTATCCTTTGCCAATCTGTCTGCTGTTATTTAATGTTTAACAGTTAAGGGATGGATGATTATATGCTCCAAAACTGAAGAAACTCTCTGATAAAAAAGCTGCAACAACACAAGTCACTTTTGGTTTGAATTAACTGCCAAATGACCTAGAAATAATGAGCTGAAACTTGTTTTTATTCGTATTAAATAATGAGACAGTGGCACACTGGCCAACACCAAATTGTATTATTTTTTACATCCTAGGGCATTTTGGATGTACTGAATAAAAAAAATTCATGTTTTTCACCTTCAGGTCAACATTTGGAACAACAGTATTGGTATTTTCCGTCTTGATGATGCTACACTCCTTCTAAAGTATTGTAATTCTCTGAATTTGGAATGCCGATAGAACATTCAATTTACATATACTTACTTTTTTACCTACTTTGACTTGTAAGCTTGATCAGTCTCTCCTGCTGCATTTTAAATTCCAACTGTGCAACTTCTTATAAGTTAACATAAAAAATGTACCCAAAGTTTAGAACTGGATTATGTGGTGCTAATTTTTTATGATATTTCAATAAAAAGAACAGAAAGCTTACAAAAACATTTGTTTTTTGGTCTAGTTAAAAATTACATTACCTTTACAATGGTTGACCCCTGACAGGATGATCAGCATCATTTTGATCAGACTAGGCAATGGAATTTCTATGTAATTATACTGTTTTATAATTCAGTGTTATAACAGACAAACCACACTTTGATCCAAAACACTTCCATTTTATTATATACAAAATATTCAAATAAAAAAAAACTTTGCAACACAACAAGAAGGTTAATCGACATTTTATACACGCCGACCACTGGATCAGGTGATGGAGATGCTGATGGATCTCGTGATGGAGCTTGGGACGGAGCTTGTGATCTGCCCGACACCGATGTCGGTGGGACAGATTCACATTGGAGAATCCGGGCGGGCTGGCGCGGCGGACGCATGGGATGATTCTACAAGGAAAATGCACACAATAAAATACAGCACGAAAGTGCAAGATATACAGAAAAGACAATAGTTTTTAACAAGATTACATAAGCTTATTTCAGCGTATTGTTCACATGAATACTTAAAAGAAAAGCGTGAGTCCGCAGTGTGCTGCGATAAAGCAGAGTGATCATCATCCACAAATGAACAGCTTTTTTATTGCATAAATAAACTGAGCATCTTACCGAATATATTTGCGAAAAAACGCACAATAAAAAAAAAAAAATCACCGTTAAAGGACTCCGATGTCGAGACCTCCCAGTTCCGGGTGGCTCCGTCTAACTCGCGCTGGATGCGTTTGTCTGACAATGCAGTGAGCAGACACTGCACCTCCTCATTGGTCCATGGAACACCCTTATTACGTGAAGCCATTTTTGATAGAGATTAAATGAAAATAGCACAGCAATACACTGAAAATAAACCGCCCACAGTGGTTGCGCGCTGAGTAATGGCGGTCGTGAAGATTCAGCAGAAGAGGTCGCTTTTCGTGACGTTACGACCTGGCCAATCAGCGGCGGTTACGAACTGACCAATCAGCGGCGGTTACAACCTGACCAATCAGCGCCGGTTACGACCTGACTAATCAGCGGCGACCAGTCTGTTAAAGTCACAACACGGCCCAGCTCAGCACTGCTGTACCCTGCCCTTGAGCGGGGCTGAGAATCGCGGCTGTTAAACCGTGTTGGGGCTAGTGGAAAGGCGTACAAAGCGTGCTGAGCCGTCCCGTGTCGTGCTAAAGCGTGCTAGTGGAAAAGGACCTTATATCTTTGTATAAGGAGTTCTTATAAGGCGTTCTGAACTCGTTATGTGTGAAAAAAAAAAATATTCGTCCTTGGACCGTGTCTGCTGCATGCCTGCCTTTGATCTTTGACAAGGTTACCATGGCAACAGTAACCATGGTGATGCATGCCTTTGATCTTTGACATGGTTACCATGGCAACAGCAACCATGGTGAAACCTGCCTTTGATCTTTGACATCACCACTCGTTCGTGATGCTTGCCTTTGATCTTTGATGCCTGCCTTTGATCTTTGATGATGTCATAGCGAGTCCTATGATCGTGACAATATGATTTCTGCATCTCCGTAGAAAGCAAGTGTAAGCAAGCATTTCCTATCAAAGGCAGGCATCACTGAAAGAGTGGTGACGTCAAACACCAAAGGCAGGCATCACTAAACTAGTGGTGATGTCAAAGATCAAAGGCAGGTTTCATAGGACTCACTATGACATCATCAAAGATCAAAGGCAGGCATCACTGAATGAGTGGTGACATCAAAGATCAAAGGCAGGCATCACTGTATGACATAATCAAAGATCAAAGGCAGGCATCACAGATCAAAAGTAGGCATCACTGAACGAGTGGTATGACATCAATGATCATAGGACTCGCTATGACATCATCAAAGATCAAAGGCAGGCATCACTGAACAAGTGGTGACGCGCTTGCTTACACCTGCTTTCTACGGGCATGCAGAAATACTTGCTTATACTTGGTTTCTACAGGCATGCACGGGTATGGACGGGCATACACAGGTATACCAGTACTTGCAAAATTAGGACAAAAAGTTGCAACTTTATTAGAACATTCAAATTTGCAAGAAAAAGTTTCAAATTTGTTGAAACAAAAGATTTTGAGACTAAACATGTGATGCGGGGGCCCTCTAGTGGCTGAGGGAGCCCATTGCACAGAAACTGCTCTGAGTGCAGACAAGTATCAAAGGTCATCTGTCTTATTAATTGTTTTGGAAATTATAACTATGTTTTATTACAAGATTCAGCACTAAAATAAAATAGAAAACAACGACTTCCGGTTATGGCGGCCACGTAGGAAGACGTGTTTCACACTGCTCTGCTCCTAAAAATAAAAAGTTTGCTAAAACTCTCTTAATGGGATTTGCTGGGATCGTCACTTCCTTGTGGTAACGTATCGTCACTTCCTGTTTTGCTGTCTGCCTGTGTGGTTTGCCTGTGTGGGTGCTCTCCAGCCATTAGCTATGGCTACTAGCTCTCCTTCCTCTCCTCCTCTGGTGTGCTCTCTCTGTCAGATGTTTAGCTACACCTCTGCCTCTTTTAGTGATAACGGTAAATGTAATAAATGTTGTCTTTTTGAGGCGCTCGAGGCGAGGTTGTCTGATTTGGAATCCCGGCTCCGCTGCATTGAACACCGTCTGCGCCAGTTAATCTTGACGGACGCCCATTAGCTGCAGCGGAGCTAGCTAGCTTAGGCCCCCCTGTCAGCGGTCCCTCGGCTCTCCTCAGCAGCGAGGAGACTGGGTGGGTGACGGTGAGAAGGAAGCCTAGTCGCAAAGCCCCGGTTCACCACCAACCTGTTCACGTCTCTAATCGTTTTTCCCCGCTCAGCGACACACCCGCTGATTAAAAAACTCTGATCATTGGCGACTCTGTAGTCAGAAACGTGAACCTAGAGACTCCAGCGGCCATAGTCCAATGCGTTCCTGGGGCCAGAGCAGGCGACATCGAGTCAAATTTGAAAATGCTGGCTAAAAGTAACTCTAAATATTCCACAATTATTATTCACGCCGGCATTAATGACATCCGTCTCCGGCAGTCGGAAGTCACGAAACTTAATATAGAATCGGTATGTGAGTTTGCAAAAACGATGTCTGCCACTGTAGTATTCTCTGGGCCTCTCCCCAATCTGACCAGTGATGACATGTTTAGTCGCTCGTCATCCTTGAACCGCTGGCTGTCTGTGTGGTGTCCTAAAAATGACGTGGGCTACATTGACAATTGGAGCTCTTTTTGGGGAAAACCTGGTCTTATGAGACGAGACAGCATTCATCCCACTTTGGATGGTGCTTCTCATTTATCGAACAATCTGGCATCTTTTTTATCCAAATTTCCAAAACCATGACTACTCAGAGTTGGGACCAGGAAGCAGCGTCGCAGTCTTACACGCCTCTCTGCAGCTCCTCTTCATCCGCCACCCCTCAGCTTAGCCCCTGTCTTCCCCATCAGAGAATCGTTGTCTGCTCCCTCCAAAGTGAATAAAAATATAATGCATAAGCATCCCAAAGTGATAAAGCAAAATATTGGTAAAACTCAAATTAAACATAAAGCCTCTAAATTGAATGATTTGGCCTCTGTTCCTCCTCATAATCTAAAAATTAAATGTGGTTTATTAAATATTAGGTCTCTAACTCCCAAGTCTCTGTTAGTCCATGATTTGTTAATTGATCATCAGATTGATTTAATATCCCTTACAGAGACTTGGTTAGGGCAAGAGGATTATGTTGGTTTAAATGAATCAACTCCCTCTGGTTATTTAAACTGTCAAAATCCCAGAAGTTCTGGTCGTGGAGGAGGAGTAGCAACAATTTACCATTCCAAATTACTAGTTAATGTAAAGCAAAAAACATGTCATAATTCCTTTGAGGGCCTGGTCCTCAGTATTGGGCACTTTAGCAATTTTAGGTTAAACCCAATTTTATTTGCCATAGTTTATCGTCCCCCATCAACCTACTCAGAATTTTTATCCGAATTTGCTGATTTCTTAGCTGATTTAGTGCTGAAATCTGATAGAATAATTATAGTAGGGGACTTTAATATACATGTGGATGTAGATAGTGACTGTCTTAATGTGGCTTTTAATTCAATATTAGACTCGATTGGGTTTTCTCAGAAAGTAGGAAATTCTACTCATTACCTCCACCATACATTGGACCTTGTTCTGACATATGGCATAGAAATAGAAAATCTTGTAGTGTCTCCTCATAACCCTGTACTGTCAGACCATTGTCTGTTAACCTTTGATTTTACTATTTCTGACTATTTGGCTCCTAAAGAAAAATATTATTACAGTAGATGCCTCTCAGATGATGCTGTTTCCAAATTTATGCAGATTGTTTCCTCTATGCCATGTGTCAACACAACGGAAATAAGCTATAGACAGCTTGCTCCTTCTGTAATTGATAACATGGTGGATAGTGTTTCAGCTTCTCTGCATCAGGCTCTAGACTTGGTGGCCCCCTTAAAAAAGAAAAAGTCTAATCAGAGATTTCTAACTCCTTGGTTCAACACAGAAACTCGTAGCTTAAAACAGAAGACTCGTCAATTAGAAAGAAAATGGCGCTCTACTAATTTAGATGAAATCTATTTAGCTTGGAGAAATCATCTTTTAATTTATAAAAAATCTCTTAGAAAAGCTAGAACAAGTTATTACTCTGCATTAATAGAAGAGAACAAGAATAATCCCAGGTTTCTTTTCAGTACTGTAGCCAGGTTGACAAAGAGTCAGGACTCTGTTAATCCTAGCATTCCCTTAGAGCTTACTAGTCAGGACTTTATGAACTTTTTCAATAATAAAATTTCATCCATCAGAGATAAAATCAATCAGATTCTTCCCACAGTTAACTTAAATACTGTAACTACTACAACTCCTTCTTTTGATGTCTGTCTTGATGAGTTTACTCCAATCGACCTTTGTGAGTTAGACAAAATAGTTTCCTCATCCAAACCTTCAACTTGTCTTTTAGACCCTATTCCTACCAGGTTATTTAAAGAAGTCTTCCCACTTATTGGTAGCTTTATTCTTCATATAATCAATTCTTCATTAACTTTAGGCCATGTACTGCAGGCTTTTAAAACGGCTGTAATTAAACCCTTACTCAAAAAGCCAACGCTAGATCCAGGAGCTTTAGCTAACTATAGACCAATCTCTAATCTCCCTTTCATTTCAAAAATCTTAGAAAGAGTTGTTGCTACGCAATTATTTGACCACCTGCAGGGAAATGGTTTACTTGAAGAGTTTCAATCTGGGTTTAGAATCCATCATAGCACTGAAACAGCCTTAGCGAAGGTCACTAACGACCTCCTCAATTGCATCTGATAATGGACTAGTTTCTGTACTTGTCCTTTTAGACCTTAGTGCAGCTTTTGATACTATCGATCATAGTATTCTACTTGACAGATTAGAACACTATGTTGGACTTAATGGAACTTCGTTGCAGTGGTTTAGATCTTATTTATCTGATAGGTTCCAGTTTGTTCATGTAAATAATGAGTTTTCTTTCAACTCAAAGCTTAGTCATGGAGTTCCACAGGGATCTGTGCTAGGCCCCACTCTTTTTAGTTTATATATGCTTCCGTTAGGCAACATTATTAGAAAGCACTGTATACATTTTCATTGTTATGCAGATGACACACAATTATACCTGTCAATGAAGCCAGATGATAGTAATCAATTAGCCAAGTTAGAAGCCTGTCTTAAGGAAATCAAAGCTTGGATGACTTGTAATTTCCTGCTATTAAATTCAGATAAGACTGAAGTCATTCTTGTTGGTCCAAAAAACCTTAGAAATTCCTTTCCAAATCAAACTTTCAGTTTGGATGCAGTTACTCTTTCTCTTAATAGCTCTGTGAGGAACCTTGGAGTTATTTTTGATCAGGATTTGTCCTTCAATTCACGTATTAAATTTGTTTCTAAGACTGCCTTCTATCACTTGCATAATATTGCCAAGATTAGGAGCATCTTGTCTCAGAGTGATGCTGAGAAGCTGATCCACGCTTTTGTTAGCTCGAGATTAGATTATTGTAATTCTTTATTATCAGGCTGTCCTAAAACATCTTTAAAAAGTCTTCAGCTGATCCAAAATGCTGCAGCAAGAGTTTTAACAGGTACTAGAAAGCGAGATCATATCTCTCCGGTTCTGGCCTCCCTTCATTGGCTTCCCATAGAGTTTAGAATTAAGTTTAAAATCCTTCTTCTTACTTACAAAGCTCTAAACAATCAGGCTCCTTTTTATTTAAAAGATCTGATACGACCGTATCATCCTAACAGAGCACTACGCTCCCAAAATGCAGGTTTACTTGTAATACCTAGAATCTCCAAAAGTACAATGGGAGGCAGAGCCTTCAGTTATCAAGCTCCTCTCCTGTGGAATCAGCTGCCAATCTGGATTCGGGAGTCAGACTCGATCTCTGTTTTTAAGAATAGGGCTAAAACCTACCTTTTTGATATAGCTTACAATTAGGGAGGGATCATGTGTTTCTGAACCCTCCCTTAGTTATGCTGCTAATAGGTTTAGTCAGCCGGGGGACCTCCAGTAATGCACTGGGCCTCACTCCTTTCCTCACTCTCTATGAAATATTTTTTTTGCTGGTCATTAACATTTGTTTGTTCTCTCCCATAGATTGAGTCCCCATCGTGCTGTTTGCTCTCTACATGTCTGTTCTTTTCTTCTTCTCTATCCCCTCACCCCCCAGCCAGTCGCAGCAGATGACTGCCCCTCCCTGAGCCTGGTTCTGCTGGAGGTTTCTTCCTGTTAAAAGGGAGTTTTTCCTCTCCACCGTCGCCAAGTGCTTGCTCACAGGGGATCGCCTGATTGCTGGGGTCTTTCTGCAACTTTCTGCAACTGTGGGGGTTCCCCCCTACAGTTGATAGTGCTATGAGATGACTGTTGTTGTGAAATGGCGCTATATAAATAAAGTTGAATTGAATTGAATTGAATTGAATTGAATTGAATTGAATTGAATTAATTGGAACAAAACCCCATCCCACGTTTATGCACGGATATGGTAAAGACCAAGGCTGGGAAATTAGGCGGAGGAAAAAGTAATTCGACAAAACAATCCAAACTAACAGACTTCCACGCTCGTGGCGAAGCAGAAAAAACTCCAGAGACTATGGCGGAGGATGTAGCCAGCGGCGGAACGTGAGCTGCTGAGGAGTGGACAAGCGCGGTGCTCGCTGCCATCAGCTCCATGAGAGCAGACTTTTTGTCTAAATTTGATGGGATTATAGCAGCGATAGAAGGAATGAGAAAGGAAATAAGCGACTGTATGGAACGAGTATTGCAGGCAGAGCTCCGAATTTCAAGCGCTGAAGATGACGTCACCAGCCTTCAATCAAAGTTGCAAACACTGGAATTAAAATGGAAACGTCTGGAAGATAACGTTCTAGACTTGGAATCCCGCTCGCGACGGAATAATTTGAGGCTGGTGGGCCTCCCGGAGGGAGCGGAGGGACGGGACCCATGTTCCTTTTTGGAAAAGTGGATTCCAGAAGTGCTGAACAACGCGGGCCTGCAGTCATCGGTCGTTTTAAAGAGAGCTCACCGTATCGGCCCACCGAGAGATAATAAGACACCACCGAGGACGCTGATTATGAAGTTCCTCAACTTCAGGGACAAGATGACGGTCACCAACGCGGCGCAAGCTAAAGGGGAAATTAAATACCAGGATCAACAGGTGCGGTTCTACCCAGACTTGGCCACAGGAATTCAACAATTAAGGAGGCAGTTCGACCCCACCCGCAAACAGCTGCGCAACCTCGGGATTCGTCACGGAGTGATTTATCCGGCAAGACTGCTGGTCACATATAAGGGCAGAACCCACATTTTCAAGACCCCTCAAGAGGCGCAGGAGCTCATTAAGCAGATCCAAGAGGAGACTGGTGGGAGCTAAGCATGAACATGATAAAGGTAGAACATTTAAGCATTTGTACAGGCATCTGATTGATCTGAAACATATAACATGTCTACAAAATACAGACTGTATTTAAAAAAAAAAAGCTATGATGTACAAAGTTGCTATAAATCTTTGAAGTTATGTTGAAAAAACTACAGAAGAGAGTTAATGTCATTAAAAATAGTAGTAGAGTCAGGGTGATTGAGAGGAGAAAGAGAGAGTGGTTTGACCGATCCTCGCAGGTGTGGAACAGTCACTAGCTATAACGGGAGACGGAATTTTTTTGATTTTGGGGGGATTACCACGAATGTGGGGATAGGGAATTTGTTTTTGTGTAGTCTGTAGGATGAATGTTCAACCATCCATGTTTTTGCTTCTCTGTATGAGCATGTTCATATTGCAAGGTAATCTCAAACTCCTTATTGATCATAGATCAAAGCGTTAATCTTAATTTAACTTCATGGAATTGCAGAGGTCTACAAAATCTAAAAAAAACTTAAGTTATGAATAAAATAAAAGACATAGATTCAAAAATTGTTTTTTTTTTACAAGAAACTCATCTAATAGAGGAGGATATAAATAGAATTAGGAGAAGATGGCAAGGAAATGTGTTCACCTCATCATTTTCATCCCGAGCCAGGGGAGTTATGACTCTCATACATAAATCAGTCCCATTTCAAGTGAAAAATGTAATTGGAGACAAATTTGGAAGATATCTAATCATTCAAGGATCTTTGTTATTAGAAAATATAAATCTGGTGAACTTATACGGCCCTAATATTGATGATCAAAACTTCTTTGTTAATTTATTCCTTATTTTATCATCACTTACAGGGCAACATATAATAGCAGGGGATTTTAATTGTACATTGAATCCCAGTATAGATAGGTCAACAGGACTGGACTGTACGCACAATGGATGCAGGATGACCATTAATCATTTTATGAAAGAATTGAGATTGCTAGATATATGGAGAGAAATGAAACCACAAGTCAAAGCCTATTCTTGTTATTCTAATACCTATAAGACATTCTCACGTATTGACTACTTTTTGATCTCTACAGAATTAAGGTCCAAGATTCAAAACTGTTTCTGTGATAACATTGTGATCTCTGATCATGCACCCTGCTGTCTAATTTATGTAGATAAGAAATTGACAAAGGATCCAGGTAGGTGGCATTTTCAGCATAAATGGCTACAGGATGAGGAATTTGTTAAGTACATAGAAAAACAGATAGATGAGTTCTTTGATATTAATACTACACAAACAACGGCATGTATAAAGTGGGAGACTTTCAAAGCTTTTATTAGGGGGCATATTATTAGTTATACAGGTTCAAAATCTAAGAAGACTCGAGAGGAGAGAGTCCAATTGGAACGTAAAATAAAAATTCTTCAAGAAAAGGGTGTATGCAGGAAGTAACCCACAGTTAGAGAACGAATTACTGATTCTGAGAGCTGAATATGACAAAAAATCAGCAAATAGAGCTGCCTCGAGTCTTCTAAGATTGAAGCAAACTTTTTATGAACAAGGTGAAAAATCAGGAAAATTATTGGCATGGCAGATTAAACAATTAGAATTTAAAACACCAATTACCAGTATTATAAGTAACGGACAGGTAGTTATAGATCCTTTAGAAATTAATAGTGCCTTTAGAGATTATTATGAAAAACTATATGATACAAAAAATGAAACAGACTTAACAAAACTAAATGGGTTTTTGGGTGGATTATCTATACCGTGTATTCCAAATGAAAACAGGGAGATACTGGAGTCTAAAATTAGTCAAGAAGAAGTTGGGCTAGCCATTGATAATATGAAATCAGGAAAAAGAGCAGGACCAGATGGTCTTCCAGTTGACCTCTATAAAAAATTTAAGAATAAATTAATAAAACCACTTTTGGAAATGGTTTTAGAAGCATTTCAAAATGGCAATTTACCACCATACATGAATAATGCCTTAATTATACTGTTGCCAAAACCAGGTAAACCCCCTAATAAATGTGAAAACATGAGACCAATAAGCCTATTAAATGCTGATCTTAAGATAATCTGTAAAATTTTAGCAAAACGACTACAAGAAATACTACCAAATATTATTAACCGAGATCAGAATGGCTTTATAATGGGAAGACAAGGCTTCCATAATGTAAGAAGACTATTTAATATTATTTATTCCAATAAAGAAGCACCGGATACAGCTCTCCTATCATTGGACGCCGAAAAGGCCTCACCTCTGTAGTCATGAAGTCCTTTGAGCGCCTGCTCCTGCCCCACCTCAAGTCCATCACCACTCCCCTCCTGGACCCGCTGCAGTTTGCCTACCGAGCCAACAGGTCTGTGGACGACACAGTCAACCTGGCCCTCCACTCCATCCTGCAGCACCTGGACTCCCCGGGAACCTACGCCAGGATCCTGTTTGTGGACTTCAGCTCTGCATTCAACACCATCCGCCCCGCTCTGCTCCAGGACAAGCTGTCCTTGCTCAACGTGCCTGACTCCCTCTGCAGGTGGATCACCGACTTCCTGACGGACCAGAGGCAGCATGTCCGGCTGGGAAAGACTGTCTCAGACTCTGTTAGCATCAGCACCGGATCGCCCCAGGGCTGTGTACTTTCCCCCCTACTCTTCTCCCTTTATACCAACTCCTGCACCTCCAGCCACCAGTCTGTCAAGCTGATCAAGTTTGCGGACGACACCACCCTCATCGGGCTCATCTCCAACGGTGACGAGTCCGTCTACAGGAGAGAGGTGGCCCAGCTGGCGTCCTGGTGCAGCCACAACAACCTGCAGCTGAACACTTTGAAGACAGTGGAGATGATTGTGGACTTCAGGAAAGTCACAACCCCTCTGCCCCCCCCTCACCCTCACAGGCTCTCCCATCACCACTGCAGATTCCTTCCGCTTCCTGGGCACCACCATCACCCAGGACCTCAAGTGGGAGCCGACCATCAGCTCCCTCATCAAAAAGGCCCAGCAGAGGATGTTCTTCCTGCGGCAGCTGAGGAAGCTCAAGCTACCCACCAAGATGTTGGTACAGTTCTACACAGCCATCATCGAGTCCATCCTCACCACCTCCATAACCGTGTGGTATGCAGGAGCCACTGCCAGGGACAGACTAAGGCTGTAGCGCATCGTGCGCGCTGCTGAGAAGGTGATCGGCTGCAAGCTCCCATCCCTCCAGGACCTGTACATCTCCAGGACCCGGAGGCATGCAGGCCGGATCATAGCCGATCCTCCCACCCTGGTCACGTACTGTTTGCCCCCCTCCCCTCAGGTAGATGACTTCGGTCCATTCAGACTAAAACCTCCCGTCACATGAACAGCTTCTTCCCCTCTGCCATCAGACTGCTGAACACTAATGACTTATTGACTCTCGTGCACTATGTACAGCAGCTCAACCAGACTCATGTCAATCATCACTGTTTTCTTTTTGCATTACTGACTGCACTATGTGGTACTCCACAATATCTGCTGCTCGCTAATATATTTAAAAATTGCTTTGACTAGTATTACTCATTCTTATTCTACATTTTATTGCATGTATAGTTTTTTATTTCTATCTTTTATTTTTATCATGTTTAATGTTGCAGCATTGCACCGAGACAAATTCCTAGTTTGTGTACTACATGAACAATGGCAATAAATCTGATTCTGATTCTGATTCTGATAGGGTCGAATGGCCCTATCTTTTTGAAGTCCTACAAAGGTTTGGACTTGGAAATAATTTCATAAAATGGGTCCAGATAATATACAATAATGCTACAGCAGAAATCCTAACAAACAGCAATATCTCAAAATCAATAAAAATCAATAGAGGATGTCGACAAGGCTGTCCACTTTCACCCTTATTGTTTACTATGGCAATTGAACCTTTAGCGATGGCAGTACGTTTACATCCATAACTAGAAAAGCACTCGGAGAGTGCAGACCTCCGCCAAGCGCCACAGTTCCCCCCATACAGTGTTTGTGTGTACGTTTTCAGATTCCTTGACCATGAAAACATACGACTTGCAATTGGATTCACAATGATAGGATTTGTGGTTCAGTAGTAAAAGCATTACCTCCTTGGTGGAGGTAATAAACTGAAGTGTTGGTGTTGTGTCCATCTCCTGCATCTGCAAACTCCCAGGCTGCGGCCGTTGCAATTGAATGAATGAATGAATTAATCTTTATTTCGAATAGATTAATAGTACAGGTTAAAAGAAAGTGAATAATATAACAAAGGGGGTAATAAAATCCAACAAGGTCAAATTAGACAATAACTCCTCTGATTATACAGTTCAACATAAGTTATCCGAAATGTGTGATGGCTGAATTCGCAGCTTATATTGCCCACCCATGTTCCATCCAAGAATTCAAAAGAAAAAACAAAAGAAATCATGACACAACCGCGTACAACCCACAGGGCAATGGGTTATGCGAGCATTTTCATAGATCACTGAAAGCAGCACTGAGGGCTTCAGTGACGGATGCAAATTGGGTAGACAGGTTAGCGTGGGTTTTATTGGGGTTGCGCTCCGCGGCAAAAGAGGATTTGGAAACTTCCCCGGCAGAGAGCTTCTTTTTGCACAGCTACTATGGCTGGCCGGGGAATTTCTGGCAAATAATCCAGGGGCGGACAGCTGCCCGTCTGAGCTTTTGCAGCGCAGTGCAAACACAGGCACACAGGCACGCTGGCGAGCCCTGCCCACCACTGTGTTCCGCGTGCTTTTGTGCCTAAAACTTTGAAGAAGGCAGAGTTTGTGTTCGTCAGACACGACGAGCAGTGCCCTCCATTGGGCCTGCACACATGTTGAAAATGGCCGTATCTCACAATGTTAAAGAATCATTTAAAAAATTCCTGTATCCAGAGGGTGATCCGGATCATCCCCAAAATTTAATCAGTTCTTCCTTGTACCATTTCCAACAACGCCTGAACGTTTCATTGAAATCCGTCCAAAACTTTTTGAGTTATGTTGCTAACCAACAGACAGACAAACAAACAGACAGACAGACAAACAAACAGACAGACAGACAAACGCTGGCAAAAACATAACCTCCTCCTGGCCTCCGGCCTGGCGGAGGTAAATATATGGAATTAAAGTATGACCAACAGAACATAAAATCTCCCTGTATGCCGATGACATAATTTTGTTTATGTCGAATTTTAAAAAATCAATTCCGACCTTATTAAATTTAATAAAGAACTTTGGGGAAATATCAGGATATAAAATAAATAAAACAAAATCTTCAATATTAATGCTAAATGAGACCCAGAGAAATCACCCAGCTCCTGAGGTAAATCAATTCAATGTTGTAAATCAGTTTAAATATTTAGGAATTCAAATTTTACCTAAGCTAGACTCAGTCACCAGTGCCAACTATGAAGCCTTAATGACTGATATTAATGAGTTACTTCAGAGATGGATGTCACTACCAATGTCGATGATCAGGAGAATTAATATACTTAAAAGTAATATCTTACCAAAAATACTTTATTTATTTCTTCTATTTATTCATTCCTTTACCACCACCTTCAGATCTATTCTCAAGAATTAAAAAAAAGTTAGTGGAATTTATATGGAACAATAGGAAGGCTAGATTACGTTTGTCCTTACTATATTTACCATTTGATCATGGAGGTCTGAAATATCCAAACTTTATGTTGTATTACTGGTCAGCACAACTGAGGTCTATGACATATTATTTTTCATCAAATGATCCCCCTCACTGGACTGAAATGGAATCATACAATTTACCTTTACCTCTTCCCTTATTCATAAACTCAGACTCGGCTAAAAAATTACAGAAACAAGTTAAAAATCCAATTGTAAAGCATATGATCAAAATATGGTGTGAAACCAAAAAATATTTAAAAGAACCACACTTATTGTCACAATTTAGCCCAATATGGAGTAATTCAATTCAACTTTATTTATATAGCGCCATTTCACAACAACAGTCATCTCATAGCACTATCAACTGTAGGGAGGACCCCCACAGTTGCAGAAAGACCCCAGCAATCAGGCGATCCCCTGTGAGCAAACACTTGGCAACGGTGGAGAGGAAAAACTCCCTTTTAACAGGAAGAAACCTCCAGCAGAACCAGGCTCAGGGAGGGGCAGTCATCTGCTGCGACTGGCTGGGGGGTGAGGGGATAGAGAAGAAGAAAAGAACAGACATGTAGAGAGCAAACAGCACGATGGGGACTCAATCTATGGGAGAGAACAAACAAATGTTAATGACCAGCAAAAAAAAAATATTTCATAGAGAGTGAGGAAAGGAGTGAGGCCCAGTGCATTACTGGAGGTCCCCCGGCTGACTAAACCTATTAGCAGCATAACTAAGGGAGGGTTCAGAAAACACATGATCCCTCCCTAATTGTAGGCTATATCAAAAAGGTAGGTTTTAGCCCTATTCTTAAAAACAGAGATCGAGTCTGACTCCCAAAATCCAGATTGGCAGCTGATTCCACAGGAGAGGAGCTTGATAACTGAAGGCTCTGCCTCCCATTGTACTTTTGGAGATTCTAGGTATTACAAGTAAACCTGCATTTTGGGAGCGTAGTGCTCTGTTAGGATGATACGGTCGTATCAGATCTTTAAATTAAAAAGGAGCCTGATTGTTTAGAGCTTTGTAAGTAAGAAGAAGGATGTTAAACTTAATTCTAAACTCTATGGGAAGCCAATGAAGGGAGGCCAGAACCGGAGAGATATGATCTCTCTTTCTAGTACCTGTTAAAACTCTTGCTGCAGCATTTTGGATCTGCTGAAGACTTTTAAAGATGTTTTAGGACAGCCTGATAATAAAGAATTACAATAATCTAATCTCGAGCTAACAAAAGCGTGGATCAGCTTCTCAGCATCACTCTGAGTACAAGATGCTCCTAATCTTGGCAATATTACGCAAATGATAGAAGGCAGTCTTAGAAACAAATTTAATATGTGAATTGAAGGACAAATCCTGATCAAAAATAACTCCAAGGTTCCTCACAGAGCTATTAAGAGAAAGAGTAACTGCATCCAAACTGAAAGTTTGATTTGGAAAGGAATTTCTAAGGTTTTTTGGACCAACAAGAATGACTTCAGTCTTATCTGAATTTAATAGCAGGAAATTACAAGTCATCCAAACTTTGATTTCCTTAAGACAGGCTTCTAACTTGGCTATTTGATTAGTATCATCTGGCTTCATTGACAGGTATAATTGTGTGTCATCTGCATAACAGTGAAAATGTACACAGTGCTTTCTAATAATGTTGCCTAACGGAAGCATATATAAACTAAAAAGAGTAGGGCCAAGCACAGATCCCTGTGGAACTCCATGACTAAGCTTTGAGCTGAGAGAAAACTCATCATTTACATGAACAAACTGGAACCTATCAGATAAATAAGATCTAAACCACTGCAACGAAGTTCCATTAAGTCCAACATAGTGTTCTAATCTATCAAGTAGAATATTATGATCAATAGTATCAAAAGCTGCACTAAGATCTAAAAGGACAAGTACAGAAACTAGTCCATTATCAGATGCAATGAGGAGGTCGTTAGTGACCATCGCTAAGGCTGTTTCAGTGCTATGATGGATTCTAAACCCAGATTGAAACTCCTCAAATAAACCATTTCCCTGCAGGTGGTCAAATAATTGCGTAGCAACAACTCTTTCTAAGATTTTTGAAATGAAAGGGAGATTAGAGATTGGTCTATAGTTAGCTAAAGCTCCTGGATCTAGCGTTGGCTTTTTGAGTAAGGGTTTAATTACAGCCGTTTTAAAAGCCTGCGGTACATGGCCTAAAGTTAATGAAGAATTGATTATATGAAGAATAAAGCTACCAATAAGTGGGAAGACTTCTTTAAATAACCTGGTAGGAATAGGGTCTAAAAGACAAGTTGAAGGTTTGGATGAGGAAACTATTTTGTCTAACTCACAAAGGTCGATTGGAGTAAACTCATCAAGACAGACATCAATAGAAGGAGTTGTAGTAGTTACAGTATTTAAGTTAACTGTGGGAAGAATCTGATTGATTTTATCTCTGATGGATGAAATTTTATTATTGAAAAAGTTCATAAAGTCCTGACTAGTAAGCTCTAAGGGGATGCTTGGATTGACAGAGTCCTGACTCTTTGTCAACCTGGCTACAGTACTGAAAAGAAACCTGGGATTATTCTTGTTCTCTTCTATTAAT
Organism: Pholidichthys leucotaenia; assembly: GCA_020510985.1. Classification (NCBI taxonomy): domain Eukaryota; kingdom Metazoa; phylum Chordata; class Actinopteri; order Cichliformes; family Pholidichthyidae; genus Pholidichthys; species Pholidichthys leucotaenia. The sequence continues at coordinate 102,910,981 of CM035850.1, read as the reverse complement.
GCAGAGTAATAACTCGTTCTAGCTTTTCTAAGAGATTTTTTATAAATTAAAAGATGATTTCTCCAAGCTAAATAGATTTCATCTAAATTAGTAGAGCGCCATTTTCTTTCTAATTGACGAGTCTTCTGTTTTAAGCTACGAGTTTCTGTGTTGAACCAAGGAGTTAAAAATCTCTGATTAGACTTTTTCTTTTTTAAGGGGGCCACCAAGTCTAGAGCCTGATGCAGAGAAGCTGAAACACTATCCACCATGTTATCAATTACAGAAGGAGCAAGCTGTCTATAGCTTATTTCCGTTGTGTTGACACATGGCATAGAGGAAACAATCTGCATAAATTTGGAAACAGCATCATCTGAGAGGCATCTACTGTGATAATATTTATCAGTAGTATATTTATCAGTAGTATATTTATCAATAGTATATTTATCAGTAGTATATTTATCAATAGTAATCAATATTTTACACCAGGGAGAGCGGATGCTGTATTTAAAGTATGGAATTTAAAAGGGATTCAAAAGATTCAAGACTTATATTTGTCACGTTCAGATAACATAATGTCTTTTGAAGAACTGAGGATTAAATTCAATCTTAATAGAAGACATTTTTTTAAATGTCTTCAGCTTGGAAATTTTATTCGATCAAATCAAAATAATGCTCTCACCCGACCTACTTATTCATCCTTGGAAAAAAATTTGACGAAAGATAGTAAGAGAAAGGGTATTATTTCAGAGTTTTATAACTCATTGACACTATTCTCAAGTGAAAACTCACAGAAAAGACTGAATTATTGGAAAGAAGACCTGCAAATTGAAATTTCAGAGGAACAATGAGAAATGGCTTGTGCAGAAGCTCAAATCAAATCAATAAATGTACGTCTTAAACTGATACATTTTAAATGATTAATGCGGATGTATGTTATACCAGTGGAGTTAAATAGATATAACAAAAACATACCAGATACATGCACAAAATGTATGGAAAGTAAAGGAACCCTATTTCACTGTTTATGGGAATGTAGAAAAATAGTAGTAGTAGTAGATTAGTTTATTTGACAGGGACAGTGCAATAAACATAGACAATTAATCAAAGACAATTAATCTGATGTGTTGCACATAGAGTGTATAGCTATTAGCTAATTTGCAACTCTTGTCCCTGGATGGGCTTTAGAAAAAAGAATCAAGATAAAAAATATACACAATAATCACATACATCAATGCAGAAAAATTATAAATACACAATTATAAATATTATATTATAAATACACAAATATAACAGCCTGACTCACATTTAACATAAATATTATAAATATTATAATCAGAATGTTTTGGGAAGAGGTGAGGGTAACAATTGAAAAAATAATTTCAAAACAATTCACATTGAACCCTAAACTGTTTTTGTTGGGTCTGTATCCAGAAAAACATAACTTTAATAAGAGTGAAAGAGCATTCATAGACCTCGGTTTGCTTAATGCCAAAAAATGTATTGCACTATTGTGGAAAAAGACTCATAGACCAGATGTGACTCAGTGGTTAAGACAGATGTTAACAAACCTTCCACTAGAAAGAATAACATACATACTGAAATCAAAGGAAAATGTGTTTGAGAATATATGGAGGCCTTTCATTGATTATGTAAAGAATTTAAACATAACTTCTGAAGAAGAAGGTGAATGATATGTGTGGACCTTGCAAATTCCAAATTGGTGAATGTATATTATGTATTCTTATGTAATAGATTACCTAGACTAAACAGAGGAGCATTGTTGTTGACTTGCCTTAGTTAATGGTTGTTGGTGTTTTTAGTACATTTTTTTTTGTAAGTGTTTTGTTTTTTTTTTTAAATTTTTGGATTGCTTTGGTGTTGGTGTGTGATTGTGCCATGTTTGTAAAAAAAGGTTCAATAAAAAATATTGTGGAAAAAAAATAGAAAACAACAAATAAGCAGCACTGTAGTGGAGCTGAAATGACGAGGCGGTTTTGTATTAAAAACAGGGTTTTTAATGAATAGCTCCTCTATCAAATCTCATCAGGTGTAAAGCTTGGCAGAAGGCAAGAGAGAGAACTCTGCTTTGCTCGATGGTTAAATACAAGCACGCATAGCACCACTCATTGAAACAGCTGACGTCAGAGCCACTCATTGAAAAAGGTAACATCTCCCCATTATCTTAATCCCCATTGTCCTGCCATCCCCTCTCCCTGTCTTGGGAGGTGATGGGAACTCCCCCTCTCGCTTTAGGGGGTAAAGGTGTCGAGTCCGTCTCCACTGCCGCGTCTTGGGAGGTCCATTGTCTTTACCCCGGCGCAGGGGATGCTCTGTCCTTACTAGGTGTGAAGCTCTTTACATATGCTGTCACAAAACATTTCCACTTGTTCTAACATATGTAGATATGGGATATAAGAGTCATATATACCACAGGCCCCCCAAACACTAGGAAAGGACATAGAAAGAATTACAGTCTAAGATAACAACTATGAAATACTACGTGTTACAACTGTTGCTACCGGAGAAATTTTCTAGCAGCTATGCTCCTAAGAAAGTTCAGTGGTAAACATAACAGCATAGTGAAATCATAAGTAGCCTTAAACTGTTGTAGCACAATTAGTGGATAATTGTGGGGTGATTGGTATCAGTCCTTGTGCTGTCTGGGCTTAATCCTTCTCCCAAAACTGCTGTAGGTTGGCTTAGGTGTCCCGCTGGGACCTTCTCGTGGTGAATCTGCATTGTGGGAAGGAAAGAGATTATTTGTTCCCTGCCTGGGGGCTGAGACTTTTCCTCTGGGGGGTCTACCACGCCGAGGCGCTCGTGCCACCTGTGTAGGCTCGTCTCTCAGCAAGAAGGCAGGTTTGAGTCTGTCAACACTGACCACTTCCTTTCTGTCCCCATAATCAAGCACAAAGTGTTTGTCACCATTTTCCAGCACTCTGAACAGGCCATCATAAACTGGGCGTAGCGTTGGTTTAATAGCTTCATGCTTAACAAAAACGAACTCAGCGCTTTTCAAAGTTTGAGGAAGAAAAACTCGTGGAAAAGAGTGATGAGCTGGACCGTGGAGGGAAACCGGTTCACTGCTGCCTAAAAACCTTGGGACGGGAAAGTGTCCTGGTTCTGGGTTCTCTGGTAAAAATTCTCCTGGGAGTCTGATAGGCTGGGCAAAAACGAATTCTGCAGGAGAAGCGTCTAAATCCTCTTTAGGTGCTGCACGCAACCCCAATAAAACCCAGGGAAGTTTATTAACCCAATTTGTGTCCGTTAGTGAGGCCCTGAGGGCAGCCTTTAAGGACCTGTGAAAACGCTCGCATAACCCATTGGCCTGAGGGTGATAAGCGGTGGTGCGATGAATTGTTGTCCCTAAACTGTTAGACATGGCTGACCAGAGCTCTGAGATAAACTGAGGCCCTCTGTCTGACGTGATGTCTGATGGAACACCGAAACGTGCCACCCAGTTTGCTAGAAAAACGCGAGCGACTTCCTCCGCTGTGGTTGACACTAAAGGGACTGCCTCTGGCCAGCGCGTGGTGCGGTCTATCATAGTTAGCAGGTGTGTGAAACCTTGGGAGGAAGGTAGCGGCCCCACGAGGTCGACGTGAATGTGGTCGAATCTTCTAGCAGGAATTGGAAAAGGCTCCAGAGGGGCCTTTGTGTGTCTGTGTATTTTGGCGCGTTGACAAGGAATGCAAGTTTTTGCCCATTCTCTTACGTTTTTGCGCAGGCCTGACCACACAAACTTTTCAGCAACCATTTTGACCGAGGCGCGCACACCTGGGTGCGCGAGGGAGTGAATTGCGTCGAAAATACGGCGGCGCCAAGCAGTTGGTACTAACGGGCGAGGTCGGCCGGTTGAAACGTCGCATATTAGGGGAGGCACGCCGTCGCGCAAGTTTTTTTTCTCCAGCCTTAACCCTGTTGGTCCAGACAGGAGCGCGCGCACGTCTGCATCACTGCTTTGTTCTTCCGCCATGGCTGCATAATCTATCCCATCCTGGATAGGTGCTGCGTATGTGTGTGCGTTAGTGAAGAGTTCCGCTGCTGAGGCGGTGTAATCTGTCTCCTCGTGCTCTGGCGGTGTCACAGCGCGAGAGAGACAGTCAGCTACTACGTTAAGTTTGCCTGCTATGTGTCGAATGTCTGTGGTGAACTCTGAGATCGCAGCTAGCTGTCTTTGTTGTCTGCCTGACCATGGTTCTGAAATTTTGGCCATAGCAAAAGTGAGCGGCTTATGGTCCACGAAAGCCGTGAAACTCCGCCCTTCTAACCAAAACTGGAAGTGGCGGATGGACAAATGAAGCGCCAGCAGTTCTCTGTCAAAAGTGCTGTATTTGCGTTCAGTTGGGTTTAGCGATTTGCTAAAGAATGCTAAAGGTTGCCAGACCCCACTGACAAGCTGTTCTACAACTGCCCCTATAGCCAGGTCTGAAGCATCTGTGGTTAGAGCAATGCGGGCTGAGGAATCTGGGTGGACTAACATTGTGGCGTTAGCTAGGGCGCTTTTTACTTCCGCGAAAGCGCGTTCGCGCTCTGGGGTCCATTCAACCGCGTTGGAAGCTTTCTTTTTTCTGAGCGCGTCATATAGGGGTTGCATGAGCTGAGCTGCGTGGGGGAGGAAACGGTTGTAAAAATTAACCATCCCCAAAAATTCCTGTAGCAACTTAACCGTTTGAGGCCGTGGAAAACTTTCTATCGCACGAACTTTGTCTGGAAGCGGAATTGCCCCTGCCGGGGAGACCCTATGTCCCAAAAAATCAATTTGTGATACGCCGAATTTGCATTTGGCTGGATTGATTATAAGTCCGTGCTCTTCCAGCCTCTGAAAAACAGTAGTGAGGTGCTGTTCATGTTCTTCCTCGGATGAACTGGCTACCAGCATGTCATCGAGGTAGACAAAAACAAAGGGTAGGTCGCGTAGGACTGCGTCCATCATCCGTTGAAAAGTTTGAGCCGCGCCTTTGAGGCCGAATGGCATTCTTAGGAATTCAAAAAGGCCGAAAGGGGTTATAACCGCTGTTTTAGGAATATCTTCAGCTCGGACTGGGACTTGGTGATAACCGCGGACTAAGTCTATTTTTGAAAAAATGCGCGCACCCACTAAATGCAGTGAAAAATCCTGAATGTGAGGAATGGGGTAGCGGTCATGCGCTGTAGCGTTGTTTAGCCTGCGGTAATCTCCACACGGTCTCCAAGAACCGTCAGATTTCGGGACCATGTGAAGTGGTGAAGCCCAAGGGCTCTTTGAACGTCGGCAAATGCCTAATTTTTCAAGAGCTGCAAATTCGTCCCTTGCTATGTTGAGCTTGGCCGCGTCTAAGCGGCGAGCTTTGGCAAAAACGGGAGGTCCCGTTGTTGGAATGAAGTGTTTAACCCCGTGTTTGGCTACAGTGGCTGAGAATTTGGGGGTTGTGAGTGCTGGAAATTGGGTGAGGAGTTGCTCAAACTTACCTCCCGCCGTGGTGACGTTGGCCTGCACAGGGGGTGGAGAAACTCGAGCTGAACATGGAATAGAAGCAAAAGATAGTGCATTAACCAGGCGCCTATTTGCAAGATCCACTAATAACCCATGTGCACACAGAAAATCTGCGCCTAACAAGTTAAAGCTCACCGCTGCTACAACAAATGTCCATCTGTAGCTGCGGCCGTGGATGAGGAGGTGCAGGCTCTTTTCCCCGAACGTGTCGATGTCAGAGCCGTTGGCTGCCACTGCTCCGTTGCCCCGGGTGCCCATGGTTCGATCTGCGTGGGAGGGCATGACGAAACTCAGCTGAGCTCCCGTGTCGATGAGGAACTGCTGCCTGTGTATCCATCCGTCACATATAACAGCTTACTCTTCTCGCCGAGGACCGCTGCTGTTAATGGCCCTCGGCTTTGGCGTTTTCCCGACCTCGTAAACTTGCAAGGAGGAACACATTTGCGGGCTCTCTCTGCGAAGCGGTGATGATAAAAGCAGACGTCGTTCTGCTTGTTGTGCTTGGGCCGCGCCGCTGTCACCGTGGGTTGCGTCTCTCCAAGGCTCGGGGTGTCAGTTCTCAGATCTGCGGATGCCGCTGTGGGTGCCCGCTCTCTGCAGGCGTTGACGAGCCGGTAAGCCTCGTTGGCCAGTGTGCGGAAGTCTTGATGATTCTTGCACTTCATACTTGCTAGTGTCCCTCTCAAATGCGGTGGTAGAGTGCTGAGGAAAATGTACTGGAAAAGGAAATTATCATTGTCCTCCTCCTTGAGCTGTAGCAAATCCTCCATGAGGGTCCTTGGATTGCCCCCTCTGTGGCCGTAGACCGCCAGGATCCTTTCGGCTCTTTCCTCCGCTGACGGGACATAATTCGCCACGATGGTAGCTTTGAGTGTCTCATATTTGTCCCGGGTTGGTGGTTGCTGGACCAAGCTCCGCACACACTTCGAAGTTGCGGAGTCGAGCTTGGAGATGATGTGATAAAATTTGATATCATCTGCTGTGATACCCGCCAGTATAAACTGGGCTTCGGCTTGCTGGAACCAAGATGCAGGGTCTTCTCTCCAGAAGTCTGGCAGCTTGACAGCGACGGCGTTCGTGCACACCATCATTGTCGTGTTCGCCGGGTGAGAGTGTGTTTCTACGGCTCTCGCGGCGGTGCTGGAGCTCGGTTGAGCTCTCTCAGTGCCCTCTGCCGTGGGGAACAGCTGTCTGCTCGTTCCCTCGTCTGCGTCGTCGCTGGCGTATGCCAGAGCCACCATGGATGAGCAGCTTGAAGAACGCCTCCGGTCCATATTCTCGCGTCAGGGTCACCAGTGTAGTGGAGCTGAAATGACGAGGCGGTTTTGTATTAAAAACAGGGTTTTTAATGAATAGCTCCTCTATCAAATCTCATCAGGTGTAGAGCTTGGCAGAAGGCAAGAGAGAGAACTCTGCTTCGCTCGCTGGTTAAATACAAGCACGCATAGCACCACTCATTGAAACAGCTGACGTCAGAGCCACTCATTGAAAAAGGTAACATCTCCCCATTATCTTAATCCCCATTGTCCTGCCATCCCCTCTCCCTGTCTTGGGAGGTGATGGGAACTCCCCCTCTCGCTTTAGGGGGTAAAGGTGTCGAGTCCGTTTCCACTGCCGCGTCTTGGGAGGTCCATTGTCTTTACCCCGGCGCAGGGGATGCTCTGTCCTTACTAGGTGTGAAGCTTTTTACATATGCTGTCACAAAACATTTCCACTTGTTCTAACATATGTAGATATGGGATATAAGAGTCATATATACCACAGCACTACACATAATATGTAGGTAGTAATTTCAGCGATATGCCACAGAAGCTCATGAAGTTTCCTCTGCACCTGTAGCTGTGGTCATCTGGTTGACTCTGTCCAGGTGATTTCTCATTTGCTTTCACTCTGAGGTTTCCCGTCACCACTCACTTTGTAGCTTCTACTTCTACATTTAAAACAACCTTTAAAAACAGACACAGGCCTGCAATTAAAGTCATTTTAGAGTAAATTAAGTGCTAGCTTCTACATTACAGTGATGTATTAGGCTGCGTATCCACCAAACGTGTTTTTCTGCTCTGAGCGGCTATTTTCCATTCATTCTCTATGTAGTCCAGCGTTTACAGCGCTGAGGGCCCTCGGCGGTGGCCATTTCTTTGTTGTGGCACTCAGGGCACTCAGAGCTGAAAAAAGTTCAACTTTTCAGAGACTGCAGCTGAGCTTGTCAATGTCAGACCAAGCAGCCAATCAGAACTGCTGCATGGGCGGGACATAGGACGCCGGTACTAGTCTGTATTCAGACTCCTGCTTTCCGTGTCATCATATTTTACATCCAGAGCTGCTAGAAAACATGACATCACGATCTATGACATCACAGTAACCAAGGTAACAATGATGTCCACAGCTCCCCTATGGACGTTTATTAAAGATTTCCCCTCCTAAACGTCCGCATAACCAGGAAGGTTGAAATTTGGGGATACACACCCTCGTAACCTCAGCACAGCATATGTAAAATCTGAGGCCAGTCAGACGAACGGTTCAGGAAATATGCATGAAACACACACACACACACACACACACACACAGATTTCTTGCATTTCATCTTTTTTCTGGTAAATTTGCATTTTTTTCCCTGTAAATGTTAAACATTTTTCTGGTAAATCTGCAACACTCTTCTGGATGCTGTTTAATTTTTTATTCTGAGTAATTACATTGTAATTTGTGACTTTTTAATTTTTAAATCAGCATCTTTTCGTCATTTCATCTTTATTCTTGCACATTTGTACCTAATATTTTTATACATTTATACATTAGTACCTCATGCTGAATTAGTGAATCCCACCTTGTTCAAAATAATAAACCTCCTGACTAGAACTTTGAGAAATGATTGACACTCACCGTGACTGGATGTGGAAAATAAATCAGTTTATTCCTCATTAATGAATTCCTGTGATAATTAAGTGCGAACTCAGGTTTTAATGGTGCACATTTATCCCAGTTAACCCAGCAGATGTGAGCAGTTTTCAGCAAAAACTAAATCCTCTGAATGATGAACACAGAGTGGGAATAAACAGTCTGGAATTATTAATATCAACCAGTCATTCTGGCTGTAAATGATCGATAAATACCAAATATATCAAAAAGATATTTTTCTATCCGGTGATTATTTTTAATCAAAACTGTAATATGTTAGTTTTATCTACTCACAAGGATATGCGGGAAACACACATGAGGTCTCAGTGTTAAGCACACTGATCAGTGCTAACTACCTCATTAGTCGTAGCTCTGCTCAAGCCCCTTTTGTGCCCATTGTTAGGTCTTTTCCGCCAAAACGGTTCCAGTGCTTAACTGGAGCCAGAGCTTGAATGGCACCAGTTCTTCGGTTTTCCACCGCCTGAAGCACCATTCCCAGGCTCTCAAAAGTGGGGCTATTGTGGCCCCAACTCCTAGCTGGGCCAGCGGCAGCACCAGTTTACGTTGATTACATCCACAGCCATGGGTGTGGTTAACTAACCAGCTTCAAAACATTACTGACCGCCATGTTGCTTTCCACACAGCAGAGCAAGTGACGGATTCCAAAATCAAACAGATCTGGACTGAAGAGGAGACACATTTCTTGGCTCTATGGACATGAGCAGAAGTACAAGATAAGCTGGAGGGGGCCACTCATCTGATGAACTGTTTTGGGGGATAGGCCAGCCGGACCATCATAACTCCGTGGATTTGTCCATACAACAAACTGCTCAAAACACACTGGTAAGTGTGTAAGTTAAAATCTCCAACTGCATCTGTTTTTCTTGGAATGTCAGTTTCTGTGCAACAATGTTATCACACTTCCTTTACTGCTTGCTTCCTTTATTGCTTTTCACCCTTCTTTTACTGCTTGCTCTGCATGCCACAGCTTACAGCTTTGAGGTCACACATCCACGCACACACTTCATGACATTTGCTGAAATCAGATAGAATGGGTCAGCCCACAGCTGTTCCCACCACATAGGTGGAAAAATACAGATTCACTGAGGGACAAACCCCTCCTCTTTGTGTGAAAGAGTGGGTGAGCTTAGGGTGCGGTCAGGTTTTATAAAAACTAAGTTCCAGAATTCGGGAGCACTCTCTCGGGGCATGTACCTAAGAGGTGTTCCAGCGCTGCCTGTGCCATATCTCATTTTCAGTAAAATAAGTGAAAGTATATTTCATCTCTCAGTCTGGTTTGTGAAGAGAACATTCTTCTATCACACACCAGGGTGAGTTACTCTAATGACAAACCCTGGTTCACAGCTAAGCTCAGACAGATCAGGAAGGAGAAGGAAGCAGCGCTGAAAAGTGGAGACAGGGACTGCTACAGGGAGGTTAAATACCGGTTTAACAGAGAGCTGAAGAGGGCTAAATCTCAATACTCAGAGAGACTCCAGCAGCAGTTCACTGCTAATGATTCGGCTTCCGTGTGGAGAGGACTGAGGCAAATCACCAACTATCGACCTAAGGCTCCTAAAGGTCAGGATGACAAAGCCCTTTGTCAAAGACTGTCCCAACACTATGCCCGTTTTGACACCTCGTCATCTGTGTCCAACTCCCCCCCTCCCTCCAGCTCCACAGCCTCCACATTCCCTACTTCATTTAAGGCACCACCCCCCTCCTCCCCCCCTCCCCTTATCATCAGTGAGCAGGATGTGCTCAAACAGTTCTCCAGACTGAACCCGCGCAAGGCCCCCGGCCCAGACGGCGTGTCTCCCTCCACCCTGAGACTCTGTGCGAAACAGCTGGCTCCTGTCTTCACAGACATTTTTAACACCTCCCTTAAGTTATGCCACGTGCCGTCCTGCCTCAAATCCTCCACCATCATCCCTGTCCCCAAGAAGCCTCGGATCACTGGACTTAATGACTACAGACCTGTAGCGCTCACCTCTGTAGTCATGAAGTCCTTTGAGCGCCTGGTCCTGTCCCACCTCAAGTCCATCACCACCCCTCTCCTGGACCCGCTGCAGTTTGCCTACCGAGCCAACAGGTCTGTAGACGACGCAGTCAACCTGGCCCTCCACTCCATCCTGCAGCACCTGGACTCCCCGGGAACCTACGCCAGGATCCTGTTTGTGGACTTCAGCTCCGCATTCAACACCATCCGCCCCGCTCTGCTCCGGGACAAGCTGTCCCTGCTCAACGTGCCTGACTCCCTCTGCAGGTGGATCATCGACTTCCTGACGGACCGGAGGCAGCATGTGCGGCTGGGAAAGACTGTCTCAGACTATACTAGCATCAGCACCGGATCACCCCAGGGCTGTGTACTTTCCCCCCTACTCTTCTCCCTTTACACCAACTCCTGCACCTCCAGCCACCAGTCTGTCAAGTTGATCAAGTTTGCGGACGACACCACCCTCATCGGGCTCATCTCCAATGGCGACGAGTCCGCCTACAGGAGAGAGGTGGCCCAGCTGGCGTCCTGGTGCAGCAATAACAACCTGCAGCTGAACGCTCTGAAGACAGTGGAGATGATTGTAGACTTCAGGAAAGTCTCTACTCCTCTGCCCCCCCCTCACCCTTTCAGGCTCTCCCATCACCACTGCTGATTCCTTCCGCTTCCTAGGCACTACCATCACCAGGGACCTCAAATGGGAGCTGACCATCAGCTCACTCATCAAAAAAGCCCAGCAGAGGATGTTCTTCCTGCGGCAGCTGAGGAAGCTCAAGCTACCCACCAAGATGTTAGTGCAGTTCTACACAGCCATCATCGAGTCCATCCTCACCACCTCCATAACCGTGTGGTACGCAGGAGCCACTGCCAGGGACAGACTAAGGCTGCAGCGCGTCGTGCGCACTGCTGAGAAGGTGATCGGCTGCAAGCTCCCATCTCTCCTGGATCTGTACATCTCCAGGACCCGGAGGCGTGCTGGCCGGATCATAGCCGATCCCTCACACCCTGGTCACGTACTGTTTGCCCCCTCCCCTCTGGTAGAAGACTTCGGTCCATCCAGACTAAAACCTCCCGTCACATGAACAGCTTCTTCCCCTCTGCCATCAGACTGCTGAACACTAAGTGACTTATTGACTCTCGTGCACCATGTACAGCAGCTCAACCAGACTCATGTCAATCATCACTGTTTTCTTCCTGCATTACCAACTGCACTATATAGTTCTCCACAGTATCTGCTGCTGGCTAATATATATTTTAACTGTTGACCAGTATCACTTAATCTTATCCTACACTTTATTACATGTATAGTTTATTTCTTATCTTATCATGTTTAATGTTGCAGCATTGTACCGAGACAAATTCCTAGTTTGTGTACTACATGAACAATGGCAATAAACCTGATTCTGATTCTGATTCTGGTTATTTGGCCTTCGTATAAAAGAACTGGGGGTGAAAGCATTTTAGATGCAACAATTTGGTGTTTCCGCCCGGTTACGAGGCTAAAAATTTTATAGTTTGTTTTGAGAACGGTGTGAAGATTTTTTTTCTTAACACTGCACCAGCACAGCAACTCACCCTTGGCCATGGGATCCCTGGTTCCATCCCAGCCCCTGACCAACAGTGATCTGTGTGGAGTTTGCATGTTCTCCCCGTATCTGCGTGGGTTTACTCCGGGATTTCTCCGGTTTCCTCCCACAGGCCAAAAACATGCAGGTTAGGTTAATAGGAAACTCTAAAGTGGCCCTAGGTGTGAATGTGTGTGTGAATGGTTAAGGGATAGTGCCGTACCGTGGCTGCTTCATCCATCCAGGTGGATGCCCTCAATTTCCCCTCTGGGGATCAATAAAGTATACAAAATCAAATCAAAAAAAAAAAAAAGGTAAGCAGAAAACCTTTTTCTACAAATTTCTGCCTGCCCCTTTGGGGACAGTCCTTTCTGTGGAGATTAAATACTCATGCACGTGCGATTTTATTTATGGAATGGAATTGAGATATGGTCTTGATTTAAATGATTAATGTGTTGAATTGAGAAGAATATTAACTGAGTTTAAGAGAGAGGCAGAAATCTCCAAATGGTTTAAACCTCGAGGGATCAGTCAGAGGCGTTAACACTGTCCCTAAAAGTAGAGTTGGAGATAGCTTTGCCAAAACCACTTGAAATTATTGCTTAATTTCAAAAAGTAGAGTTGGCACCCCAGTTTATTTTTGTTCAGACTAAGAGGTTGAGACTCCTTGGGATTGCAATGGGCACGTCACTAAAATTATAAGTTAGTCTTACTGCATAAAAAAAGAAAAAAAAATCTATATATTAATATTTTATTATTGTTTGTGGGAACTGATCAGAAATTAATCTTGTGAAGTTAATTAATACAGATTGGACTAAAATGGCTATGAAAACGGACTGTACTAAGGATAATGATAAAATGGATGATGATAAAAACAGCTCTGAATACTCTTTGGGAAGTTTAGGGCATGCAGTGAAAGAGAGAGAAGGATGAGGCAGTTCCTTTTCAGAAGAGCAAAAAAACGTGCAGCGAGAATAATTATTCAGGATAAATTAACATTGACACAAAGGTATTTTAGCAAAACAATTTGGTGTTTACAAAGCCATTTATGTGGCTTATTGCAGTTTGGGTTGTTTTGTCTTTGTGCAGAAAAAATGGAAGGACCTGCTCCGACCTCGTGGAGATAAGAGAGAGAAGGAGATAAGAGAGAGGAGCAATTGTGTGTGTGTGTGTGTGTGTGTGTGTGTGTGTGTGTGTGTGTGTGTGTGTGTGTGAGACGGGAGTTAAGGAGAAGTAATCTAAATATGGGTATTTTTACAAAGTTTGGGGTTTTACTTTTTCAGTCTAACTTTGCGGGTTTTTAACTAATGTTACGTACGTGATTTGTGTCAGGTCAAGCATTGGCTTGCTTGCTACCAGATAACCATGAAAACCGGTATTACCTGTCTCATGGGTCGGGCCGTTGGCGACTCAACCGGCATCCCCGCCGTTCCGAGGGCGTGGAGGGTGAAACAGGGCATCCTGGCAGAACTAAAAACAATATCTGCCACAGGTCTGTGGTGGACCACTCCCAGTTACACAGGATGAGACTGGACATCCTGGCATATAAACACATCTGTCGCAAGGTCTGTGGTGGACTGTGCCAGTCAGTGCATTGTGACATGCACAACACAAAGAGCAGAGATAAACAAACCTATCATCTGGTCAGTCACTGCAACAGATACTGGAGTCAGTTTGTCTTGGCTTGTCCTTGCCACTGATAATACCTTTATCTGCCAAGAATGTGCTGCTAGTCCAGCAAAAGCTAGCGATACTCAAATACTTTGCAAGCAGTTTCATGAAATGGTTAATCAGAAAGCAACTCATACCGGCTTGGACGTCACCTGGGCTTACAAGGTCCGCGCTGATCTGTTCACACTCCGACAGGCAGCGAAAAGTAAGCTAAGAGCAGGAAGACAAAAGAAGAGGAAAACAGCAACCTTGTGTGTAGCAGAATGGAATGTATGCACTCTGTTGGACAGAACAATATCACAGTGCCCAGAAAGACAGACCGCGCTTGTGGCCCTGGAAATGAACAGGTACAATGTAGACATAGCTGCACTTAGTGAAACAAGATTGCCTGGATATGACAGCTTGGAAGGTCATGGGTACATCTTCTTTTGGAGTGGGAGATCAACTCAAGGAAGGAGAGAAGCAGGAGTGGGCTTTGCAGTTAGAAAGGAGATAGCATCAATGCTTGATGAGGAACCGGTGCCAATCAATGACGGGATAATGACTATGAGACTCCCACTACAGTGGAAGATGTATGCCACACTCATCAGTGTATATGCCCCAGCAATGACCAACACAGAGGAGGTGAAGGAAAACTTCTACAGTGATTTACGTGAGACTATCAGGCGTGTACCGACTGATGACAGGCTGATACTCGTTGGAGATTTTAATGCCAGAGTTGGTTCGGACACCGAGAATTGGAAAAGAGTGCTAGGCAGTCATGGAGTAGGCAAGTGCAATGCTAATGGAGAACTTCTACTTGCACTATGCTCAGAGTACAACCTTGTGATAACCAACACTCTATTTAAGCACAAGGACACACACAAGAAGACATGGATGCACCCAAGATCCAAGCACTGGCACTTATTAGACTACATCATAGTCAGGCAGAGAGACATAAGGGATGTATTGGACACCAGAGCAATGAGAGGCGCAGACTGTGGCACTGATCATGTTATGCTGAGATCTAGATTAAGGATTTGGAGACGAAAACAGCACTGCAGGACAGGTGCGAAGCCACCACAGAAGCTAAACACTAGTGCACTGAAAGGCCAAAAGAAGCAGGAAGAACTTGCACAAGAAATGGATGAAAATTTGAAAGACTGGAACAGCAACAACTCGGAGAATGACATAGAAGAGAAATGGGCAACACTGAAGGATACGATGTATCAGACTGCGAGTGATATATTAGGCTACCCTGAGAGGAAACATCAAGATTGGTTTGATGAGCATGATGAACACCTGAAGAAACTACTAGAAGCGAGGAATACAGCTTGGCAGGAAAACCTACAGTGTAACACAAGGTCGAAGAAGAAATACTCAAAGGCTCAGAGTGAGCTACAGAAGTACACCAGAGAGATGAAGTCCGACTGGTGGGATGAAAAAGCGGAGGAACTTCAAACTGCAGCAGACAGGAAGGACATGAAAACATTCTTCACAGGTCTGAGAGAAATCTACGGCCCTAAACCAAGAGGATTGATCCAAATAAAGGCTATGGATGGTGAAACGGTTTTGCAGGAAAAAGACAAGATCCGGGACAGATTTGCAGACCACTTTGACCAACTACTAAACAACCCTGTAGATCTCACTGAAGAGGCTAAAGAAGCTCTAGTGCAGTGACCAGCTGTATCAAGTCTGGATGAACCACCAAATTTTGATGAACTAATGGCAGCTATCAGGACAACACAGGATGGTAAGGCTCCAGAAAGGGATGGAATTCCAGCAGAAGTTTGGAAATTTGGTGGTGTTCAGCTGACCAACTGCCTGCACAAGCTATGGGATGCCCAGAAACTACCTCAAGACTGGAAGGATGCAAGTATTGTGTCTTTGTTCAAGAAAGGTGGCAGGAAAGATTGTGGAAATTACCGAGGTATATCACTGCTAGCCACTGTTGGTAAGATTCTCTCACGTGCACTACTTAACAGACTCAGTGAACACATCTCGCAGAATGTACTACCGGAAAACCAGTGCAGCTTTAGAAGTGGAAGAAGCACAATGGACATGATTTTCTGCTTGAAACAGGTTCAAGAAAAGTGTATTGAACAGAACATGCCGCTTTATGTAGTCTTCATTGACATAATTATCGGCCCAGGAAACACGCACGCAGGCTCAGGTAAGATTCAACAGCTTTATTCAACAGCAAGGGGTGATTGAGTGCGTATATGTGATATGTGTATGGAGTGGGGGTGAACGATGAAAGTCGGGAACAGAACAGCACGCCGTTCAGCCAGGCAACCCTATGGGAAGAGCAGAGACAGACGCACACCTCGTCAACGCACACGACGAGGCGTGGAGAAGAGGGGAAAGGAGATGGCGAAAACGGGAGAATCCGCCGCCAGGGAATCCACCTGTGCACAGGGGAGAGACTGGTAGACAGGTGAGTGGCAATACAGCTTACGTGCTGAAGTGAAGAGCGGCAGGACAGGAAGAGGCAGTCCTGCGGAGGGTTTGAGCGCGTAGAAACACAGACGGCTCCAGACCGATGCTCTGGGCCGAGTGGGCTAAATAGCCCGTGACTGATGAGGCGCAGGTGTGCACGCAGCTGAGGTAGATGACTGGGAGTGGCGAGTTGTGACAGTACTCCCCCCCAGCAGCACCTCCTGGCGCTGGTTTACCCGGGTGCACCCGGTGGAACTCCATGATGAGATCTTTATCCAGGACAAAAGAAGAGCGCACCCAGGATCTCCACTCCGGGCCATATCCCTCCCAGTCCACCAGGTACTGCAGCCCGCGACCTCGACGCCGGGAGTCCAGGATGGATGCAACCCCCCACGCCGGGTGGCCGTCGATCATCATGGGAGCGAGCGGTGCCCTAGGGGGCTGACAGAGTGGGTCGGCGATCACGGGCTTGATCTTAGACACATGAAACGTGGGGCACACACGGAGGGAGGGGAGGAGGGCCAAACGCACAGCCACCGGGTTGACAATTTTGGAGATCGTGAAGGGACCTTTGAAGCATGGAGCCAGCTTCCTCTTCTCGGCCTTAAGATTAATGTCCCGGGATGATAGCCAGACCTTTTGGCCCACCTGGTAACTGGGGGCCGGCTTCCCGTGGTGTTTAGCCGTGGTGCTGTTGTGCGCCGCCGTGCGTAAAAGCGCCTCGCGCGCCCTGGTCCACAGGCTCTGGCAGCGTCTTAGATGCGCCTGGATGGAAGGAACGGCCAACTCACTCTCCTGCTCGGGAAACAAGGGGGGGTCGTAGCCCAACGACGCCAGGAAGGGGGACATCCCGGTAGCCGATGACCGTGTTGCGTTGTGGGCATATTCCACCCAGGCCAGGTAAGAGCTCCAGGAGGATGGGTTGGAGGAGGTGACGCAGCGCAGGGCAGCCTCCAGCTCCTGATTGGCGCACTCACACTGCCTGTTGGATCGAGGGTGGTGACCGGAGGAGAGACTCACCGTGGCCCCCAGGGTGTTGCAAAAGGACCTCCACACTTGGGACACGAACTGGGGCCCCCGGTCGGATACGACGTCCACTGGGATCCCGTGCAGCCTGACCACATGTTGGACAAGGAGGTTGGCCGTCTCCCGTGCTGAAGGGAGACCCCAGAGCGGCACAAAGTGGGCGGCCTTGGAGAATCGGTCCACAATAGTCAGAACAGTGTCGTAGGAGTTGGAGACAGGGAGACCAGTAACAAAGTCCAGGGCGATGTGTGACCAGGGCCTGCCCGGGACCGGCAGGGGCTGGAGTAAGCCCGCAGGGGGGGGGGGAATTCGGGGTCTTGCTAGTAGCACACTGGGGGCAGGCCCGGACGTAATTGGCGACGTCCTTCTGGAGACCGGGCCACCAGAAAGAGCGTTGAAGGAGGTCCACCAGTCGGGAGATGCCAGGGTGACAGGCGAGCTTGGACGTGTGGGCCCAGTGAATGACATCCCCCCAAGCCGCCGATGGAACGAAGAGCCTCCCATCCGGGCCACCGCCAGGGTCCGGTTCGGTCTCCTGCACCCTGCGGATCTTGTCCCTGATGGACCAGGAAACCACCCCCACAACACACGAGCTGGGCAGGATGGTGTGATCCAGCTCCTCCGGGGTCTCAGGGGCAAACTGTCTGGACAGGGCATCGGGCAACCCATTCTTGGAGCCTGGACGGTAGGTGATTGTGAACCGGAACCGAGCAAAGAACCAGCGCACCTGGCGGGCATTCAGACGTCTGGCTGACCTCAAATACTCCAGGTTCTTGTGATCCGTCCAGACCACGAAAGGCTGAGCTGCCCCCTCCAGCCAGTGACGCCACTCCTGCAGCGCGAGCTTAACAGCCAGCAGCTCCCTGTCGCCGATGTCATAGTTTTGCTCAGCTGCCAACAGGCACCAGGAGAAGAAGGCGCAGGGCCGCTTGACTCCATCCACCGGCGAACTCTGGAAAAGCACCGCCCCCACCCCCGTGTCAGACACATCCACCTCTACCAGGCACTGCAGTGCGGGGTCAACCTGGGTTAGGACCCGGGAGGAAGAGAACTCCGTCTACAGGGTCTTGAACGCGGTCGCTGCCTCCTCGGTCCACTGGAAGGGCACCTTAGGTGAGGGGAGGCGGGTCAGGGGAGTAACGATGGCGCCGAAGTTGGGAACAAAGCGACGGTAGAAACTGGCAAAGCTGATGAACTGCTGCACCTGTTTCCTGGAGGTAGGAGTGGGCCACTCAAACACCACTTTAACCTTGGCGGGGTCGGGGAGGATCTGGTTATGGGAGATAACAAAACCCAGGAAAGAGGTGGTCATGGCATAGAACTTACATTTCTCCGCTTTGATGTAAAATCTGTTCTCCAACAGCCGCTGCAGAACCCGCCTCACGTGGGCCTGGTGCTCCTCCCGAGACCTGGAGAAGATGAGGATGTCGTCAAGGTACACGAAGACGAAGACCCCTAGGAAATCTCGCAGGACATCATTGATGAGCCGCTGGAAGACAGCGGGGGTGTTGGTGAGCCCGAACGGCATAACTAGGTATTCAAAGTGGCCGCTGGGCGTCCAAAAGGCCGTCTTCCACTCATCGCCCTCACGGATCCGGACGAGATGGTAAGCGCTGCGGAGGTCTAGCTTGGTGAACCAGGTGGCCCCCTGGAGGGAATGGAAGGCGGTGTCCATGAGAGGCAGGGTGTATCTATCTTTCACCGTGATGTCGTTGAGGGCTCTGAAGCCGATGCACGGACGCAGGGAACCGTCTTTCTTTGAGAAGAAAAAGAAGCCGGCACCGAGTGGGGACAAGGAGGGGCGAATGATCCCAGCGCTGAGCGACTCCCTGATGTAAGTGTCCATAGCCTCATGTTCAGAGGCAGAAAGGCTGTAGAGGCGGCCAGATGGTAACGGCGCCCCCGGGCGGAGGTTTATGGCACAGTCATATGGGCGGTGAGGAGGAAGAGACATCGCCTTGGACTTGCTGAACGCAAGCCCCAAGTCATGGAACTCCGGGGGCACCAGAGTGAGGTCCAGAGGAGAGAAGACAGGAGCAGGCGGAGGAGAGGATGGGGCGCAAGCCACAGACTGAAGACAGGTGCCCATGCAGAAAGAACTCCACGAGAGGACACTCCCGGATTGCCAATCGAGCACGGGATTGTGCAGGCGCAGCCATGGGTAACCCAGGATGACGGGGGCCGCTGAGGATGACAGGACATACAGGCTAAGGTCCTCTCGGCGGTTGCCTGAAACAGTAATTGGCACCGGCCTGGTGCGATGTGTCACTACTCCCAAGGGTGAGCGAGAAAGGGTGACGAGGTTAAGGGGAGCTGACAACGGCTGACAGGGGATGCCCAAACAGGTTGCCAGGCTCTTGGAAATGAAGCTTTGTTCTGCCCCCGAGTCCACCAGTGCGTGAGTGAGGTGCCCGGTGGAGTTGTGGCAAAACCTAATGGGCAAGGAGCAGTTGGAGAGGGGATTTGGCCGGTTGGTGTCCGCGAGGCCCCCTACAGTGACTCGCGGACCCCCCCCCCCCATTTGGCTTGACCGGGCATTGCTCCATGGTATGCTGATCGCCTCCGCAATGCATGCAGAGGCCCAGCTACCGGCGGCGTTGTCTCTCCACTAGGGGGAGCCTGGTTCGCCCGACCAACATTGCCTCTGGCTCATCGGCAGACTCCGGAGCGGGTAACGCCAGGGGGCGAGACTGAGAGGTGCAGGCGGAGAATCCGCGTGGGTGATTGATAGACTTCCGCTCGGCGGCCCGCTCCCGCAGCCTATTATCTAAACTAATGGTCAGGGAGATAAGCTTGGACAGTCGCCCTGGAAGGTCCCGGCTGGCCAACTCATCCCGCAGAACAGAACTGAGGCTGCGGAGGAAAATGCTGCAGAGAGACGCCTTGCCCCAGCCAACCTCCTCTGCTGCCACCTGGAAGTCAACAGCGTAATCAGCCGCCGACCGGCTGCCCTGTTGAAGGCTAAGGAGCTGGTCGGCGAGGACATTGTCATGACGCGAGTGGTCGAACACCTCGAGAAAGTCCCGCATGAACTGGTCATAGGAGAGGTTTGCGTAGCTGGGCTTCGACATGATGGCATAAGCCCAAGCTAACGCTCGCCCCTCCAAGAGATTAGCCATGTACCCAATTCGGCTGTGGTCTGAGGGAAAATCCCCGGGAACGCACAGGAACACTGACTCACATTGTAAGTTAAACCACCGTGCTTCACCGAGCTTCCCGTTGAAGCAAGCAGGAGTAGGAATCGGAGTGAGCCGGGTTGGCGCTCCCGAGCTAGGCTGGCCAGCCGCTGGGACAGCCGAAGCTGATCCGCCATGATGAGCCGGGGGGGAACGCCTGCTGGGGGTCAAGACGGTCCAACCGGTGAGTCATTGTGGTTAACTGATTTAATATCACTTGCTGTTGATGAGCTATCAAATCCACCCGAGCCTCGAGGGTGGAAAGACGGCGTGCAAGCCCGCTGTCCACTGGGCCGCCCTGTTGGAGCCGTACTGACATAATTATCAGCCCAGGAAACACGCACGCAGGCTCAGGTAAGATTCAACAGCTTTATTCAACAGCAAGGGGTGATTGAGTGCGTGTATGTGATATGTGTATAGAGTGGGGGTGAACGATGAGAGTCAGGAACAGAACAGCGTGCCGTGCAGCCTGGCAACCCTATGGGAAGAGCAGAGACAGAGATATGAGCTGGGCTTCACCATACTTGAGAGATATACTGAGTATTGCTTACTTGCAGGTGGGAAGGTGGCTGGCGTTGGCTAAGGATCTTTGGCCTGGGAGACAGCACCCTGCTGCGCACACGACGAGGCGTGGAGAAGAGAGGAAAGGAGATGGTGAAGACAGGAGAATCTGCCGCCAGTGAATCCACCTGTGCACAGGGGAGAGACTGGTAGACAGGTGAGTGACAATACAGCTTACGTGCTGAAGTGAAGAGCGGCAGGACGGGAAGAGACAATCCTGCGGAGGGTTTGAGCGCGTAGAAACACAGATGGCTCCAGACCGATGCTCTGGGCCGAGTGGGCTAAATAGCCCGTGACTGATGAGGTGCAGGTGTGCGCGTAGCTGAGGTAGATGACTGGGAGCGGCGAGTTGTGACATTCATAGACTTCAGTGAAGCCTTCAATACTGTTTCGCGATAAGGACTTTGGCAGGTACTCAAGAAATATGGTTGTACAGATAAGTTTATCAGCCTGATCAAGGCACTCCATACAGGTATGCAAGCAAACGTGGCAATGAGTGGTTCAGTATCTAAAGACTTTTCAGTAAGCAACGGGGTGAAACAAAGGTGTGTGCTGGCACCTACACTCTTCTCGCTATATCTGGCAGCCATGCTTGGCGTGGCCTTCAAAGACACTTCAGAAGGAGTATGCATTCAAACAAGGAAAGAAGCAGACTTGTTCAATGTGGCACAGTTTAAAGCCAAGAGTAAGACATCGATAAAGGTAGTAAGAGAAATGCTCTTTGCCGACGACAGTGCTCTGGTTGCACACAGCGTGGAAGATATGCAATCTTTAGTGGAGAAATTTGCAAGAGCAGCTAGCCAATTCAGCCTCCAAATCAACATCAAGAAGACAGAGTGCCTTTATCAACCACCAAAGTTCCAATTATCAACATCACTACCAGAAGAGATCAGCATTGGTACAGAGCCACTAGTCAAGTGCAAGACTTTCAAGTACCTAGGGAGTACTGTTTCAGAGAATGCTAGGCTGGAGGATGAACTATCTCTCAGAATGGGAAGAGCGAGCGCTGTGTTTGGAAACTTGAGGGAGAGACTGTGGCACAATCGACATGTGTCTATCTGTGTGAAATGCAAAGTGTACAGAGCGACAGTACTGGCTACTCTATTGTATGGTGCTGAAACTTGGACTGTCTACAGAGTGCAGGTGAAGAAACTCCACGCATACGTGATGAGACACCTTCGAGCCATAATGAACATCTCATGGAAAGACAAGATAACCAACATAGAAATGTTGAAACGAGCTGGTCTACCATCAATGGAGGACATGCTAATACAGATGAACCTGAGATGGCTCAGACATGTTGAGAGGATGGACCACCAGCGTCTCCCTCGGCAGTTACTCTACTCACAGTTTTGCGAGGGCAAATGCAATCAGGGTAGACCAAGGCTCAGATTTAAAGACACTGTAAAAAGAAACTTGAAGAAGTTGGACATAGACAGGAGTTCCTGGCAGCGGAAGGCTAAGGACAGAGCTGTGTGGAGGAATCTGATCAGACCTAAATGAAACAGTCATTGTCGCCCACAACAGACTGCTATGATGATGATGATGACGTATATAATAAAATTATTTATCATTTATTATGTATCACTGACTTTTTTCTTTGATTGAAGCATAAAAGTGAACTTTACAGGGAAAAAGCACACAGGACGTGACCACAGGTGCATAGAAATTGACATTCATTGACTGGAAGAGGCAACATGGACACTGACTGATCGCAGGATAAAGGACCCCTAAATTGATAAGCATTTTTTGAAGCTAAGTATGACTTTGCATGACATTGTAAATGACATAAAGCATAATGATTTAAATGACTCTGACTTTACAAATGTAATGTTTATATGATTTTGCACTGCAGGATACATCTGATGTTACTCACCACATAATGGTGTGACAACATCATATTTCAGAAATGTGACAGTAATAAGGAAGTCTTTAGAAGGAGGATGCGGTCATCTTCCTTCTTCACCGTTCTCTGTCCCACCTGGAGAAGCCCGGGAATGCAGTGAGGATCATGTTCTTTGACTTCTCCAGTGCTTTCAACACCATCCAACCGATGATCCTGAAGGACAAGCTGCTGTGCGTGTGTGTCATCATGGATCCTGGACTACCTCACTAACCGGCCACAGTTTGTGAGAACCCGGTGGTCTTCTTCTTCAAGTCTTCTTCTTCCGGCTTTCAGAGAGAGCAGACGCATTTCTTCCCCTCTCCTCACTCCTCTCCTCTCTTCACTGATCCCAGCTTGCTGTGTCCTGTCTGTGTCTCGCTCTTCTTCTGGCTGAATCTCGATCCAAACGGAAAACTATGGAATTGGTAAGCTGGGCTTTAAATGCAATTGACACCACTTTCTCAAACAGAAAATCAGGCCCGGGGGAGCCCAACTGTCCTGCAGGCACTACGGCTGCGGGTTATGTGAGACTCATGGACAATTGGAAACTCGTGTGTCTGTGTGACCTTTCGATCGAAGATGTAGAAGACATCTACCTGTTTGGCGTCATGATCACAGGATTTCTGCTGTTTGGCTTTGGAGTTTTCCTAGTGTATCCTAAACTAAGGAAGTTGGAAAGAGCTAATCAAAATGCGGACCCGGCGAAGCTCCTTCAACAATTCGACCAGATGGTGAGGGCACTGATAGCGGCGAATGGTGAACTGAATCGGAAGATAGGTTACATCTCGGAGTCGCTGGGTGCTCTCCAGGAAATGATTTTAAAGTCTGGAAATGTACATGGAAATGTATATGCAAACTGTGATGCACAGAATCACATGAGAGGTGAAATTTCTATGCTCTTAAGTGAACTGTGCCTATCAGGCCTTGATTCGGCGTCCTTGGTATTCATTCCTACAGGAGTGACGATAAGGCAGAAGGGAGTTTTGGCTTCTCCCTAACCCAAACACTGTTGTGCAGCAAACTGAACTCTCTAAGGACAGCGTTATCACGTGACTAGCATGGAATTTTACCATCTGACATGAACTGAAGAGAGATGAACTCTTGGGGACATGTTATCTATGTTTTAGGACACTAAAGACATAACATCTAGCCGTTGCCGAGGAGAGAGGATTTTTGTTGTCCAACAGTAACTGATACCTCACACACTGCATTCACACTGATATCATTACCACTGATATACACACACTGGTCTCTCTCTTGCTTTGTTAATGTGTGGATCTGTATTGTCTGCTAATTGTGCAATTAGAGGGTTTTTTTCTATGTGATCACAATCTTGCTCATTCGAACGAGCTATATTTTGATAACTATGTTTTTTCTCTCTGCCCAATGTGTCATCCCCTTCCCCTCCCCCTCTTTACCCTCCACTGTATGAGGCGCCTTGTATGGCTGCCGCGTCATTAGGGAGCGCTTAACATGAGCGCACCTTAGTGATAAGTGGAATTCCTTGTATGTGTAAGCATACTTGGCAATAAAGTTGTTTCTGATTCTGATTCTCACCGCATTCCTGGGCTTCTCCAGGTGGGACAGAGAACAGTGAACAAGGAAGATCACTGCATCCTCCACCCCAATACCATGCTGGTAGGCGAACTGGAGTGGATCCATTGCTGGTCCCACCAGGGAGCGGAGGTGAGCAAGGAGCAGTCTCTCCAGGGTCTTCATCATGTGGGACGTCAGGGCCACTGGTCTGTAGCTGTTCAGGTCTTTGGGGTGGGAAGTCTTTGGTACAGGTACCACACAAGATGTTTTCCACAACTATGGTACCCTCCCCAGCTTCAGACTCAGGTTGAAGATGAGCTCCACAATCCCACACAGCTGGTCTGCACAGGACTTGAGGAGCTTTGCGCTGATGCCGTCCGGTCCCGACGCCTTGCTCGCCTTGATCTTCCTCAGCTCCGTCCTCACCTGGGTCTTAGTGAGGGTCATGTTGGGGGGCTGTGTGTTGGGAGTGGGGGGGTGTTGGTGGAGTGGGGTGTGGGCAGCAGGACTCGATGTCTTTAGAGGCAGCAGTGGTTGTTGTGCAGTCAGGGGGGAGGGCGGTTGGTCAAACCTATTAAAAAACAGATTCAGATTGTTCGCCCACTCCCTGCCCCCCGTGGCCTGGGGGGGAGGTATTCTGGAGCCCAGAGATGCTTTTGAGGTTTCTCCAGACCCCGCCGATGTCGCTTCGTTGCAGCTTGTTCTCCATCTTCTTCCTGAAGCTGTCCTTGCCTTCTCTGATCTTCCTCCTCAGCTCCCTCTGTACGGACTTCAGCATCTCCCTGTTCCCCGACCTGAAGATCCTCTTCTTCTCTCTCAGAAGTGTTTTTATCTCAGGGTTGATCCAGGGTTTGTTGTTCGAGCAACACCGTATGGTCTTGGTGGGTATGGTGTTGTCCACACAGAAGCTGATGTAGTCCGTGATGGTGTGAGTG
Source organism: Pholidichthys leucotaenia (assembly GCA_020510985.1). NCBI lineage: Eukaryota > Metazoa > Chordata > Actinopteri > Cichliformes > Pholidichthyidae > Pholidichthys > Pholidichthys leucotaenia. The sequence goes on along the minus strand of CM035850.1, from coordinate 102,885,859 downwards.
AGGCCATCGATGTCCTCACCATGTGGATTGCAGAGCTGCTCCCAGGCAGTGGTTTCAAAACAGTGCTTTAGAGCGTCCATTGCCTCCTCATACCATAACTTCACTGTGTGCATGACCGGAGGTTGTCTGTGCACTAGGGGTTTGTACACCAGCAAGAGATGAACCAAGTTGTGATCCGATCTCCCGAGTGGGGGGAGTGGTGATGAGGTGTACGCCTCCTTAGTGTTTGCGTAGAATAAGTCCAGTGTTTTATTGTCTCTAGTGTGGCATGTGACATACTGGGTGAACGTGGGTAGAATGGGAGACAGTGAAATATGGTTGAAATCGCCTGAGATGAGGAGAAGAGCATCTGGGTGTTCTGTCTGCAGCCTGCCAGTTACTGAGTGGATGACGTCACGCGCTGTCCCAGCATTCTCCGTCGGATTTGCATAAATAACAATGCAGATCACGTGTGAGTATTCCCTCGGAAGATATGTAGGCCACATGCTAACAGCTAGCAACTCCATGTCTTTGTTGCAGTGTTGTTGTTTAACCGTGATATGTCCCGGTCTGCACCAGTTGTTATTGACATACATTATCACTCCTCCGCCCCTTGCCTTCCCACTGTCTGGTAGTCGGTCTGCCCGTATTGCGTGGAAACCCTCCAGTCCAATGTTAGCATCTGTTGCTAGTTCTGTTAGCCACGTCTCCATGAGTAGCATCAGGCTACACTCCCTGTATATGCTATCATAGCGGGAGATAGCCACTAGCTCATCTGTTTTTCTGAGTAGCGATCGTACATTCCCCATAAAAACGGATGGGAGGGCGGGTCTGTACCTTATATTCCTCGCCCCCCGTCTTATTCCAGCACGACATCCATGCCGTTTTTGTCTTATTTCTCCCGGTATGTCGAGTTTTTGCGTTAGCATCATGGGCCGGTTAAGTGCTAACAGCTGGTCCCTATTGTACTGCCTCCTGCAACAAACAGTGGATCCGTCCACTGGCTCAGGAGACATTTGGGCGATCTACATGTCTGTGATGGATCAAGGTGTCACCGAAACAGAAAGATTAGCAAGATTTTTTATCAGTGCTAAAGCATATCAAAAATGCACAGATAGCTATTTTGTTTTTCTTAAATGGAATTTGTAAATTAGTTCAAGAGACGTCACAAAAGAAGCCATGGTTATTGAAATCTCATTTTGAAGGAGCTGTACTATCCACAAATTTTCATCTAAATTAAAAGTGGTAACACACTTCCTTTCAGTAAAAGAATCAATCAAATACCCTGTAACTTTGCTGCATGTGCGTCTCCATGCATCAAAAAGGGGGTATCAAAGAAATTAATTCGCAAAAATCATTAGCAATCCTCAGAAAAATAAATAATGCATAAAAATTACCAATAGATGATCAATAATGAAGAGAAAAATATAATTGAAACCGCTTGGTAATGAAATCACAACGTTCAATAGGAGAAGTTAAAAGTTACATCAATAAATTTCCAGATATTTAAGGAAATATCTGTAGATTATTGTAAAGGAAATATCATGTCTATAAGGAACAAGGTAAATTGATAAGGAAGAAAGCCATGCAAATTTATGAGAAAAGTTCCAAATGTTTAAGGAAAGTCCAACTTGTGCAGAATTTATGTTTACTGTGGGACTTGATTTAGATTCTACTACAAGGACAATACAGATTTTTACATTTATTAAAAATTGCTTTACAAAATATTAAGTGGGCACTGGCACAAGTCCCACTGTATCAAGTGCACAGTGCCTCCAGGAACTCGGACATTGGCAGAAGTCCGTGATTCATTACCTTTGTAACGCTAAAATTCTAATCAGATGGAAAAAGATGCAAAAAGACATGATAACATAAACATACACTTCATAAAATTTTTGAAATTTAAAAGGGCTCTCAGAAAACAGGGGAAAATACAGTTAGATAGATAGATAGATATTTTATTTCGAACAAAAAAGTATAACAAAAACAAAACAAATGACAAATGCAATAAAGTAACAGTATACAGTGTTCGAAAGGGAGAAGGAAGAAGTGAACACTTATTAATTCCATCTCCTCTTTTCCATAAATACACCCATGTGAATTAAGATAAGATAAGATAAGATAAGATAAGATAAGATAAGCCTTTATTAGTCCCACAATGGGGAAATTCCAGGATTGCAACAGCACAGGGATGGCAACACTCAGAGCAACAATCAGAAGGCAAGAAAAAACAAGAGCAGCGAGTAATACGTACATATAAACATAAATATATAGACACACGGTGCGGAGCATTGTAGCTAGATGGAATTAATATATAGATATATAAACACACAGTGCGGAGCATTGTAGCTAGATGGAATAAATATATGTATATACTGTATAAACACACACAGTGCGGAGCATTGTAGCTAGATGGAATAAATATGTAAATATATAAACACACACACAGTGCGGAGCATTGTAGCTAGATGGAATAAATATGTAAATATATAAACACACAGTGCGGAGCACTGTAGCTAGATGGAATAAATATGTAAATATATAAACACACAGTGTGGAGCATTGTCGCAAGATGGAATAAATATATAAATATATAAACACACACAGTGCGGAGCATTGTAGCTAGATGGAGTGAAACGGCATAACCGTCCACTTAGTTATCCTACATGGTATGATTATGTACCCATACATATTGTCACCCTCCGTAGCTACCGGTATTTTCCTAGTTGTATACTGGAGGGACCATTGTGTAAGTCTATTGCGTCTTTTGCATTCAATACTATTAGGTTGTCACGTCTTTTTGCTATCTCTGCGAGCAGCCCTGCTTAGTTATACAGTCTGGCAGCCGTTGGTAGGAAGGACCTGCGAAACCTCTCGGTTGTGCACCTAGGATGATGTAGTCTGCTGCTAAATGAGCTCCTTAGTGCATTCAGTGTGTCCTGCATAGGGTGGAACTCGGACTCCAGCAGAGATGACAGTTTAGCCACCATCCTTCTCTCTCCCATCTCCTCCACTTGGTCAAGGCGCTGCCCCAGGACAGAGCTAGCTTTCTTGATCAGTTTGTTCAGTCTCTTCCTATCAGCTGCTGTAATGCCACTGCCCCAGCAGACCACTCCAAAAGTGATGGCTGATGCCACCGCCGTGTCGTAGAATGTCTTCAGCAGCGCCCCTTGTACACCAAAAGACCTGAGTCTCCTCAGTAGGAACAGCCTGCGCTGTCCCTTCTTGTAGAGTGCATTAGTATTGTGTGACCAGTCTAGTTTATTGTTCAGATGAACACCCAGGTAGTTGTAGGATGTCACCATCTCAATGTCTGTTCCCTGGATGTTTACTGGTGCTGTGAGGGGTTGTCCTTGCCTGCGGCAGTCCACCATCAGCTCCTTAGTTTTCCTCACGTTGATCTGGAGGCAGTTCCGATGGCACCAGTCCACAAAGTCCTGGATAAGCCCTCTGTACTCAGCTTCATCTCCGTTGGAGATGAGGCCAACGATCGCAGAGTCGTCAGAGAACTTCTGTAGATGGCAGTATGTTGTGTTGTGTGAGAAGTCTGCAGAATAAAGGGTGAGCAGGAAGGAAGCCAAAACCGTTCCCTGGGGGGCCCCCGTGCTACTGATGATCGTGTCGGACACACAGACCCAGGTTCTCACAAACTGTGGCCGGTTTGTGAGGTAGTCCAGGATCCATGATGACAGGTGTTGGTGCACCCCTGCGCACAGCAGTTTGTCCTTCAGGATCATCGGTTGGATGGTGTTGAAAGCACTGGAGAAGTCAAAGAACATGTTCCTCACTGCATTCCCGGGCTTCTCCAAGTGGGACAGAGAACGGTGAAGGAGGAAGATGACCGCATCCTCCACCCCAATACCATGCTGGTAGGCGAACTGGAGTGGATCCATCGCTGGTCCCACCAGGGGGCAGAGGTGAGCAAGGAGCAGTCTCTCCAGGGTCTTCATCATGTGGGACGCTGTTCAGATCTTTGGGGTGGGAAGTCTTTGGTACAGGTACCACACAAGATGTTTTCCACAACTGTGGTACCCTCCCCAGCTTCAGGCTCAGGTTGAAGATGTACTCCACAATCCCACACAGCTGGTCTGCACAGGACTTGAGGAGCTTTGCGCTGATGCTGTCCGGTCCCAATGCCTTCCTCGCCTTGATCTTCCTCAGCTCCGTCCTCACCTGGGTCTTAGTGAGGGTCAGGTTGGGGGGCTGTGTGTTGGGAGTGGGGGGGTGATGGTGGAGTGGGGAGTGGGCAGCAGGACTTGATGTCTTCAGAGGCAGCAGTGGTTGTTGTGCAGTCGGGGGGGGGGGCGGTTGGTCAAACCTATTAAAAAACAGATTCAGATTGTTCGCCCACTCCCTGCCCCCCGTGGCCTGGGGGGAGGTATTCTGGAGCCCAGAGATGGTTTTAAGGTTTCTCCAGACCCCGCTGATGTCGCTCTGTTGCAGCTTGCCCTCCATCTTCTTCCTGAAGCTGTCTTTGCCTTCTCTGATTTTTCTCCTCAGCTCCCTCTGTACGGATTTCAGCATCTCCCTGTTCCTCGACCTGAAGATCCTCTTCTTCTCTCTCAGAAGTGTTTTTATCTCAGGGTTGATCCAGGGTTTGTGGTTTGAGCAACACCATATGGTGTATTATATACAAACACACCGTATTATATACAAATTACCACATTTAAGACCCCAAGTAAACAATTAACTGTATTTTGTACATATCAACATTAACACCCATCCAGCCTAACATACATTGATATCCATACATCAAAACCAGCCTCAAACAACACAGATATACACAGTGCTGTCCCACCCACCATTCCATAGTGTCCCATAGTGTCCCAGAGTGAGCATAGTGAATCGTATATATAAATACTACCCTTCTAACATATATCCTTTCAGCATATAATGTTTATACCTCTTTTTGAATTGATTTCTGTTTGTACATAGTTTCAGTTCTGGCTCCAGACTGTTCCACAAATTCACCCCACAGACAGATATGCACAGACTTTTCTTGGTTGTTCGTATCTTGGGTTTTGTAAAGTTTGTCTCCTCTCAAATTATGATCATTGTCTCTTTTTTTAAATATTTTTTGTATATTAGTTGGGAGTTGATTATTAATTGCCCTGTACATTACTTGTGCTGTCTTAAATTTAACTAAATCGATGAACTTTATGACATGTGACTTTAAAAACAACAAATTGGTATGGTCTCTATATCCTACATTATTTATTATCCTTATAGCTCTTTTTTGTAATGTGCATATTGACTGTAGGTTGGTCTTGTAGGTGTTTCCCCAGACTTCTACACAGTAGTTAAGATAAGGTAGAAACAGTGAATTGTACAGTAAGACCAATGATTTATAGTCCAAGATATGTCTTGTCTTCCCCAATATGCCTATACAGTCAACATGGATAAAGAAATATAAGGTAATGATTAGAGAAATGGAGGAATTAGATAAATTTAAACCTTAGTTCTGATGTACGAATAATAGTGCAGTAAGATTATGAGTGGAGATTCTTGTGTGCTTTTTCCTTCGTGTTTCTTCTCTTTTTTTTTCCATTTCCTTATTTAATAATGGAAGTGTATTAGGGTAAATTGAAGCTGAAACCTTTGTCAGTCCTGAACAGCAACCACAAGACATTTTAGGAGATATTGACTCAGATAATAACTATTTTAATTATATTAACAATAAGTGTGCATATTATGATCAACAATTAAGTGGAATTATGAATTCGGATCAGACTGACAATAATACATATTAATAGTAGGAGCAAAAGTACTTGGAAATCACACGTTAGATAAATACAAAACACAGTTTCAAAAATATTGCACTTATAAATAAAATTAAGACAAATCACTTTATATCTTGTATTGCTCATTGATACTTCCATACTTGACCTATTGTATAGAAGCCTGGGGTAACCATTATCAAAGTACATTTAATTCATTGCTAACATTACAAAAAGGACTGTCCATGTTATATACAAAGTCGGGTATCTTGAACATACTAATTTATTGTTTACACATTTAAAGTTATTGAAATTGCGAGGTCTGGTTGATTATTATATAGCACAATTAATGTTTAGAAAAAGAAAAAGAAAAAAGAAAAACCTTTTGCATAATTAATCAACTTACTAAAATAGTTATAAAATCCATAAGTTTTCATATTTTAATAAAATTATTATAAAATATAGCTTAAATTTTAGAAAAATGAAAATCTTTATAAGGGCTAAAAGCTCAATAAAGCTTAATCCGGCATAGATAATACAGTAGGTAGCTGATTTGACAATATGTTTGGTAAATGGGGGAAGATTATACAGGGGGCCTTAGTTAGCATTGCAATTACTTTAATGATTATTGCTTTCTGTGGGTGTTGTTGTATACCTATGATTAAACGACTTGTTGAAAGATCTATTGTTGCAGCATTCTCTTCTAAAGACCCACCCCCATACCAAGGTGTCCAGGAAGCTGTCCACCTGCTTTCTCACTACCAAGAAGACGACGAGGTCGTGCTAAGGCTGGACTCTGACAGGGACCCGGAGAATGCGGATGAAATAGTTTAGGATCTACGATAGGGTCTACAATATACATTTACATGGTGTTAGATTTTGCTTTGCTGTGCTTTGGCTCCACAGGTTTCCGTTGTGATCACCGATTTTATATATATATATATATATATATATATATATATATATATATATGTTTATATATAGTGTAAGTGCTCACATGTGAACACATACACATGTGCATATACATGCATGTGTGTGCCTTTATTCTGTGTCCACATGTGTGCACTGGTTATTTGTAGTATAGGTTTATACATCTTACACACATAGGCCTTTTGTTATGGTTAACCACGATGTCTGCGCTACACCAGATGTCCCCTGGAGATATGGCGACCTGAGGGGGGCAAGTCAATGCAATTGCTGGAAAGAGGACATTGCACACATATAGAATCTTAGACTCACTACACACAGGGATTAGAATAGGATTATGAGATGGGTTTAGATCCACCTCAACAGGGGGAGATGCAAAAACAAAATATGAAATTGACAAATGAGTGAGGTGCCTTGTTAGGACACCTCAACGGGGTATTGTAGGTTAAAATCTCCAACTGCATCTGTTTTTCTTGGAATATCAGTTTCTGTGCAACAATGTTTCACACTTCCTTTACTGCTTGTTTCCTTTATTGCTTTTCACACTTCTTTTACTGCTTGCTCTGCATGCCACAGCTTACAGCTTTGAGGTCACACATCCACGCACACACTTCATGACATTTGCTGAAATCAGATAGAATGGGTCAGCCCACAGCTGTTCCCACCACATAGGTGGAAAAATACAGATTCACTGAGGGAAAAACCCCTCCTCTTTGTGTGAGAGAGTGGGTGAGCTTAGGGTGCGGTCAGGTTTTATAAAAACTGTAAGTTCCAGAATTCGGGAGCACTCTCTCGGGGCATGTACCTAAGAGGTGTTCCAGCGCTGCCTGTACCATATCTCATTTTCAGTAAAATAAGTGAAAGTATATTTCATCTCTCAGTCTGGTTATTTGGCCTTTGTATAAAAGAACTGGGAGTGAAAGCATTTTAGACGCAATAAGTGTATTGTGGGCCTCAGGCCTCAGGTTATTTCACACCTTAGACAGAGACAATGAATACACATGGGAGAACAGTGGGAGTGGGGGTTGAATGAAGTATGGTGTAGATGTCCTGCTGTTATTAGGAAGTGCCTTGAATCTTGTGAAGTGTAACTTGAGGTAGAGAGAGAAGGATGTTTAATGAGACCAGCAGTCTGTTCTGTGCTTGTGATGTGACGAGTCATTCTGTTCAGTGCTTGTGAGATGTGAGTGTGCAATAAATCATTTGAAATGAATCTGCCTGTGATTTCACACACTCCACACTGGTGACCCAAGACGTATTATGGAACACGAGGCAAGATCCCCGGAGCCGGCCCGGTCAGGAAGCTACAGCGAGGTGGCAGCCATCCCACAGACAGCCCGGACCGGAACCTCCAGCCACGCGTGTGCGGTTGCAGTCAAGCTACCGGATTTCTGGCAGCACAACCCGCACTCTCGGTTCCACCTCACCGAGGCCCAGTTCGCCCTCCGGGGAGTAACAACAGATGACATCAGACTACCATGTGGTCGCAGCACTCGACGCCCGCACAGCTCATCAGGTAGCAAGCCTGCTTGATCAGCCACCAGCCAGCAACAGATACGAGGCGCTCAAGGCTGCGCTCATCCAGCGCTACACGCTCTCGGACTGTGAGAGAGTGGAGAGGCTCCTGATGGGGACCAAGCTAGGAGATGGTTCGGCCGTAGACCTGATGGAGAAGATGCTGGCGTTAAGGGGCACGGACGACGAGCACTTTCTGTTTGCCCACCTCTTCCTCCGGAACCTTCTGACAGTAGCGAGAGCGGTTCTGGCCAATTCGCTGCGGCTGGCCGCGCGAGACTACCATGTGCTAGCCCAGGAGGCAGACCGGATCATCATCACCACCAAGGCGATCACAGTCAACGCGGCAGCGACGGAGCCCAGCGAGACGACCAGAGGAGGCGAGGAGCCACCGATGGTAGCAGCAGCGGGGGCCAAGGAGCGCCAGGGAGACACGCTCTGTTCCTACCACTGCCGCTTCGGAGAGAACGCACGCAGATGTGTGCTACCGTGCCAATTCCAGTGCTCAGGAAAACGCCAAGGCCGGGGGTCGGTAGTAGCAGCGACCCTCGGTGAAGAGAACAAGCTGCTCTACCTAACGGACACACGCTCGGGGAGGCATTTCCTCGTGGACACCGGAGCCCAGAAGAGCTTCATCCAGCCGACCTACACTGACCGGCTGGCAGGATCTCGCGGCCCCAGGATGTTGGCAGCAAACGGCTCGGATATTAAGACCTTTGGTGAGAGGACTCTGCTCTTATCTCTACACGGCCGTACATATGAGTGGACTTTTGTCATAGCAGCACTGAATTACCATATACTGGGGGCTGATTTTCTGTGTGCACATGGTTTACTGGTTGATGTTGCTAACAGGCGCCTGGTTAATGCACTGTCTTTTGACTCTCTCCCCTGTATAGCTCGAGTGACCCAGCCAACAGCACAAGCCAACGTTACAGCTACAGGCGGTAAGTTCCACACACTGCTCACTCAGTTCCCAGCACTCACGGTCCTGACATTTTCCACGACCATCGCTAAACACGGGGTGGAGCACTTTATCACCACCACCGGGCCGCCCGTTTTTGCAAGACCTCGGCGCTTGGACGCAGCTAAACTGGCCATAGCGTGCGAGGAGTTCGCCAACCTGGAAAGGTTGGACATCATCAGGCGCTCGAACAGCCCATGGGCATCCCCGCTACACATGGTCCCTAAGGCTGAGGGATTGTGGCGACCGTGCGGTGATTTCCGCAGGTTGAACAATGCCATGGCGCACGACCGCTACCCAATTCCCCAAATACAGGATTTTTCCGTTCACCTCGCCAGGGCACGCATTTTTTCCAAAATAGACCTGGTCTGTGGTTACCACCAAGTCCCAGTGCGCACTGAGGACGTACCCAAAACAGCGGTAATAACTCTGTTCGGTCTATTCGAGTTCCTGCGCATGCCATTCGGGTTAAAAGGAGTGGCACAGACGTTCCAGTGCATGATGGATGCAGTGCTGTGCGGTCTCCCGTTCGTGTTCGTCTACCTGGACGATATCCTGGTAGCCAGCGCGTCCGAAGACGAACACGAAACCCACCTCACGACGGTTTTCCGGAGGCTGGAAGAGCACAGGTTAATAATCAACCCGGCGAAATGCCAGTTTGGCGTAACGGAGATTGATTTTTTGGGACACCGCGTCTCTCCAGAAGGAGCGATCCCGCTGCCTGACAAAGTGCGTGCCGTGGCGGATTTTCCCCAGCCTCAGACGGTCAGGGCGCTGCAGGAATTTTTGGGAATGGTGAACTTTTATAACCGTTTCCTTCCCCGCGCGGCGCAGCTCATGCAACCATTGTACGCCTCGCTCAAGAAACAGAAACCCGCGGATAGGGTCAAATGGACCCCGGAGCGAGAGTGGGCGTTCTCGGAAGTTAAAGCAGCTCTGGCAAACGCCGCACTGCTGGCACATCCAGACCCAACGGCCCACATAGCGCTCACCACCGACGCTTCAGACGTGGCCATAGGGGCTGTCGTGGAGCAGCGCGTCGCCGGAGCTTGGCAGCCGCTCGCCTTTTTCAGCAGAACTTTGCGCGACAGCGAACGTAAATACAGCGCGTTCGACAGAGAGTTGCTGGCTCTCCACCTGGCCATTCGCCACTTCCAGTTCTGGCTGGAAGGGCGCAGCTTCACCGCGTTCGTAGACCACAAGCCGATAACATTCGCGATGGCCAAGGTTTCAGAACCGTGGTCGGGCCGGCAGCAGAGACAGCTGGCCGCGATCTCAGAGTTTACTACCAATATTCAGCATGTGTCGGGTAAACTGAATGTAGTGGCGGACTGCCTCTCGCACGCCGTGGTGGCCCCACTCTACGTGGGCATAGATTACGCAGCCATGGGCCCGGAGCAGATTAGCGATGCAGACGTGCGCGTGCTCCAGTCTGGACCAACAGGGTTAAGGCTGGAGAGCAGGGTGCTGCAAGACGGCATGCCCCCCCTAATCTGCGATGTCTCCACGGGTCGCCCGCGTCCCGTGGTCCCGGCCGCGTGGCGCCGCCGCGTGTTTGAGTCGGTTCACACTCTGGCACACCCAGGAGTGCGCGCGTCCATCAAAATGGTGGGAGAGAAGTTTGTGTGGCCGAGCCTACGCAAACAAGTTAAAGAGTGGGCTGCAGCCTGGGTGGCGTGCCAACGAGCCAAGGTACACAGACACACGAAGGCTCCCTTGGAGCCGTTTCATATTCCGCCTAAGAGGTTCGACCATGTTCACATGGACCTCATGGGCCCTCTCCCGCCATCACAGGGGTGCACGCACCTCATGACAATGGTGGACCGCACTACGCGCTGGCCAGAAGCGGTTCCGCTGGCGGCAACCACGTCCGCAGACGTGGCGCGCGCTTTTTTAACAGCATGGGTGACACGTTTTGGAGTCCCGTCGGACATTACGTCCGACAGGGGCCCTCAATTTGTTTCCGAACTCTGGTCCACGATGGCCCACAGCCTGGGTGTTACAATTCACCGCACAACCACGTACAACCCACAGGCCAATGGGTTATGCGAGTGTTTTCATAGATCACTGAAAGCAGCACTCAGGGCTTCATTGACGGATGCAAATTGGGTAGACAAGTTACCGTGGGTTTTATTGGGGTTGCGCTCCGTGCCGAAAGAGGATCTGGAAGCTTCCCCGGCAGAGCTCGTTTTTGCGCAGCCACTACGGCTGCCCGGGGAATTTCTGCCAGATAATCCCGCGCCCGACAGCTCCCCTTCTCAGCTTTTGCAGCGTAGCGCAAACACAGGCACGCTGCCGGGACCTGCCCATCACAGTTTTCCGCATGTTTTTGTGCCTAAAACTTTGAAGAACTCAGAGTTCGTGTTTGTCAGACACAACGCCCACCGCCCTCCATTGCACCCACCCTATGATGGACCGTTCAGAGTGCTGGAAACAGGGGATAAGCATTTTTTGCTAGACTTGGGGGGTAGGAGGGAAAAAATTGGCATAGACAGACTCAAACCCGCTTTCGTTGTGGCAGACGAGCAAGTGCTGTTGGCTAGGGTCCCTCGGCGTGGAAGACCCCCACGGAGAGCTCCCCAGGGAAACGATTCATCAGAGCAGCCACACGGGCAGAGTGAACCCCCTCCTCCCCTCTCCACGGCTCACCCGCAGTCAGACACACTTCCAGCAGCCTCCCACCGGCACAGCAGCGCCACGGAGGTGGTAAAGCCCAGTTGCAGCAGATATGGGAGGAGGCTGAAGCCGAAACAGCGTGTGGACTGATGTGCTATTGTTCTGTCTAAGTTGCTGGGGGGGGGGGGCAGTGTGGGCCTCAGGCCTCAGGTTATTTCACACCTTAGACGGAGACAATGAATACACATGGGAGAACAGTGGGAGTGGGGGTTGAATGAAGTGTGGTGTAGATGTCCTGCTGTTATTAGGAAGTGCCTTGAATCTTGTGAAATTTAACTTGAGGTAGAGAGAGAAGGATGTTTAATGAGACCAGCAGTCTGTTCTGTGCTCGTGATGTGACGAGTCATTCTGTTCAGTGCTCGTGAGATGTGAGTGTGCAATAAATCATTTGAAATGAATCTGCCTGTGATTTCACACACTCTACAGTATTATCTTTAAAATGCCAAAAGTTAACGAATATATACTGCTCAAAAAAAATAAAGGGAACACTTTGAAAACACATCGGACTTTAATGGGAAAAAATAAGCTGGATATCAAAATTGTGGCAGCCTAGTCCAGTTTACTCAGATTAAAAAGTGTTCCTTTAATCTGAGTAAACTGGACTAGCCTGCCACAATTTCAATATCCAGCTTATTTTTTCCCATTAAAATCTGATGTGTTTTCAAAGTGTTCCCTTTATTTTTTTGAGCAGTATATATACATATATATCCGCTTGTATTGATATGTAACAGCCAAAGTGTGGCTATACTGGGCTATACTGTATATAGTATACTAAAATACTGTATTTTCCATTAACTATGCTAACAAGCCAACAGTACTTTTTACTATGACCTAACGTTTGTCCTTGCCATAAAGAAATGAACAGGCTGTCTCTGCTGACAAATGTATATCGCTTGTATTGACTTGTAACAACCAAATTGCGGATATTTTTTTAGTCACGCTTGTGCCTAATAGTTTTTTCGGTTAGCTATGCTAACAAGCTAACAGTGTTTTTACCACGAATGTTTCTCCTCGCCATAAAGAAATACACGTTTGAGAAACTAGAACAAAAATCTTGGCGTCTTACAGAATACTTTGTTAGATATCCAGTGCAAAATACGCTGTTTGTTCATTATCAATACTGCTTATTGTTGTCTCAAATGACGTTAGTGGCATTGCCATATATCTTGAAATGCTCATTTGAGAGAAAACAAGAACAGAAATCTTAGCGTCTTATAGAATACCTTTTTTTTAATAAAGATATCCAGTGCAAAATACGCTTTTTGTGGTGTCAATACTGTGTATGAATGGGTGCCTTGCATTGTGTTGTGGGAGGTTTTTCTACCAAAGATGCTGGTAACGTTGTCATTTTTACTATTTTGGTAATACTCCCATAATCGGGCCTTTTTTCTTTTATTTTACTCGTGTGTTTAATTGTGTGTTGTGTAACCATATATTATCTAATCCTTCTCTTACTTTATTGCGCAGTCGCCTGGTGGAGCACCTACAATGTCATTGTACTGTACAACTGTACAGTGACAATGAAGCCTATTCTATTCCTATTCTTCTATTCCATAATCGGACATGTAAGCTTTGCTAATATTGATGTTGAATAAAATTGCCTTCTATGACTGCACATTTAATGGAAGGCTTAAGTTGTACACTTGCACAAACTAAAACACTTTTTTTGTATTTACAGATTTATCACACCTGGATGATGAGGGAGAACCATCCAGACCTGTGGTGTCCAGCTCACCTTCGCCAGCACCAAGCTTGTCGTTCTCCTGCTCTTCCTCTTCTCATAAGACCAGATAAGGTAATATATGTTCAGATCATGACCCATTCACACAAATGAGGGAGTGAATTAAATCAATTATACACTTGAATTGAATGTTGTGACGCCACTAACAGTAAATGGATGTTGAATAGACACATTCAATCTTGGATTGACGATTCCTGCGTTTTTCAGTGTGTGGTTATTTTATATTGCTTATTTTTGTACTTTAAAACAGGAAAACGGAAGTGGGACACAAACATGGACCTCCTTCTTGACTACCTGGAGAGGTCAAATTAAAGACACCAGGAGCAGAACAGGAGGGAGGAGCAGCTGACCTCCGCTTTGCTGCAAAGCATCCAGAAGATGGAGGACAGTATGTGACATCATATCCTCTTGAGCTCCTGGCAATGGACTTTCTCAAATTGCCCATGTCAACAGATGGCCATCAGTATGTGCTTGTTGTCACAGACCATTTTATAAAATATGTTTGGGCAATACCAACACGTGACCAGTCAGCCACCACCACAGCTAAGGACCTCTGGAAAAATGTAATACACTTTGTTGGCAGCCCACAGCGTTTCCATTCTGACCAGGGAGCAAACTTTGAATCTACTGTTCTTCAGGAGTTGTGTGGCCTGTATGGAACCACAAAAAGTCGATCACATCATCCACAAAGGAATGGAGTTTGTGAACGTTTTAACCGGACTCTGCTGTCCCTTCTAGGCACTTTGGAGGAGAACCAGAAGCTCACAGTAGTAACCATTACACAGCTCCATGGATTTAGGAGAGAAAAGCCATAACCTCGTACTCAAGTATTTTTTTCAGTAATTAGTAAGTACTTTTTTGCTGTTTGAATGACTGTTTCTGCGTACATCAGGTAGTGCAACTTGAGTACAATTTCTGACAACTTTTGGTTGTGTGAGGCAGATTGAAATATTACTTTTAAACGTATAATATTTAACTGGATTATTTTGCCGTGGGGTATTTAAATGTCTGAGAACATTTTACCTTCAGTCAGAAAAGCTACAATTTATCGGTAAAACGGTAAAGTATTTTGTATAGTAACTCAGTGTGCAGTAAATATGTAAAAATACTTGCATTTAAAAGAGTGCTGCAGTTCTTTTCCTGCTCCGTACAACCATTTTAAAGATTTGCAAAGCATTGTGGGGATTTTAAAACAGCAAAGGATCCACTTGTGCATCATATTGAGCTGTCATTTTGTCATTCTGTCCTGCATTTTGAACTTCTGAAAAGATCAAAGGCCACTTTCGCCATGGTTACTGTTGCCATGGTAACCATGTCAAAGATCAAAAGCAGGCAACACCATGGTTACTGTTGCCAGGGTAACTAACTTTCTAGGGGCATGTAGAAATGCTTGATTACACTTGGTTTCTACGGGCATGCACAGGTATGCACTAGTCATATAACAGGTGCATTACCACCATGCACCTCACTCTAAATCATCATTTTATATTCTTCTTTCAGGATGGACTCTGAACCCTCATATCACTCTATAAATAATTCAAGAAATCTCTGTGACGATGTGACGATGTTACAGTGTGACTCCGTCACGACCGTAGGACTCGCTAAAAGATCATAGGATCACCTATGATGTGCCTATAGTCTAGAGAGTGATTCAAGAAAATCTGTGTGTGTGTCTGCGTGTGATCAAAGAAGGGCATCACTCACGATCATAGGACTCACTATGACATCTTCAAAGATCAAAGGCAGGCATCACTCACAATCATAGGACATCAAAGATCAAAGGCAGGCATCACTCACGATCATAAGACTCGCTATGACATCATCAAAGATCAAAGGCAGGCATCACTCACACTCACTCACAATCATAGGACATCAAAGATCAAAGGCATGCATCACTCACAATCATAGGACTCGCTATTCCATTATCAAAGATCATTGGACTCACTATGACATCATCAAAGATCAAAGGGATCCATCACTAACGATCATAGGACTCACTATGACATCATCAAAGATCATAGGACTCACTATGACACCATCAAAGATCAAAGGCAGGCATCACTGAACTAGTGCTGATGTGCTTGCTTACACCCTTGTTTACACCTGCTTTCTATGGACATGCAAAAATACTTGCTTATACTTGGTTTCTAAGGGCATGCACAGGTATGCACGGGGATGCACAGGTATGCACTAGTCTTTATAACTCAAGACAAAATAAGGGATAGTGTCAATATCCATCCATCCATCCATCTTCTACCGCTTTTCTGGAGGTCCGGGTCGCGGAGGCAGCAGTTCCAGCAGAGAAGCCCAGACTTCCCTCTCCCCAGCCACCTGCTCCAGCTCTTCACAGGGGATACCAAGGCGTTCCCAGACCAGCTGGGAGACATAGTCTCTCCACCGTGTCCTGGGTCTGCCCCGGGGTCTCCTCCCAGTGGGACGTGCCTGAAACACCTCAAGTGGAGGCGTCCAGGAGGCATCCTTATCAGATGCCCATACCACCTCAACTGACTCCTTTCAATGTGGAGGAGCAGCGGTTCTACTCTGAGCCTCTCCCGGGTGACTGAGCTCCTCACCCTATCTCTGAGAGTGAGTCCAGCAATCCTACGGAGAAAGCTCATTTCAGCCGCTTGTATCCGCGATCTCGTTCTTTCGGTCATTACCCAAAGCTCGTGACCATAGGTGAGCGTAGGAACGTAGATTGACTGGTAAATCGACAGCTTTGCCTTAGAACTAAGCTCTCTCTTCACCACAACAAACCGGTACAACGTCCGCATCACTGCAGATGCTGCTCCAATCCGTCTGTCGATATCTCGCTCCATTTTCCCCTCACTCGTGAACAAGACCCCAAGATACTTAAACTCCTCCACTTGGGGCAGGAGCCTGTCCCCAACCCAGAGCAGACAATCCACCTTTTTCCGGCTGAGGACCATGGACTCGGACTTGGAGGTGCTGATTCTCATCCCAGCTGCTTCACGCTCAGCGGCAAACCGTCCCAGCAAGAGCTGTAGGTCATTGCTGGATGAAGCCAGCAGGACAACATCATCTGCAAACAACAGAGATAAGATCCTGTGGTCACCAAGTATGACACCCTCCATTCCCTGGCTGCGTCTAGAAATCCTGTCCATAAAAATTATGAACAGGATCGGTGACAAAGGGCAGCCCTGGCGGAGTCCAACTCTCACTGGGAATGACTCCGACCGAGTGTTGGCAATACGAACCAAACTCTCACAACGGTCATACAGAGACCGAATAGCTCGTAACAACAAGCCCGATACCCCATACTCCCGAAGCACCCCCCACAAAAATCCACGAGGGACGCGGTCAAATGCCTTCTCCAAGTCCACAAAACACATGTAAACTGGTTGGGAAAACTCCCACGAACCCTCAATAATTCTCGAGAGGGTAAAGAGCTGCTCCGATGTGCCACAGCCAGGACGAAAACCACATTGCTCCTCCTGAATCCGAGGTTCGACCAACGGCCGGACTCTCCTCTCCAGTACCTTGGCATAGACCTTCCCAGGGAGGCTGAGGAGTGTGATCCCTCTAAAGTTGGAGCACACCCTCCGGTCCTCTTTTTTGAAGAGAGGAACCACCACCCCAGTTTGCCATGCCAAAGGCACTGCCCCCGACCTCCACGCAATGTTACAGAGGCGTGTCAACCATGACAACCCAACAACATCCAGGGCCTTGAGGTACTCAGGGCGAATCTCGTCCACCCCCGGGGCCCGGCCACCAAGGAGATTTTTAACCACCTTGGCGACCTCAGCCCCTGTGATAGGCGAGTCATCCCCCTCGTCCCCAAACCCTGCTTCCTCTGTGGAAGGCGTATCAGTGGGATTGAGGAGATCCTCGAAGTATTCCTTCCACCGCCCGACGATATCCCCAGTCGAAGTCAACAGTGTCCCATCCGCACCATAAACAGTGTGGACGGGGAGCTGCTTTCCCCTCCTGAGCCGCCGGACAGTTTGCCAGAATCTCTTTGAGGCCGACTGAAAGTCTTGTTCCATGGCCTCACCGAACTCCTCCCATACCCGGGTTTTTGCTTCAGCAACCACCCGAGCTGCACTCTGCTTGGCCTGCCGGTACACCTCAGCTGCTTCGGGAGTCCCACAAGCCAACCAAGCTTGATAGGACTCCTTCTTCAGCTTAATGGCCCCCCTCACCACTGGTGTCCACCACTTGGTTTGCGGGTTGCCACCACGAGATGCACCAACCACCTTGTGGCCGCAGCTCTGGGCCGCCGCTTCAACAACAGAGGTGGAGAACGTGGCCCATTCAGACTCCATGTCTCCAGACTCCCTCGGAATGTGGTTGAAGTTCTTCCGGAGGTGGGAGTTGAAGACCTCCCGGACAGGGGCCACAGCCAGACGCTCCCAGCACACCCTCACTATAGGTTTGGGTCTACCAGATCTGAATGGCTTCCTCCCCTGCCATCGGATCCAACTCACCACCAGGTGGTGATCAGTTGACAGCTCTGCACCTCTCTTTACTCGGGTGTCCAAGACATACGGTCGCAGGTCTGATGATACGATAACAAAATCGATCATCGACCTGCGACCTAGGGTGTCCTGGTGCCAGGTGCACATATGGACACCCTTATGCTTGAACATGGTGTTCGTTATGGACAGACTGTGGTTAGCACAGAAGTCCAATAACTGAACACCACTCGGGTTCAGATCGGGCAGGTCGTTCCTCCCAATCACCCTCCTCCAGGTTTCACTGTCGTTGCCCACGTGCGCATTGAAGTCCCCCAGTAGGACAATGGAGTCTCCAAGAGGAGCACCCTCCAGCACCCCAGTCACAGACTCCAAAAAGGGTGGGTACTCTGAAACATCATTTGGTGCATAGGCACAAATGATGGTCGGGACCCGTTTCCCAACCCGAAGGCGCAGGGAAGCAACCCTTTCGTCCACCAGGGAAAACTCCAATATAGAGGATACGATGTCTGCCACTGTAGTATTCTCTGGGCCCCTCCCCAATCTGACCAGTGATGACATGTTTAGCCGCTCGTCATCCTTGAACCGCTGACTGTCTGTGTGGTGTCCTAAAAATGACGTGGGCTACATTGACAATTGGAGCTCTTTCTGGGGAAAACCTGGTCTTATGAGAAGAGACAGCATTCATCCCACTTTGGATGGTGCTTCTCATTTATCTAACAATCTGGCATCTTTTTTATCCAAATTTCCAAAACCCTGACTACTCAGAGTTGGGACCAGGAAGCAGAGTCGCAGTCTTACACGCCTCTCTGCAGCTCCTCTTCATCCGCCACCCCTCAACTTAGCCCCTGTCTTCCCCATCAGAGAATCATTGTCTGCTCCCTCCAAAGCAAATAAAAATATAATGTATAAGCATCCCAAAGTGATAAAGCAAAATATTGGTAAAACTCAAATTAAACATAAAGCCTCTAAATTGAATAAATTGGCCTCTTTTCCTCCTCATAATTTAAAAATTAAATGTGGTTTATTAAATATTAGGTCTCTAACTCCCAAGTCTCTGTTAGTCCATGATCTGTTAATTGATCATCAGATTGATTTAATTTCCCTTACAGAGACTTGGTTAGGGCAAGAGGATTATGTTGGTTTAAATGAATCAACTCCCTCTGGTTATTTAAACTGTCAAAATCCCAGAAGTTCTGGTCGTGGAGGAGGAGTAGCAACAATTTACCATTCCAAATTACTAGTTAATGTAAAGCAAAAAACATGTTATAATTCCTTTGAGGGCCTGGTCCTCAGTATTGGCCACTTTAGCAATTTTAGGTTAAACCCAATTTTATTTGCCATAGTTTATCGTCCCCCATCAACCTACTCAGAATTTTTATCCGAATTTGCTGATTTCTTAGCTGATTTAGTGCTGAAATCTGATAGAATAATTATAGTAGGGGACTTTAATATACATGTGGATGTACAGTAGATAATGACTGCCTTAATGTGGCATTTAATTCAATATTAGACTCGATTGGGTTTTCTCAGAAAGTAGGAAATTCTACTCATTACCTCCACCATACATTGGACCTTGTTCTGACATATGGCATAGAAATAGAAAATCTTGTAGTGTCTCCTCATAACCCTGTACTGTCAGACCATTGTCTGTTAACCTTTGATTTTACTATTTCTGACTATTTGGCTCCTAAAGAAAAATATTATTACAGTAGATGCCTCTCAGATGATGCTGTTACCAAATTTATGCAGATTGTTTCCTCTATGCCATGTGTCAACACAACGGAAATAAGCTATAGACAGCTTGCTCCTTCTGTAATTGATAACATGGTGGATAGTGTTTCAGCTTCTCTGCATCAGACTCTAGACTTGGTGGCCCCCTTTAAAAAGAAAAAGTCTAATCAGAGATTTCTAACTCCTTGGTTCAACACAGAAACTCGTAGCTTAAAACAGAAGACTTGTCAATTAGAAAGAAAATGGCGCTCCACTAATTTAGATGAAATCTATTTAGCTTGGAGAAATCATCTTTTAATTTATAAAAAATCTCTTAGAAAAGCTAGAACGAGTTATTACTCTGCATTAACAGAAGAGAACAAGAATAATCCCAGGTTTCTTTTCAGTACCGTAGCCAGGTTGACAAAGAGTCAGGACTCTGTCAATCCTAGCATTCCCTTAGAGCTTACTAGTCAGGACTTTATGAACTTTTTCAATAATAAAATTTCATCCATCAGGGATAAAATCAATCAGATTCTTCCCACAGTTAACTTAAATACTGTAACTACTACAACTCCTTCTATTGATGTCTGTCTTGATGAGTTTACTCCAATCGACCTTTGTGAGTTGGACAAAATAGTTTCCTCATCCAAACCTTCAACTTGTCTTTTAGACCCTATTCCTACCAGGTTATTTAAAGAAGTCTTCCCACTTATTGGTAGCTTTATTCTTCATATAATCAATTCTTCATTAACTTTAGGCCATGTACCGCAGGCTTTTAAAACGGCTGTAATTAAACCCTTACTCAAAAAGCCAACGCTAGATCCAGGAGCTTTAGCAAACTATAGACCAATCTCTAATCTCCCTTTCATTTCAAAAATCTTAGAAAGAGTTGTTGCTACGCAATTATTTGACCACCTGCAGGGAAATGGTTTACTTGAAGAGTTTCAATCTGGGTTTAGAATCCATCATAGCACTGAAACAGCCTTAGCAAAGGTCACTAACGACCTCCTCATTGCATCTGATAATGGATTAGTTTCTGTACTTGTCCTTTTAGACCTTAGTGCAGCTTTTGATACTATCGATCATAATATTTTACTTGATAGATTAGAACACTATGTTGGACTTAATGGAACTTCATTGCAGTGGTTTAGATCTATTTATCTGATAGGTTCCAGTTTGTTCATGTAAACCAGGGGTGTCAAACTCATTCCATGGAGGGCCAAGACCCTGCAGGTTTTACTTCCACCCAGTCTCTTCAGCAGGTGTTTTCACTGATCAGCAATCAGTGGGAAGAAATTCAGAGAAAACACCTGTTGAAGCCACTGGGTGGAGGTAAAACCTGCAGGGTCTTGGCCCTCCATGGAATGAGTTTGACACCTGTGATGTAAACAATGAGTTTTCTTTCAACTCAAAGCTTAGTCATGGAGTTCCACAGGGATCTGTGCTAGGCCCTACTCTTTTTAGTTTATATATGCTTCCATTAGGCAACATTATTAGAAAGCACTGTATACATTTTCATTGTTATGCAGATGACACACAATTATACCTGTCAATGAAGCCTGATGATAATAATCAATTAGCCAAGTCAGAAGCCTGTCTTAAGGAAATCAAAGCTTGGATGACTTGTAATTTCCTGCTATTAAATTCAGATAAGACTGAAGTCATTCTTGTTGGTCCAAAAAACCTTAGAAATTCCTTTCAAAATCAAACTTTCAGTTTGGATGCAGTTACTCTTTCTCTTAATAGCTCTGTGAGGAACCTTGGAGTTATTTTTGATCAGGATTTGTCCTTCAATTCACATATTAAATTTGTTTCTAAGACTGCCTTCTATCATTTGCGTAATATTGCCAAGATTAGGAGCATCTTGTCTCAGAG
This sequence comes from Pholidichthys leucotaenia, assembly GCA_020510985.1. Lineage (NCBI taxonomy): Eukaryota > Metazoa > Chordata > Actinopteri > Cichliformes > Pholidichthyidae > Pholidichthys > Pholidichthys leucotaenia. Next base: position 102,864,316 of record CM035850.1, on the reverse strand, counting down.
TGATGCTGAGAAGCTGATCCACGCTTTTGTTAGCTCGAGATTAGATTATTGTAATTCTTTATTATCAGGCTGTCCTAAAACATCTTTAAAAAGTCTTCAGCTGATCCAAAATGCTGCAGCAAGAGTTTTAACAGGTACTAGAAAGAGAGATCATATCTCTCTGGTTCTGGCCTCCCTTCATTGGCTTCCCATAGAGTTTAGAATTAAGTTTAAAATCCTTCTTCTTACTTACAAAGCTCTAAACAATCAGGCTCCTTTTTATTTAAAAGATCTGATACTACCGTATTATCCTAACAGAGCACTACACTCCCAAAATGCAGGATTACTTGTAATACCTAGAATCTCCAAAAGTACAATGGGAGGCAGAGCCTTCAGTTATCAAGCTCCTCTCCTGTGGAATCAGCTGCCAATCTGGATTCGGGAGTCAGACTCGATCTCTGTTTTTAAGAATAGGGCTAAAACCTACCTTTTTGATATAGCCTACAATTAGGGAGGGATCATGTGTTTCTGAACCCTCCCTTAGTTATGCTGCTAATAGGTTTAGTCAGCCGGGGGACCTCCAGTAATGCACTGGGCCTCACTCCTTTTCTCACTCTCAATGATTTTTTTTTTTTTTTGCTGGTCATTAACATTTGTTTGTTCTCTCCCATAGATTGAGTCTCCATCGTGCTGTTTGCTCTCTACATGTCTGTTCTTTTCTTCTTCACTATCCCCTCACCCCCCAGCCAGTCGCAGCAGATGACTGCCCCTCCCTGAGTTTGGTTCTGCTGGAGGTTTCTTCCTGTTAAAAGGGAGATTTTCCTCTCCACCGTCACCAAGTGCTTGCTCACAGGGGATCGCCTGATTGCTGGGGTCTTTCTGCAACTGTGGGGGTTCCCCCTACAGTTGATAGTGCTATGAGATGACTGTTGTTGTGAAATGGCGCTATATAAATAAAGTTGAATTGAATTGAATTGTTTTCTCTTTTTTCTCCTTTGAATTCTTGGATGGAATATGGGTGGGCAATATAAGCTGCGGCTTCAGCCATCACCCATTTCGGATAACTCACGTGGAATTGTATAGTAGAAGGAGTCTTTGTCTAATTTGACCTTGTTGTTATATTATACAGTTTCTTTTAACCTGTAATGTACTATCCGAAATAAAATAAATTCATTCAAATTAGAGGCAGCAAGGTGGGGCGATACAAGAATACCCACCCCTGCTCGTCGCCTCTCGCCCGGGGCAACTCCAGAAAAGGCCAAGCTCCAGCCCCTCTCCAGGAGACTGGTTCCGGAACCGGAGCTGTGTGTTGAGGTGAGGCCGACTATATCTAGCCGGTATCTCTCAACCTCGTACACCAGCTCAGGCTCCTTCCCCACCAGAGAGATGACATTCCACGTACCAAAAGCCAGTTTAGAAAGCTTGGGATCAGTCCGCCAAGGTCTCCGCCTTTGACCGCCTCCTGATCCACATAGCACCGGACCCCCATGATCCCTCCTGCAGGTGGTGAGCCCATTGGAGGGCGGACCCATGTAACTCCTTCGGGCTGAGCCCGGCCGGGTCCCATGGGTGGAAACCCGGCCACCAGACGCTAGCCTTCGAGCCCCTCCCCCAGGCCTGGCTCCAGGGTGGGGCCCCGGTAACCCCATACCGGGCGGGGTACACTGAATCCTTGATATACAATTTATCATGAGAGTCTGTTGGATCTCAGAAAATCTTAAAATTTTATCTACGTTGGGTTAAAAAAGTATTTAGTCAGCCACCAATTGTGCAAGTTCTCCCACTTGAAAGATGAGAGAGGTCTCCAATTTTCATCATAGGTATACCTCAACTATGAGAGACAAAATGAGGGGGAAAAAATCCAGAAAATCACATTGTCTGATTTTTAAAGAATTTATTTGCAAATTATGGTGGAAAATAAGTATTTGTTCAATAACAAAAGTTCATCTCAGTACTTTGTTATATACCCTTTGTTGGCAGTGACAGAGGTCAAACGTTTTCTGTTAGTCTTCACAAGGTTTTCACACACTGTTGCTGGTATTTTGGCCCATTCCTCCATGCAGATCTCCTCTAGAGCAGTGATGTTTTGGGGCTGTCGCTGGGCAACACGGACTTTCAACTCCCTCCAAAGATTTTCTATGGGGTTGAGATCTGGAGACTGGCTAGGCCACTCCAGGACCTTGAAATGCCTCTTACGAAGCCACTCCTTCATTGCCCGGGCGGTGTGTTTGGGATCATTGCCATGCTGAATGACCCAGCCACGTTTCATCTTCAATGCCCTTGCTGGTGGAAGGAGGTTTTCACTCAAAATTTCACGATACATGGCCCCATTCATTCTTTCCTTTACACGGATCAGCCGTCCTGGTCCCTTTGCAGAAAAACAGTCCCAAAGCATGATGTTTCCACCCCCATGCTCCACAGTAGGTATGGTGTTCTTTGGATGCAGCTCAGCATTCTTTCTCCTCCAAACACGACAAGTTGAGTTTTTACCGAAAAGTTCTATTTTGGTTTCATCTGACCATATGACATTCTCCCAATCCTCTTCTGGATCATCCAAATGCTCTCTAGCAAACTTCAGATGGCCCTGGACATGTACTGGCTTAAGCAGGGGGACACGTCTGGCACTGCAGGATTTGAGTCCCTGGCGGCGTAGTGTGTTACTGATGGTAGCCTTTGTTGCTTTGGTCCCAGCTCTCTGCAGGTCATTCACTAGGTCCCCTGTGTGGTTCTGGGATTTTTGCTCAGCGTTCTCGTGATCATTTTGACCCTACAGGGTGAGATCTTGCGTGGAGCCCCAGATCAAGGGAGATTATCAGTGGTCTTGTATGTCTTCCATTTTCTAATAATTGCTCCCACAGTTGATTTCTTCACACCAAGCTGCTTACCTATTGCAGATTCAGTCTTCCCAGCCTGGTGCAGGCCTACAATTTTGTTTCTGGTGTCCTTTGACAGCTCTTTGGTCTTGGCCATAGTGGACTTTGGAGTCTGACTGTTTGAGATTGTGGACAGGTGCCTTTTATACTGATGATGAGTTCAAACAGGTGCTATTAATACAGGTAACGAGTGGAGGACAGAGGAGCCTCTTAAAGAAGAAGTTACATATCTGTGAGAGCCAGAAATCTTGCTTGTTTGTAGGTGACCAAATACTTATTTTACCAAAGAATTTACCAATTAATTCATTAAAAATCCTTCAATGTGATTTTCTGGATTTTTTTTTTCTCATTTTGTCTGTCATAGTTGAGGTATACCTATGATGAAAATTGGAGACCTCTCTCATCTTTTAACTAACTAACTAACTAACCTGCACTTATATAGCGCTTTTCTAGTCACAAAGACCACTCAAAGCGCTTTCATTAATACTAACCCTCTATTCTAAGGGCCTATAGGAAACAGATATCTAGGGACAATTTAGAACAGCCAATTAACCTAACATGCATGCACCTAACATTTTAATTGGGAGAACTTGCGCAACTGGTGGCTGACCAAATACTTTTTTGCCCCACTGTATCTCATAAATTCGGGGGTTTTTTTAAACTGTAAATTTGTATCTTTTCCCTGTAAATTTTTTTTTTTCAAGTTAACATTTTGTAAATTTTCATACTTTTTCTGGTAAATTTGCATTTTTTTTCCTGTACACGTTAAACTTTTTCTGGTAAATCTGCAACACTCATCTAGATTTATTACGTTGTAATTTGTGACTTTTCAGTTTTTAAATCAGCATCTTTTCATCATTTCATCTTTATTCTTGCACATTTGTGCCTAATATTTTTATACATTTACACATTAGTACCTCATGCTGAATTAGTGAATCCCACCCCCATCCCCCTTGTTCAAAATAATAAACCTCCTCCTGACTAGAACTTTCAGAAACAGTTGACACTCACCGTGACTGGATGTGGAAAATAAACCAATTTACTCCTCATTAATGAATTCCTGCGATAATAAAGTAGGAACTCAGGTTTTAATGGTGCACATTTATCCTAGTTAAAGGCTTGATTGTCATGTTTGCCCCTACGGGGCAGAAGGGACAGACTCAGGTGCTAGATACACTCATGACATTTATTAAAGAAAAAAGCAAAGTCCAAAAACTGTGCAAAATACAAGAATATAAATAATGGGAAAAAACTTACAGCTAGCGTCCCTGGACCAGCATCGGCCAGCGGACGCAGGAGTAGTACAGGAGGATCAATCCGAATGAACGTATGGATAGACAAACAGTAAAGCAAAGAAAGAACAGACAGGCAGTGCTTAAATACATGGATATAATGAGCAGCAGGTGTGAGAGCTGAGCTTGCAGGGTAATTAATTGCGTAACTGCTCCCAGCTGATAAGAGAGCAGACTGAAAGCGGCAGGTGTCCTAAAACACAATCACTCACAGCTGATGAACTGAAAACAGACTGAGTGAAAGGTGGGTGTGTCTGGGAAAGGAGGAAAAAGGCTCGTGTCACCCAAACAACATAACAGACTGACAAGAAAACAATAACAGACAGAAAAATACTCAAAACTACAAGGGGAGTCTGAGCACTGGCTCAGACTCATAACAGAGCCCCCCCCCCCCCCACAAGGGGTGGACGCCAGACACCTCAAGGTAACACCAAAAAAGACCCCCCCCTCACAACAAAGGAGTACAGCAAAAAAAAAAAAACACCCCAGGAGGGAGGTGGGGGAAAATGGCTAGGAGGGAAAAAACAAACCAGCTCATAACCCTCACCTGTGCCCCGACAGACCCCTAGGCCCCCACGGTCCCAGAACTCCAGGGTTCGGGTGGCTGGCCGAAGTCCCAGGCCAGCCAGACGGCCCGTTGGAAAGAATCAGGTGGCCTGCCGGAGAAAAGGGGCCACCCGACCCAGAGACCCAGTCCTTCGGGCAGCCGGCCAGCATTCTTGAGCCACCAGGACCGGAGGGGTGATCCAGGAGGCGGCTTCCCAACCTGAAGGCCCAATGGCAGGAAGCAGGACTGGAGGAGGGGGACCCCAATAGGGTCTGGTGGTGGAGGAAGGGGGACCATGATGGTGTCCGGCAGAGGAGAAACAGCCTCGGCGTCCTCAGGCTGGCTGGCAGAACCCTCGGTGGTCCCGGGCTGGGACACGGTTGCACCTGTGGTGGCTCCGGGCTGGAGCACTGCAGCACCCTCGGTGGCCCAAGGCTGGAGCAGTGCAGCACCCTCGGTGGCTCTGGGCTGGAGCACTGCAGCACCCTCAGTGGCTCCAGATTGGAGCACTGCAGCACCCTCGGTGGACCCGGACTGGGCCAACGCTGCACCCTCAGTGGACCTGGACTGAGCCAACGTTGCACCCACGGTGGCCCCTGGGCTGGGGCTTAGCACCAATAGTGGCCCCGCACTGGAGTGCAGCACCCATGTTGGGCTAATGCTGGGGCGTAGCCCCTACGAGGGTCCCCAGCCGGGACGTAGCACCCATGGAGACTCAGACTGAGGAGGAACCCACATGACAGCCTTCAGCAGAAGGGAAGCTGCACCTACGGAGAACCTGGCCTGGGTCTGAGCACCAGCGATGACCTCCTCAGCGGTGAGGACTGTGCCCTGAACAACCTTGGGCGGTGCGCCTGGACCCTCAGAGACCTCTGGTTGCGCTGGATTGTCTCCGGGGACCCTGGGAAGAAGCTCAGAGAAAACAGATGGAGAAGGGGGGTCCTCAGGAGGTCCAGCTCAGCTGCTGATTCTGCTGCGGTGGCCTCCGCAGCAGGCATGATGGTGGTAGCAGTCCTGATGCCCCCAGGTGAATTAACCCATGCTGGTGGCTCCTCCAGCGTGGTAGCTGGGGGTCGGCTCCATGCTGGCACTGGATCAGGGTCTTCCAGGGCCACGGGCTCCTCCATCGTCCGGCAGCTTGGTTCTGGGGCCGACAGATGCTCAGGAATTTCAGGAGGAGACACGGAGGGGGTAGATGATGATTTAATTACTGCAGCAGGAAAAGAGAGCTCAGGGGGACTGCATAACCTGAGTCTCTCTCCCAGGAATCAGACAAGACATATCATCATAAGTTGGAATAGAATGAAATAACACTTGCCTGTCATCCTGGATCTTGATGTTCTCTGCTGCAGTAAGATAAGCCTTTATTAGTCCCACAATGGGGAAATTGTAGACAGGCAGTCATCCCTCTCTGTGTCTGTAGCGAACCAATGCCCCTCAGTGAATTGTGGAGGAGCTGCCACCATAGATGCGGGAGTGAACGGAACCCGGAAGGACGCAGCTGGACCCTCAGCAGCAGGAGGACACATCGGATTGACAGGAGAAACCACAATGGAGAAGGAGGAGGAGGAGACAGGTGTGACAGTCAATGATGAAGAACAAGAAGCGAAGTCTGCTGCGGAGTTTGACGGACTCAATGTAAGGTAGGTTGCTGTCTGAGAGGTGGGGTCATCTCTCCGATGGTCAGGAGCAGGGTGACGGCACCGCCGTGAAGCTGGCAATGTGCATGCTGGAGCTGGAGGGATGTCTGGCGAAGCGTGAAGGGAGAATATGGTGAGGAGTATGTCTGTCATCTCCGGGTGATTCCACAGGCTGGAGAATGCCTCCATCACCCGCACCGCACCATCCCGACTCTCTTGGACCGTCTTGAGAGAATGGGAGGCCTGTGTCTGTGACCAAATGTCCCCCAGGAGACACACCGCCCTCCGCTCCATGTTGTCCAGGTCAGACATGGTGAGCTCCAACACACAGGTGGGTGAAAAAACAGGAAAAGGAGAAAATGCCCGAGTGTACAGCTGAGTCTTATTTCTGCCTGCACTATTCTGTCATGTTTGCCCCTACGGGGCAGAAGGGACAGACTCAGACGCTGGATACACTCATGACATTTATTAAAGGAAAGCACAGAAAGTCAAAAACTGTGCAAAATACAAGAATATAAATAATGGGAAAAAGCTTACAGCTAGCGTTCCTGGGCTGGCGCAGGAGTAGTACAGGAGGATCAATCCGAACGAACGTACAGATAGGCAAACGATAGTGAAACAAAGAAAGAACAGACAGGCAGTGCTTAAATACATGGATAGAACGAGCAGCAGGTGTGAGAGCTGAGCTGGCAGGGTAATTAATTAACTGCTCCCAGCTGATAAGAGAGCAGACTGAGAGCAGCAGGTGTCCTAAAACACAATCATTCTGAGCTGATGAACTGAAAACAGACTGAGGTGTTTCTGGGGGTGTGTCTGGGAAAGGAGGAAAGAGGCTAGTGTCACCCAAACAACAAAACAGACTGACAAGAAAATAATGACAGAAAAATATTCAAAACTACAAGGGGAGTCTGAGCACTGGCTCAGACTCATGACATTGAGTGAATTTTGTAAACTCCTGCATACCCGTGCATGCCCATAGAAACCAAGTATAAGCAAGTATTTCCACATGCCCGTAGAATGCAAGTGTAAGCAAGTATTTCTGCATGCCCGTAGAAAATTACTGTTACCATGGCAACAGTAACCATGGCGATGCCTGTCTTTGATCTTTGACATGGTTACCATGGCAACAGTAACCATGGTGAAACCTACCTTTGATCTTTGACGTCACCACTCGTTCAGTGATGCCTGCCTTTGATCTTTGATGATGTGTCTGCCTGGCAACAGTAACCATGGTGATTCCTGCCTTTGATCTATGACATCATGGTGATGCCGTGCACAGCTCCCCTATGGACGTTCATTAAAGATTTCCCCTCCTAAACTTACGCATATTCAGGGAGGCTGAAATTCAGGGATGCACACCCTCATAACCTCAGCAAAGCACGTATAAAGTCTGAGGCCAGTCTGACGAATAGTTCGGGAGATACGCACGGAACACATACACACAGACAGACAGAGACACACACACACACACACACACACACAGATTTCTTGTATTATAATATGATACGTCAGTCATCACAAGGACATTTTCTCTACCATCTGAAGCAGGCTCTAAAACAGTGAAATCAACAGTAACCACCTCTAAAGGCCATGTAGCTAAGAATTACTTCATTGGAGCAGGTTTTTTAGGCTGCGGCATTTTAGTTAGGACACACCTTTGACGTTTTTTTTGATCCACTGCTCCACATCATCATACATTCTTACCCAGAAACACCTTTGCCTGAGCAGATTCTGGGTCCTTTCTATCCCCTGATGTCCCATGCTAGTCCTTCAAACAAGTAGGTAGCAGCAGCTGTTGGCATTCACCTGCATGTACATCATCTATCACACGATACAGTAGGCCATCTATCTCCCTGACTAGAGGCCACTGCCTTAGTAGCGATATCACAAGCTTAGGCAACACTGCCCTTTCCCAACTGGTGGGCTTTCGTCCCCTATCCCAAAAATCTTTGAATACACTATGTCGGATCTGTGCACTGAAATTGGCGTAACTGCTCTTTAGAATATCCAGGAAAAGTAGAGGTGTTCCCTTGTGTTTCAGTTTCGCCACTGCCCTGCTTAGCTTCTGAAGCACAAACTTGTTTCACTTTGCAGCACTTGGTACCTACAGTACCCAACTCTGGGTCCGAATCTGTTCCCATCCTGGTATTACAGATAGCAACACAATCATCAAAATCTCGGTCACTGGGTGTGGCTGGGGCTCCCCTGCTAAAGGCTGCCTAGACAGAGCATCTGCAGCAGTAATGCAGTGCCCAGGATGATACTTGACCTCAAAGTTAACAACTGCTGAGCAACCCATCGCTGCTCAATAGCGCCTATCCTTGCCTTGTTAAAGTGGCACAGTGGGTTGTTGTCAATCAACACCGTGAACTTGGAGCCTAGAAGATAACCCCTGAACCTTTCACAAACTGCCCACTTAAGGGCCAGTAGTTCAAGTTTCATACCACTATAGTTGTAGTCGTTTCTCTCAGCATTACGCAGCCTCCTGCTAGCATATGCTATCACTGCACCTAGTCTACACCTACTAGCGTCCGTCTCCACTATGAATGGGAGATTAATGTCAGCATAGCCCAGTAAAGGTGCACTGGTGAGCTTCTCTTTTAATAGCTCAAAAGTTTCCTGACATTCTACAGTCCACAAGCTTTTAATCAGCTGATTAGACCTAGATTGACAGCTGGTTCTTAGACATGCATTCACCAGATCATGTAAGGGACCTGCAATCTGAGAAAACTCCTCTATAAACCTCCTGTAATAGCTACAAAAGCTGAAGAATGATCTCAACTCTTTCACCATACTGGGGACCTTCCACTGCTTTACTGTAGCTATTTTTTCAGGGTCAGTTCCGATACCCTCTGCTAGGGCTGTGCGATACGACGATATATATCGGATGACAATATAAAAATGTCGATCATTTCATAGAATATTCTATCTTTTATATCGTTATTTAAAAAGCACATGCTCCCGTTTATTCAGTAAAGCTCCTCACCACTGCTTGTCAGCACCCCGTCTCCTCTGCTGTGTGCAACTGCATGCAGTGGAACAGGTGTGTGGTGGGTGGCTAGGGTTCAGTGCGGTGGTTGCTAATGCTAACTCCAAACTACTGGTTCAAATAGCTGTTACTCCTGTTTGCCAGGGATGTGGGACTGTTTTCCATCGTGCTGCGTCAGAGAGGATAGTTCGATAACTTCATTTTAATAGGAGGTAAGTCACGCTGACACCATGTCTAATTATAAAATGCTAAATGACTATGCTAACTTGTGCTAACTGGAAACATGTAGCAGACCATTGTTTCTTTAGTTTAAATTACTGCTGAATTTCTTAGTTTTGTCTGAAAAAAAAATTATTAAAGCTGCAAAAGTGCATGATTGTAGCACATGCATGCAAAAATAATAAATAAATTAAAATGGGTTGGAGGAGCAAGTTGGCTCTCCAATATTGGCTCTCCAAAAACAAAACAAGGAGCACATTTCAAAAGAATAAATAAGTAATATGGCCATGCTCATATAGCTCAGTATACACAGTGGGATTTCAGGGCACATATATGCATATATACACAGCATACTACTCTTTTCCTTTGAGGAATGTCAGAATAGGGTTCCAGATCTTCTCAAACACGTCAAGTCTGTCCTCATTATAAAATCTCAATCTCTCCAAATAGAGTGCATTTGCCATTTCACCAAGCAACAGTTCATATTGTGGGTACAGAGTCCATCTTCCAGAGTTTCAGAATTAGCTTCTTTGCAGTCACCATCTCAAACAGAATTGCGTTTCTTTCATAATTGTTTACAGAGATTAAAGAACTGGTTACTCTAAGGATAGCTTTGCGTGGGTCAGGTTTCTAATTTCTGCCAAATGCTTCAGAATAGCAGTGAAATATGTTTTTCCAAAATGCAGTGAGCTTAATACAGGCCCAGAATGCGTGAGCTACATTACTGACTGCTGTCATGCATTTGTTGCAGACTAGTGAGATATTTGGAAAGAATCTGTGCAGCTTTCTTTGGAGTAATACAGTCTGTGTACAGACTTAAATTGTATAAGATTATATCTGACATTAACTGAACAGTCATGTATACTCTGTAAACTTTCTGCCCACATCTCCTCATTTAATTCAACATTCAGTACATCTGTCCAAGTCTGCTTAATCATCAAGGTGTTTAATCGAGTCCGCGTTAATATGGTTTGATAAAAGTAGGAGACAGCCTTGTTCTTCTTCTTGTTTTAGATTTGATTGGCAGTTGGCAACCAGCTTACAGGTGCATTACCACCACTGACTTGATTATCATCACTCTATATCTTTGTATAAGTTCTTATAAGGAGTTCTGAACAACTCCTTATATGTGAAAAATTTATCCATCCTTGGACTGTGTCCTCGGCAGCGTCGAATTCATACTGCCACGTACTTATCTGGACGAAATTCATTTATTGCATCAGGAGTGGCATTTTTGGTCAAAATTTCAAAATTTTCTTCTTTTAGATTTGATCGGCAGTTGGCAACCAGCATTTCTTCTTCTTTTTTTAGATTTGATTGGCGGTTGGCAACCAACCTACAGGTGCATTACCGCCATGCACTTCTCCCTCTTCTTCTTTTAGATTTGATTGGCGGTTGGCAACCAGCTTACAGGTGCATTACCGCCACATACTTAACTCTATATCATCACTCTATCTGGTCAGGAGCTGTAGTCCTATCATCGTTGCTGTGTTCAATCGAACCTCAACTCTATCTTCAGACATCACTCTTCTTCGTCTCCTCGTACTTCACTCTATATCATCACTCTATCTGGTCAGGAGCTGTAGTCCTTCTCTCATCATTGCTGTGTCCAATCAAACCTCAATTCTGTCTTCAGACATCACTCTTCGTCGTCTCCTCATACTTTACTCTATATCATCACTTTACACATTGTCGGCCACCCAGGCCGATTTACTCTATATATCGACGTTCTTCTTCTTTAATCTCGTATCTGCATCTCATCTCATTACTCTTCTAGCTGTAGTCCGTAACTTGATTGGCGGTTGATCCACCAGCCCATGATGTCTGTGAACTTATAGATCCCCCACTTAACAAGTCTTCAACTGCTTCCCAATGTAGCCCCTTAATGACAAGATATTTTTCTGCTGCTTTCACAATGATTTTGATTTTTTCTGTTTTCTTGGAAGTCTGCGCAGTGCACTTTATCACATCTACCACAAATAAGACAAAATTATTTTCCTTCAAAACCAGAGTATCTTCCTTAATTCTACTGCATGCACTGCAAGTCTGCACATTTTTCCTGTTAGAGTCCACTCCCACTTTTTTAGCTGGCACTTTTTTCGCAGCTTCTGCATATGTTAATCCCTGGAAGACTTTTATCTGCTGAATTTGCGCTGCTCTTTTGCTGGCTTCACAACCTCGATATAAGAGCTATGTTCACCACTGCAGTTACAGCACTTTAATTTGGCTCCTCTTTCACACTTTCCATATTCATGTTCACCGGAGCATCTGGCACATCGTTGTCTACCTTTGCATATTGCTGCTACGTGACCAAACTTTTGACATTTGAAACATCTGAGTGGAGGAGGAACGTAAAGTCTGACTTCGTAGCTCATATAGCCAATATACACCTTACTTGGCAGTTTTGTTTCATCAAATTTTAGCATTACTGACAGACTATCACATTTTTTGCCATTTCTATTAGCTTTCAATCTCTGTACCTCTGTCGCTTTTGTTCCAGTTAAGTTCCTCATTATTTCATCAGTTGAGACAGCCATTGAAATCCCCGATATCACTCCTCTCATTGCCTTATTTCCTTCCAATACTAAACACTGCACATTTTTCCCTCCATCTGAGCGGCTCTGATTGCTTTTCCTTGTTGAACACTATCTTTACATGTAACCAGCAATGAACCACTACGAAGAACCCTTGCATTTAAAACTTCTCCAAGTAACCCATTAATTGCATTTGTTGTAGAGACCGGGTGAATGATCTCAGACTGGATGCAGAGGGTAAAGAGAGGAGAACAATAGCTAGGGAGATCGTGGGGAGATAGCAGGAAGAAGAGGTTGGGGGGGAGAAAGGATGAAGGTATTGTGATGTTAAATGTCATGCAATGTGATGTGAAGTGTCATGCAAATGTGAGATGAGCGGTTGGGATAAAAGGGGAAACCATGGTGTATTGTGACATGCTTTTTCTGTGTATGACTGATGAGAGAGTGGAATAAAGTCGTCTGTCCACGAATCTGCCTTCGTTATTCACACTCTCCACATTGTGAGCTTAATTGGGTTCCACTCACGAAACAATGCCCCTTCCTGAGTAAGTTTAATGATTACTTTCCACTCCTTCTGTTCATTCTGGGATCGTTCATCCTCTGGTTCCCCAGTGTAACCCAGCTGAGAAAATGACCCTTTTTCTCAGATTTCATTCGTATTAATGAAAGTGTGTGATTTTATTTTGAAAACCGGCTATCCTGGGGAAGAGGAAGTGCGATCCTCGTCATCCAACTTTTAAATTTCCATTTCATGGTCACGTTGGGTGATCTGGGTCTTTCCATTCGTTAAGAGCGATATTAGCTCTGCCTTCCGAGTAGAGGCAGCAAGCGCGCACTCGGAATTCGGTCTTTCACGATATGAGAGCGGACGAGAGAGAGGCTGTGAGCGATCTGGTTCACACTGATAGCTCTTCTTGGTGAGTTTCATTCAGAAAGATGCTATAAATGGATCTAAACACTCTCCAAATGCTAATTTGCAACCTTTATTATCCTAAGTTGACGGGAGCACGAGCGTGAGGGGCATTGTGGCTGTGTCCTTTGCTGTATTCACACTGATACCTCATCTTGGTGAGTGGAAACCAAACAATACATGCTAATGTTGGCATTATGCTAATGCTAATCGCGAGTGGATTTTTTCTGTTTAAAAGCAATGGAAAAGGCTATTTTTGTGTCTGTATGGTTTTCCAAAATGTGATTTCAGTTCCCAACAGTATGCTGAAGTACTTTTAGTTCATATGCACTATTTCTGTCAAATGCAATGTGTAGTTTGATGCTAAAAGCACATGGTGTTGGTCTACTATGTAAATCCATAGGTTGTGCTAAACCCAGTAGCTCAGACAGGGTTTTACTGATTTTAAAAAGGAATATTGGAAATAATAGGACGGTATATTCCCTGGTTATGTGATAGATTAATTGTATTTCATTTCATGATTTATAAAGACAAGGTTAAAAGGGATTAATCATAATTTCATGGTTAAATGATGTAGAGATGAACAGAGGAATTCATTTAATTGGTTACATGAAAAAAGGGTATTTCATGTGCTACCAGAGATTGTGAGAAAAGAAAAAGAACACATGCATGTAAGATGTGTAATGTAAGATATTACTATATTGCTGGATTGTGATAATAGTAATATGAGAGAAGAATTTAAACACTAAGCTATGGTGTTATATAAGAAGGGATTGGAAAACGAATTACTCTAGCTGTAAACAATAATGGTATTATTGTTGTGCAGGCTAGGTTTTTTTTGGTTGCCGATCAAGAACCTTCTGGATCCTGGATTCTCTCCGAATGGAGATGGTGAGCCTGGCCCGAGGCTGAACCGAGATTGATCTGAGATCTAACCAAGATCTCGATTGAAGAGCACCTTTCCTCTCTCCAGTGCCCAGGATTCAAAGTGGTAACAACCCAAGTCGCCACTTTAAAAGAGGAAAAGAAACCTGAGTCTGGAGATACAAGATATCTTGACTGGTCAAACGACTAACCCGAAAGGACAAACAAACACTGAGCTCAGTAGGACATCTTTGGGGTTTTATTTCATACCAGCCGTTGTATATTTGTATAGTGGTAAATTGTCTGTATATATTGCTCACTTTTCCCTATAAATAACAACCATTATTGCTCATTTCTTGCCTCCAGCTATTTCATTCCACACTCACTTTAATTCCCTATTATAACCCTTACGAACCTAGCAACTGTTCTACGCTTAATTATTTCCCTTACCTAATTAACATAAGGCAAGGGTTACACCAGCACTTGATAAAGGTCTTGATTGAGTTTCTTGACGTCTATGTTTGCTTCTTTTAAACTCCACCGTGCTCCAAACTTCCTCTTCCCCGCTTCCCACCTCCATTCCTCCTAGTTGAATTACTGTACATCCACTTCGAGATTTTCAGGAGCTGTCTTCTTCTGCATCCGCCTTGTCTCCAGGTCCCACGTGTCTGTCTGTTACGATCATAGGACTCGCAAAAGATCATAGGACTTGCTATGACATCATCAAAGATCAAAGGCAGGCATCACTCACGATCATAGGACTCGCTATGACATCATCAAAGATCAAAAGCAGGCATCACTGAACGGGTTGTGATGTGGATATATAGAGTGATGATTTGAATTGCCAACCGCCAATCAAATCTAAAAGAAAAAGTAGAGTGAAGTACTTCACCTACACTTCGGACACAGTCCAAGGACGGATAATTTTTTCCACACATAGGGTGTTGTTCAGAACTCCTTATACAAAGATATAGAGTGATGATAATCAAGTCAGTGGTACCACCACTGACTGTAATGCACCTGTGAGCTGGTTGCCAACCGCCAATCAAATCTAAAAGAAGAAGAAGAAGAAGAAGAGATAACACTCAGGATGAGCGAAGTGACTAGACGGCCAGGAGCCGGTCTCCTAGTATCACAATATCTGACCGAGAAGCCCGTCACCCGCTAGGCGGCCTACAATTTCCGGTAATGTTGAAAATGACAACAGTCAATTTGAATGCACGCTTTTCATCATGGGAGCAATTCAGAACAATTTTTACTGAATTCTGTGATTCTAACCACGAACCATTTGTGGTTCATGGTCTTGGACATCTACAGAGGTTAAAGGAGGATGATCCTCCACAATAACACACAAAGTACAAATATGCAAATAATACAAGTAAATACAACGGCTGCATTAAATAATACAATGGCTAATATCAATGCAAGCACAGAGGACCAACTCCTGGCCAGTTATTGTAAGCATAGACAGCCGTTTAGCAATGGCTCAGGATGAGATGCATTGGACACTTAGCAATGATGATATAGAGTGAAGTATGTGGCGGTAATGCACCTATAAGCTGGTTGCCAACCGCCAATCAAATCTAAAAGAAGAAGAAGGAGAGTTGTGACATGCTTACGTACACCTGCTTTCTACGGGCATGCAGAAATACTTGCTGTATTACTTGGTTTCTATGGGCATGCACAGGTATGCACCAGTTTTTCCTAATATAATCTCAAATCTGTAAATATCTGAAAAATTCTGATGTAGGGATGCTAAATGTAGCTTGTAACTGTGCAAAAGTTGTGACGTTACCTTGGATGTAGAGATCTCCTAAATTACACAAACCCTTTTGTTTCCACCTCAAAAAAGTTATGTCATTTTGCCTGGGTTCAAAAGTGATTTTCACAAATGGGGGTGTCCAAATTGTTTCCTGGGATTTTGATATCTTTTTTTAAGCTGTTTCCAAATTCGCAAGGTATTGCTGATTATGATACTGTTACTAATAAGGAGTTTGTTAACTGGACGGGGGCTGTTGATAAGTGCCAACAGTGAAGTTTCCGTACATAGTAATCATTCTATACATAGCCAATCTGGGTAGGCAGACATCATAGGCTGTCCTATAAACGTGACAGACACACAGACACACACACACAGATTTCTTGAATTTTTCAAGCCCAAAGTGCAGATGAAGAGGACGTGTTTATTAACAGAATGGGAAAACTCAAAATACAAGAAATGTTCAGTGGACACTCAGGGGCCACATTACAGACTGGGACTGTTGTGGAGGGCTTCGTTCAATAAGCTGAACTCACATAGCTAGCTAGATAGCTAGATAGATAGATAGATGTACTTTATTGATCCCAAACTGGGAAATTACAATGTAACAGCAGCATGGCAGTTGACAACCAAACGACAGAAACACACGCATGACAGACAAAGGGATTACCCATGGAAAGGAAAACTAACACTACTATAAAAACCTATATACATCATAGCTTAATATGTGATGGCCCATCTAAACACATGAATCACACCCGCTGCACGATGCAGGACTATCAGGAGCCAAGTGAAATGTAAGGTACCAGTTAGACTGTAAGGTGCAGTATGGGAGCAAAGTTATGACCAGAACACAACATCATAGTGAGTTACTGTACAGTGAAATGGCATGCAGCAGGAAAGATTTCCTGTACCTGGCCGTTCGACATTGACGCTGTAGCAGTCTGATGGAGAAAGTGCTCCGCTGTCTGTCCAGTGTGTGGTGGAGGGGATTATCAGGATTGTCCATGATAGATCACAGTTTATTTAGTGTCCTCTTCTCCACCACTGTCTCAAAGGTCTCCAGCCTGAGACCAATTACAGAGCCAGCCCTATTGATAATCTTGTCAAGTCTGTTGGTGTCACTGGCCCTGGTATAGTTTGGCTTGTGGAGAATGGGGAAAGATGAGGCTGAGTTTTATTTCTCAAGTCAGATTTATTCACATTCTCCAACATCATCCAAACACAGAAAGAGAAAAGAGAATGAATCTTCCAACATCTGTCCCTTTTATACTCAGGACATCAAACATACAGTCACATGGTACTTAATCCCAGTCACAATGTAACTTTCCCACGATCTTAACACACTCCACCTCTCAGTCTCTGGCCGCTGGGCGAAATCCCCCAAGGCTATCTCTTTGCATGCCAAAGACTAAACTTCACACCCTCGTGTTATCTCCAGAGCGGCTCAGTCCTTTGTTCCGTCTCAGATGTGAAGCCTAAGGTGGTATACGTATGAATCATGCAGTCATATACATATGTGCATATATGTGCCCCACATGACCCCCCCAAACGTCTAAGATGGAACAACCGTAATAACAGTCTGCAAGTCATGGTAAAATTATTACACATCAGTCCACATGTCGCTTGGGCCTCAGTCGCCTCCCATATCTGCTGTAAGCGGGCTTTATCACTCTCACGGCGCCCTCCTGCTGGGGAGCTGCTGCCTGAGGATTAGAACTGTTAGTCAATCCCTGTGGGTGTCCTGATGAATGCTCCTTAGGGGGTCTGCCGCGCCGAGGAGCCGTAGCCAACAGGACATTTTCGTCGGCCAACACAAAGGCGGGTTTGAGTCTGTTTATGCCAATCTGTTCTTCCCTGCCCCCCAAATCTAGCAAAAAATGCTTATCCCCTGTTTCCAGCACTCTAAAAGGTCCATCATAAAGTGGCCGCAATGGGGGGCGATGCGCATCGTGTCTGACAAAAACAAACTCCGCATTTTTTAAAGCCTTAGGCACAAAAACGCGCGGAAAACTGTGATGAACGGGGCCAGGAAGCGTGCTCGATCCCGTGTCGCTCTGCAACCGCTGAGCAGGGGGGCACTCTGGCGCAGGATTATCTGGGAGAAATTCCCTGGGCAGCCGGAGTGGCTGTGCAAAAACTAACTCAGCTGGGGAGGCTTTTAAATCCTCTTTAGGTGCAGAACGCAACCCCAATAAAACCCATGGTAGCCTATCCACCCAATTTGCATCCGTAAGCGATGCTCTGAGGGCTGCTTTCAATGACCTATGGAAACGTTCGCATAAACCATTAGCCTGCGGGTTGTACGCGGTAGTGCGGTGGATCGTTATCCCCAGGCTGCGGGCCATCGTTGACCAAAGCTCGGAAACAAATTGAGGACCTCTGTCGGACATAATGTCCGACGGAATTCCAAAACGCGCTACCCATGTCGTTAAAAACGCGCGCGCTACCTCCTCGGCTGTGGTTGATGCCAGTGGGACCACTTCCGGCCAACGCGTGGTGCGGTCCACCATTGTCAAAAGGTGTGTGCACCCCTGTGACGGCGGGAGGGGGCCTATGAGGTCGACATGCACATGATCGAACCTCTTAGCCGGGATGTGAAACGGCTCCAAGGGAGCTCTAGTGTGTTTGTGTATTTTGGGTCGTTGACAAGACACGCAGGCTGCTGCCCACTCTTTAACTTGCTTGCGCAGGCTTGGCCATACAAATTTCTCTCCTACCATTTTGACCGATGCGCGCACCCCCGGGTGTGCCAGAGAATGAATCGAGTCAAAAACGCGGCGGCGCCACGCAGTCGGTACCACCGGGCGCGGTCGACCCGTGGAGACATCGCAGATTAGGGGGAGCATACCATCTTGTAACACCCTGTTCTCCAGCCTTAACCCTGTTGGTCCAGACTGGAGCGCGCGCACGTCTGCGTCACTAACCTGATCTGCGGCCATGGCTGCATAATCTATCCCTGTGCGGACTGCGGCGGCGCGCACTTCCGCATCGCTAACCTGCTCCGCGGCCATGGTTGCACAATCTACCCCTACGCAGACTGGGGCCGCTACAGCGCGCGAGAGACAGTCTGCCACCACATTAAGTTTACTCGCTACGTGCTGAATATCGGTAGTAAACTCTGAGATTGCAGCCAGCTGCCTCTGCTACCGGCCCAACCACGGTTCTGAAACCTTGGCCATCGCGAAAGTAAGCGGCTTGTGGTCAACGAATGCGGTGAAACGGCGTCCCTCCAGCCAGAACTGGAAGTGGCGAATGGCCAAGTGGAGAGCTAACAACTCCCTGTCGAATGCGCTGTATTTTCGCTCGCTGTTGCGCAATGTCCTGCTGAAAAAGGCGAGCGGCTGCCAAACCCCGGCGACCTGCTGCTCTACGACCGCTCCTATGGCCACATCTGACGCGTCAGTAGTGAGCGCTATGCGGGCCATGGGGTCTGGATGTGCTAACAACGCAGCGTTTGCCAGGGCTGTTTTGACTTCCGCGAATGCACGCTCCCGCTCAGGAGACCATTCGATTTTGCTTGTGGGTTTTTGGTTTTTTAGCGCGGCATACAATGGTTGCATGAGCTGTACTGCACGGGGGAGGAAGCGGTTATAAAAATTTACCATTCCCAAAAACTCTTGTAACGCTTTGACCGTTTGTGGCTGGGGAAAATTTGTTATTGTGCGCACTTTGTCAGGCAGAGGGACGGCTCCTTCTGGAGAGACACGATGCCCCAAAAAATCAATCTGCGTCACCCCGAACTGACACTTTGCTGGGTTGATTATTAACCCGTGCTCCCCCAACCTCTGGAAAACTGCCGTGAGGTGATTTTCGTGTTCGACTTCGGACGCGCTGGCTACCAAGATGTCGTCCAGGTAGACGAACACGAAAGGGAGATCACGCAACACCGCGTCCATCATGCGCTGGAACGTCTGCGCAGCGCCTTTAAGCCCAAACGGCATGCGCAAAAACTCGAAAAGGCCAAACGGAGTTATTACCGCCGTTTTGGGGATGTCCTCAGCGCATACTGGGACTTGATGGTACCCGTGGGCCAAGTCTATCTTAGAAAAAATGCGCGCCCCCGCCAAATGAACGGAAAAATCTTGGATATGCGGGATTGGGTAGCGGTCGTGCGCTGTAGCGTTGTTCAGCCTGCGGAAATCTCCGCAAGGACGCCATGAGCCGTCGGCTTTAGGGACCATGTGAAGCGGGGAAGCCCATGGGCTCGTCGAACATCTGATGATGCCCAACTTTTCAAGGCTGGCGAACTCCTCGCACGCTATGGACAGTTTAGCTGCATCCAAGCGCTGAGCTTTTGCAAAAACGGGTGGTCTGGTGGTAGTAATAAAGTGTTCCACTCTGTGTTTAGCGACAGCTGCTGAAAATGTGGGAACCGTGAGTGCTGGGAACTGAGTGAGCAGTGCGTGAAACTTACCACCTGCTGTTGCGACGTTGGCTTGTGCTGTGGCCGGGGTCACTCGGGCTGCACAGGGAATAGAATAAAAAGAAAGTGCATTAACCAGGCGCCTATTAGCAAGATCAACCAACAAACCATGTGAGCACAGAAAATCAGCCCCTAACATATTGAAGTTCACTGCAGCTATAACAAAAGTCCACTCAAATGTACGGCCGTGTAGGGACAGAAGCAGAGTCTTCTCACCAAAGGTCTTAATCCTCGAGCCGTTCGCTGCTGACGCTCCGTGACCTCCAGGACCCGCCAGCCGGTCAGCGTATGTAGGCATGATGAAGCTCACTTGGGAGCCTGTGTCCACGAGGAATTGCCTCCCCGATCGCGCATCCGTCAAGTAGAGCAGTTTGTTCTCCTCCCCAAGGGCCGCAGCTGCTATCGACCCCCGGTCTTGGCGTTTCCCGAGCTCCTGAACTGGCACGGTGGTATACATTTGCATGCCCTCTCTGCGAAGTGGCGATGGTAAAAACAGAGGTCGTCTCCTCCGCGATCCCTGGCCCTCGCTGCTGCCGTTGTTGGTGGGCCTGCTACCGCCGTCTCTGGCCTCCTGTCGTCTCCGGCCGCTGCGCCGAGCTCTGTTGCTGCTGCGGTGGCCGCGCGCTGTCTGCTGGCGTTGAGAATCCGTTGTGCCTCCTGGGCCAGCGCGCGGAAGTCCCGCTGGGCCATCAACGGTGAACCAGCCAGGGTCGCTCTCGTGGCCGACGGTAGGGTTCTCAGGAAAATGTGGGTGAAGAGGAAATCGTCGCCGTCTGAGCCCCTCAGCCTCAGCATGTCTTCCATCAGGTCGACGGGCGTGCTATCTCCCAAGTCGTTCAGCGCCAGGAGTCTCTCCGCTCTCTCCTGGACTGAGGGAGTGAAACGCTGGATGAGCGCAGCCTTCAACCCGCCGTATTTGTCGTCGGCCGGTGGGCGCTCCAAAAAGCTCTGCACATATCGAGCCGTGCGGTTGTCGAGCTTGGAAATGACGTGGTAGAATTTGGTGTCATCTACCGTTATCCCCCGGAGGGCAAACTGTGCCTCGACCAAGTGGAACCAGGAGCACGGGTTGTCTTGCCAGAAGTCTGGTAGCTTGACTGTGGTTGCGTTCGCCTGGCTGGCTCCTGACGAGTCCGGCTCAGGGGAATTATTTCTGCTTATGATACGTCATAGGGTCACCAGTGTGGAGAATGGGGAAAGATGAGGCTGAGTTTTATTTCTCAAGTCAGATTTATTCACATTCTCCAACATCATCCAAACACAGAAAGAGAAAAGAGAATGAATCTTCCAACATCTGTCCCTTTTATACTCAGGACATCAAACATACAGTCACATGGTACTTAATCCCAGTCACAATGTAACTTCCCCCCCGATCTTAACACACTCCACCTCTCAGTCTCTGGCCGCTGGGCAAAATCCCCCAAGGCTATCTCTTTGCATGCCAAAAACTAAACTTCACACCCTCGTGTTATCTCCAGAGCGGCTCAGTCCTTTGTTCCGTCTCAGATGTGAAGCCTAAGGTGGTATACGTATGAATCATGCAGTCATATACATATGTGCATATATGTGCCCCACAGGCTAACTTTAACAGGTAAAAGTAGATTTACGATTTTGCAATTAAAATGTGAAACAAGTGTGGTAAAAAAAAGGCCAACATTAAATCATCATTTAATGTTGGCCTTTTGCTGCCAATGGCAGCAATTTTCAACGAAATATGCATTTTTGGAATATTTTTTGGAATATTTCAAAGACCATCAACTTTATACAATTTACTGCTGCTATTCTGTTTACAGTTTATCACCACATTGCATATTTTTAGTTCTTTTTTCATGTTTATTTGGAAAAATCTAGTCTGTTTTGAGCTTGAACAAGTGCACTAAAGTCTGGCAGAATGTCAGAGGAGTATATGCGGAGGACAGCTGACAGGTGATTATGAGTGAGAGAGAATCTGTATCTTCCATCCATCCATCATCTTCCGCTTAATTCTTTTTGGGTTGCGGGGGGGCTGAAGCCTATCCCACCATCTTTGGGCGAGAGGCAGGGTACACCCTGGACAGATTGCCAGTCCATCGCAGGGCTGGATCTGTATCTTGACTTGTTGAATTTCATCACACAACACTTGTTCACATATGTAGGTTGATCCAAAGAGAACTAACATCTTCTGAGCATGCCTCCCCATGTGTGAAAAGTTCTCCTCTTTAAGAGAAGAATAAAAAAATCCAGCAGTGATACTGACATAAAACGCTCTGCAATCAGTGTGTCAGACGGCAAGTCAATCAGTTCAAGCTGAGCATCACTGGGTGTTTATCCACACTGCAAGTCAAGGGTTAGTTACGTCAACATGGTTAATTTTTAGAACGGACTTACACAATACCTCCTGGTGTATAATACAGCGTAAAAATACTAATTTCTGTTCTGCATTCATTTCAGTAACCTTATCTTGCATTCGCTTCAAAAGTCTGACATTTTTTCCGTGTCAGATTTGGACATCCATCAGTTGTAACACCTAGCAGTTTGTGCCATTTCAATCCTAGCTTGTCCAAACATGCACTGACCTCCATGAACAAAGCACTCCCCGTCGTCGTCCCTTTCAATGCTCCAGATTTCCCATGATGTCCTCAACACTTCTCGTTCTGCTCGTCAGGAGAGGAACATATTCTCAAATGCCTTTTCTTTCTCACAACATATTAGCGCTGCAGAGTCCACCAAACACTCCTTGATGACCTCCCCATCAAAACATGACTTACTGTTTTTTGCCATTTTGTGGGTTACCACAAAACTAGTCCTGACTGCTGCATCCCTGGATGTGTGAATTTTAGTAAAAATTCCCTGCTGCTTTCTTGTCAGGTCCCCTTCAGTCAAGTTCTTGTATTTCTCTGCGTTTAAGCACACGGCTCTACCTTTGACTTCAGTAAATAAACACTTCAAAGTCCTTCTTTTTTAACAGGAGGTGACATTTTTGAGGGCTAACAACGTCTGTTCACCAGCAGTGCAGTACTCCCACCGCACACGAGTGCGTAACCTGAAAAAAAAAAGCTGTCGCCTTCAAAATAAAAGCAATGCTGTTGTGACGAGTGCATTATTCACGTTTAATTCCTAATCTTCCATTGACTTGGCATGGGCCGGATGTGGCCCACGGGCTGTAAAATGCTCAGGTCTGGTCTATGCCAAGGTACTGGAGAGGAAAGTCCAGCCACTGGTCGAACCTTGGATTCAGGAGGAGCAATGTGGTTTTCGGCCTAGCCGTGGTACATCGGACCAACTCTTTACCCTCTCGAGAATCCTCGAGGGTTTGTGGGAGTTTGCCCAACCAGTTTACATGTGTTTTGTGGACTTGGAGAAGGCATTCAACCACGTCCCTCGTGTTTTTTTTGTGGGGGGTGCTTCGGGAGTATGGGGTATCGAGCTTGTCGTTACAAGCTATCCGGTCCTTATTCAGGAGTGAGGGGAGACTGGAGCGAGAGATTGACAGATGGATCTGAGCAGCATCTGCAGTGAGGCGGACATTGTACTGGTCTGTTGTGGTGAAGAGGGAGCTGAGCTCTAAAGCAAAGCTGTCAATTTACCAGTCAATGTTCCTACCCTCACCTATGGTCATGAGCTTTTTGTAATGACCGAAAGAATGAGATCGCAGATACAAGCAGCTGAAATGAGCCTTCTCCACAGGCTTGCTGGACTCACCCTCAGAGATAGGGTGAGGATCTCAGTCATCCGGGAGAGGCTCAGAGTAGAACCGCTGCCCCTCCACATTAAAAGGAACCAGTTGAGGTGGTTTGGGCATCTGATCAGGATGCCTCCTGGACGCCTCCCACTTGAGGTGTTCCGGGCACATCCCACTGGGAGAAGACCCTGGGACAGACCCAGGACTCGCTGGAGAGACTAGGTCTCCCAGCTGGTCTGGGAACGCCTTGGTATCCTCTCTAAAGAGCTGAAGCAGGTGGCTGGGGAGAGGGAAGTCTGGACTTCTCTGCTTGAACTGCTGCCTCCACGACCTGAACCTCTGGAAAAGTGGTAGAAGATGGATGGATGGACAACTATGTACATTCAAATTCCTCATGTTTCACTGTAATTACAGGAAAGTGATGGATCAACATTTTAATTACTGAGCAAAATCGGTCTGGGAATTTGAAGGCACTCTGTCGTCCTCTGGTGGCTGAACCTTGCTATAGGTTCAGGATCTGAATTAAGTTCTGTCATTAAACCGAAGAGCCTGAAAAAGATGAGTTCAATTAAAATTCATTAAAATGCACATAGAAAGTTCTTGGACAAGAGGTTTCATTTTTAAACATTTTTGAGAGGTCATTGTCAATATGAGGCTATTGCAAGCCTACTCTGCAACCACCTCATGTTGTTTTACATTTTGATTTTAAATGTAGACACTCATATGGGAAGACATTATGACTTCAAACTAGTACTGTAACTAAGACCACATTGTACTTTTAAGGGGTTGAGAACAAGTCAAGACCAAAACCACTGCATATGTACATTTTGGTCTCCAATTGGTATCGACCCTTGAAGTCTTGGTATACCCTGGTCTTGACTACAACACTATTTCAAACCCACATCCACAAACATCTGCATAGCAGCAGCAGCATATGCTCTAAATGACATGAATTAAAGTTGGGCTGTGTCACACACTTGTTGGCTTTTACTGCTCATGTAATTCTTAATTAATCTCAAAGCTGACTTCAGTCCCATAAATACTTACTTTTTACAAAAGCATAGTGCACATGTTTTTTGCACACATTCATATTGGAAACTGATAAAAAAAAATCAAAGTCATTAGTGGGTGAAGTATGCAGGGTGAGTGGATGGATCATTACTCTCCTTACAGACTTATTCATTTGGCACCATAAAGATAATTGTGGAGACATCTCTGTGTTGGATATCACATTAGGGGGTCTTCATGTTGGTTCAGTTTACTAATGAAAACACTCATATCTTTATTGTCTGAAGGTGTTGCACTCAAACACATACAAGATACTGTATAAAACAGACTGGATGGCTGGATGGCAAACAGACTGGATGGCTGGATGGAGATATGCAAACTTACAAGTTGCTCACACCTTCTTCAGGCAGTTTAAATTATTGAGCTTACAGTACATCTTTTATTTTTCTTGAGATCCAGTGGAGGCAACTGTGTGATAATTAGATCAAATCTCTCATTGCATCATTACTGGTCCAACATCGATATAAAGTTCTGCATGTCAGAAGTCTCCTTTCTTCATCTTTATGGCTGAGGTGATGTCTCTCAAGTCAAATCTGGGACTGGATGCCCATGTTGTACCAGAAGGCAAAAGTGCTTCTATTGCTGGTATTCCTTGAGCAGCTGGCTGGCGATGACCAATCTCTGGATCTCACTGGTGCCCTCGTAGATCTCTGTGATTCGAGCATCACGGTAGTGTCTCTCAGCAGGCATGTCCGTCACATAACCCATCCCGCCTAGAATCTGGATGGCCTGATCCAAAGCGCAATTAAAGAATGTTTAACATCATGTCAGAATAGTTTGTCCATATTCCTGTCTATTCCTTTAGTTACCTGATGTGAGCAGAAAGTGGCAGCCTCTGACGCAGCTAGTTTGGCCATGGCTGCCTCCTACAGGAGGAGGATAATACAGTCTGAGGTTTGATTATTGGTTTGAATAGCCAAGTTTCTTAGAAAATAAAAGGTGACCATGTACCTTGGTGAAGGCTTTCTTTGAATCACGAAGTAGTGCAGCCTTCCAGGTGAGCAGGCGAGAGCTCTCTATTGCCATGGCCATGTCTGCCAGTTTGAACTAAAGGGTTTGAAAGAAAAAAAGTCAGCTCTGAAACAACTGCTTTTACATGCACTGACCTATGAAAATCCAAGAAAAGCGAGCAAAATAAGAAAATGCCAAGTTTGAGCATATGCATGTTCAGAGAACTAAACAGAAAATACGTTACTTTTTTAAGTGTTTCTTTTCAGGCTGCAAGTCAGCCAAGACACTGCAGGTTTTCTTTTCAACAGGTGTTTCTACTGAATTCCTTCCCTCAAACTGATTGAAAGATTGCTGATCAATAAAAACAGCTTCTTTAGTGACTGGCTGGAAAGAAAACCGGCAATATCTTGGCCTTTGTGGCACATAAATGCCCATCCCTGAACTTGGGGGTCTTGTCTTTAGGAAGTCAGTTTTTCAGTGCATAAGGTCAGGCAAACCTCATCATGTCCAAGATCACAATCCAAGATGGCTGCACCCATGTGCAAAGTAGTCAAATGTAGTATTTGTTAGCAATTCTGTTTTATGACTTTTCTACTTGGTCCTTCACATAGTACATTCAACTTCCATCGCTGAGGATCTTTCTACTGCATACTGTGTTGTTTTCAGTCACTTTTGCCACTTGACTTGTTGCACTGGAATGCATTTGCCTTGGATGTGATGTCATTCTAGCCTCCATATGAAAGTACGGTATTGTATATTCTTGTCATTAATCAAAAGCATTTTTTTCTGATTTGAGGGCACAATTCCTCAAACATAAGGAGTGAAATTATATCAATATTTCTGGAATAGAATAAAGTCTGTAGGGTGAGCCATAAACAGTACAGACTAAAGTCAATTCACTGACAGTCATGTTACCTGAATGGCCTGCAGCTTCCCAATCGGGGCGCCAAATGCAGTCCGTTTGTGTGCGTAGTCAGCAGCACAGTCAAGAGAAGCCTGGGCAATGCCGAGAGCCTGGGCCGCAATGCCGATCCGCCCACTGTCCAGGGTTTGCTGTGGGACACCAGTGCATTTGTTACATTTCTGTTAAGTGTAGCAGATATGAGCCAGTTTGAATTTTCTAAAGACTGTTTAACCCTGTTCCAGCTCACCCTCTCACAGGATCCAAAGGTCTCCTTCGGATAAACCAAACTGAGTTGTCATACCATGATGGGGTTTTATTTCCCCCGATGGCATTTTAGGTTACACTTATTTAGAAGCACTGATCATTTCAGAAGGGTTCCAAATAGAATAGCAAATGCCCAAGAAAACTGATTTCTAATAAATTTAGAAGAAATATTGATATGAACTTTGTAAAGCTGCAAATTAAATACAACTCCCAAGTGGCAAAGCAAAAAAAAAAAAAACTGAATTTGAAAGTTGCATCACCTGTAAACATATCTTTTTGTACCCTTGATGTATCAAGTGAGCCTTGATCTTTTGCCAGTGTGTGAGAAGTAATGTTATCAGCATGAAGCCAACACTGATGGTGGTGAACTTAACTGTAAGGGGGTCCCAAGTTTCAGATTAACAGTTAAGCAATACTAATGTTAACTGTACCATAAGGGAAATAGAAAGATCTGGATTGTTCAGCAATTACAGTATTGTAGAGACTGGGTTAATCATCTCAGACTGGATGCAAAGGGTAAACAGAGAAGGACAATGGCTATGGAGATTATGGTGAGGTTGAAGGAAGGAGTTGGGGGGAGAAGGGATGAATGTATTGTGATGTGAGATGTCATGCAGATGTGAAATGGGCGGTTGGTATAAAAGGAGAACCCCTGGTGTATTAAGACATTCTTTTCTGTGTACCGTAGCTTTTGGACTATAAGGCGCACTTAAAATCCTTTAATTTTCTCAAAAATCGACAGTGCGCTTTATAATCTGGTGCGCCTTATGTATTAATTCTGGTTGTGCTTACTGACCTCGAACCGATTTTATGTGGTACACGGCGCTCAAAAATCTGTCAAAAATGTTTTAGTACGACTTTGGTAAGCTACGAAGCCGAACCGCTTGATGGATTGTCGGAGCATTACGGTAGTCAGGAGCCTCGCGGAATAATATGTGCTTCAACATAATGGCCGGATGGCTTTTTCCACAAATCTCCATCCCTATTGATCTGCCACTCCACGCGCGCCCATCTCACCGATACTGTCAAAACCCAAGTGAAGCAAACTAATTCGGAGCTTGCCATCATTCCGGGTGGATTAACCAAAGAACTCCAACCGCTATATTGGTGTCAACAGGTCATTCAAAGTTAAATTGCTAGCGAGTTACGCCACTATCTGCCAATGGATCGTGGATCGAAACTGCTTCTGTTTAGCTGTAACTAATATTCAAAAACGATATTTTCGGGACGAAAGAATTCAAGCGTCCCGGCATTTGTTTGCATTGTTTACTTCTCGGGGCTGCCGCCGGAGAGCGAGCCGTATCGAGTACCGAGCGAGTACCGAGCGAGTATTCTGGCCAATATGGCGATGTAAACAGCCACAGACCAAAAAAACGTACATTTGCTCGTGGAACAGGTCATTCACACTCGCAGACAATCGCGCTATATGTGTCTACAATTACTATAGATAGGATTTTCTTTCCATGCACGCAAAAAAAAAATAAAAAATCCCAGATTCGATACCCAAAAGCCGATGGTGTATAGAACACGTATATTAGGATTTGTATGTGAAATTTCGGCATCGAAACTGCTTCCGTTTAGCTGTAAACGGGAACAGTAAATACGGCTGTAAATACGTATTTACGGCTGTAAATACGGCTCGCTCTCCGCCGGACAGCGAGCCGTATAGAGTACCGAGCGAGTACCGAGCGAGTGTTCTGGCCAATATGGCGATGAACAGCCATGGATTAAAAACGTTCCGTCTGCTCATGGAACAGGTCATTCACACTCGCAAACAATCGCGCTATATGTGCCTATAATGACTATAGATAGGATTTTCTTTCCATGCAAGCTAAAAAAATTTTTTCCTGGCTCCGACTACCTCGCTTTAATGCGCTTTATAATCCAGTGCGCCTTATGTATGAAATTAGACCATCAAATAGACCGTTCATTGATATTGCACCTTATAATCCGGTGCACCTTATAGTCCCAAAAATACGGTATGACTGATGTGAGAGTAAATAAAATCATCTGCTGCATAAATCAGTCTCGTTATTTACACTCTCCACACTGGTGACCCCTTGACGAATTATGGAACATGAGGCAAGAACCCCGGAGTCAGCCCGGACGGGAAGCCCCAGCAACGCGTGCGCTGTTTCGGTCAAACTACCGGACTTTTGGCTGCACGACCCGCGGTCTTGGTTCCACCACACCGAGGCTCAGTTCGCCCTCCGGGGAATAACGGCAGACGACACCAAATATTACTATGTGGTAGCAGCGCTGGACGCTCGCACGTCTCAGCAGGTAGCGAGCCTGCTCCAACAGCCTCCAGCCCATGACAAATACGGGACTTTCAAGGCCGCGCTGACCCGGCGCTACACACTCTCGGACTGTGAGAGAGCAGAGAGGCTCCTGAGGCGCTCCGAGTTAGGAGATGGTTCAGCGGTCGAACTGATGGAGAAGATGCTGGCGTTAATGGACACGGATGACGGGCATTTTCTGTTTGCCCACCTTTTCCTCCGGAACCTCCCAACAGAAGCGAGAGCGGTTCTTGCCAATTCGCCGTTGCTGGCCGCGCGTGACTACCGTGTGCTAGCCCAGCAGGCAGATCGGATCATCCTCACCACCAGAGCCCTCACAGTGAACGCGGTGGCGTCGGAACCCAGCGAGACGACCAGCAGAGGCGAGGAGTCGTCGACGGTAGCGGCAGCGGAGGCCAGAAAGCGCCAGAGAGACACGCTCTGCTCCTACCACCGCCGCTTTGGAGAGAATGCACGCAGATGTGCCCCACCGTGCCAATTCAAGCGCCCGGGAAACGCCAAGGCCGGCAGTCAGTAGCAGCTGCGACCGCCAGTGAAGAAAACAAGCTGCTCTACGTGACGGACTCGCGCTCGGGGAGACGGTTCCTCGTAGACACCGGAGCCCAGAAGAGCATCATCCTGCCGTCCTACGCCGACCGGCTAGCAGGACCTAGCGGCCCAGGGCTGGTAGCAGTAAACGGCTCGGGCATTAAAACTTTTGGTGAGAGAACACTGACTTTATCCCTACACGGCCGTATGTACGAGTGGACTTTTGTCATAGCGGCACTGAGTTTCCCAATCTTGGGAGCTGATTTTCTGTGTGCACATGGGTTACTAGTCGATGTTGCTAACGGGCGCCTGGTTAATGCACTGTCTTTTGATTCTCTCCCCTGTACAGCTCGAGGGGCCGGGCCAATAACACAAGCCAACGTCACAGCTCCAGGCGGTAAGTTCCACACACTGCTCACTCAGTTCCCAGCACTCACGGACCCGACGTTTTCGGCGGCCATCGCTAAACACGGGGTGGAACACTTTATCACCACCACCGGGCCGCCCGTTTTCGCACAACCTCGGCGCTTGGACGCAGCTAAACTGGCCATAGCGCGTGAGGAGTTTGCCAACCTGGGAAGGTTGGGCATCATCAGGCGATCGAACAGCCCATGGGCATCCCCGCTACATATGGCCCCTAAGTCCGAGGGATCGTGGCGACCGTGCGGAGATTTCCGCAGATTGAATAACGCCACAGCGCACGACCGCTACCCGATTCCCCATATTCAGGATTTTTCCGTTCACCTCACCGGAGCACACATTTTTTCTAAAATAGACCTGGTCCGCGGTTACCACCAAGTCCCAGTGCGCGCTGAGGACATACCCAAAACAGCGGTAATAACTCCGTTTGGCTTGTTTGAGTTTTTACGCATGCCCTTCGGATTAAAAGGAGCGGCACAGACATTCCAATGCATGATGGATGCGGTGTTGGGCGATCTCCCGTTTGTGTTCGTCTACCTGGATGATATCCTGGTAGCCAGTGCGTCCGAGGACGAACACGTAACCCACCTCAGGACAGTTTTCCGGAGGTTGGAGGAGCACGGGTTAATAATCAACCCAGCAAAATGCCAGTTCAGCATGACAGGGATTGATTTTTTGGGGCACCGCGTCTCACCGGCGGGAGCAATTCCCTTGCCCGACAAAGTGCGCGCCGTGGCGAATTTTCCCCGGCCTCAGATGGTCAGGGCGCTGCAAGAATTTTTGGGGATGGTTAACTTTTATAACCGGTTCCTCCCCCGCGCAGCTCAACTCATGCAGTCATTATATGCCGCTCTCAAGAAACGGAAACCCGCGGACAGAGTCGAATGGACTCCGGAGCAAGAGCAGGCGTTCTCTGAGGTTAAAACAGCCCTGGCAAACGCCGCACTGTTGGCGCACCCGGACCCGGTGGCCCGGATAGTGCTCACTACCGACGCCTCGGACGTGGCCATAGGGGCCGTCATGGAGCAACGTGTCGCCGGTTCCTGGCAGCCGCTCGCTTTTTTCAGCAGGGCTTTGCACGACAGTGAGCGTAAATACAGCGCGTTCGACAGAGAGTTGCTGGCTCTCCACCCGGCCATACGCCACTTCCAGTTCTGGCTGGAAGGGCGCAGCTTCACCGCGTTCGTGGACCACAAGCCGCTAACGTTCGCGATGGCCAAGGTTTCGGAACCATGGTCGGGCCGGCAGCAGAGACAGCTGGCCGCGATCTCGGAGTTTACGACCGATATTCAGCATGTGTCGGGTAAACTGAATGTGGTAGCGGACTGCCTCTCGCGCGCAGTAGTGGCCCTGGTCTGCGTGGGGATAGATTATACAGCCATGGCCACAGAGCAGATTGGCGATACGGACATAAGTGCGCTCCAGTCTGGACCAACAGGGTTAAGGCTGGAGAGCACAGTACTGCAAGACGGCAAGCCCCCCCCTAATCTACGACGTCTCCACGGGACGCCTGCGCCCGGTGGTCCCACGCGCTTGGCGCCGCCGCATGTTTGAGTCAGTTCACGCTCTGGCGCACCCAGGGGTGTGCGCGTCAGTCAAAATGGTGGGAGCGAAGTTCGTGTGGCCAGGCCTGCGCAAACAAGTGAAAGAGTGGGTTGCAGCCTGCGTAGCGTGCCAACGAGCCAAAGTACACAGACACACAAAGGCTCCTTTGGAGCCATTTCGTATTCTGGCTAAGAGGTTCGACCATGTTCACGTGGACCTCGTGGGCCCCCTCCCGCCATCGCAGGGGTGCACGCACCTTCTGACAGTGGTGGACCGCACCACACGCTGGCCAGAAGCAGTCCCGCTGGCGGCAACCACGTCCGCGGACGTGGCGCGCGCTTTTTTGACGACATGGGTGGCATGTTTTGGAATCCCGTCGGACATCACGTCCGATAGGAGCCCTCTGTTTCAGACCTCTGGTCCGCGATGGCCCATAGCCTGGGTGTTGCAATTCATTGCACAACCACGTACAACCCACAGGCCAATGTGGGTTGTAAAATGCGAGCGTTTTCATAGGTCA
Organism: Pholidichthys leucotaenia; assembly: GCA_020510985.1. Classification (NCBI taxonomy): domain Eukaryota; kingdom Metazoa; phylum Chordata; class Actinopteri; order Cichliformes; family Pholidichthyidae; genus Pholidichthys; species Pholidichthys leucotaenia. The sequence continues at coordinate 102,832,123 of CM035850.1, read as the reverse complement.
CTGAAAGCAGCGCTCAGGGCTTCATTGACAGATGCAAATTGGGTAGACCGGTTGCCGTGGGTTTTATTGGGGTTGCGTTCCACACCAAAAGAGGATTTGGAGGCTTCCCCGGCGGAGCTTGTTTTTTTCTCAGCCACTGCGGCTGCCCGGGTAATTTTTGCCAGATAATCCCACGCCGGACAACTGCCCGTCTCAGCGTTTGCAGCATAGTGCAGACACAGGCACGCTGCCGGGCCCGGCCCACCACTGTTTTCCACGCGCTTTTGTGCCAAAAACTTTGAAGAACGCAGCGTTCGTGTTTGTCAGGCACGATGCCCACCGCCCTCCATTGCACCCACCATACGATGGCCCGTTCAGAGTGCTGGAAACAGGGGACAAACATTTTTCGTTAGACTTGGGGGGGTCGTCGGGAGAAAATATGCATAGACAGACTTAAGCCCGCCTTTGTGGTGGCGGACGAGCAAGTGATGTTGGCTCAGGCCCCTCGGCGCGGAAGACCCCCACTGAGAACTCCCCAGGTAAACGATTCATCAGAGCAGCCACACGGGCAAGTCGAAGGTTTCACCCCCCTCGCCATGGCCCACCCGCAGACAGACACACCCCCAGGAGCCCCCCGCCGGCACAGCAGCGCCACGGAGGCGGTAAACCCCCCGTTACAGCAGATATGGGAGGAGACTGAAGCCAAAAGGACGTGAAGACTGAAACTCGGTCTGAGATTCTGGGGGGGGGGGGGGGGGGGGTGTAGAGACTGGGTTAATCATCTCAGACTGGATGCAGAGGGTAAACAGAGAAGGACAATGGCTATGGAGATTATGGTGAGGTAGCAGGAAGAAGGAGTTGGGGGGGAGAAGGGATGAATGTATTGTGCTGTGAGATGTCATGCAGATGTGAGATGGGCGGTTGGTATAAAAGGAGAACCCCTGGTGTATTGAGACATTCTTTTCTGTGTATGACTGATGTGAGAGTGAATAAAATCGTCTGCTGCATAAATCAGTCTCGTTATTTACACTCTCCACAGTATAACTGGCTTTCTGCCTTGTCTTCAACACAGTAGAGTTGGTCTAAGGGTTTGTGTTCCCCAGTGATCACACAAGTTTTGTTGTTGGGGAGCAACTTGTCCTTAGTAAGGTCTTCTAACACAAATTGGTCCAAGGTGAAGAGCCAGACCCAGTGCACCCGCTCGATATGGGGACCTGAAGGAGTCACACAGGCACCCTCCAGTGGGATCACCATCTGCAGGAGGGATCATGGTGCTATGTGAACTGGGTGGCAGTCTGGGCTTTTCCATTTGGACTGTGCCCTCTCAGATTGAGGTTGATATTTTTAAAAGGCAGCTCAAGACCCATCTTTTTAGTTTAGCTTTTAACTGATTTTATCATTCATGTTTGTATACAGGTACATCTCAAAAAATGAGAATATCATGAAAAAGTTCAATATTTTTTGTAACTCATTTCAGAAAGTGAAACCCATATATTATATAGATTCATTACACAGAGAGTGATATATTCCAAGGGTTTGTTTATTTTAATTTTGATGATTATGGCTTACAGCCCATGAAAACCCCAAATTCAGTTTCTCAAAAAATTACAATATTACATAAAATTAATTAAAAAAAATAGTTTTTAGTAAAAATAGTTAGTTAGTTTAGTAAATAGTTTAAGTTGCTTGAGGTTTAGTATGAAGTTTCCACAGTCAGTGATGATTTGAGGAACCAGGTCATCTGCTGGTGTTGGTACACTGTGTTTTATCAAGACCAAAGTCAGCACAGTCGTCTACCAGGAAATTTTAGAGCACTTTAAGCTTCCCTCTGCTGACAAGCTTTACGGAGATGCTGATTTCATTTTCCAGCAGGACTTGGCACCCCCCACACTGCCAAAAGTATCAAAACCTGGTTTAATGACCATGGCATCACTGTGTTTGACGGGCCAGCAAACTCTCCTGATCTAAACCTCATAGACAATCTATGGAGTATTGTCAAGAGGAAGATGAGACACCAGACCCAACAATGCAGACGAGCTGAAGGTCACTATCAAAGCAACCTGGACCTTCATAACACCTCAGCAGTGCCACAGGCTGATCACCTCCATGCCACGCCACATTGATACAATAATTAATGCAAAAGGAGCCCCGACCAAGTATTGAGTGTGTACATAAACATACTTTTTAGTCGGCCAACATTTCTATTAAAAAACTATTTTTTAAAATGAATTTTATGTAATATTCTAATTTTTTGAGAAACCGAATTTGGGGTTTTCATGGGCTGTAAGCCATAATCATCAAAATTAAAATAAATAAACACTTGGAATAAATCACTCTCTGTGTAATGAATCTATATAATATATGGGTTTCACTTTCTGAAATGAGTGACAAAAAATATTGAACTTTTTCATGATATTCTCATTTTTTGAGATGTACCTGTACTTATTGTCCAGGGTCTCTGCCTCTCGCCCAAAGATGCTGGGATAGGCTCCAGCCCCCCCGCGACTCAAAAAGGATTAAGCGGAAGAAGATAGATGGATGGATGGATGGATGGCTATTCAAGATTCAATTCCAGATTCAAAGGCTTTATTATCATGTGCACAGTTAAGAAATGCTACATTTCCTGAGCAATGAAATTCTTACTTTGCTCTCCGAACGAATGCCAAGGTAATAGGTACAGAAACAACAATTCTAATAAGGTAATGACACACTAACACAGTAACTCAATCCTAATACTAATGGATGCTAATAACACACACACCAACACACAGTTAGGCAGTTAGGACTCCTTAAGCACACCTTGATACTAAATACTAAAACTAATGAGTACTAATAATACACACTAGGCAGTTTGGACAGTTAAAGAAGTTAAAGCACTCAGACAAGAGGAATGAAAATGAAAATTCACTGGATGACTAAAGTGATAGTGGTATATTGATATCAGAGATGATGTGAACCTGAGATGGCATGACCCTATGCACAGTGTGCAAATGAGCATTGTGCAACGAGCAGTGTATCATCACTCTATATATAATTCAAGAAATCGGTCTGTCACAATGTCACGATCAGTGCTGGAAATAACGCCACTACTTTTGAAGTAACATGCTGTGTAACGAAATTACTGTTTAAAAATTCAGTAAGATAAGATAAGATAAGATAAGCCTTTATTAGTCCCACAATGGGGAAATTCCAGGATTGCAACAGCACAGGGATAGCAACACTCAGAGCAACAATCAGAAGGCAAGAAAAAACAACATCTAGCAAACATATGTCCATATTACTATAAATGTATATATATAGACACACAGTGCAGAGCATTATGGCTGGTGGATGTGCAGCAGAAAGTCTAAGCTCTCTCTCCGCGGATGCAGCGGGCCAGCTGGAAGTCTTTGGGCATGATGGTGACCCCCTTAGCGAAGAAGAGACCACCAGGTGGGTCTCGCTGGTCTCCTGCAGAGCCATGACGGCGAAACTCAGGAAACGCAGGACGGTCTTGAAGTCCTGAGCGATCTCCCTCACCAGGCGCTGGACGGGCAGCTTACGGATGAGCAGCTCCGTGGATTTCTGGTAGCGACGGATCTCTCTCAGAGCCACGGGCCTGTGACAGCGAGGCCTCTTCACTCTGCCGGTGGCCAGAGCGCCTCTCCGAGCAGCCCTGGTGGCTAGCTGTCTCCTGGGGGGCTTCTTCCTCCAGTAGATTTTACGGGCGGTCTGCTTGGTTCTTGCCATCGCTCTTTATTATTCTGTCTTATATTTCTTTCACGCCGCCTAAACTCCAGCCCGGCACCCGCTTCGTTTTCGCTACAGCTCCCGGTATGTCGAGTTTCCCATTAGCACCGGGCGGCGGCCAAGTGCTAGCTAGCACTAGCTCCTCCCCGCTGTAACGTCTCCCGCTGCAAACCGTGGCTCCGTCCGCCGACCCGGGAGACCCCCGGGGCGATCCGTGCGTCCGTGATATATATACAGAGTGAAAGGTGTAGAAAGAAGAAGGAAGATTAAAAAAAAAGGCTGTTGCAACAGGCAGCCGACTCGTGTGGCGCCGCCGGTCCGGCGGAGCCGGAACCGGAACATGTAATGTGTTACAGTTACTGAAATTTGATCAGATGAATTACTCGCGTTACTTGTTTTATTAATATGGATAGATATTTTTAACGCAAATAAAATGACCCTACCATAGCTGGCGCAGCTCTCAGTCTCCTCCGCGGGTAGGTTTCCTGTCCTGCCCCAGTTCACACCGCAGAAATGCCGTGGCGGTGGCGACTTCTCATATCGAGCCCTGATCGCCTGTTGTCCCAGCGGTGAGTAGCCCCCAACAGCTCCTACCTCTGTGATTAAACATGAGTATTTTTTGAGAAAGAAGCTCGCATTTAATGTCTGCATTAAATGCGTTTAAAGTTTTCTTAAGCACAGAGAAAAAGTGACTATGATTTGTTGCAGTAAAGAACAGCTTCTTCTAAGCAGTGAACTTTCATTTATCCGTGCTTTGTTTTATTTTATCTTATTAATTAATATCTTTATATTTTTAGAATATTTCAATTCAGTTTTGCATTACAATATTCATCATTCATCTTCTTCCGCTTAATCCTTGTCGGGTCGTGGGGGGGCTGGAGCCTATCCCAGCATCTTCGGGCGAAAGGCAGGGTACACCCTGGACAGATCGCCAGTCCATCGCAGGGCCAACACAGAGAGACAGACAACCATTCACTCTCACAGTCATACCTAAGGACAATTTAGAATCCCCAGTTTTGATGCCAATTAACCTAACTTGCATGTTTTTGGCATGTGGGAGGAAACCGGAGAAATCCCGGAGTAAACCCACGCAGACACGGGGAGAACATACAAACTCCACACAGATCACTGTTGGTCGGGGGCTGGGATCAAACCCAGGATCCCCCAGGCAAGGGTGCGTTGCTGTGCTGTCGCAGTGCTAACCACTCCGCCACCGCGCCGCTGCATTACAATATACAGTATAAGGGTATATTTATTATAACTTTAACCATTTTATTATTTTTTTTATTTATTTTTATTCATGATCTTACTCTGCTTCTTATTGTACTTTATTGTATTTTATGTTATTTTTAGCTCTAGTGTTTCCTCATTAGGGGGCTCTTGGAACTGGGAGCTGTAATTGGCACTGGTGGTGGGGATGCTGCTGTGGTGGTGGCCCTGGCTTGGTGGGATGGGGGAGTCCAGTCACAGCTTGTTGGTTGTGGTGTGGACTCCTCTGTCTGCCTGGGCCGGGGTGGCCCCTGTGACGGTGTCTCTGCAGCTGTGAGCTGAGACCGGCTCCTGGTGCTGACGGTCCCCCCATGATGGCATTTCCTCACTTTGGTCCTCAGTCCTCAGCCATGTTTTAACGACGCCTATTATTACTTGTGTGTGTGTGGAGGGGGGCAGGGTGGGAGGAGGTGGGCTCTGGGGTTACTTGGGGGTCAGGTGGATGAATGCCTTGGACGAGAGTGGGGATGGGGGGAGGGCTTGGGAAAGGCTCTTTTGTCTTTTTATTGTTTTGCTTGTGTTTCACCTATGATGTACCTATGATGTCTATATGACATCATATAGACACCAAAAGATCAAAGGCAGCCTTCACTCATGATCATAGGACTTGCTATGACATCATCAAAGATCATAGGACTCACTATGTCACAATCATAGGACTCGCTATGACATCATCAAAGATCAAAGGCAGGCTTCACTCACGATCATAGGACTGTCAAATAGACATCATAGGCATATCATAGGCTTAATGATGCCTGATGTCATAGCTGACATCATCAAACCCTGTCTGTCACGATCATAGGATTCGCTATGAGATCAAAGGCAGGCATCCCTCACGATCATAGGACTTGTTAAAAGATCATAGGACCTGTTATGACATCATCAAAGATCACAGGCAGGCATCACTCACGATCATAGGACTTGCTATGACATCTTCAAAGTTCAAAGGCAGCCATCACAGATCAAAGGCAGTCATCACTGAATGAGTGGTGACGTCAAAGATCTAAGGGAGGTTTCACCATGGTTACTGTTGCCATGGTAATGTAATGCAGAAATGCTTGCTTACACTTGCTTTCTATGGGCATGCACGGGTATGCACGGGCATGCACAGGTATGCACTAGTCTATAAAAAATAGTGGTGTAAAGCTTTTCCATGCTACCATATCAGACTCTCTTATGTTCATCACCTGGAGCTTTGAAGCCATTTGTGCCATTGAACCATATTTATCAACCACAGGCAATGTACAGTCCTCTTAACTTTTTGAGCTGGAATGTCAAAACTTTGAACCACCCTGTTAAAAGGAGGAAGGTGTTTTCATTTATATAGAGTGAAGTACGTGGCGGTAATGCACCTGTAAGCTGGTTGCCAACTGCCAATCAAATCTAAAAGAAGAAGAAGAATTTATAAAGCAATTGAGAGCAGGAATTATTTTCCTACAGGAGACACATATTCGTGGATGTGACCACTTACGTCTCATGTCTCAGTGGGCAGGGTAGCATTCCCATTCTTCTTTCCAGGCCGTCTCAGTTCTTATTGACCAAAACATACCGTTTGAACAACAGCATGATTTCAGATCCAAATGGGTGATTTATTATTGTTTCAGGAAAAGCTGGATGATGTTAAAGTAGTGCTGGCAAATGTGTACGCCCCTAATTTTGATGACGCAGGATTTTTTGAAAAGTTTTTTTCCTCTTTACCTGATCTTAGTTTAGAATCTCTCATTCTCGGTGGGGATTTTAATTGCTGTCTGGATCCTGTGCTTGACTGGTCTTCCTCTAAACCTGGCATATTGAGCAAATCGGCCTCTATAATTCAGTCCTTTCTGTCAGACTATGGCGCCTCGGATGTGTGGCGCTGCCTTTATCCACAAAAGAGAGATTACTCTTTCTTCTCCCATGTACACCACACCTATTCTAAGATTGACTATTTTCTTATTCAAAATGAACTCCTCCCATCAATGCGCTCATGTGGGTATGAGCCATTTGTAATAACAGACCATTCACCAGTTACATTAGAAATAATTTCTTTACCCCCCCCCCCCCATAGAAAACACCGGCATGTCAATGTAACTTTATTATCACATAACTTTTGTAAAATTTATAGAAAAGTAGATAACCTTCTTTTTGGATACAAATACTTCATCTGAAATCTCCAGTTTCACTGTTTGCGAAACGTTGAAAGCCTACCTTAGGGGGCAAGTTATTTCCTACACTGCTAACATGAAAAAGACAGCCCAAAAAGAGTGACAAGATTTAACATCTCAGATTAAAAATGAGTTACCAGACTGAGCATATTTGAGCATGTCACTCAAATTTAGTTTGTAGAGCTACAAACTAAATTTGACCTACTCTCTACGTATCCAATTGAACAACAACTCCTGAAGAGCAAAAGTCAGTTCTACACACATGGGGACAAGTCTGGCAAGATGCTAGCTAACTGTCTGAGCGGATTCAAAGCAAAACGGCTTATTACCCAAATTCAGATAGATAAAGGCAAAATAACATCAAATCACACTGAGATAAATAATGCATTCAGAGACTATTACTCCAATCTATACACTTCTGAATTTCAAAATAATAACATGCAGATGCAAATCTTCCTTGATAATTTAAACATTCCTATGCTCTCTCCAGATGACAAAAAGAGACTTGATGAGCCAATATCACAGCAAGAAATAGCTCTGGCTATTGCTTCTTTACAATCGGGAAAAACCCCTGAACCTGACAGATTCCCAGTGGAATTTTTCAAATTATTTTCTTCTTTGCTTATTCCCCAATTGAGTTTGGTTTTATCTGATTCGTTTAAGCAAACCAAACTTTCTGCATCATTCAGTGAAGCAACTATCTCATTAATTGCTAAAAAGGACAAAGATCCAACACAGTGCTCCTCCTACAGACCAATTTCTTTATTGAATGTAGATATTAAAATTCTTGCAAAAATTATGGCTCATAGATTAGAGAATGTTTTGCCATTGATCATATCCACAGATCAAAATGGTTTTATTAAAAACCGTCATTCCTATTTTAGCATACGTCATCTATTCAGTATTTTGTACTCCCCTGCCACCACAGCCCCTGAATGTGTTCTCTCTCTAGATGCTGAGAAAGCTTTTGATTGGGTGGAGTGGGCATACTTTTTTGCACTTTTAAAAAAAAATTGATTTTGGACCAAATTTTGTCTCATGGGCAAGACTATTATATTCAAGCCACACTGGTTCAGTACTCACTAATTCGCAATTATCCCATCCATTCACCCTCCACAGGGGAATTCGCCAAGAGTGCCCCTTAAGTCCTCTACTTTTTGACCTTGCTATAGAGCCACCATCAGGTGCTCTCGGTGGCTACTGTAAGGAGATTCCAGGGATGTGGAGAGGGAGAGTAGAACACAAGGTGGCTTTATATGCAGATGATCTTTTACTTTTTCTGTCAAAGCCCAGTGTCTCCTTGCCTCGTGTACTGTCCCTATTGAGCAAATTTAGTCAGTTCTCATGATATAGGCTAAATCTAAGCAAAAGCGAACTCTTTCCAGTGAATGAACCAGCCCTTAAAATACAATACACCAATTTCCCATTTAAAGTTGTGAAAGAACATTTTACCTACATTGGTATTAAGGTCACAAGAAAGCAAAAGGATCTTTTTCGAGAAAACTTTCTTACTTTGTTAAACAAGGTCAGACATTGTCTGGAACAGTGGTCACCCCTATCAACTTCACTAGTAGGCTGAATTAACTCTAAAACATGCAAGTTAGGTTAACTGGCATCAAACTAGGGATTCTAAATTGTCCTTAGGTATGAATGTGAGAGTGAATGGTTGTCTGTCTCTCTGTGTTGGCCCTGCGATGGACTGGCGATCTGTCCAGGGTGTACCCTGCCTCCCGTCCAAAGATGCTGGGATAGGCTCCAGCCCCGCTGCGACCCGAAAAGGATTAAGCGGAAGAAGACGAACGAATGAAAAGATGAATATTCTCCCTAAATTTTTGTATCTTTGTCAAACTAATCTGCAGTGTCTCACTTTTTGGTTTTACTCTCATAACCAAGCCAGCTGCCCACTCTGGCTTAAGATGGAGCTGAATTCTACAGAGAACTTTTCTATCTCTGCACTGCTTGGGTTCCCACTCCCTTTATCTCCAAACATCTCAATTTCTAATTCTGTTGTTAAACACACTGTGAGAGTGTGGCGACAGTTTAGGAGACACTTTGGCTTTCTTAACTTTTCGGTACTCAGCCCTATCCTTAATAACAATTTGTTTCAACCCTCAGTGCTAGACTCTGCCTTTGTGGAGTGCCACAGAAAGGGCTTGATGTGTTTCAAAGACCACTTCATAACTGTTTCCGCTCATTTGAACAACTCTCCACACAGTACAATTTATTCAAAGTCCACTTTTTTCAGATATTTGCAAATCAGGCATTTTCTCAAACCCTGACCAACAGTAATCTGTGTGGAGTTTGCATGTTCTCCTCGTGTCTGCGTGGGTTTACTCTGGGAGTTCTCCGGTTTCCTCCCACAGGCCAAAAACATGCAGGTTAGGTTAACTGGAGACTCTAAAAGTGGCCCTAGGTGTGAATGTGTGTGTGAATGGTAAAGAGACAGCGCCGTACTGTGGCTGCTTCACCCATCCAGGTGGATGCCCTCAATTTCCCCTCTGGGGATCAATAAAGTATACAAAAGCTTTCCTGACTTACCTAATACAAATATGGCTAGTGAAATTCGCTCTCTAAACCCTACACATAAACACTTAATATCTGTCATATACGACAAACTGACGGAAATTAGACAAGCTCCTCTTGATAAGATCAAAAAGGCCTGGGAACAGGACTTTAAACACTTCTTTTTCAGAGAGTGAATGAGACTCTCTTTTCAAGCTAATTAACTTATCATCTCTTTGTGCCCATCACTGTCTATTACAGTTAAACATTGTGCACAGGGCGCATTGGTCTAAAGTGAGACTGTCAAGCATTTACCCAGATGTGGACCCCCAATGTGACAAATGTTTGAGAGACGAGGCTTATCCACATGTTTTGGACATGTCCAAGTCTGGAAAATTTCTGGAAAAGTGTCTTTCAAACCTTATCAACAATTCTTAACCTCGACCTGAAGCCCAACACTCTGGCTGCCCTCTTTGGCACCACTGGGGAGGACAATATACGCCTGTCACCAACCCAACACCGTATTGTGTCTTTTCCCTCTTTGCTAGCTAGGCGTGCTGTTCTGATCAGATGGAGGGATGCTCCCCTGCCCACCCATACTCAGTGGCTTAGGGATGTTGCGCCTTGTCTTACTCTTGAGAAAATTCGGTACTCAATTGGTAACTCCGACAGAAAATTTTCAAATGTATGGGGGCCATTTCTGAACTATTTTCACAGTCTTCAATCAAAATGAGATCTCTGTACTTATTTCTGTGTCTGTTTACCACTCTTAATTCCTGCTGTGTACATCGGTGTCTCCTGTTTTTTGATTGTTAATTTTGACTTCCAGCTGATTTGCGATTTATTTGTTGTCATGCTCCAGGGATGATGATCAATCACATAGTCAGTAATCCGGCTGTTATGGGTTAAGGGGCAAGGGGATTATAGTTTTTTTTATTTGTTTTTGAATTTTGTAATAAATGTCAAAATTCAATAAAAATATTTTGGACAAAAAAAAAAGAAAAGATTAAGTGCACATTGTGCACTCTTCCTCTGGGAAAAAGACAAATGC